>OX465200.1:11468925-12698925 GCA_949987655.1 Polymixis flavicincta
ATCCGACTCACTGGAGCATAACGCAGCGCAACCCCGACTCACTGGGGAATCGTCGCAGACAGTTCCGACTCACCGCGAACTATGTGACACCCAGTTCCGACCCACTGGAACCACAACTGGCACCGGCAAGCATGCATAACATGCACTGACTCAGCCCACTATCGACCTCTGGTCTCCGGGGGGGAGTGATGTAGCGGCACTACAAATAAAAATGCTTCACGACAACTATCAAGAAAACAAAAAGAAAAGTGGCGCCATCTACAATGCCACAGGCGAACTAACTGAGCAATTCTACATCGCGCAATCAGAGTTTACCACGCTACTCAGATAGATAAAATATTCCGACATCAACTGTCGGGCAGTTGCCCACCAGACACAATACCCGTCTGGTCGGAGGATCCTCCTTTTCAATAGAGGACGAGCGAACTTTACACCCTGTTCCTCATACCTCTACACGACCAATAGACCAACGACGCAGTTACTATACGAACGAGGCAGTATTCTTCTCATTGGATTGTCCCACCTCGATTGGCTCAGCATGACACTTTCAATTTCTACAAAGAATAGACAGCTCTCTCTATACAAAGCGACATTTCGTTTCTCCATTTTTGATATCACACCGTAGAAATCCTCCCAGACGCCGCACGAGACGCCCTGGGCGTCGGGAATCCCAGGCTGATTCCCGGCCACCGTAGGCGAGGGCTTGCGGATAGCTCGCTGTCCGGTAAGGACCCACGGACACCGGACACACGGTGCCGGTGGAGCATACGGTGGCGGTCTGCCCGGCTTGGGTGGAGCACCGCCGTGTCCTCGTGGACGCGATCGGCGGCGGCGATCTCACGCGTCCGGCCCTGGTCCAGGCCATGGTACGGAACGAGAGTGCATGGGTAGCCGTCACTTCCTTCAGCGAAGCAGTAATGCTCGCGAAGAGGGAGGCGGCGCACGTGAGGGAGAGGCAGTCTATGCGCCGTCACGGCCCTAGCCGCCGCAAGATGCGCCCTGGGCCTCGGGAATCCCAGGCCGATTTCTGGCCACCGTAGGCATGGGCTTGCGGACGGCGAGTAATGGGTAGCTCGCTGTCCGGTAAGGACCAAGCCCAAGTCGACGGCGCGTTGTTGTTCCACGCGCGCCTCAAAAAGATGTCAGCACCAACTAGTAAAGTCTGCAAGGGCTAATGCCTGCCAGGGGTGCGGGTTGTTCGAAAGAGATACCGTGGCCCCTGGCACACAGGCAACTGAGGGAACACGGGTGGGTTTTAGTCAGTAAAACTCTGACACGCCCTCCTGCTCCACTCAGAGCGGGAGAAGTTATTTGATGATTTCCCACACCAAAAAAAAAAAAAAACTGTAGAAATCCTTCTACAATCTGTCTTTTGTCTTTCGTTTCTAACGATCTTTGTGTCGGTCCTTTTATATGTAGACTATTTCAAAGTTTTCTTCCCAAACTGTCAAGATCACACTGACAGCAAACTTTCTACTCGACGGCCACAAAGTATTTACGGTTATATACAAAATCTTGATTCGTTTTGAACGCATTTATATGAAAAATAGAGGCACAAAGCTATCCTCTCCTATTGTACATCATTTAGTTAATAGTCATGTCTATTCTTCCGTCGACGAACCGGTGCTTTTTCTAGGACTGCTGATGGTACTTAGGTGGTCACCGCTGTGGATATCTCCAATACCGGAGCCTTCGCAGATACGTTCCTATCCCAGACACAAAGCTGTAATAACTGATTCGCTTATCACTTTATGTAGATTATACCCAAATTGAAGACCTTTTCAAAACCATATCCTAACATAATGTAATGTACCTGTCGCAGTATGAAAGATAAAACCGTAATATACTTAAATCCCTAGGGATATAAACATATGCCGTAACATAGTTATACGAAAGCGATTCATTACTATCTTACGGCCGCAATCTAGTAATATGTTTATTTGACTAAACTAATCTGGTTAAATAGTTATGAATCTACCCTAGAATCAAATAAAACAATATATTGGTTTTATAAGAAGTCATTTACAATGATAAAACTAATATACAGGGTGTTTGGCAGAACGTTGAACATACGAAAATGGTAGATAGGTAGGGTCATCTACTACTTACTCAGCCCTAATTTATTTGGGCCTGGCCCCCTGGATATTTAAATATTTTTTTTTGCTTTCTTCTAGTTTCACCACTTTCTTAACTTTAAAGTGTATTTTTTATTAAAAATGTGTAAAACAGGCAATTGTTTTACACATTTTTAATAAAAAATATTAAAAAATACACTTTAAAGTTAAGAAAGTGGTGAAACTAGAAGAAAGCAAAAAAAAAAATTTAAATATCCAGGGGGCCGGGCCCAAATAAATTAGGGCTGAGTAAGTAGTAGATGACCCCACCTATCTACCATTTTCGTATGTTCAACGTTCTGCCAAACACCCTGTATAACAGATATTAAAGAAAAAGTGGGGAAAATTCAATTAATACCTAATTATGGGCATATCGTAGATTTGCTCACTTCAGGAAATGCTCGAGAGTTTTTTCTCGAGAAGACGATCGACGTCAAGGGCACCCCGAGGTTCCGTTTGGTTAGGTTCCTTTAAACCCTGCAGACAGAAATAGGAGCCCCACGCAGTGGGGTTCCGTCAACCTGATGTCGACCGTCTTCTTCTGTAATATAAGAACCAGAAGAAGACGAGAATTTCATGAAATGCGACCATTTCATGAAATTCTGAAGCATTTCATGAAGTGAGCAAACGACAGACTGGGACAGCAAGCGACGTGCGGGGTTCACAAACACAACGAAGCCTCCGCCGCCGTCTCCGTCGCACCCCCGTACTACACTCCTACAATTATTTCACTAAACTTAATCAAGTAATATAATTATATCACTATACTTGAACCGTATTATAATTATATTCCTAGTAAGATAGTAATGAATCGCTTTCGTATAACTATATTACGGTACATAATTATATCACTTGGGATATAACTATATTACGGCTTTATCTATCGTACTGCGACATACCCTTTGCAACACACATACAATGACTTCGCCCACACACACTTACTCCACATCACACACACTCACCCCCACACAACACGCACTCACTTACATCCTCCCTTGCATGTATCCTTCATAAATTACTAATTTTACTGCTTTTTCTTTGTCAATCAAGTTTTACGAGTATTTGAAATATTGTAACTCAAATGTATGATATTTTTATATGAATATTATATGCGGATCAGAATGTCTTCAGTACAAAATAATAATGTAAAACTTTGTGCTGGGGCCCTGCTGACCTGACATACAAGTTTTGTAAAAAAAACTTAGTTTAGGCATCTTCCACAAAATTAGTTATAAAATTGTGTCTGTAGACTATTTAATTACTTTCTTTGTAATTTGTGGTAAGAAATAAATAACATTGTACTGTATTTTAATGTCTTATGTACCTGTTACTACACCAGCGCACATACTCTTCAAATTGGAACACAGCAACGCAGCTTCATAATTTATTTATTTATATATTCTTTATTGTACACCAGAAAATATTACATGACAAAAATAAAACATTATACACTAAAAACATACAATGGGCGGCCTTATCGCTTTCTGCGATCTCTTCCAGGTAACCTTGGAATGGGCAGTGATTGCGTGGACATAAAAATGGGGTTGATATTAGTGCAAAATATAGATACATAGATATATTCTTAAATACTGTATAATAGCCCATTCCACAGCTGTGACACAGGCCTCTTCTCTGTGAGAGGAGTAGGTCGTCATCTCGCGGGCCAGGTTGGTAGATGTCACATGTCTTGAACTCGATCACGCCTGATGGAAAGCGATAAATGAGGTCTATGATGGAGCGTGCCTTGAAGATGCCTGTTCACTCTCGTTTGCAGCTAGACAGGTTAAATGTGGAAAAAAAATAGTTTAATCACAGAAAACAGTTTTTGCAGATTACATTTACCTCCGCCTCTCGCCGAATTGCATAGCAGTTTGTTAGCAGACGTAGCTCCACTTTTGTAGTTAACAAATTTTTATTATGACACTTTTTCACCTAGTAAAAACCACTCTTGCATTCTGTTGCATTTTTTTTTTAAACAAACATACTTTGTTTAAATTATTCTCTACTGCGAGGCTTTCACAATACAAATATAGATATTGAAGTGATACTTATGTATTTTATTTTAAAATAGGTTTTTGTGATACAATCATTTATATCGACTGGAAGATTATTAAAAATGGTTGGGACTAAATCGTTTCTTCACATCATCATCTGCCTAGCCTTTTCCCAACTATGTTGGGGTCGGCTTCCAGTCTAACCGGATGCAGCTGAATACCAGTATTTTACATGGAGGGACTGCCTATCTAACCTCCACAACCCAGTTACTGGGTAATACGATACCCCTTGGTAAGACTGGTTGTCAGACTTTCGGGCTTCTGACGACCCGTAACGACTGGCAAAGATCCACGCTTAACGTGCTTTCCGGTATGTAAAGATGGTCACCCATTCACGGACCAACCACGGCAAGCGTAGCTTAACCTGGTCGATCGACCCGTGCAGCTATTGTTATTTAGCCACAAGCCCCTCCAAAATAAAACATTATTACACCTTCGACCATAATAATTATTACTTGTGGGCACTACAATGCTTCTCTTATTGTTGTTCCTTTGAGATCTTGTGCGTAAGTTTATTGTTTTTAAATTCATTGCTACATAACTGTTCTAAAGCTACTGACAACACTATCTTGTGATGAACCGGCAGCATTTTAAATTCGACAACATTTCACAGACATTGGCACAGAGTTTCACAATTTGGCTGTGTGCTTAATGAATGTGGACGACTAGCGCTGAGTACCACTTAACAGGATGTCAACCAATATTATTGTAGTTTGAAGAGATCCTTATCTTGAAACCATTTTGAGCTCTTAATAACACAGATGTACACAGACAGAATTATACGTCGCCATTAATGTTTCATACACTCATCACATACACACAAACACTTCACATATACACACTTGACATATACACTAACACTCATCACATCGTCGTACATACACTCATCTCATGCACACATACTTTTGGTCACCTTTTAGTCTTGAGTTTTCTTTTGTTTTCCTATATTTAATTAATTCATATTATCTGTAGAAAGAGATTGAACCCTGCGACACAGGATCAGGGGCGGCTGTCCCTTAAGTGCACTCGTGCGCTGAACTACCAGATTTTAATAGGTGTCGAAAGAATCACAAAATGTTTAATAATCGCATTGTGGCTACTGATTGTGGTATATATAATACTAACAAAACTGACGAAACAATATAAGCTCTTTGCTAAACAATTAAGACTTATTTTCGCGGTACAGAAGATCCCTCGTGCGCTATGCCGAATCGCACGGCGAATGCTTATACATTTCTATGAGATCCGAACTAAAACGCCTAGCGCGTGAGACAGAAGATAGTTGACATAACTGTATGGAGCGATACGGAGTAATTTGTTCATTCTCGTGCGCCGCACGGGGGAACCGAAGTTTGTCGAACTGAACCGAATATTACCGAACGTCGATTACCGAGAGCGCCCGAGGTTTGGCGAAGTTTGCATGCCGGCCATAATGAATGACCGACTCATTATTGTCACCGCGAAGTTTAGTTTACGTGAAACTGAATTCTATTGTTTATTTTTCATTCGTTTAGATTTAAGTTACTTATCTGAAATTAATAAATTTTATTTATTTACTTATTACTCCCTAATACTTAGTGAGCTAGTAAAGTGCACCACCAGTTCCATGATCTACCAGCCGCCACTGCACAGGATATTCTAGTGCGGGATCCGGTGCTACCTCAAAACCCTTCTATATGAGTCAATAAACCAAACATTTTCATGCTCTGTCATACTTCATGCTGCACCAATAATAACGCATAATGACATTTTATCAATGAATCTTTAAATCGATGATTCATTGATTAATAATTAAGATTACCAACACCTGTTTTTGTTATTTAATAAAGAATTTGTTATCGATATACGTAGGTACACGTCATTTCGCAAGAATATTGCCGTTGGTGGAAATCTGTGCCATAATTCTGTGTTACATTTCGTTACCGAAAGTCGTAGTAACTAAAAATGTCGCGAATATTTCAGTCAGTATCAATGTGGGCCCGTACATTTTTAAACGACTTCTTAAGGTGGAGATTTCTTGAAAACGCTCGAAATGGTGGTTTTTTAAACCAGTGTTTCTCTTTAACCGTAAATAATTTTGAAAGAAAAAAAAGAGTCTTTTTTGCATACAGTGATGGTACTCAAAACATAATTAAACATACTTTAATGCATCAAAAAAATCATCAAAGTCACCTCTTAATAATCTTTAAAACAAGTTTAACCCTTCAATAACAATTATTATTGTTATTAAAATATACCATAAAATTCTAAATGTCAATCTGCATCCAGTGATGGATTATTTACTATCAAATTTAATTTAGTTAATATCTAATTTTATACGATTTTATTTGCATTTTAAGGCTGCCCTCTCAAAAAATGGTTGAAAACAGCATGCAGATGAAACCACTTTTCGTCGGCATTTACAAAGAAATTACATTTGAAAAAAAATAGCTCGTAATCTACATAATATGATACGTCATTTGGTTTAGGCATAACTTTTCTATGGGTATGAAATAATAATAATAAAAAAAACATCAAATCACCTCCAAATCGTTGACAAGAAACCATTTTACTCCTTCATTTTTTAAGAAAAGAGTAAAAAAAAAAATGTCTACTCCTTTGCAATACAAATGAAAATGATTTGGTTTTGTTACTTTTTACAAATATGCATTATTTTTGTGATAATAAATTAAAAATGCGACCGATTAAAGACTGCATGGCTACATCACCCCGCACTCGCCCACAAATTTAGTACGCCCAAATGCTTGAAGGTCCTTGGCGTATACAAGCCTTAACGACAATGCTTGCTCATTTATTATACGAATTTATTACAACAGATTTTAACCCGTATCGGATTGCAGTAAGAACTACTATCGCTCATAACGACAATACGACGAGTACATTCAAATTTACCAGGGCCTTAAAGGAGGAGGTCCTCAACGCATCTGTATTTTTTTTTAAGTGTTTATCGCCGCGACATCTTTATCTATTCTTTTTCTCTGATTGTCAAATGTGGATAGGTTTCAAAAAATGTTTTTTTTTTTAATGGGTAGGGGTTTGAATTGAACCATAGGAATTGCGGGCGTTCACTTGAGCGAGGTTCTATGTGAACTTTACGGAATACTCAGTCAAAACAGCTTAGCCTATTGCAGTCCACTGCTGGACATAGGGCTCTCCTAGGCTGCGTCAATCACCCTGACCTCCACCTACCGCATCCAATCTATCACAGCCATTTTCCTAAGGTCGTCGGCCCATAGACGGTGGGGTCCCACAATACGCTTGCCAATACGCGTTCTCCACTCCAGGACTCGTCTGCTCCACCAGCCATCGGTCCTTCGACAATCATGACCAGCCCACTGCATCGTCAGCTGGTTATTCTAAAAGCTATGATAGATATAGTGAAGATAGTTAATTCGTACGAGTTGACTAATAAGCCACTGAAATTGGTATTATTTTATTTCATACTAACTGTGCCCGCGACGAGAGCAGTGGTGGCCAAGTGGTAACGGCCGCGACTTACGAGTTGTAGGTCGTGAGTTCGAACCCAGACAGGCGCTTTACTTTGTGTAAATTATTTCATCACCACTGCTCTCAAAACGGTGAAGGAAAACATCGTGAGGAAACTGGCATGTCCTAGAACAAAACATTCGAAGACATGTGACATCTACCAACCCGCACTGGGCCCGCGTGGATTATGGCCAATCTCTCTCACAGAGAGGAGGCCTGTGTCCCAGCAGTAGGAACATTATAGGCTGATGATGATGCCCGCGACTTCGTCCGCGAAGAATTTTAACAAATTTCTAAAATAAAAGTACATCAGCTATCTGCCAGGGAAAGTCCCGTCAAAATTGGTCCAGTCGTTTTAGAGATTAGCCTGAACAAACAGATAGGCAGACAAAAATAAAAAAATAAGTATTTTGGTGACTATGTATATGTACCGTGTTTACATCCATAATGCATTTACATAGTGAAAAGCGGTTATTTAAATATTACAAACTGATACTCTAATTTTATTGTTCTGTATGTATAGATGTATAAACAATGTCTGCTTCTTACTAAGTGAAGCGAAACGGTGTCTAACCGACTTCAAAAAGAAGGAGGTTATCAATTCGACATGTTTATATTTTTTTTCTGTATGTTCAGGCATAACTCCGTCGTATATTTGCATGATGCATATTTCACGGATTTGCAAAATTCTTTATTGTTCGAAAGTGGTTTATTCCGAAATGGTCCCATTTAAATTTAGTATAGATCTAATGATGCGTTTCGGAAACAGGCAACAGAACTCTTAAAAAAACCTTAACCAAAAAAACCGAACTAAAAAATAGAAAATAAATTTTAATAAATTTAAATTAAGAATAGTGTTAAAAATTTCAATAAATATAAATTAATAATAGTGTGAATTAAAAAATAAAGCGTGGGGTGCATGGTGTCAATAGTTATAAATATTTTATTGACAGATATGAGTAGAGTGATTATCATTTTTTTTTACATTATTCTTAATTTAAATTTATTAAATATATTTTCTATTTTTTAGTTCGGTTTTCTATAAAATCGTGTTTTTTAGTTTTTTTAAACTATTATTTATTTTCTACTTTTTAGTTTGGTTTATTTATAAAAGCGTGATTTTTTTTGTTTTTTTCAACTATTATTTGTTTTATAGAATTAAAGTTCTCCTTAATATTCGAAAATTTGTCAATATTAGAGAAATCGGCTAAAGATAATTATTGGAAATTAAAATTAACATCAAGTCCTGTCTTATCGACTGTGGAGAAAAATTATAAAAAAATAAAATTAAGTTTCTTACCTTATCGACTTAATTTAACAAAAATCATATTTTGCAAATTGAAAAATGTTTTTTTTTTTATCAAATTAGAGTATTGTCATCGGTCCTCGATAAATCTACAAAGTTTGAACGAAATCTGGCCGTTTAAAGTGGGTTAAAATCGCGCCCAAAGAAGTCGGTTACAAACATACATAGGTACAGGTGAAGCTAATAAAAAGCGTGTAATAAAAAAAAGTAACCGACTTCCAGAAAAACGCTACAAAGTGAAAAATAACTTTAATTTATTTAAGACTTTCGTTGTCTTTATCCGAAACGCATCATCGGATCTATGTGAAATTTTAATGGGACTATTTCGGAATAAACTTTTTTCGAACAAAAATTATAATTTTGCAAATCCGTCTGTAAATCTTATGCCCGAACATATATAAAAAAAAAAAAAAAAAACAGAAAATAAAATATAAACATCGCATAAATATGCATTGTTTTGACCCCAAGGATGATCTGCCAGGGGTGCGGGTTTATTCGAAAGAGACACCACAGCCCCTGGCATACGGGCTACTGAAGGAACACGGGTGGGTTTTAGTCAGTAAAAGTCTGACACGCCCTCCTGCTCCACCCAGAGCGGGAGAAGTTATTTGATGATTTCTAACCCAAAAAAAAAAAAACCCCAAGGATGATAAAATTTCGAATTGGTGTGGGGTAGGTACGAATAAAAATATTATTTGAGTATGACTGCGCATAACTTTTTTCAGAGTAGACCGATTTTGAAAATTATTTTTTTAATGGAAAGAGTATGCCCCGAAGTTGGTCCAGTATAAATTTGGAAAAAAAAACAACCCTATTTTTAATACAGATTTTAATACTGAGTTGTGTATTACAAAATTAATAAAAATTAAGCATGTAGTAATGAGTAGATAATAGCCACAAAAATATTAAAATTATTTTTTTAACAAAAAATTCGGTGACTTTCGATATATTTTATGTCACCGCCTTCCGAACTTTGTTATTAAGGTTAAACAAAAAAGGTTTATTATTTTTCGCTTTTCAGTTTTTTCGGCGGTTAATTTTTTTGTTAAAAAGTTTTTTTATTATAATTTTTGGCCATTTGCTTGTTTGCCTGGATAAATGTCCTTGATTGGTGCAATAATGGCTGATCGGACATGACTGAAAGGCACACAGATTGTTTAGAACCAGCACCTTGTTTGCTTAACAGACTAAATCGGTTTCTGAATCGTTTTGAAGGCTTTTGCTAATGCATTCTTTTATAAATATGTTCGAAAATGTTGTCTGCTTAGCAACGTAAACAACGCCATGAAAGCTCTGGAACTGTGTGAAACTGAAATAAATTTTCAAAAAAAAAATAAAAACAAAAAAATGTCGAAACAGAAATTGTATTTCTCAATTACCCCACTGGATTAACACAATAATTATAGACTTTTACTCCCAGTACTATATTCGTTTCCCGGGGAATATTTTTTGACATCCACGCGGGCGAAACCGCCAGCAAAAGTAAATTAATTAATGTATTGTTGTACTGTTTTAATTAACTATAAATAAATAAATAATATTTAAATGCAAAATATATACATTGCAACTATTTTCTTCACGTCCCTCGTCACTCTTCGTGCTTCGTCTGTCGTCAGAATTCTATCAGTTACCCCATAAATTATTATAATAGATTTGGAAAGTTATCCTTTGAACTTAGTGCAGACCGGACGCCCTCAATCGACTTGGAAGTATTACAGTTGTTAATACTCTTTTAACATAATGTAATCTATATAAATAAAGAGAAAAGTCCTGACTGACTGCCTCATCAACGCCCAGCCCAAACCCTTGGACCTAGAAAGCTGAAAATTTACACAGAGGTTCCTTTTATAATGTAGACTAGGAATAAGGAAGGATTTTTCGAAATTCAACCCCTAAAAGAGTTAAATAGGGGATGAAAATTTCCGCGCGGGCGAAGCTGCTGGCAAAAGCTAGTTTATTAAAAAAAAATAGAGGAAAAAACTCGTTTGTATTCGGAAATGCGTTGATTACCGAGGGACGTTAAGCAAATAGTTGTACTGCACCTACTTAGTCCGTTCAAAATGGCGGATCGGATTATTTTATTCATTTGCAAAAATGCAAAAAACACCTAGTAATTTGACACAGAACTCTAATACCCAATTGTTTTGTCACGCCGTACATTTAATTTCAATGAAATGAGATAAGGAATATTTAAAACAATTTTCGTCAGTGAAAAATTGTGATGTGATGGGAAATTAAAAATGAAGATTTTTATTTATTTGTGTTGCATGGGTAAGTCACAGGTAAATTGATCGGGCTAAGCTACGCTTTCCGCGGTTAGCCCGTGGATGAGTGACCATCTTTTTTTTTTGGCTAGTAATCATTAAGTAACTTCTCCCGCTCTGGGTGGAGCGGAAGAGCATGTCAGACTTTTACTGACTAAAACCCACCCGTGTTCCTTCAGTTGCCTGTGTACCAGGGGCCACGGTATCTCTTTCGAACAACCCGTACCCCTGGCAGGCATCGGCCCTTGCGGAGCACCAGTTGGTGCTGACATCTCTTTGAGGCGCGCGTGTAACACAACGCACTGTCGACCCGGGCTTGGTCCTTACCGGACAGTGAGCCACCCATAACTCGTCGTCCGCAAGCTTGCGCCTACGGTGGCCGGGCATCAGCCTGGGATTTCCGATGCTCAGTGCATCTCCTGCAGCGACTAGGGCCGTGAGGGCGCATATACTGCCTTTCCTTCACGTGCGCCGCCTCCCTCTTCGCGAGCATTACTTCTTCGCAGAAGGAGGTGACGGCTACCCATGCACTCTCGCTCCGTACCATGGCCTGGACCAGGGCTGGTTGCGAGAGGTCGCCGCCGCCAATCGCCTCCCCAAGGACACGGCGGTGCTCCGCCCAAGCCAGGCTGACTTCTACCGAATGCTCCACCGTGTCCTCAGTGCGATTTTCGCAGTGGAAACACCCGGGCGTTTCCTCCCGCCTTATACGAAATAGGAACCTCCCGAAACAGCCGTATCCGGTGAGGACCTGCGTCAGGTGGAAGGTGAGGACGCTGTGGCGTCTCTCAATCCACTCCTCAAAGAGGGGACTTACCACCGCAATCGTGGCGTGCCCATGGGTGACCATCTTTAGATACCGATACATCTTCGTGCCTCGTAATAGCACGTTAAGCCGTTGGTGCCAGCTTTCATTCGTGAATTTTTAATAGTCGTTGTATGTCGTCAGAAGCCCGAAAGTCTGATAACTGGTCACTGGGTTGTGAGGTCAGATAAGCAGTCGCTCCGTCCAAAATATTGATATTAGACTGCCCATCTGACCTCCGCAACCCAGTTACTGGGTAATATCTGACCTCCACAACCCAGTTACTGGGTAACACGATACTCCTTTAAAGACTGAATGTAAGGGGTGCGGGTTTCTTCCTGCCAGGGGTGCAGGTTTGTTCGAAAAAGATACCGCCACCCCTGGCACACAGGCTACTGAGGGAACACGGGTGGGTTTTAGTCAGTAAAAGTCTGACACGCCCTCCTGCTCCACCCAGAGCGAGAGAAGTTATTTGATACTGCTTCTGACGACTCGTAAAGATCCACGAATTACAGGTGGCACCAACGGCTAACGTGCTTTCCGATGCACAGAAGAGTCTTTGTATGTAAAGATGGTCACCCATCCACGCAAGCGTAGTTTAACCTGATCGATCGGTCCGTGAAACTGTTACTACATTGCCACAATGATGACCTTGTGAAGGCCGGAGGAATCCACTGGACGCGGGAAGCACAGTACCGGCCGAAGTGGAGGAGCTTGGAGGAGGCCTATGTCCAGCAGTGGACGTCTTTCGGCTGAAATGATGATAATGAAGTACCTCAAGTGTTTTTATGAACCAATTAACACAAATAAATACGAGTATAGTTTATCTTAACCAGCGGAAATAAGAACTTCCGTGTGGTGCCGGACGTAAAGAATAGCACCATCACATCTCTTCCCGTGGGTGTCGTAGAAGGCGACTATGGGACTTACTAGAGAATGGGCAGCAGCGTTCTCCATGCATTTTACCACCATACTGCGATCGCCAACCCGCCTGCCAAGCGTAGCGATTATGGCAAACCCCTCCAAATTGGGGAGGAGCAGTGGACCTCCTTCGGCTGAAATTATGATGATGATGAACCAGCGAAATGTACTTGTGTGTTTTCGCTACTTCTGACTACCCCTGTGTGTATTACTGGCGTGATAATATCCTTCTTTTCCCTTTACAGCACATCTACTAACCGAGATATCGGCAAGACTGCTGCTTACGACACCACAACCATCATCACTGCGTTCAAAATTAAACGATGACGCGGCAGAACAAGACTCCAATGTTGCTGACATGATTAAATATATTAACAGTGTCTTTGGTAACTATGGGCGCAGCAAAGCACGGAGTGGTAGATATGGTGGGTTTCCTTCTAAAAGTACGCACAAGAGCCAGTCTATTACTGCCCAACTGTAGGACAAAGGCCTCTTGTGATACATTTACACACTGTTCCTCATAACTCAATACTGGTGACCCCGACAATGAACGTCAGCGCAGCCTTCGTGCAAACTCAAACTCAAACCATTTATTTCAATTAAACTGTGGCGGCATCTACAACGCTACATGCGAACTACGCATCAAAGACTTGACGTCACACAAAACCTACATCGCGCAAGCAGAGTTTACCACGTGACTCGTATATATACAACATCCCGACATCAACTGTCGGGCAGTTGCCCACCACACACAACACCCGTCTGGTCGGAGTATCCTCCCTTTTCTATAGAGTATAAGTGAACTTTACACCCTGTTCCTCGTACATCTATAAAACCATTTACAGGCACTTTTGAACTGTAAAAAAGTCAATCAGTTGGAGAGTTGAAGTTGCCCATTCAAAAACGTAGATCTCTATGAAGAAGAACGGGCAAGAAACTCCACGGACACTCTTTTAAATCAAGTATTAGGTACAAAATCTTGAGAACATTATTCTTAATGCTTCTGTATGTGAGAACTCTGTCAAAAATTTATAAACGATTCTAAATAAGCCTTGGAAGTTAGGAGATGACCAGTCTCAACCGACAACGCCCGTTCATGAACTTGACGCGTGGATCAGTGCAACTACTTCACCGTGATGCCATCGTTATCACTTCCTCAAGCTTTCGAGCGACGAGTCGCACAGCCAGCCAGAACCCACGGCTTCAACGGGTATCCTGGCCACCTGCATGCAGCGTAATACATGCCTGGTCATCACACACAGCCTCATTAGCAACCTTAGCCCGGCACTTTGCTCTGGCTGTACTGCCTCTCCTGGTCGACACCAGCAGTCAGCCTCAACCCGGCTACCACATCCGACTCACTGGAGCGTAATTCAGCGCCTCCTCGACTCACTGAGGAATCACCGCAGATCGTTCTGACTCACTGAGAACTATGCGGAGCCCGGTTCAGACCCACTTGAACCACAGCTGGCCCTGGCAAGCACCACAATTGACTCAGCTACTGTCGCCATCCGGTCTCCGGAGGGGAGTGATGTGGCTTCATCTACAACACCACATGCGAACTACGGATCAAATACCTGAGGTCACACAAATCTTGCATCGTGCAATCAGAGTTTACCGCGTGACTGGTATATACACAACATCACGACATCAACCGTCGGGTCTCTCCGATCCAGATGACCTCATTACTCTCCTTCAAAAAAGCAGCAGGGCCACCAGTACAGTTCACAAACACAAACAACCGTCATTCCGACCTCGCCACCGAAGTCCTCGCGCCCTGCGAAGACCCCGAGTTAACGATGTGACCCCCAACCAACCCATGCTCGTTAAAGTGCCAGCCCGCGCCGCAGCTGAACCTGTAGAGTTGAAGTGCCCGAGATTATATAATATTAATGATATTTTGATCTAGCCTGTCCCAACTTGCTGTCCCCCTACCAGCGACGCCCTGAGCCGAGGCCCGTACCCCTCACGGGGATGCCCTCAGCGTGCAACCGCTTAGTAATTTAAGTAGTTTTATGCCCCTGGCTGGAGGCTTTAAGTTTTCTTAAGGCAGCCACTGGAAAGTCCGGTTAAGTAGTCACGGCCTCTCAAGGTCAACTACGAGATGCCATTCCCCACCAGACACAACACCCGTCTTGTCTGAAGATCCTCCCTTTTCTGTACAGTATGAGGAGCAGTAGTTTTTTTTTTTTTTTTTTTTTTTTTTTTTTGAAATGAAAAAGTGTTTATTCACAAAAAAGAGTTCGTTTAAGTTACATTTACCTCCGCCAAACTGCATAGCAGTTTGTTGGCAGACGTAGCTCCACTTTTGTAAATGTCTAATTATTAACATAGTTTTTTTTTATAATTACACTTTTCCACCTAGTTAAAAACTTGCATTCTGTTGCATTACTTAAATTTAAAACAAACCTAGTTTTTTATTTATTTTTAACTATTCTCTACAGTGAGGCTTTCACAATATACATTAAAGAGGTACTTATGTATTTTATTTTTAAAGGAGGTTTTTGTGATACAATCATTTATATCAACTGGAAGGTTATTAAAAATAGTTGGGACTAACACATTTCTACACCTTCGACCATAATAGTTATTACATGTAGGTACTACAAAACTTCTCATATTGTTGTTCCTTTGAGATCTTGTGCGTATAATATTGTTTTTAAATTCATTGCTACAATACTGTTCTAAAGCTACTGACAACACTACCCTCTGATGAACCGGCAGCATTTTACATTCCAAAAATAAGTCTTCGTAATCACTACTTTTACAACGGTTTTTTGTACTTTTATCTACTAATAGTTTCATGAATCTGATTTGCAATTTTTTTATTTTATCCAAATATGTTTTAAATGTGTTACCATAGCACGCCAGCCCATAAGAAAGCAGTGAGTCCACCAGTGCATAGTAGACCATGTACAATGTTGCCCTATCCAGCACACAACTAAGGTGGTGGAATTTTACAAGGATGTACCTGAGTTTGTCAGATAAGTGCATAATGTGTGTTTTCCACGAGAAGCTGTTGTCTATGACTAAACCCAAGCACCTGTACTCTTCCACCACCTCAATGTTTGCACACTCACACAGCGTCATTCCCTCACTGTGCAGACACTCATAGCTATGCCCCACTATGCGCGGCGGACGTTCGACCTTTTTAAGATAAGGAGATCGTATATGCATACATTTGGTTTTATTTATGTTGATTATGATGCCATTGTCGTGAGCCCACTTAATGATATTAGTAAAATCCTCCTGGATATTACTTTCAATTAAATTTAAATCTTTATCTGTGGCCAAGTGGTAACGGCCGCGACTTACGAGTTGTAGGTCGTGAGTTCGAACCTAGACAGGCGCTTTCATCATCATCATCATATCAGCCGAAAGACGTCCACTGCTGGACGTAGGCCTCCCCCAGGCTCCTCCACTTCGACCGGTCTTGTGCTTCCCACATCCACCGGATATCCGCGGTCTTCGCAAGGTCATCGGTCCACCTTGTGGGAGGCCTTCCCACTCTACGTCTTCCGGTACGCGGTCGCCACTCCAGAACCTTTCGGCCCCATCGGCCATCTGTTCTGCGAGCAATGTGCCCTGCCCACTGCCACTTAAGTTTGGCAATTCTTCGGGCTATGTCGGTTACCTTGGTTCTCCTGCGGATCTCTTCATTTCTGATTCGATCGCGTAGGGAAACTCCGAGCATAGCCCTCTCCATTGCCCTTTGGGTGACTTTAAGCCTTCTGATAAGGCCCATTGTGAGTGACCACGTCTCTGTACCATAGGTCATCACTGGCAACACACACTGGTCAAAGACTTTCGTCTTGAGACACTGTGGTATTTGGGACGAGAAGATATTGCGAAGCTTCCCGAACGCTGCCCAGCCGAGTCGGATTCGACGATTGACCTCTTTCTCGAAGTTGGACTTACCTAACTGGACAGTCTGTCCTAGGTAAACGTACTCGGCCACAACTTCGAGTGTAGCGCCTCCGATCGTCATGGGAGTGGGTGTTACATGGGCATTCGACATGACCTTTGTCTTCTCCATGTTCATTTTAAGACCCACTCTTTCGGAAGCTCTACTGAGGTCATCGAGCATTGCACTGAGGTCCTCCATGGTCTCAGCCATGACGACTATGTCATCGGCAAATCGAAGGTGAGTGATGTACTCGCCATTGATGTTGATGCCAGCTCCTTTCCAGTCCAGAAGCTTGAAGACATCCTCCAGTGCAGCGGTGATCAGTTTCGGAGAGATAACATCTCCCTGTCTCACACCTCGCTGCAAAAGGATAGGTTTCGAAGTCCGGTCCTGGAGTCGGACTGACATAGTGGCGTTTTCATACAGACACTTCAGCACCTCGATGTACCGATAGTCGATCTGGCACCGTTGAAGAGACTGCAGTACAGCCCATGTCTCGATCGAATCGAAGGCTTTTTCGTAGTCCACAAACGCTAAGCAGAGAGGCAGGTTATACTCTTCGGTCTTCTGTATAACCTGCCGCAGCGTATGTATGTGGTCTACGGTGCTAAAGCCTTTACGGAATCCGGCTTGTTCGGGAGGCTGGAAGTCGTCAAACCTGCGCGCGAGACGGTTCGTGATGACTCTCGAAAACAGCTTGTAGACATGGCTCAGAAGTGAGATGGGCCTATAATTCTTAAGAAGAGTATTATCACCCTTCTTAAAGAAAAGTACCACCACACCTCTGTTCCATGCCTGTGGCGTTTTGCCTTCGAGTATGACGGAATCAAACAGCTTCTGGAGGGCCTTAAGAACGGGTTTCCCGCCGGCCCTCAGGAGTTCGGCCGTGATTCCGTCATCACCCGGCGCCTTGTTGTTTTTTAGCTGCTTCAGAGCCATCCTAATCTCGTACAAGCAACGTCCGGGATATCTTCGGTATAGTGTCGGGTCAATCTGGCTCTTGGGTCGTTTGCCAGATCAGTAACGGGGTTGCTTGTTGACGTGTATAACTGTCCATAGAAACTCTCGATCTCTCTCAACAGCTCAGGCTTGGAGGAAACGATCCTGCCATCATTGGTCTTCAGTTTCGCAAGCTGACTCTGCCCAATAGACAGATCTCTTGAAAAAACCTTGGAGCCCTTGTTCCGCTCTATCGCGTCCTATATGCGGTCCGTATTAAAACGGCGAAGGTCGCTTTTCAAGGCCTTAGATATCTGTCTATTGAGCTGTCGGTACTTTAGCGCGTCGTCTGAAGACTGCAGGATCATTTCACGCCTCTCCTCCATTAGCTGCAGAGTAGGATCAGAGAGTTTATTTTTGCCATTAGTACGGCGGGTCTTGAAGAACTTAGACCCGACTGTATGGACAGTTTCCACGAACCCATCGTTATAATCGTCCACGGAGCTCCCTAGGCACTCGAAACGATTCTGGAGTTCAAGCTGAAAGCTCTCGGGGTTTTGGACTTGGATCGGCGCTGGACGGAGCGTAGACTTCATTAGTCGACATCTTTCTAGCTTGATGTTGATATTCAATGTGCCTCTTACCATGCGGTGATCGCTTCCGGTTTTCACCGCGTTGATCACACAGCGCTCACAGGCGCTTTACTTTGTGTAAATTATTTCAACACCACTGCTCTCAAAATGGTGAAGGAAAACATCATGAGGAAACCGGCATGTCCTAGAACCAAAAATTCGAAGACATGTGGCATCTACCAACCCGCACTGGGCCCGCGTGGTGGATTACGGCCCAATCCCTCTCACCAAGAGGAGGCCTGTGTCCCAGCAGTGGGAACATTATAGGCTGATGATGATGATGAGTGAACTGTACATCTTGGTCCTCATTCCTCTATATTGTCTTGTTCAGTATCCTACTAGGTCAACCCCTAGGCACACACTAAATCATTAAATGTTTTCTAAATTATTTTAGACCAACTGTTGCGACGATTTGAATTGCCAGCAGTGCAGGGCAAAAATCTCCGTTCAAATGTAGCGGTACCAAATGACGAGGATACGGAAAATCAATTGGAGAAAGTAGAAGATGCCGTGAGATACCATGTCATTGATAACCCAGAGGTGTTGGAAGAGTACAGAAATAAACAGAAAAGCAAGAATAATGCGTGAGTTTTTGTGACCTCTCTTAGTGTGTGTCCACTGCAGTTGTCACGGGGACGTGACCAGGGACGAGATAACAGCACCGAAGTAGCGATACATTTCCTATCATTTATCAAACACCACTGTGCTGTGCTGTGGTAACATAATTACGGTTTCCTAGAAGACCGGTGGTCGCCAAATAACGGCCACAGTGACTTTACGGAGTCAAAAATCGCTTTCTAGGAAAACACACCAGCTTATTTTCATAAAGAACATTTAAGTGAGTTGCCGGTAAATTCGGACGGTATGTCGCAGCCACCGCTCTTCTTGGAAACCGTAGCTTAAGTAGTTACTAGTTCAGTAGTTCCCTACACTCCCGCGACATAAGAGGGGACGGAACCAGCGAGGAATTTCAAAAATAGGTATTTGAAGAAACTATTGTCGTCGCGCTGTCAGTAAGTCTAAATCAGTAAGACCGAAATTACCACAAGTTTTTTGACGAGATCGACGTTTCGTATTTCCCTTTTTTCTCCTCGAAAACTGAGCCGATTCAATTATTTTTTTATGTTAAAATTTTAAGAAAGAGTATGTTTAGGTTCCTATAATTATTTTTTGTGTTAAAAACTTTTCTAATTTGTCTGGTAGTCCTCTAATCACGGCGGTAAAAATAGGATATATTTTTGTAATTTTTAGCGGGTCATATTTTCTGTACTAATTAGTTGCTGAAAAAAGGAAAATGGCAGGGACGTGTTTACAGCAGTCTTTGATTTTATGAAAAAAATAAAAAATGCTCTAGAGGCATTATTCAGGAAGAAAAAATGGGAATACATTTGCATGGAGAATCGCACGCCCTGTTTCCTCTTAAGAAGTGGTAGTTACTAGTTCCATATACACAGTACTTACTAATTCCATGACCATGACAGTCATTCCTGTCAAAGATCTACGAGTGACTGTCAAAATTGTCATGACGACTAGTATATAGTTATCTGTGTTTTAGAAGCTGTTGTTGAAGAGTTGATGGTTTAACGTGCTTTCCAAAGCACGAATGGGAATCGGTATGACATGGACGGTTACCCAGCCACGAACTCATTGCTTAGTCGCGACTTTTAAGCTATTACCAAGAGTTTTTCTTTTATTTTGTATTTTTTTTCTTCTAAGGTCTCTTTTGACACCAGTGCCCGTGACTTCTGATACCAGTGACGAAGCCAAGTCATTTAGTACTGTTGAAAATAAATTGAGATATTATCACTCCAAGTGTAAGTCACTTTTTACTTCTATAATCCGTATTTACTAATATTATATAGGGTCAAATTAAGCTAGTTAGCGAAACCCCGCAGACGTGATTGGCGACGATTTGTAAACACGTACAAATAAAAAACTTTCAAAAAAAAAAAAATGTAAAAAAAAGAAAGAAATTGTTTTTTTTTGGCACACGGGAATACCATGCCCAGGATCTAAACTTAGGGACTTACTTGCTCGGAAGAACGTTCCATTGGCATAATTCCTTACTTCCACAAGTGAAACCGCTTGCAAAAGCTAGTCATCTAAATTTAGAACAGAGATAAGCTGGAACGGTGGCCAGACGGTCATCTTAGGGGCCAAAATAATTTTAATTTACAGTCTTACATATATTGTAAAAACAATTCAAGTTTACAAACAATACAATTTATTATGGTTTTACAATTTTGCATATGGGTGGAGTATTACGCCAAAAATAAAATTAATATAACCATTCAGGGGTGACACACTCGTTTGACAAGTTTACACATTCAATTCAGCAGTATTTTTTGAACAATAAAACCGACCCGAAGAAAATGCTAATCGGGTTTCAATTGAATCGTGTCATTCGACATCTACCTTCGCTCAATCATGTTCGGCTCGGCATAATTTGAGCTAAGCCCGAATATCATCATCAACATTATGTTTTTATCTACATTATATTTGTATCATGTCAAACCGAGACAGCATTCCTCACAGTTACAAAATGTAGCAGTCGAAAGATTAAACACAATTTCAACATTTATTGTTACAGCCAAATCGACTACTTCACATAAAAGCATCGGCAAAAAGAAATTCGATAGATTAAGCCACCTTAGACCACTGGACGGTGTACAAGAGCTCACCACTGTCGAGTCTACATACAGACCTAGCTTCCCAGATGATGATGACGATGACGACAAACTTGTCACGGAAGACATAGAAGTGACAGTCACTGAGAAAGAAATAAAAACACCAAGAGTGGACGCAAAAAGTCACGGTAGGAATACCGTGAAACACCACGAGGTTACTAAAACCGTTGAAATTGAGAAAAGAACATTGGATAATGAACCTTCAGGCAAGGAAGAGAAAAAAGCACATACGGATAATACAACAAAGGGTCAAATTAAGAATGGAACTTCTCTTAAGACTGACAAGCGTAATGATGGAGTGACATTACATGAAGAAAAAAAAGGAAGTAGCAAGGATAATAAATCAGCTCAAATTGATAACAGTAGCAATGAAAAGCTCAGCCAAGAGAGCGTACGCCCAGATGAGGATGGAGGAGGTGGAGATGAGGGTACTAAAAATGAGGAAAACAAACAGATTAATGGCACCACAGATAAGAACAGTGAAACAGATAAAAAACTTGAGAATGGGTCCTCGGATACAATCAAATCAAATAATTTGCCAGTTGAGATATTGATAGGAAGATTAAAGAAGTCGGCTTTAAGAACTAAGCAGAAAAATAACAGTCACCATTTGGAACAAGCCTCTAAATATTCACATAAAGAGAGAAATGAAAATAGCAATGAAAAATTCAAAAAAAGGCACAAAAAGAGAGATAAATATGACCGAAAGAAAAAGGATAGAAAAGACGTTGGCTGGAGTAGAAAAGAAAAAAAATGGAATAAAATTGACAACCAACAATACAACAAAAACGTTGGGAATGATAGAATGGAGTATGAGTGGAATAAGAGACATCAACAGTATGATGACAATGACAGTTTAAATGTAAATGACAACCAGTGGGACAGAAACGACGATGTTAATAGCAGAGACCGTGATTGGAATAAGAGAGAAAATGGTTGGAAAAAGACAGATCGTAATTGGGACGAGAGATACAATGATTGGAATAATAGAGACAATGATAGAAATGAGAGAGACAATTATAGAAATGAGAGAGACATTGATTCGAAGAAACGATATAGTGATTGGAGTAAAAGAGACAAAGAATGGAATAAAAGTGAAAATGAATGGATTAGAAAAGAAAGCCATCATCCTATAGATGATCGAATACAAAATGTATGGGAAAAGAAATATTTAGATACGAGGGTTGAGAACGATAGCGATAAACACGAAAGGTATAAAGTAGTTGGAAGGAAAAGAAAAGATGGCGATTACAATCGGCATGCTGAAGTATAATAAAACTACAGCTTTCTAGGAAACGCTTCCGTCCATTATAAAAACGTCCGTCTTGAAAATATGTTATTGTCATCAGTATTTGATTTTAAGTTGTCAGAAGATCTTCTAAAGGAGATCAGCCAGCGAAATAATTATGATCCCCGCCGAATTTCTATGATCATTCCTTCATCTGAACAAGTCACATCTTGTGTAACTACCGACTGGCGAAAATAAATGAAATTAATATACACCGTGACATTTTAGTCGTCTTGCAAAGATGGTCCGCTCAATCTATCCGACATAAAATACCTCTAGGCGCGATAAAAAAATTGTTACCATTAAATAAGATAATAGGTAAGTACAAAGATTAATAAATAATTATTTAGAATTATGAAATACCCTTTTAATGTATCAAAGGGTATCAAGAGGGGCTTGTGGCTAAGTAACAATAGCTGCGCGGGTCGATCGATCAGGTTAAGCTACGCTTGCCGCGGTTGGTCCTTGGATGGGTGACCATCTTTACATACCAAGACCCCTCCGTGCCGGAAAGCACGTTAAGCCGTTGGTCCCGGCTGTCATTTGTGGATCTTTGACAGTCGTTACGGGTCGTCAGAAGCCCGAAAGTCTGACAACCAGTCTTACCAAGGGGTATCGTATTACCCAGTAACTGGGTTGTGGAGGTCAGATAGGCAGTCGCTCCATGTAAAATACTGGTATTCAGCTGCATCCGGTTAGACTGGAAGCCGACCCCAACATAGGTAGAAAAAGGCTAGGCAGATGATGATGTATCAAAGGGTAGAAGATACCTATACTATTACATTCCATCATTCATTCCATCTCCATGTCAGGGTGTTTCAAACTACACCATGCGTCTTAGTGAATTAGAATTAGAATTAGATTTATTTCTCAGTATATGGTACACATTGAGATCTTACATTAAACATTGTTTCACACATACTACCGTTGCTGGTGTAGAAATATTAATTAGTAAACTAGGTACATGCAAATCAGAACTGAGTATTTATGAGCATATTATATAAAATTATGAAAAGGATTTTTACAAATTATTAGACTGGTTAGCATTATTTATAATGTCAAAAATAGTAATGGTTAAATCAAAAATATAAGTCATAATGTCGAAAATATAAATCATAATGTCAAAGAATAAATCATGTCAAAAATATAAATCCCAATGTCAAAATTAAAATTACATTATCAAAAAGTATGATTTAAAAATTCATTGACGGAATAAAAACACGTCTAAAAGCCAAGCCGTCTAAATTTGACGGCACGGTTGGCGCAGTGGTTAAGCGATTGACTGCTGCGCTGCATGTCGCGGGTTCGATTCCCGCACGGAACAAATATTTGTACGACCTACAAGTAGTTGTTCCGGGTCTGGCTGTTTGTGTATATGTGAGTTTTAAATGTTTGTAAACGCACCCACAATACAGGAGAAATTCCTAGTGTGGGGCAACGTTTTCTTAAAAAAAAAAAAAAAAAAAAAAAAAAAATCAAACATCTTACATTTAAACTTATTAATTGGTAACATTCTCAGGCCAGGTGGTAATTTATTATAAATTTTAATTGTCATACAACTGGCATTTCTACTGTATAATTGCAATCTCTGAGCCGGTACTAGTAATTTCCCGGCATTTTTTTTGTTCAGTCTTTCGGAGACTTGTTCATTTAAAAGAAATAAGTGAGGGTATTTTTTACAAATAGACAAACTTCAAAAATATACAGACATGGGAGAGGGAGAATTTTTAATTTCTTAAATAATGGCCTGCAATGGTCTAAGTATTCCGCTCCACTCATGGCTCTAATACATTTTTTGAATGATATTTTAATTTTTTAAATTATTGATATGTAAAAAAAATATGTATTGTAGTCATTGGATACATGAAGTGGGCCGCCGTTGTAAGACGACTAAAATGTCACGGTGTATAGGAATTAGGAACACTCGAAGAGGTTTGTTGTCGCAGTATTACCTAACTACAGTGTCAAAAAACCTCTAAACGACTCTTGAATCGTTTTCAGTAATTTTCTTTTCGAGTTTATTTTCCAGAAAATATGTATTTTGCCATACCTACCGCTGATCGAATCAAAGAAAATTCAAACTTATCTCAATTTTAAATGCATTAAGTAATGCTGCGGTCAACACATTTTCGTATAATAATCAAAGCTAAAAAAAAAATGGTCGTTGTGTTATGCTTTTAAAATTAGGGAATTGGTTTTGCGTTAATTTACGTATTTTTTATTAATAGATAATATATCTATGTTTACTTCTATACTATTAATAAAGAGGAAAGATTTGATTGTTTGTTTGTTAGCATTGATTGCTCCAAAACTACTGAACCGATTTGAAAAAATATTTCACTGTTGGGAAGCTACATTATCCCCGGGTGGCATAGCTTATATTTTATCCCCGTATTCCCACGGGAACGGGAACTACGCGGTTGAAACTGCGGCGCGTTGCTAGTCTCTACATAAAGCAAGATTGTTCAACTTTAAAAACAGCTGAACGAATAGTCGTACAGTTTCGGCGTAATAGTAAAAAATGCTAAGGAGGACTTCCCCTATCAGGGTAACATATTTTTTTTCGCTGGTAATTTGGGTTTTGGGCCCAACTTATTATGAAATTTGACTGGTCTCCTTTGGACAGCCTTTATTGTAGATCATTGTGTGTTTTCTTAGGAAGCCAAAGTTTCAGAAAAGATTTATTTAAGCTGACAAATAAAACCTTCCTATTTTATTTTTGTTCTTTTATTTTGGAGTATAGCCCTCCCCATTGCCGTTTGGGTGACTTTAAGCCTTCTGATAAAGCCCGTTGTGAGCGACCACGTCTCTGTACCATAGGTCATCACTGGCAACACACACTGGTCAAAGACTTTCTTGAGACACTGTGGTATTTGTGGTGTTTCGACCGGTCTTGTGCTTCCCACATCCAGCGGAGGAGCCTGGTGGAGGCATATGCCCAGCAGTGGACGTCTTTCGGCTGAAATGATGATGATGATGATGATTTTGGAGTATTGCTCTTAAGTTGCTTTATTTTGATACGAGATGACTATTAATAGCGCTCAGAGAGAAGTGTGGCAGAAAAAGACACCGATGTTCGCCGACCCCAAATAAATTGAGATAAAATCTGAGAATGATGATTTTGGAGTCTTGCTTTGACTGCCCTGTTGATCTAGTGGTTCCTTCTCTACAGTCTCCTAAACGAATGGTGGCTGCTGCATAGCAGCACTTTACTGCAGTGCATCAGGGATGTTTGCTGAAGCTCATAAAGATGGTTCCCATACCATCCTGCGTAAAAGAATTGCGTCTGTGACGCGCAGAGTACGTGGGAGCGTCAAGGGCATTCTGAAGGTAATCAATGAAAAGCCTTGTTGCACCATTTTGGCGCACTGGGTAGATGTACATACCCGGTGCGTCAGGTGAGTGCAACAGAAATATGAATTAAATTTTTACCCGACTGCGCCAGAAGCTGAGGGGTTAGGGTTTTCGAGTGTCTGTCTAAATGTATGTATATTTCTTTGGCACGCTCTGTAGCCTAAACGGCTGGATCGATTTCAGCTTGAGAGGTGCCATTAGATTCATCTTAATTGTGAGAGTGACACTGGGCATATCAAAATTGAAAAAAATTAAAATGGCCGATTTTTGGCGCAATATAGTGTCAATACACGCTGAAATTTTAATGGTTGTTTTCCCGCGGCAGAACAACTTGCCATAAGGAGTCCCTTCGAACCATAGAGTAAAAGTAAAAAAATTAAAATGTTTTTTGTTTTGAAATAATTAAAAAAATATTCATCAACTCGAAAGCGTGAGAATCAATAGTAACACTGGAGGTAACTTGTAGGTATTACTCGAAACGCACGCGCCGCCGCACCGCCGCGCCGACAAAGGAACAATGGTGCATAAATGTTCAAAGCAAAATAAACTCTCGCATGTGACACTAAGTCATAAATTAGTTTTCACGCAACAACACAAAACACAGCCGCGGCGCCGACAAAGAAAAGACCGATTTATAAATGTTCAAAGCAAAATAAGCTCTCGCGTGAAATGATACGGCATAAACTACAAACTAACAACAATTACAAACCAAGCAGCGCGCCGGCTTCCTATTGAGCGGGACGGCGCGCGGCGTCGGCGGCGGCGCACTTAGTTTTCCCGCGAATGACGTACGTGAAACACGCGTTATCAGTGCAATGGATCGCCATTACAGTTATTGCAATTTGGAGTGCGTCGCTATGGTGCATCTGTACGCTAGGGCTGATTATGACACCCTTGATGCCCGTCGACTTTACGCGGAGCTGCCACACTTGGAGTCGCTTCGTCTTCGGCCATCGGCCCGGACGATCGTAGCAGCGACACAGCGGCTACTCGACGATCATGAGCAGTTCCGGACATCAGCAGTTGCACAGGGCAGAGGTCGATCGGCCGTTATTTCGCCAGAGCTCGACGAATAGATCATCGAGTACTTCGAACGGGATCCTCGGCGAAGTACACGTAAGGCTGCGGCTAAGTTTGGCGTAAGCCAATACTACGTCTGGAAACTACTCAACTCTGAAGGACTTCATCCTTATGATTATCGCAGAGTTCATGCCCTCCATGAAAACGACGCGCAGAACAGAATTACTTTTTGTCAGTGGTTAATCGACAGTCAAAATGCGAACATTTTGTGGACAAATGAAGGAACTTTTACGCGAGTTAGACTCGAACATTTTTGGGCGTTAAATAACCCACATGTTATTCGCGAGTGTGCGCATCAAGAGCGTTTTAGTGATAATGTGTGATAATTAATGGCCACCTCATTTCAATATCGTAAGAAGTGACAGAGAAACCTTATTAAAATTGAAAGGCAATCAATTAAAACGTGCTCCATTGTGTATTCAACGTAGTGGCTTGCAGTTGCACTACGAACAATTACTCCGCTATCGTGAAGTGTAAGTACCTACTCGTACTTTTGTAAATTGTGAACATTTAAAAGTAGGTAGTCAAATTAATTAAAATTATTGTAAATAAGTTGATTCAAATTTTGAAAGACGCCTCAAACTTTTTTAGGTATCTAAGTCCGAAAATTATGATAAACTTGTTTTTATTAATTAATTTTTTATGTTAATTTCTTGTTCAGTAAATTGCAGCTAAAAAGTATTTATGACGGTCCTAAGCTCGTAAAAGTATGAAGGGAAAATTTGAATAGCTTGTTGGGTACAGCTTATTATCAAGAATACGATCAGCTGATTGAAACGCACGCGGGTCAACGGCCGCGCGGCCGCTCGGCGGCGGCACCCGGCTTGCGCAGAACGTAGGTATCGGAACTATTGGTTCGGGGTCGCTTTCGAGTTTTGTTTTTCACAATGGTTAATCTGCCATTTTTTGTTTCTAATATTTTATTTGTTTATAAAACTATTGTATTACCAAGACAAAACCATTTCGCTGCGGGAAAACAACCATTTAAATTTCACCGTGTATATGTCAATATAGTGAGAATTCTTTTTTCTCAAACCCTTTTGAGTGGGGTATCAAAATAAAAGGTTTCATAAATAGGTCTCATTAACGTCAACAATAATTATATTATTAACTAAAAACTGAAATAAAAAAATAAATAACAAATCAAAAGGTTTTTTGATTTTGTAAAAAAAATATTTTTGTATTATCTTTTTTTTTGCCAATGTAGTTTATAAGTAGTGTGCATTACTAACACCATATCGATCAAGGTCTGAATTCAATTTTTTGAACCGACGAAAAAACGGAGGAGGTTACTCAATTCGACGCGTATATTTTTTTTTTATGTATGACCACGCATAACTTTTTCCAGAGTAGTCCGATTTTGATAATTCTTTTTTTATTGGAAAGGATATACCTCGAAGTTGGTCCCATATAAATTTGGAGGAAAAATTCCAACCCTAAGGGTAAGAAAACAGGGGATGATTGATTGTTTACTCACAGATTTTAATACTGAGTTGTGTATTAAATCAAAAATTAAGCATGTAGTAATTAGTAAATTATAGCCACCAAAAATTATTAAAATAAAAACTTTTTAATAAAAAAATTAAACCGCCGAAAAACCGAAAAGTAAAAAATAATAAACTAGCTTTGTCCAACCCCAATAACTAAGTTCGGAAGTCGGTGACTTTGGATATGTATTTAATTATATGTCACCGCCTTCCGAACTTAGTTATTGGGGTTGGACAAAGCTAGTTTATTATTTTTTACTTTTCGGTTTTTCGGCGGTTTAATTTTTTTATTAAAAAGTTTTTTTAATTTTATTTTGTATAGTGCCGCACGGTGGCCTGAAAATTGGCTTTCATATACTTAGGGATTTCAATTTGCAAGTGCCGGATTTTTTGCCGGATATCGCTTCTATTCGTTATTAATACAAAAATGATACCCGAGTTAATTCTGCGCAAAAACGAAGGAATTATATATATTTTTTTCGAAAACTTTTTATGAAACTTTTATGAAAAATCTAATTGAATTTACTGAAAAATCTTTCTGTGCATGCACGATATTCATCAGTATACACAGACATGCGGTTCGGCGCCGAAGCAGCTCCAGAGTCATGCCCAGAAAGTTCGGTTTTTAAGATTAAGTCCTGTCACAAACAAACAGATGGCCATCGTAGGCTTATTTATAAAGCTTCGTACACCGGCACCCTTTCAAAATCAAAATCAAAAGTCATTTATTCAAACTAGGCTGAGAGTCAGCACTTTTCGAACGTCAAAATTACATGAGACAGTCCCCCAAAAACGCCCAACTTTCAACACTCCCTAGTGCTTTAGCTGAGAAGAAGAAGTGGCGCAACAAACTCCCCAGTACAAAACTCTAACAATAACTGTGCGTTCATAAAACTATAAAAATTAATTATTTTTATTACGTAGTCGTAATAAAAAAGAAAATATAGTTTACACTATCATAAAGTAAAAATGCTATAATGCTTTTATACACATTTTATTATTGGCCGAAGTTAAACCATTATTTTTTTAGTAGAAACGGCAATTTTTAAATTCAAGTCGACGTGTACAGTCATGAAATAAATATACCTACATTATACGTCTCTAAGTCAACGATGTATAGAATTATTTTCAAATTATGTATCGTATTTTCTATTGGTGAGTGCAACATAAAAGACTTTAGTCTTTTTACCCGACTGTGCGAGAAGGAGGGTTATGTTTTTTGAATGTATGTATTTAAGTGTATTTCTTTGCATGCCAAACGGCACGCTCCTGTGCCTCCCGTTTATAAAACTGGACGACATAATCATAATAAATGTATCTAGTCGAAATTTTTTCCATACAAACCTCGGGAGTGTATTACCACTGTTCTACAATGTATTTTTTTTTTCAATTAAACAAGATATGGTTTTGTCTCATTGTTAATATTGTCTGTACAGAAACAGAATAGGTACTAAAATAAACAGCCATTAAAATGTTTGGAGTCAACAAAGATTCCTTTTTCTTAATAATTTAACCTAACATTGGACGTGTTTAAGTCATAAAAGAAGTGTAAAATCTCCAAAACCAAGTCAGTAGCGACAAAGATCAAATATCGAAAAGTTCAATAAACTTTATTGGTCATTGATTTATGAAGTGGTCTTTTCATAAAACCCGATCTTCCGAAGAACTTTTCTAAATTTTTTACGCGCCTGTTTTACTATAACTGATCCTGCATCTCACTCAATAATGTTGTGCGTGTAGACTATCGTCTAACTGCTCATCATTGATACCACCTCTGTTGGACACGATGCCTGGTGAGACAGTGTGCTTTTTAGCCAGGCCCACCAGTGAGTTCGAGCCTGCGACTGCGACTTGATTCCCATTAAGATCAGCCAAAACTCCGCACTGTCTTAAGTCCCGTCTCTAAGATCGATGTGTTCTGCGCACCATGACGTACAGTGCTGAGATGTGGACGCTTACCCAGGAGGCTGTGTACCGGCTGGGAGTTGCACAGAGAGCCATGAAGCGTGCCATGTTTGGCATGAGGTTAATAGACCGAATTCCAAACGCCGATGTAGAAAGACGTACGAAGGTCTTCGATATCGGAAACCATATTGATGGGGTCTCCCTTTTCCACACGTATAGACTCCCATTCGGTCCGTTGTGCGTGGGGTTCTGGCTAACAAAGCCAGCCTAGCTCCGCCCAAAAGTACAGAAGCTTCCTGGGAGCTTCACAGGCTTCGCGGAGTGACCTCACTGTTCCGAGGATTTCTTCTCGTTGAGAAGCCACGGCCTCGCATTCCAGGATGACGTGGGCGGCTGATTCCTCGGCGTCAAGGCAGCCCCTGCAAAGCGGGATGTCTGTGGCGCCTATATTATAGAAATGTTTGTTAAGGGGGTTATGGCCCGTAATTGTTCCTATGATTATTCTAAGGTTGTGTCTACGCAGGCTAAGAAGTTTTTTGGTTAATCGCGTGGGAAACCGTATTATGTTACTCAAGTTGAGTTGGGCAGGACTCCTGGCTAGGCGCAGTGATGACAGGTGGAGTAAGGCTGTGATAGAGTGGCGTCCAAGTATTGGAAAACCAGATGTCGGTCGTCCGGCGAAGAGATGGGCGAACGACATTATTGCCATCGCGGGCAAAACCTGTATGAGACTGTAGATATCTACTTGCATAGAACTAATATTTTAGTTCAGCAATTTATTTTTCTAGTGTCACCGAGTTTGCAAATTCAAAATAATTATCGTAAATACAATGTGGATCAGGAATCTTTCAAACTGTACGGCGAAGACTTCAAATCTGTTCTGAAGAGGTTTAGGAGGACCCCCGATTACCTGAAGATTTTACAGGATAAGGTATGATTATACTGAAACATTAAAAAAAGAATACCTGACTTCCAAAAAAAACACTGCAAAGAAAACACTAATTTTGGAAGTCGGTTGCAAAAACGAAAATAATAAACCAAAGACAACGACTTCCGAAACTAGAAGCCAGTTTTGTTTTTTGTAAAAAAATAATAATTCTATATTTAGTTAAGTTAACCCCCCAAATTGGGAGAGGCCTATGTCCAGTAGTGGATGTCTTTCGGCGAGTTATGATATGTACCCCACACAAACTCAATAAAAATAAAAAAAATTTATTTATTTCAATTATTTTTTTAGATCATATTTGAATTACATTGACAATAAAATTAAAATTATAATCATAATAAATGTATGTAAAAATAATTAATTCAGTTACATAAATAAAATTTAAGTTTAAAAATTAAACTAAAATCTTATAATTGAACTGTTAGATAATACGCCTGCCTCTGAGTTATTTGTTTATTTGTCATTACATTAATCATTTATCAATGCTATTGTTCGAAAGAGATACCGCCGCCCCTGGCACACAGGCTACTGAGGGAACACGGGTGGGTTTTAGTCAGTAAAAGTCTCACACGCCCTCCTGCTCCACCCAGAGCGGGAGAAGTTATTTAATGATATCAAAAAAAAAAAATTCATACGGTGTGTCAATTGTACAACTTTTAATTTAAATATTTCCCATTCAGGAACAGCAAACCAACGATAAGTAGAATAATTATTCTTTTTTTTTTTTAAATTATATTGTATAATTATCATCAAATATCAGCGCATTTGTCTAAATAGCAAACTGACGTCATACCCACAGAGAAATATGGCGTCCACTGCGTCCATCGTTTTCGTCAAAATTACGCGCGAAATTTGAAAATGTAAAATTTCAATGCATTTTGACGGCACAAATCGATTAAATAAAAATGTTGTGATTTTTTTAGTGGTTTATTAGCACTTCAGAATCTAAATAAGACTTTTTTCAAAAATGGGTGTAATACACAAATGAGGAAGTAGTGCGTCGGGACCTTCCAATCGCCCTAAATCGGATCCAACTGTTCTAATTGTAACTTCGATTACATCTTTGGATTACCTACAAATTGAATAGTGTAATAAGCGCTTTAGGTTTTTTGCCACCGACTTATTGTACTGACGCCAGCAGGTCAACCTATCCAAAACTGTCAATTTTTTCCAATTGAACATGAACCTTATTCCTTTGTGATAAAGTTGAAAAACTATCAAAGATATTTGACAGATTGGGGTAGCTTGATGTGCTGGCCTCTGTACGGTTTTGAATTTTGTAAAAACTAAAATATATTTTCAGTTGGGAGATTTAAAGACTTCAGCAAAAGAAATGAGCTTGCAAGTCCTTCATTACTACCACGGTAAGCTGGAAGAGCGAGTGAATGAAGCATTACCCACAACAACCACGGTTCCTGTGCCCTCACGTCTAGAAAAAGAAGAGCCACTCCCACAGGAAAAAATGTGAGTAAAAAAAAGAAGAATGAACGAAACAAACTACATTTATTTAGCACAGACTATAGGCACACAATTCTGGAAAGAGTCTAATAAAAAATATCAAATAAAAATATATTAAAAAGATCACACAAAAATGCACTCCATAGCGATAATTGCGTCAAAGTCAAACCATTTATTTCAAATAGGCACAAAAAGGCACTTTAGAAAGTCAACATTTACATTAAAATTAAATTGATTCTGGTTGCCTCTTCCAAAAAGTACTCTCATGTAGATAAGAATAGGCAAGAAACTCCACCGTTACAAATTTTTTACAATATTTTACATACATTAACTATATAATTTTATTCGAAAAATATGCAGCTGGAATAAAATTACCGTACCACAATAATACACTATCAGTAAGAAACGGTTTTATTTTGACAATTCCACAACATTTATGGTGTTGTTTACATTGCTAAGCAGACGCAATTGAAATTGGCGCCGTCAGTTAAGACTGGTCATTGCATACCTGCCACGGCTTTTTTCTTTAAATCGACTTAAAAAAGAAGGAGCTTATCAAATCGACATGTTTTTTTTTAAATATATGTTCGGGCATAACTCCGTCATACAGGGTAAGTTTTTATCCAGTGCGCAAATTGTAACCATGAATTCAGCATATCATTCTATTCTACTTTGGTTACAATTTGCGCACTGGATAAAAACTTTTCCTGTATATAGACGGATTTGAAAATTTATTTTTGTTTTGTTCGAAAGAGGTTTATTTCGAAATGGTTCCATGAAAATTTCATATAGATCTGATGATGCGTTTCGGAGACAGACCACGGAACTCTTCAAAAAATGACAGCAAATCAACCGCGATTGCTGCTAACGCATAAATATGCATTGTTTTGACCAAGGATACTGAAATTTCTAATTGGTATGAGGTAGGTAGGTACTATAACTAAAAAGTGAAAATTAAAACTTAAAAAAGAAACAAACGACTTCCGGAAAAACACTGCAAAGTGAAAAATAAATTAAATTTCGGAAGTCGGTGATAAAAAATTAAAATAGGTACTTATCCAACGTCACCGACTTCCGAAATTAAAGTTATTTTTCACTTTGTAGTGTTTTTCCGGAAGTCGGTTGTTTTTTCTTTGGAAATAGTTTTTATTAATTTTAATGTTTTACATTTAACTAGTTCTTTTCATCAGCTTCGCCCGCGACCAGTTTACACGAAACCTTTATAAATTTTAAGCCTTTTTCATAAATCACTCTGTCAATTGATGAAAACCGCGTGAAAATCCATTTAGTAGTTCTTCAGTTTATCGCGAACAGACAGACAGACGCCGCGGCTGGGACTTTGTTTTATAATTTATATGTGTATATTGTTCCTTCATTACTTTTTGTCTTTGTTCTCAATATGACATCATGTATAAAATATAACACAATAGCAACAAAAATAATGTCTACAGGAATTTGAAATATCTTTATTAAAAACCGTATCCTTGGTGTTTCTTGTCCGTTCTTCTCCATGGAGATCTACGTTTTGGAACGGGTAACTAGCTTCAACTTTTCAACTAACTGGCGTACTCTTTGTTAGTTCAAAAGTGACTGTAAAAGTTTAATTTAAAAAAAAGGCTTTGGGTTTGAGTTCATTGTCTCACTAATACAACATGTATAAAATATAACACAATAGCAAAAAGAATAATGTCTCCAGGATTTTGAAAAATCTTGATTAAAAAGCGTGTCCTTGGTGTTTCTTGACCGTTCTTCTCCATGGAGATCTACGTTTTGGAACGGGCAACTAGCTTCAACTTTTCGACTAACTGGTGTACTCTTTGTTAGTTCAAAAGTGACTGTAAATGGTTTAATAAAAAAAAAATGCTTTGGGTTTGAGTTAATTGTGTTAATGTTTATGACAAATGATTTTATTTCTTGTAGGTTTGTACAAACACTTTTACACGTCAATCATATTTTTTAAACTAGAAGAGGTCGGCGTTTCCTACCTGACTACTCTGAGAAGAAAGGCCGAAACAAACTCAGAGGTCACAGTCTCTTTTAAAGTCCAGACATAATCTTGGTCAGATCATGTGAAGACGATGTAGATTGGTATCTGAAATGGTCTTTTGAGGAAAGAACCACAAAGATTGAGTGGACCTGTCTAATTAGTGCACGCATTTATGAGTAATCGTGCAGCTCAACTCAGAGCTTTAGGAGTTCAACGATTCGACGAACAATACCAAAGAAAGGACATTTGTATATGCTCCATAAATTACTCTATGTTCAAGGTCATTTTTGTTCTAGAAATTTCCATAGTTACGGGAACCGGAGGCAGGATGAAGCAGAAACTGATCTCGGTGAGGACAGCTATATGAAGATCAAAAACCTGGACAACTACAAAGTTTTCGACTCGGAACTGACTTTGGTTGAACGGAACAGCATAAAAGATATGGGCTTCGAATTTGCTGGGTGAGAAAAACTTTAAAAAAATATAATGTAAAGGCTTTTGACAGCGACTAAGACGGCGGCGGCGTGGAGGTTGAAATTTACCCCACGGGATCTAGGTTATGAACTGTCTGTGTGCCAAATTTTATTCAAACCCGTTCAGTTGTTTTTGCGTGATTGAGTAACAAACATGCAGGCTTTCACCTTTACAATAGTGTATTTTCCAATTCGATAAAAACTATTTTATTTTGAAGACTGGGACGATATAATTACAGCAAAATAAAAATAAAATTTATTTACATCCATTTTCTGAATTAAAAACGATTAAAATCATTTTTTTTTTGTTTTTTTTAATTTATCGGCCTTACGATGAATTTTTATCACGTGACATGTGACGTCAATTTTGTGTACACGGCAATCAATCAATCAATCAATCTTTATTTGTGAACACAGGTATTCCATATAGGTCTTATGTTAACATTTTAGTCGGGCTCTATGCCATCATCATCTGCCTAGCCTTTTCCCTACTATGTTGGGGTCGGCTTCCAGTCTAACCGGATGCAGCTGAATACCAGTATTTTACATGGAGCGACTGCCTATCTGACCTCCACAACCCTGTTACTGGGTAATTAATACGATACCCCTTGGTAAGACTGGTTGTCAGACTTTCGGGCTTCTGACGACCCGTAACGACTGTCAAAGATCCACAAATGACAGCCGTGACCAACGGCTTAACGTGCTTTCCGAGGCACGGAGGGGTCTTGGTATGTAAAGATGGTCACCCATCCACGGACCAACCGCGGCAAGCGTACCTTAACCTGGCCGATCGACCCGTGCAGCTATTGTTATTTAGTCACAAGCCCCTAAGTCGGGCTCTATGTCCTACCAATGAAATTGGTGTACAAATATATTCGTTAGTCAATTATAATATGATTTTTAATAAATGATTATTCAATTACAATTTATTTTTACACGCATGTCAATGGTAAATATTATAATAAAGGGTTAGCTAAGTCATATATCAGGCACCGGTACAAATACTTAGTTTGGCGCCGTTTTAGAAGTATTTGTGCACAGAGGCACCGCACACCAAGTAATACCACGTTCTATCCTTTAAAAATCTTGTTAAATATAAACTCGACATTCACATAATTATTTACTTAACTACTTTAGTTTACACAAACTTGACGTCACGTGATAAAAAGTCGTCGTAAGGAGCGCTTTGGCGGTAAATTCAAAACAATAAAAAATAAATTTGGTTTAAATCGTTTTTAATTGAGAGAAAATGGATATAAATCAATTTACTTTTATTTTTCTGTTATATATTTCGTCCCAATCTTCAAATTAGAATAGTTTTTAATAAATCGGAAAATACCCTATTATGTATATTATATTATTATCATAATCATCATCTATGTAAATATTTAATTTGCACAATAGATTTGATTATTGAAAGTGAATTAATTATCTGGTGAAATATTTTTTTTTAAATACTATGAACTCTGTCACGTTAATTGATTATAATTTAATCGATTTTCATTATATTCGTGCCCTTAACTTCATTTTTGGATTTCTCATTTTCCAGATTGTAAATTGGGCTAATTTTTCACATTTGAAATAGAAAAATGTAACCCTTTTTTAACCGACGAAAAAACGGAGGAGGTTACTCAATTCGACGCGTATTTTTTTTATTTTTTATGTATGACCACGCATAACTTTTTCCAGAGTAGTCCGATTTTGATCATTCTTTTTTTATTGGAAAGGGTATACCCCGAAGTTGGTCCCATATCAATTTCGAAGAAAAATTCCAACCCTAAGGGTAAGAAAACAGGGGATGATTGATTGTTACTCACAGATTTTAATACTGAGTTGTGTATTACAAAAAGTAATCAAAAATTAAGGATGTAGTAATTAGTAGATTAGAGCCACAAAAAATTATAAAATAAAAACTTTTTACGACTTAAAAGGCCAATTTTTTTTTTTTTTACTTTTAGAGTTTTCGTTTGTGTCGGGGGTTTTTTAAATGTTAAATTTTGCTGAAATCGTGTTGACAATGACTCTCTTTCCCACAGAAAAATAATACATTCAATCATTGAAAATATGAGTCAGAAGCCATCAACAGGAACGACGGAGAAGTTCACACATGTCCCCGAAGGGGGGCAGTACGAGGAGAAAGAAGACGAGACCACAACGACAACGACAACCCATCCATCTGAACACGCGGTAATTAAGTGTTTTTTTTTATAACACAGCGATGATCTACATAGCCTTTTCCCAACCATGTTGGGGTCGGCTTCCAGTCTAACCAGATGCACTGCACGGTGACTACCTATCTGACCTCCACATCCCAGTAACTTAGTTATACGATACCGTTTGGTAAGATTGGTGGTCAGACTTTCGGGCTTCTAAATACCTGTAACGACAAAGATTTACGAATGACAGCCGGGAACCGAGTTTTCCGAAGGACGGGGTCTTGGTACGCAAAGATGGTCACCCATCCACGGACCAACCGCGGCAAGCGTAGCTTAACCTGATTTATCCCCCTCCAATACATTACATTGTATTATGTCATTGTCGTTTATAATGACATTGTAATATTAATAATATATTTTTTAACATTGCAGGTTATACATGTACGTATACCTAAATTTTCTTTTTAATGTACAATAGGTACCGACGCCAGCACATCAAGCTACTCCAATCTGTCAAATTTATTTGATAGATTTTCAACTTTATACCATAGGCATAAGGTTCATGTTCAATTGGGAAAATTTGACAGTTTGGGGTAGGTTGACCTGCTGGCGTCTGTACAACTACTGTCATAATGTACCTCGGGAATAATCGCATTTCTGAAAACAAACGAGGTTTCCTTAAATTTTTTAAATAAATAAAATTAAGTTAGAAGAGTATTAACAACTATATATACTTCGGTCCTTTTTTTACATTTATAATGAACATTTTCGAGGGGAAAAAAAACGAATTGTCCGATGAACTCGAAGACACGATGGTCACTAAGAACAGATTTAGCTGTTTTTATATGTGGTTTGACCAGTACGTATCCGTACCAACCCGTACGGACATATCGGGACCGAAAACCTGTATGTTTATGTTTGCACCCTAAAATGCAAAACGATATCCATGCAACTTGTAACATAATTTACATAAGACGTCATACACCCCAATGAGAGTATTGAGTTAAAGGCATAATACCGGCGGTCCCTACGTTTAATCCCCTAACTACAAATGACAAATTTTACAGGAGAGTGCTTCAAAGTTTCAAACACGTATACCTATATCATGTTCTAGTTAATGTAATGTCGTGACGGATTTAAAGTGCATTTTGCCATCTTAGACTTATTTTTTGTTAAACAAAACGATAGTAAAACTAAACATGCAAATCACGATCTACAAGCTACCCCAAACTGTAAAATTTCTTTGATTTTCAACTTTATTGTATTCATTTAAGGTTCATGTTCCATTGAGAAAATTTGACAGTTTCGGGTAGGTTGATGTGCTGGCGTCTGTACGTAGGGACCGTCCATGCAATGACCAAAACTGCGTATATTTTTAAGATATTTTTTTTTATCATTTATTTTTTAATCAGGAAATACACCAAGAGGATTTTCCAAGTACAATACAGGAAGAGGCAACAGAGCCTACAACAGAGCAATTCAGGTAGACTACCAGTACTTAACTATTAAAGATCTACATACAAAAAAATAATTGTTTAATTTCATTTTATATTATCTGCCTAGCTATTTCCCTAAGATTTATTTCATAGGTAATCAAAATCATAATCTAATGTTTCCCATTTAGTCTATTCTTGGCCCCTCGAACCCCCGAAACCACTAAAAAATATATATTATTTATTTGTTTCCTCTCAACCCTTAAACATAGTTCACAGTCGACCCCCAGGGAGTAATATTGGATTTTCATACAAATGACAGATATACGTCGTCCACTTTAACTCCTAGTCCGGTAAGTACCTACCTAAAATTAATATTTTGGTAGAGGAAAGTACATACTACTTTGGGGGTCGAAAGGAAACAAACACTTGGCTGGAGAATAAAATCCACTCTCGACCCAGAGTAAACTATAGTCAGGGGCCCAGTGGACACATTATTTATTGGGGGTCGGGGGCTGACAGTGGATTAAAGAATGTTCTCACTGTTAGGACACAAGTCTCCCCTCTGTGAGAGGGAGCGGGTTTGAACTATAAAAAACTACAACATACACAGATATTAATCTAAAAAAGAAGGCACAGCTGCACCTATAGTACAGGGTTTTTCAATATGGACCCGCGAACTTTGACAGCGCATATCGGCCATCTTGGTAAAGCGATAGCTGTCAAATTTGGCATGAACACATATTTAGTCGTGACATTTCACCATGGAACGCTACACGCTTCAACAACGCATAGAAATTGTTAAAATTCGGATGAGAAATTCGAGATAACCTCCTCCTTTTTGAAGTCGGTTAAAACGTTTAAAATGTAGTCGCAGTTTCATCTCGGCGGCAATCAAATGTCAAAAACTTGTCAAAAATTTATGGAAACTAGAGGTGTTCTTGACAGATTGAGACGTTTAAGAACGTTCACAGTCTGATCTCATCAGACTGTTGTAAATCACTATGTTGAAAATAAAGAAAACTCTGTTTACGGTATATTCGTTTTATTAGTACACTTTTACAACACTCGTTCTAAAAACATCAAATACGTCTGCACTCTACCAATGTTTAAAAACAAATGCCATGTTCCCAAGTGAGGTTATGCACGTTGGCGAGTTTGACAGCTAGTTCGCGCCAACCGGCAAAAGTCAGTTTAGCAACTATTATTCAATATTATTACACTTGGGTACATGATTACAACTTTGAGAAATAAAATATTTAAACTGTAAATACATGATTGTAGAAATAAATAATACAATAACAATGGCTAACACTGTGAACGTTCTTAAAATTACGAGAATTGCGTGTGGTGTCAATTTTCCGTGTTATAGGTATGCATTTCAAATAACTGGCAGGAATGACAGTTCTTGAATTTATTTTCTTTGATTACACGAACAAATTAAGTTCATAGTGAATTTGCTTATCAATGAATCTCCCTGATTTTATTGTAAAATAAATCGTATGTTTTTCATGATTTCAGGAAAAACATGTAAGTGAGGTACCCACTTATTATTCCTGGGTTTCTATGATTTCTATTTATCGTTTTAGAAAATGTTATGTAAAAAACAATAGTCTTGTAATGTAAAGTAAAAACACAAGTGGAAAATACCTATGTATTTTAAGGTGTCCCCTTGTTTCGCGGACAGAAATTTCATAGAATTTCGTTTCCCAGAAACGAAACGTTTATCCATAGGTCGCTGGTTCATATCCGGCTCGAAGGACCATGTAGAAAGTAGTGTTCGGCGCTATAGTGACCTAACACACCTTTCTCGTATAATTGGGATGGTTTATGTGGTAAAAGTTAAAGTCTGGAACGTAAACGGAAAAGCTATGCATATTGAATCACTATAACACTTCAGTACAAGAAATGGTAAAAATGGTAAAACTATATAATTAACTTATTGGTAAAAATGTATGGTAAAATGGTAATGGTTATGGTTATGGTATGAGTCCGAGGTGTCTCTAATGAGATCTAAACGCAAACTGGCCCTCGATTTGGTGGACGAGCGAATGTGCATTCTTGCGTTCGATGCAATTATGCATTTTCGCTTAGTGTTTGATTAAAACTCGAACAATGTTTCATATAATAATTAGTCCTTTTATTTTGAATATTGTTGTCTTATTCATCTTGTGTTCATAGTTATTGTTAAATTAATAATATTTCACAGAAAAACAATTCAATGAATTTTAATAACATTTTTTTGTTTGACAAATAAGTATCAAACAGTAGAATTATTTTTAACGAATATTGTTTGTTCGGTTTATTTTTCTATGGTATTTTATTATGTTAGTGACAGAAACGAATCGCTGCAAAACCGACTCCACGTAGTCTCGTCTGCCCTACCCCTAGAATGTAATTTAAGTCCGCGTAGGCGCGGAAGGGTGAGGCGGCCCACGAGCTGAGGAACAGGTGGTTTTAACGGTCGCCGCCGTGGCTGAGGCTGGCCAGCAAGCCGAAGCTGCGGTGGTGAGCGTGAATACCATCTGCGACGATAAGCATGCGTGGGACCGCCGGAGCCCCGCAGCACCGGATGACAGAAACCCTGCTTGCTACATGTTGTATGCTAGCTTGCACGCTGCATGTTGCATGCTCGCTTGAATTGAAACGTTTAGAAACTGTCACTTGTAATAAGTTTTATATTTAATAAACAATATAAGAATAAAGAATATTTGATTTGTTATTCTATAATACGGTTATTGTAACATTCAACTTTATGTGAAACAAAAATCATTGATATAAAAATCTTCAAACGAAGTATTTTGCGTATAAAAGAAATAATTTTGAAGAAAATACATTTTTAAAACCTTGTCGCGAGATTTACCTGTGTAGATAAACAAGTAAATTAAATAACTTGATCTGATTGATTTTAATTTTTTAAATTTTTCAAACGAAGTATACGAGTACTTACATAAATCTCGCAAAAAGTTTTTATATCATATAAATTATGTAATGAAGTTAAACGTTGATAATAAAAGTTTTAATGGAATCGTTTTTTTTAGCGTATTTCAATAAAAGCTTGTTTAAAGAAAAGTTTTATATTACTTTTAATAATTTATTATTTCTATTTATTTTTTTAACTGGAGCGTAGGCCTCTCGCTCGCCTAGCAGATGTCATGAAGACTTTGAGAAATGAGCCAAATTTTCAATTAGACTGGTCTGAATAATTTGATGTCGGCGTTCAGTCTAAACCTCTTCGAATCGAGCTCTTTGGAAGAAGCAATAGACAGATTGCTGCTTATTTAAAAAAATGAAATAAAACACTTATAAAAATCATGCTTTTATTTATGCACCTTGATTTAATGTTGTTTTTAGGAATGTTACTAGACCTACTTGCTATTAATATTATCTTTTTCTATACTAATAATAAAGAGGAAAGATTTGATTGTTTGTTTGCATTGAATAGGCTCCGAAACTACTGAACCGATTTGAAAAATTCTTTTACTGTTGGAAAGCTACACTATCCCGGGGTGACATAGGCTATATTTTATCCCCGTAATCCCACGGGAACGGGAACTACGCGGGTGAAACCGCGGAGCGCTGCTATAAATGTGAAATTTTGTGACGATGGATGGATGAACGTTTGTTACTCTTTCACGCAAACATTCTAAACATTTTTATTACTTGATATTTAACAAAACAAAAAAAAAAAAACTGTTGTTCCTTACATTTATGTTCGTATAAAACAGTGATAAGATAACCAAACTCTTTCCTCTCCCATCATCGAAGTTAGAACGTCTGAAGTGTATGCTCTCCTTTACACTATTGTGTATGTATGCTCCGTTATAATTGTGTATCAAGCTAATGCTTGATTAGCGTTTTATGTTACTTTACTTGATTCTTATGAAATATAGATATTATACTTTTGGCAGCCAATCTGAGTTGTTCTTTCTAAATACCCTTACAACTCTTAACATCTCATGGCGACCCTGCCTAGGGCTGTCCTTGGGTTTCGGCAGTGTTATTTAAAGTTTAAAGTGTAATCACCTTGCCAAACTGCATTTTATGTAAATCATCGGAGTAACCGTAGAAGATGTGCCGCTCAACGGTCGAAAAAGATGAGGTATTCATCACCCAAAACGCTGCGGGTAGCAACGAGGCCACTTTGAAGGGCATTGGTCAGCACATGGAGCAGATGAATATTGTTATGCTCGTACTGCTGGCTGTATTCACCATAACCATTGCCTACTTTATGGTGCGGCTATACAAAAGGTGCCATCGTCAGTGGATCCAGGAGGAGATTGGTCGTAATGCCATGCAGCGCATCCGGGCTTCAATCCGAGGACACAATAACGCCGAAACTTCAGCCTAAAGAACCGTGAATAACGAGCATAAACTATATTAAAAGTGTGTGTCGTGTGTGCGGTTAAATCTCTCGCGAGTGCTAAAATAAGTTAACAAGGACAATAAAAATAGGTACCTAACACTAAAAACTAAAAATAGAATTGTTATTAAATGTTTTAAATTTTCAAATGATTTTTGGCAACTTTCTGACCACATAAAAGATTCGTTTCTCCTGGTCAATTTATTTAATGGCACCATAATATCAGCAAATGAAGGTATAAACTTTCTAATAGGTCTTTACCTATGAAATTGCCGTTTTGTATGAAAAAATTTAAACGATTTTTTTTCATGATTTTTTTATTTGTATTAATCGAAGTAATCACCCATGCAATCAATGCATCTTTGCCATCGCAGTGGCAGTTTATTGATGCCCTTCTTAAAGAAATCAGCTGGACGGGAGGCAACAAATTCTTCAAAGGCATTTTGTACTGCCTCTCGGGTATTAAATTTTTTTCCCGCCAAGAAGTTATCCAAATTCTGGAAAAAGTAGTAGTCTGTAGGCGCAAGGTCTGGTGAGTAGGGCGGATGACGGAGAGCTTCCAACCCCAGTTCTTGCAACTTGGAGACCGTCTGCTGTGCAGTATGAGGTCGCGCGTTGTCGTGCAGGAGCAGCGGAGACGAGCGATTGACCAATGCTGGTTGGAGATGCGCCAGCTTCTCCATCATTGTGTTCAGTTCTTCACAGTACACATCTGCAGTAATGCTCACCCCGTTTGGTAAGAAGCTGTGATGAATCACACCGGCGCTAGACCACCAAACAGTGACCATCACTTTTCTAGGGGTAAGTTTTCGTTTAGGGCTTTGTTTAGGTGCTGAACCAGGATCCAACCAACTTGCTGAGCGCTTACGGTTATCAAACAGAATCCATTTTTCATCGCAGGTAACAATGCGGTTCAAAATTCCTTCATTTGTGTGTCTGTTGAGCAGTGCAAGGCACGTCTCGACGCGTACTTCGCGCTGGCGATCATTGAGTTCGTGGGGCACCCATTTGTCAAGCTTTTTTACCTTGCCAATTTGACGCAAATGGACCAATATTGTTTTGACGCTAACGTCGATAGCTGCTGCTAATTCAGCCGTAGATTGTGTATCATCAGCTTCCACAATCGCCTTTAATTCGTCATTGTCGACCAAAGTCTTCGGACGACCGCGAGGTTCATTTTTCAGGTCGAAATTTCCAGAACGGAAGCGAGCAAACCAATAACAGGTGGTGCGTTGGTTTGTAGTGTTAGCTCCGTAAACGTCGTTGATGTTGCGTGCCGCTTGTGCCGCGTTGCTGCCACGACGGTACTCATATTCCATAATTACTCGAATTTTTAACGTATCCATGATGACGAAAAAGATTGAAATGCGATGAAAATGTAACACTAATCAATAAAGAAATGACTACTTTTAGAAAAAAAAATCCATCTTTTTAAAATAAAATTAATTTGAAATTAGAATTCTTAGCCAAACAAAAATTATTTTGATTTGAAATGGCCAGTACTGCAGAACGGCAATTTCATAGGTAAAGACCTAATATAATAATTGCAAAAGGCAACAAAACGTTTAACCTCGTCTGAATTTTTGGGTATTGGATAATTTTTTAAGACTTTAATTTTTTCTGGATCTGGACTGACACCTTGCGCAGAAACAACATGCCCAAGATATAAAAGTTCTTTCTTCAAAAATTGTCATTTTTCAGGATTTAATTTTAAATTTACCTTCCTTAGTCTTTCAAATATGTCCATTAAATTACGATTATGAGCCTCTAAATTACGACCAAATATAATTAAATCGTCTAAATAAACGAAACATTTGTCAAAGGTTAAACCAGACATTGCTACCGTCATTACTCTACTAAAAGCACTTGGCGAAATAGTTAATCCCATAGGCAGACGTTTCATCTGAAACTGACCTGAATTAGTACAAAACGCTGTGCATTTTCTGCTTTCTGCATTTAATGCAACTTGATAGTAGCCAGAATGTAAATCTAGATGGCTGAATAAAACAGCTCCTGAAAGAGAATCTAAGATTTCAGTAATATTTGGTAGAGGAAACCTATCATGCTGTATTTTTTCATTTAGTTTGCGATAATCAACTACCAAGCGCCACTTCCTTTCATTATTGTCGTCACTTTTCTCGGGTACTAGTAAAACTGGACTAGAATTCTTCTATAATATCATTATTTATCATAGTTTCAATTTGTTTATTTAATTCTTGTTTTAATTTTTGTGGTAGTCTATAAGGTTTTGTATAAATTGGATTAGTATTAGGTTTAAGCGTTATTGTTTGCTCATAAATATTTGTTACCGATAGTTTATCGTTTGGTAAGTGAAAAATATCGGAATATTTTTTGCAAATATCTTCAATAGACGATTTCTCTTCGGAATGAAGATGTTGTAGTTTCAATAGTCTTTTTAAAGTCTGAGCTCTACTTGCATCAGCATTATGTTTATCGAATGTATAGCATTCATATTCTGATAACGGTTTCACTACTGGAGTAAAGACAGGAATACGAATGTGCTTTTCACTTACATTTAAATTTTTTAATGGTATTTTACTTTTATTTTCTTTTACAATAGCTCCAGCTAAAAACAAATCTTTCCCTAATTCACATGCAAAAACAACACAATCTTCTTTTATGCTTGAATTTAAATTTACATAGTGAAGAGACTCGCTTCGCGCCGGAATAGTCAAAATTTCTGTATTGCATTCCGTTCTATCAAATATTTTAGTGCTAATTTCCTTTTCATTTATATTTAAAGTCAAAATATTTGTCTCTAAATTGATATTCGATGAATATTTACTTAAAAAGTCCAAACCGATTATTCCATCGGCCTTGATAGGTAAGTTATTAAACACGTGAAAATTATGTTGAAGTACTTCACCCGTCGGTGATGACAATGCAAGACAAACTTGACCTAGTGAACGAATTTGTCCACCTATGCCGTTGACTAAAATTTCTTTTCCAAAAATTGATAAATCTGGCGGTAAGCATTCTGTCCTTACAACTGACAAAGAAGCTCCCGTATCCAACAGCCAATAATATTGATTATTATCTAAATTAAATGAAACTAATTTTGTTTGTCCATTAAAAGCTAATATTCCTGGGTTGGTCACGAAAAAACTTATCAGCCTGGTCTACCCCTGGGGTTGTGTGGGCTTGGACGCTATTATCACGCGCCTCAGTTGCTTGAGCTGAATAAACCTGACGCGAATATCCCCGATTATGAGACTGATAATTGTTATTACTAAACTTTCCGCCTCTAGAGTAACCCGGATTGTGGTAACAACGTGAACGGTTACCCCGGTTGCTAAAATTATTTCCACTTACGTACCTATATGATGACTGAGCTCGTCCTTGTGCTCCTCGTCCTTGTGCACCTCGTCCTCGATGTCCTTGATTTCTATGACCATTAAAATAATTGTTATACGTAACTCTCTTTCCTCTTTGGTAAGAAGAAGACTTACCAGAACAATACATGACATTGCCGTTGCTTGTACTCGCACTCGGTGACATGAAACACTCCTCATCCTTAGCTGCCTGGATAGCGTCCTTCAGTAGGCTATAATTACGAGCTGCAACTATTGTGCTAAGTTTTGAATTTTTCAAACCCTCTGAAAATTTTCTGATCGCCAATTTTTCATTTAATGGCTGCAGAATATCATATTTACTACACTCGCCATCTGCTTGAGTAATTGTCAAGTCTGTGAATAATTTTTCAATTTCAGAAGCATATTCTTCAATCGAACGGTGACCTTGTGTAACATTTTGTTTAGATTGAATTGCCGTAAATGACTTTTTCGTTAAAAGATGCGTGCGCATGTCCTTGACAAGTTCTTTCACAGATGAATACTTCAAAGCCATTCGTAATTTCGCGTTTTCCGTAAGTCTACTTTTCAAAATAAATGTAATTAATAATTCCGTATCCGTTTTGATAATCATACCTCAATACATTTCAATACCGTCTATTAATCGTTTCGTCACATTTTCTGTATTGTCCATAACAGGCAACAAATTACAAGCAGTTTTCAAATCGAAATCCATTTTGACAGACTCGGTTTTAGGAAAAGTACATAAAGTTTTAATACTTTCATAATTCTGTGTCAAAACAAAAGCGTTAAGTTACTCGTCGCACGGCGAAAGAATGCCTAACGTTACGATTTTGCGACTGAGTATCTTAAAGACTTAAGTCAAGAAGTTGAATCAATGAAAACTTGGTCCGGACCAGGATTTCATATTTTAAGAGGTGTCAAGAGAATTACTAATGATGAAGATATTAAATTTATTTTACATGATTTTCATTTACTGCCAACCAGTGGGCATGCTGGTGTGCGCAGAATGATCAATAACGTTAAAAGACAATTTTACTGGCCATGTCTTGAAACGGATGTCAAGGATTTTATATCAAAATGTGAGAAATGTCAAAAGATGAAGCATGGTAAGCCTATTAAGGAACCCATGTGTATAACAACAACAGCATCTTATGTCTTTGAAAAAATATTTTTAGATATTGTAGGCCCATTGCCTCAAGATTATGAAGGTAATGTATATATATTGAGTCTCCAGTGCGAGCTAAGTAAATTTGTGGAAGCATATCCACTTAGAACTAAGGACGCTGTAACTGTAAGTAAAGCTTTAGTAGATAACTTTATTCTTAGATTTGGACTACCAAAAACATTAGCAACTGATCGAGGTGCTGAATTTATGTCATCAACAATGGAACAGGTGTGTAAGCTTTTTAAACATTGAAAAAATATCATCAACTGCGTACCATCACCAATCTATTGGTTCGTTAGAAAATACACACAAAAATTTAGGAGCTTTTCTCAGAATTCAATGCAACAATAACCCACAAACTTGGTCACAATGGTTAGCTTATTGGTTTTTCAGTTATGATACCACTGTCCATTCAGCAACAAAATACCAGCCGTTTGAACTTGTATTTGGTAGGCCATGTATTATTCCTTCTAGAATATGTAATGATGTTGAACCGCTATATAATCCAGAAAATTATTGTAATCGTTTTAAGTATAAGCTTCAATTAGCTAATAAAGATGCTAGAAATAATTTAATATTAAGCAAATGTAATCGTAAAGACAACTATTATGATAAATATTTGAACCCATCTCATTATAATAAAGATGATTTGATATTGATTAAAAATGAAACTGGTCAGAAATTAGACCCTTTATTTGATGGACCATTTACTGTTTTAGAAGATTTGGGATGTAATGTTAAAATTTTAAAATACAATAACAAAATTGATATTGTTCACAAAAACCGAACTAAACTATTTGTATCCTGACTGTCTTGTGAAATCTAAAAAAAAAAAAAGTTATGTTTTTTTTTTTTTTTCTTAATTACCTCGGTGAAGTGTATGCTCTCCTTTACACTGTTGTGTATGTATGCTCCGTTATAATTGTGTATCAAGTTAATGCTTGATTAGCGTTTTATGTTACTTTACTTGATTCTTATGAAATATAGATAGTATACTTTTGGCAGCCAATCTGAGTTGTTCTTTCTAAATATCCTTACAACCCTTAACATCTCACGTCTATCCAAATTAAAAACACTAACTTTACAAACATTAATAATAATAAATTGATACAGAACAAAGTCCCTAGCAAAAATGCTACAAAAATACATTTAATGTCAAAAATCTTAGTTATAAAAGGAACATTTGCAACGTCAAAGAGCAACCAATACACTTATTTAATTTATAATACGTATCTAAGATTTTTTGTCTTTACAAAATTCGTCAATGCTGTAATAGGCTTTATTGATTAACAAAGCCCTGAGTTTATTTTTAAACATGTTCACATTCTGAATATTCTTAAATTCTGCTGGTAATTTGTTAAACAGATTGACAGACTGCACGCGTGACGAGTGTTTGACAACATTAAGCTTTGCCTGCAGAATAGTCGGAAGATCTTTTCTACGAGTATCTACTCTATTTTTTCTTTCATCGTCTGTTTCAAACTCGTATAAGTTTTTGTTTAAATGAGTAAGGAGAACTAAAATATAAAGACATGGTACCGTTAAAATTCTAAGTTTAACAAAATACTCGCTACATGATTCCATCTGGTTTAAACGAAGCATGGTTCTTAATGCTCGCTTTTGTATCGTAAAGGCTGCCTTAATATTATATTTATAGCTGTTTCCCCAAAATTTAATGCTATATCTAAGTTTAGATTCAACTAGAGCGAAATAGACGGTACGAAGTTAGACAATAGACAAAATATCCCTCAGAGATCTAATAGCATAACACGCACTACTTACTGTATTCGTAATTGAATTGTTGGTGTTTTTCCAATAACCCTGATAAGATAAGATTTTTTATTTGTTTAAACATGGTGTACATGATACATTACATACAAGTTAACTATGAGATAAATGAAGTTCTGACATGTTCAGCCGCATATAGTGGCGTACAAATTGGAAGGAAGAGATGGTGCATAAACCGTGATAATATTAATTAAAATTACATTAAAGATTGGGTATCATTACAATTCAAAAAGCTTATGTTTAGGTGCAATACAATGTCAAAGTAGTCATTAAATAAGTTAGTCAATAAAAATATAAAATAATGTCTATAAAATGTCTATTCCAAAGAAAAATTATAAAAAAAAAAAAATTACAACACATTACTAAAATACAACATTATCATCTCAAAAACGAAGACAATTATCTTCTTCGTGTACACACGGCTACACATCAAGTTAGACACCCTATATATCTATAACTACGCTACCAGCAATACAGAGAATTGTACGAAAGGGACTGCGCATCTTGGCATCGGCCAATCATAGCATTTGCTGCGTTGGCCTACGCAACCACACACACAGATGCACATTTTTTGCCAAAAACTTTAGCTTCAAATATTTCAAATTCTTTTTGCTCGTGTTCAGTGTTTTGTTGCATGCCATGCCACTCAGTTCCCATTTCCCAAGTATCGTTCGGGCTTCACGTAATTACGCGGCAAAGGCGTCCGTTATTTTTTTGATAGTAGTTTGTTGTATTTCTTGATAACATTATTTGATTGTTGAATGTTTTTTAATATTCTATTTTTTTATTTTTGTTGAAGAGTTGGTTATTTTTTTAAATAGTAGTTTGTTGTATTTGATAACAATATTTGATTGTTAAATGTTTTTAATATTCTACACTTTTTTAAAGTAATTTCAGCTGAATGTTTGTTTTTATTCAGCTTAAAGCCATAAATATAATTGATCTAAAACTATGTATTTACATAAAGTTACTCTTGCCTAGCGTGAGGGATTTCTCATACTTAACTATTATTGGCATAGAATAATAAACCATGTCAAGTTTTATTTGTCACGATGATTATGGGGGTTATGACTAATGATGCCACGAATAGTGAATTGGCCGAATACCGAATACCGAATATTCGGCAACGCTGTCGGCCGAAGCGCCGAATATTCGGCTGCCGAATGCTTGGTGGGGGCGCGTTAGCTGGAATAAGACAAGTCACAACCTGTTTTTCTCGTTGCGTTCGCGCGGCAGGCGACGACGGAGCGCGCGCGGGGCGGAGTGCAAGCAAACATTGTTTGTATTTGTTTCAATTGCGAGTAAATCGCGTCACGGAGCGCTTTGTTAGTTTATAAATAATACGTTAGGTGAAACTTAATTACTATTTTGCTAAGAAGTTTGTTCCTTAGTTCATTTTCAATTGTTTTTTCGTCAAATGGCTTATAAAATGACACCGGTTAATAAAAAATCGCCCATACGGGAATATTATGAGATTTGTAGTGAAAATAATAAACTGGCCCAGTGTTTGTTATGTAGCATCAATATCTCAAGAGGCGGAGAAGGAAAGAAAGCAAGTAAGTAAAACGTATTTAAATTTCTGTTATGTTTTATTGTTTTTGTTGAAGTGAATAAAGTTTAGACAACGTTGTTGTTATATAAATATTATAAAAAGTAAAACGTTAGGTTAATTTAATAGTTTCGAAAGAGTTTTATTCACTTAATACGTTTACGTAGGTAGGTGGTTGTTTGTTAACTGGTTCTGTCTTAAACTACGTACCTACTTACCTTGTTGTTGTACTGTACCTATTTGTAGATACCTACTTACAAAAGAAAGGAGATCGATTTGCCCTAGTTGTTTCGGAATAAAGTTTTATGAGAAATTATTTATATACCTATATTTATTTGATTTTCTATAAGATAGATGAGGGAAATAAAATAACATATTTAATTGCAATTAATTTCATTTTCTTTTATTTACAGCTACAACCTCTTTAAAAAACCATCTTAAAAGCAAACATGCTGACCAATACGCTGCTTTAATTAATGTTCCATCGACAAGTGGCAGCAATATGGGCGGTACTTCTACTTCTACCGATGCCAAGATGCCAGCAGAACCTGGAACGTCCAGATCAAAAGAACGGCAGCTCACCCTGAAGGAAACATCAGAAAGGAAATTGCTCTGGGACATTAATGATCCGAAATCAATAAAATATCATTACTTGATTGGCGAAATGATTGCTTTGGACAACGAACCATTGTCACTTGTGGAACGAGTTGGATTTCAGAGACTTATGGCAAACGCTTTGCCCCATTATAAAGTACCTGGTCGCACTTACATGACCGAGAAAATTGTTCCGGATATATACAACAGAGTTTGTGCTAAAATAGAAGCCAGTATTTCACAGGCAGCAGCATTATCAGTGACATCTGATATATGGACATGCCAGCACAATTACTAGAGCTTTCTGAGCTTCACTCTGCGCACTGGATATCTCCAGAGTTCATTCTGGAACATGGCGTTTTAGCTATGAAATCATTTCCTGGCTCACATTCTGGTATCAATATTGCAAAAGAACTCAATGCTATTACAGAAAGATGGAATATTCCTCAATCCAAGCTCCATTTACTTGTCCATGATAGTGGCTCTAATATGATAAAAGGTGTGCGAGATGCAGGATATGATTCAGGCAGGTGCTTTATTCATTCACTACAACGAGCTATAGATCATTCGCTAAAATCTCAACCAGAAGTACAACAGATGATAGCTGCTGCGAGACGAATTGTTACCCATTTTAATCATTCTGGCTTAGCAGAGCAGAAACTTAAATCTATTCAACAAGAACTTAACTTGCCAAACCACCAACTAGTACAAGATGTGAGCACACGCTGGAATTCTACCTATTATTTAATGGAGCGATTATTAGAACAAAAGCGAGCTGTCTCCTTGTACATAACAGATCATGAAACTTTAATAAATCTGACACATACTCAATGGGAACTATTGGAACAGTGTATCAAACTCCTCAAACCATTCGAAGAAATAACAAAAATAACTAGCTCAGGTATCTCTTGCATCTCTGAAGTGATTCCACATGCAGTAACTTTATTAAAATATCTGGGAAAAGCAGAGACAACTGAGAAAGTACCTAATTTAGTCACGATGAGATCTTCACTGCAGGCCGAGCTAGAAAGGCGATTCAGCTTCGATGATAAAAACAAATATCTGGTTGCTACTTTTCTGGATCCTCGATTTAAAACGAGTTTTCTAGGATTGGTTCAAGCAGAAAGAGCAAGACAAAATATTCTTCTAGAAGCTCTAAAAAAAAGTTGTGATGAACTAAGTAGTACCGATGACGATTCTTCTCCAGCGCGTAAGAAAAGAAACTTGAATGAAAATGATAGGACTGTTGAAATTGAAATACACGACAGTTTCTGGAACTGCTTTGAAGAAGTCGCTACAGATAATATGGGAAATGTTAATGATGAGGAGGACGTGGAGAAGAATGCTGTCGCAAACGAGTTGGATTTTTATTTGAAAACAGTTCGCCTAGATCGGAAGGCCGATCCTTACAAGTGGTGGTCAGCAAACGAAAAACAATACCCGAACCTTTCGAAATTTGCAAAAGTTTATCTTTCTTCGCCTGGAAGTAGCGTTTATAGTGAGAGATTATTTTCTGAGGCTGGTAACGTTTACGATGAAAAGCGCAATCGTTTGCTACCAAAAAATGCTGAAAAGCTCGTTTTTATCCATCACAACTTACCACTGATTAATTTTAAGTACTAAAATGTTATCATTTTGAAATAAATACATAATTTTGAGTAAAATAACGTGTCTTTTTTTACATGATTTGCTATTCGGTATTCGGCCGAATAGTACGCACTATTCGGCCACATACCGAATAGCAAAAAAGTGGCCGAATAGGCCGAATACCGAATAGTTGCCGAATATTCGTGGCATCTCTAGTTATGACTGTGGAATATATCTCTTATATACCTACTTATTGTGTTGATTAAAATGCTCACATAAATTTCAACTGTGATGTTTTTATGTTCATTGTTGCTTTTTTTTTTTTTTTTGGTGGGAAATCATCAAATTACTTCTCCCGCTCTGGGTGGAGCAGGAGGGCGTGTCAGACTTTTACTGACTAAAACCCACCCGTGTTCCTTCAGTAGCCCGTATGCCAGGGGTTGTGGTATCTCTTTCGAACAAACCCGCATCCCTGGCAGGCATCGGCCCTTGCGGGCCCCATCATTTTGTGCTGACATCAGTGACATCTCTTTGAGGCGCTCGTGGAACACAACGCGCCGTATGGTCATTGTTGGTTAGATTTTTAATTGTTGTTGGCTCCTGAGGAAGCTTTTAGTATTTTTATAGTATTTTCAGATTGTGATAGTTATTTAATATTATCCTTACAAACGTTTATAATTAATCATTATCTGTTGCTGTCGACGAGGACCGTGCGTAGCTTTGTGAATTTATGTTTTAAATTTCCAATTCTTTTTAAGCTATCCTCGACTGATTTCGTTTCCTGTCAAGTCATTTCGGAGACACATTTATAATGATCCATGCATTAAGTGACTATATTAGGCTATGGTATGGCCTAGGTTATTATCTACCGCCGCTTGCGCGAAACCAGAATACGAAAACCTACACACTCAGCGGAATACTGCTCGAATTTCGCTACCCACAAAAAGGTATCTAGCGAATATCTCTTAAAAGTATCTGAATAGAATAGGCCTCTAGCTAATGTTTTTAGTTAATAAGTTTAATGTGCCACCTAAAAGGTAACGTTGTGATTTAGTTGAAACACTAAAGAGTTCGTTTTTAATATTGAACCTAACTACGAAAAATAAAGCTCGTATTCTTAGTAGGTATAGTGTATCCATGTTGACCTATTTGAAAACAATTTTCTACCTTTAAGTATCAAGTAATTTAACACAATGGCTTTTCTATTATTATCAGACTCAATGAGTCTGCCTATCATCCAAGGGATTAACCAATCCAAGCTACCCCTAATTTATTCAGTCCTCATCATCATCATCATCATCATCAGCCTATAATGTTCCCACTGTTGGGACACAGAACTCCTTTCGGTGAGAGGGAGTGGGCCGTAATCCACCACGCGGGCCCAGTGTGGGTTGGTAGATGTCACATGTGTTCGAATTTTAGGTTCTAGGACATGCCGGTTTCCTCACGATGTTTTCCTTCACCGTTTTTGAGAGCAGTGGTAATGAAATAATTCACACAAAGTAAAGCGCCTAGCTGGGTTCGAACTCACGACCTACAACTCGTAAGTCGCGGCCGTTACCACTTGGCCACCACTGCTCTCAGTATTCAGTCGTTTTACTGTAAAAGTTAATGAAGCAGATCTACTTGCTTGCAATTTTTTTTGCATTTAAATAGATATCAGTAAGGTATTTTCCCTTGGCAATGAGAATTTCCAGCACCCTAATTGCGTAAACTCACGGTCAATCATAATTTGTTACAATTTAACAGTTAAACAATATTCATTGCGTTATTTACGTTGTTGAGCAGACACATTTTTTCGAACATATGAATCAATGGTTTAGCAATCTGTTTTAAAGTGGTTCAGATTATGGTTGATCGTGCGTCAAGCAATTATTGTGCAGGCTTCTAATATCGTTTGTGCAAAATCACGTATACGTATTGAATTTTTGACTGTCGTGAAGAATTTTGATTACAAATCTATCTATCTAAAAATGAAACGCTGAAATGAATGTACGCGCATAACTTCCGAACGACTACACCGAATTGGATAATTCTTTTTTTTTATGTGTTCCTTATTGTCAGGACAAGGTTTGTATAGCTAATTCCAATTTAATATTCATAACTAAGACAGGACAACGTCTGTCGGGTCAGCTAGTTGATTTTATAAAATCAATGGTGGCAAAAAAGGGATAAGTAGTAAGTTTGTTTGAAAACCCAACATGAACTAGATTTCCAAATTGCACGCGTGCTAACCGCGTGTAACAGCTAGAAATTCATAATAATATAGGTATATAAAAATGAATCCCCATTTCCCTTGGTCACGGCATCACACGTGAACGGCTGGACTAATATTTTGTTAATTCTTTTTTGTTGTGTTTGTTATTGACAGGAGAATTACAAACACTTTATGGTTCTGATGAAAGAAAAAATAAGAAAGTTGCGCGTAACATAACCATATAATTTTCTAATATTATACCAATGCGAATTCAATATTCATAATTAAGACAGGACAACGTCTGTCGGGTCAGCTAGTTGTTAATAAATGCCTAATGGATGTATTGGTGCAAACTCACAGGCGCAGCGCAAATCGAAAAATAAATAACACATATTATCGTAAATGAACGTAACGAGAGCTTAGCTTGTTTACAAAATAATATACACACCTAGGTATAGAATAGAACGCCGTTTGGTGGTGGTAGCGGCGCGCTCCCGCAGGCGACGTGCGTAAGCGGGACGAAATAAGAAAAACATATCGTACCCTCTCGCACTATTCGCAGCGTTCAACTTCTAATAGTTCAAAGTCCAAACAGTCTAGGTTGATGTGTAGCCGTGTGTACAAAGAGGTGCCAGTTACGGTAGTATCGCGAGTTCAATTGCCTTTTCCATCTTAGAAAATCCTCAACGCGCCTAAATAAGTTTTTAACCGACTTCAAAAAGAAGGAGGTTATCAATTCGACATGTTTATATATATTTTTTTTTTATGTATGTTCGGGCATAACTCCGTCGCATATAGACGGATTTGCAAAATTCTTTTTTTGTTCGAAAGGGGTTTACCCCGAAATGGTCCCATTGAAATTTCATATAGATCTGATGATGCGTTTCGGAGACAGACAACGGAACTCTTCAAAAAATTACAGCAAATCAAGCGCGAATATTGCTATCGCATAAATATGCATTGTTTTGACGCCAAGGATGATGAAATTTCGAATTGGTGTGAGGTAGGTAACTAAAAAGTGAAAAATAAAAACTTTTTTCAATAAAATAACAACCGACTTCCAAAAAAACACTACAAAGTGCAAAATAACTTTAATTTCGGAAGGCGGTGACGAATAATTAAAATACACATCCAAAGTCACCGACTTCCGAAATTAAAGTTATTTTGCACTTTGTAGTGTTTTTTTGGAAGTCGGTTGTTATTTTTTTGAAAAAAGTTTTCACTTCAAAAACGTCAGAAAATTTGCATTTCGTGGCTTAGGTACCTTAGCGAAGACAAACTGGATGCGGATGACGGAGGACAGGAGGTTGTGACGTAGCCTGGGAGAGGCCTATGTCCAGCAGTGGACTGAATCGATCTATCTAGGGCATCTACCTTTTTTTTAAAGCGAAGAAAATGCCTGACTTATACCACGCCGTCCATGGAGACGACGTGGTTATGTGGGGCTTGCACCTACTAAAAACTCCGCTTGTGCACCTACTTGCGCCCTAATGGGTGGGCCGCGTGAACTGCTATGCATGACATTCGCGACCCATCCAGCGTAGCGCACCTCTGAACACCCTCATCTTTACCCGCCTCCGGGCTCCTTCCTCCTACGGCGATGTCCGGATGGACTATGACATCACCACAACTCCAAGGACCGTGCAACGTAGACCTAGGGCATTTACCTAGGACAAGTCAATCAACTCGGTAGACACAACTATGAAAAAAAAAAAAAAATTTACAAAATCAAAAAACCCGACTGCCTAAAAAGTGAACTTTAATTTAAGAAGATGGAAACAAGAAATTGTTTTTAAAAGGATGACTATTAGACTGAATACTATATGCAATTTCATGCAGTCGGAGGCATCATCTTAAATTTCACAATAAAGACCTTTATTGCCTCCGACTGCATGAGATTCCATATAGTATTCAGTCTAATAGTGATCCTTTTAAAAACAATTTCTGGTTTCCATCTTTTTAAATTAAAGTTTACTTTTTAGGCAGTCGGGTTTTTTGATTTTGTAAATATTTTTTTTATTTCATAGTTTTTAGTTAATATAATTAATTATTGTTGACGTTAATGAGACCTATTTATGAAACCCCTTATTTTGATACCCCATTAAATAGGATTTGAGAAAAAAAAAAATTTTTTGAAGACACTATATGGCACCAAAAATCGGCCGTTTTATTTTTTTTCAATTTTGATATATCTAGTGTCACTCTCACAATTAAGACGAATCTAACGGCACCTCTCAAGCTGAAATCGATCCAGCCGTTTAGGCTACAGAGCGTGCCAAAGAAATATACATACATACCCACATACAGACATACACTCGAAAAACATAACCCTTCTTCTGGCGCAGTCGGGTAAAAAGAAGCCGACGGAAGGATCCAGTTGGGCGTTTGGAAAACTACGTCAACTCTTTTCGTCGCCTATTCCGCAATGCTTGAAGACCAAGGTCTTCAACCAGTGCGTCCTGCCCGTGATGACATACGGTGCCGAAACGTGGACACTGACTTTTGGGCTGGTAGGTACACAAAAAGGTCGCTCAGAGCGCTATGGAGCGGGCTATGCTCGGAGTTTCTTTGAAGGATAAAATCAGGCATGAAATTACCCGGAAAAGAACCGGAGTCAACCGGAGCAAGCTGAAGTGGCAGTGGGCTGGCCCATGTTTGTCGAAGGACCGATGGACGGTGGAGCAGACGAGTCTTGGAGTGAAGACCGCGTATCGGCAAGCGTAGTTTGGGACGCCCCCCAACTAGTTGGACCGACGACCTCAAAATGGTGGCTGGGACAGACTGGATGCGGAAGGCGGAGGATAGTGTTGTGCCGCAGCCTGGGAGAGGCCTATGTCCAGCAGTGGACTGCCATAGGCTGAGTTGATATTGATTGTTATACGCTGATGCGTTTAACCACACAATACACAAAAAAAACAGTAACAGGAGTTTACGGGACTACTCAAACTTATTCAGCTCTGAACAACGATTTTGTAAAGAATCCGTTCAGCTTTCCGCGGCTGCACAGATGCGTACGCATCTCATACAAAATCGTTGTTTTCTGTGGCCAAAAGCTGAGCAGAGCTGAATAACTCCCTAAGGGGCAAATAGGCACGAGACCCTTGTAGAACTTCATGGAGATTGTTCAACAGTAACCGCGTCGCCCCTGTCTGGGGGAGCCTTTATTGATTATGTACTTACGCAGTTAAGTTAATGAAGACAGACAAAACAAATCTTACTAATATTATGAATGTGAAAGTTTGTAGGTTTGTTACTCAATTAAGCAAAAACGGCTGAACGGATTTGGATGAAATTTTTCACACAGATAGATTATAATCTAGATTAACACATGGGATACTTTTTGTCCCGGTAATATGTTCCCGTGGGATAATTTTTGACCTCCAAGTGGGCGAACCCGCGGGCGGAAGCTAGTGTTAAATAATTTGGTTTTAATATTAGGTCTTTACCTATGAAATTGCCGTTCTGCAGTACTGGCCATTTCAAATCAAAATAATTTTTGTTTGGCTAAGAATTCTAATTTCAAATTAATTTTATTTTAAAAACATGGATTTTTTTTTCTAAAAGTAGTCATTTCTTTATTGATTAGTGTTACATTTTCATCGCATTTCAATCTTTTTCGTTATCATGGATACGTTAAAAATTCGAGTAATTATGGAATATGAGTACCGTCGTGGCAGCAACGCGGCACAAGCGGCACGCAACATCAACGACGTTTACGGAGCTAACACTACAAACCAACGCACCACCTGTTATTGGTTTGCTCGCTTCCGTTCTGGAAATTTCGACCTGAAAAATGAACCTCGCGGTCGTCCGAAGACTTTGGTCGACAATGACGAATTAAAGGCGATTGTGGAAGCTGATGATACACAATCTACGGCTGAATTAGCAGCAGCTTTCGACGTTAGCGTCAAAACAATATTGGTCCATTTGCGACAAATTGGCAAGGTAAAAAAGCTTGACAAATGGGTGCCCCACGAACTCAATGATCGCCAGCGCGAAGTACGCGTCGAGACGTGCCTTGCACTGCTCAACAGACACACAAATGAAGGAATTTTGAACCGCATTGTTACCTGCGATGAAAAATGGATTCTGTTTGATAACCGTAAGCGCTCAGCAAGTTGGTTGGATCCTGGTTCAGCACCTAAACAATGCCCTAAACGAAAACTTACCCCTAGAAAAGTGATGGTCACTGTTTGGTGGTCTAGCGCCGGTGTGATTCATCACAGCTTCTTACCAAACGGGGTGAGCATTACTGCAGATGTGTACTGTGAAGAACTGAACACAATGATGGAGAAGCTGGCGCATCTCCAACCAGCATTGGTCAATCGCTCGTCTCCGCTGCTCCTGCACGACAACGCGCGACCTCATACTGCACAGCAGACGGTCTCCAAGTTGCAAGAACTGGGGTTGGAAGCTCTCCGTCATCCGCCCTACTCACCAGACCTTGCGCCTACAGACTACTACTTTTTCCAGAATTTGGATAACTTCTTGGCGGGAAAAAAATTTAATACCCGAGAGGCAGTACAAAATACCTTTGAAGAATTTGTTGCCTCCCGTCCAGCTGATTTCTTTAAGAAGGGCATCAATAAACTGCCACTGCGATGGCAAAGATGCATTGATTGCATGGGTGATTACTTCGATTAATACAAATAAAAAATTCATGAAAAAAAATCGTTTAAATTTTTTCATACAAAACGGCAATTTCATAGGTAAAGACCTATTATTTTAATAAATCGTTTTCACAAACTACATAGCTCGTCATCCGAAAGAGAAAGAATTTAAAACTGTATGAGCTCAATTAAAATAACTCGAAATAATTATAATGAAACTTGTTTCCTGATTGCACCACAAAACCCCCGCACCCCAAACACACCTTTTTTTTTTTTGGCTGGAAAGTCATCAAATAACTTCTCCCGCTCTGGGTGGAGCAGGAGGGCGTGTTAGACTTTTACTGACTAAAACCCACCCGTGTTCCTTCAGTAGCCCGTATGCCAGGGGCTGTGGTGTCTCTTTCGAACAAACCCGCACCCCTGGCAGGCATCGGCCCTTGCGGGCCCCATCATTTTTTGTGCTGACATCTCTTTGAGGCGCGCGTGGAACACAACGCGACTTGGGCTTGGTCCTTACCGGACAGCGAGCTACCCATTACTCGCCGTCCGCAAGCCCATGCCTACGGTGGCCGGAAATCGGCCTGGGATTCCCGACGCCCAGGGCGTCTCCGTATCCTGCGGCGGCTAGGGTCGCGAGGGCGCATATGCTGCCTCTCCCTCACGTGCGTCGCCTCCCTCTTCGCGAGCATTACTGCTTCGCTGAAGGAGGTGACGGCTCCCCATGCCCTCTCGCTCCGTACCATGGCATAGAGATCGCCGCCGCCGATCGCCTCCACGAGGACACGGTGGTGCTCCGCCCAAAAGGAACACGGGTGGGTTTTGGTCAGTAAAAGTCTGACACGTCCTCCCGCTCCGTCTCAAGCGGAGAAAAGACATTAAATTATTTACCACGCAAAAAAAAACAAGGTCTTAAATTCATGGTAACAGTTCGCGCGTCGATAAAACAATAATAAATAGTACGCTAAATCATGTTTTTCGGTACTCATGACGCTTACTTCAATTCAATAATTATGATAAAACAATTGAATTAGCAAATTAATCATTTAAAATCTTTTGTACTCAGGCTTCAGGCATTGTTATTGTAATATTAAATAATAATAAAGTAAAGGAAACATATGTTGTATTGAAAGAAATTACGTCATACAGAAATGTGAGTTGAATTTCGGTGAAGTGCGAACTGTAATCGAATCGATGGTTCTTAACAGATTCGACTGGTGATTAATTAGTGCACCATCGAATAAACTGAATAAATCTATTAATAAGTTTTTTTTTAAATAAGTATTCATCATCATTATCATCATTTCAGCCGAAAGACGTCCACTGCTGGACATAGGCCTCCCCCAAGCTCCGCTACTTCGACCGGTTCTGTGCTTCCCGCATCCAGCGGAATCCTGGGGCCGTCAGAAGGTCATTGGTCTACCTTGTGGGAGACCTTCCAACTTTACGTCTTCCGGTACACGGTCGCCACTCCAGAACCTTTCGACCCCATCGACAACTTTTCTGCGAGCAATGTGCCCTGCCCACTGCCACTTAAGTATGGCAATTTTTCGGGCTATGTCGCTTACGTTAGTTCTCCTGCAGATCTCTTCATTCCTGATTCGATCACGCAGGGAAACTCCAAGCATAGCCCTCTCCATTGTCCATAGTACTATGCATATTACATTATAATATTACATTTAATATAATATTTCATAATACATAACATATTACATATAATATTCATCATCATCATCATATCAGCCGAAAGACGTCCACTGCTGGACATAGGCCTCCCCCAATTGATAAATTATAAATTATTTTATTTCTGTAAGTAGGTTTTACAAAAAACACGAAAGTGTTTGTACAAAAAACACTTTTACACGTTAATCATATTTTTAAACTAGATGAAGTCGGCGTTTCCTATCTGACTACTCTGAGAAGAAAGGCCGAAACAAACTCAGAGGTCACAGTCTCTTTTAAAGTCCAGACATAATCTTGGTCAGATCATGTGAAGACCATGTGGATTGGTATCTGAAATGTTCTTTTGAGGAAATAAAGTCACAGACGGATTATGTTTAAGTCTCATATAATAAGGGGCGAGCCCATTGCCATCATCATCATCATCACCATTCCAGCCAAAAGACCATTGACCACAAACCGTTGCCATAATCGCCACGCTTGGCAGGCGGGTTGGCGATCGCAGTATGGTGGTAAAATGCATAGAGAACGCTGCTGCCCATTCTCTAGTAAGTCCCTTAGTCGCCTCCTACGACACCCACTGGAAGAAATGGGATGGTGCTATTCTTTTACGCCCGGCGACACATATATGGGACGACATATAATATTAGATACATATAATATAATATTTCATATTACATAACATATTACATATATCTATTATAATATTACATATTACATACAAGGAGTTTTTTTTTATAAAGTTTGTATGTAGGGGATTATCTCTGGAACTACCACACGAAATTGAGAAAATCTTTTTGAATTTGATAGCCCTATTCTTGAGGAAGTATATGGGCTATTTAATATTAAGCTATAATCCTCACTAGCCGAGCAAAACGAAAAAGTCACGAACACGAAGTACTCGCACGGCCAGGCGATTCTATGCGACGGGGTGGGTCGGGTTAGGGTAGCAAGAAAATTGACGCAGACGAAGTTGCGGGCAGAAGCTAGTAATATTATAAAGCTGAAGAGTATGTCTGTTTGTTTGCTTGAACGCACTAATCTCAGAAACTACTGATCCGATTTGATAGAGAGTGTTAGATAGCCCATTTATCGAGGAAGGCTAGGCTAGGCCGCAGGCGATATGGCGGGAAAAGTGCTAGTAAAAAGACAGGGCTCAGAAGAAATAAAAAAAAAGTATGATAACATCATCATCATCATCAGCCTATAATGTTCCGACTACTGGGACACAGGCCTCCTCTCAATGAGAGGGAGTGGGCCGTAATCCACCACGTGGGCCCAGTGCGGGTTGGTAGATGTCACATGTCTTCGAATTTTTTGTTCTAGGACATGCCGGTTTCCTCACGATGTTTTCCTTCATCGTTTGAGAGCAGTGGTGATGAAATAATTTACACAAAGTAAAGCGCCTATCTGGGTTCGAACCTACGACCTACAACTCGTAAGTCGCGGCCGTTACCACTTGGCCACCACTGCTCTTATCAAAAAAGTGTGATAACATGACAAAAAAAAATTCTTATTGACGCCAACTACCATAATATTCATCACATGATTAAATTAAATTAAATTCAGATCTTTATTGCAATCTGACCAATAGATGCACCTATATGTATAACAGCATAGCGGTAATGCCCGAACAGAATAATTCAGAGGTGTATTTAGTATATGCGCCCTCACGGCCCTAGTCGTCGCCCGGCCACTGTAGGCGTGGGCTTGCGGATGGCGAGTAATGGGTAGCTCGCTGTCCGGTAAGGACCAAGCCCGGGTCGACGGCGCGGTGTGTTCCACGCGCGCCTCAAAGAGATTTCAGCACAACTGCCGCGCGCAAGGCAAGCGCAAGGGCCGATGCCTACCAGGGGTGCGGGTTGTTCGAAAGAGATACCGTGGCCCCTGGCACACAGGCAACTGAAGGAACACGGGTTGGTTTAAGTCAGTAAACGTCTGACACGCCCTCCCGCTCCACCCAGAGTGGGAGAAGTTATTTGACGAGTTCCCACCCAAAAAAAAGCCCACACCCATATTTTGTACCAGTTAGTACCAGGACACAAACGCTGACTCCGGGCTGGTGGCTGATTGAAATTACTTTTACGGAACCCTAATAAAACCACGACTTATAAACGTGTATCTGATTTTGTTGTTCTTCACGCTCTATTAATGTATTGTTGTAAGCAGAGTACTGCGTCATTTCACACGTGAAATGATAATAAGTTTTAAATAACATGACGTATGTAATTAATATTACATACGTCATGTTATTTAAAACTTGTTAGGTTTAGACCATCCATCGTTCTTATATTTATGTGTCTTATTTTCTTATTTTTTACTCATTAGAGTACACTACGCAGTATGATGAATGTAAAAAATACAGATAAGACACTTAAATACAGGGTAAGTTTTTATCCAGTGCGCAAATTGTAACCATAAATTTAGCATATCATAGCATAGAATGATATGCTGAATTCATGGTTACAATTTGCGCACTGGATAAAAACTTTTCCTGTATAAGAACTAAGACAAAAACGATAGATGATCTAAACCACGCTTTAAAATTAAAATGGGCTGGTCACGTGGCGCGTCTCAAAGTCCACAGATGGACCAAAACCGTTACAACATGGAAAGGACCACAGGGCAATCGCTACAAACGAAGACCTTACGCGCGATGGGACGACGACATCAAGAAAATTGCTGGACAATAATGGCCACTTATAGCTAAAGACCGGGAAAAATGGCAATCTTTGGAAGAGGCCTTGACCTTGAAGGGGGTTCCCGTTATCCAAAAAAATTTAGAAAACTTATCTATTTAGGTAAAACTTATTTTGTAACTAACTAACAGGAAATAAAAAGGCTTTTTATTAAGCTATTCCATAGCTTCTATCGCGGGCCTTGAGCGTGGAGACCGAATCCAGAAATTCCGTAACGAAAATAACCTAACACCTAGCAACAGGTCGGGCTGTTGCATAGCAACGGAGGAATGACATGTTAAAATTGAAATTTTGATTATCTGAGTCTTCTTCTGAATTATCATACACAACATCGTATATTTATGGATAGTATATGAAATTTTCTTACCGTTTTAGCAGTATTTTAGCCATATCATACTGAGGGGTGTTAGGTTATTTTCGTTATAATTGCATAAGTTGATAAAAAATGCTATGCAATAGCTTTACCGCGGCAGTCTCCGAGTGCCACACGTTTTATATTGTAATATTAAGCCTGTGTTTATTGAAGAGGTAGATAAACCCATAGTACACCTATATTTCGCCAGTGATCTTCAAGCCCCATGTAATAGGGGCGAGCCTATTGCCATCAAACGGGCATATACGCAGATTCCGTACCGCTATTAAGAAATTTCTGATAGAAAACCCCAATACTAATAATTATTACTGATAAATGCGTGCACTGATTGGACAGGTCCACTCAATCTGTGGTTCTTTCCTCAAAATACTATTTCAGACACCAATCCACATGCATTTTTTTTTTTTTTTTTTTTTTTGGGTGGGAAATCATCAAATAACTTCTCCCGCTCTGGGTGGAGCAGGAGGGCGTGTCAGACTTTTACTGACTAAAACCCACCCGTGTTCCTTCAGTAGCCCTTAAGCCAGGGGCTGTGGTGTCTCTTTCGAACAAACCCGCACCCCTGGCAGGCATCGACCCTTGCGGGTCCCATCACTTTTTGTGCTGACATCTCTTTGAGGCGCGCGTGGAACACAACGCGCCGTCGATTCGGGCTTGGTCCTTACCGGACAGCGAGCTACCCATTACTCGCCGTCCGCAAGCCCATGCCTACGGTGGCCGGAAATCGGCCTGGGATTCCCGACGCCCAGGGCGTCTCCGTATCCTGCGGCCAATCCACATGCATCTGACCACGATTATGTCTGGATTTTAAAAGAGACTGTGACCTTGGAGTCTGTTTCGTGCTTTCTTCGCAGAGTAGTCAGCTATGAAACGCTAACTGTTTAAAAATATGATTGACATGTAGAAGCGTTTGTACAAACGTAGGTACTAACCGAAAAAAAAAAGAACCGACTTCCGGAAAAACGCTACAAAGAGAAAAATAACTTTAATTGCGGAAGTCGGTGACTTTGGATGTGTATTTTAATTTTTGTTGCTTTTGTTTTTTTTTTTTTTTGGAAAATGTTATTGTTTGTGGCTTTGGGTCAAAAAACTGCATATTTTTTGCGATGGCAGCAATCGCGGTTGATTTGCTGTCATTTTTTGAAGAGTTCCGTTGTCTGTCACCGAAACGCATCATCCGATATACATGAAATTTAAATGGGACCATTTCGGTAGAAACTCCTTTCGAACAAATGCAAATCGGTCTATATGACGGAGTTATACCCGACCATTAAAAAAAAAAGATGTCGAATTGATAACCTCCTTCTTTTTTAAGTTGATAAAATCATTTATCAGTGTTATCGATTACTCTTTGTACGACTTAGGAATCAGCACCTCAATCTGATTCTGATGATGTGTGTCGTCAAATGAAAGTTTAGGGCACAACGAGGGTTTGTTTACTTTACTAGTTGGTTGTGGTGAAGGGTGAGCGTTTTGGGGGACTGTCTTATGTATTTTGACGTTCGAAAAGTTCTATTAAAATTATTTATTAAAATATTATTTATTATTATTATATTAAATAAAGATTCTCAGCCTAATATGAATAAATGACATTTGATTTAGATTTTTTGATTTTGTGGCTAAGTTATTACAGCCGCAAGGGGCGCTCGATCAGGTTAAGCTACGCTTGCCGCGGTTGGTCCGTGTCTGGGTTTGATGCCTTGTCATCCTAAGAAACCAAGTCAAAGTCATCATCATAGCTTTTCTCCAATATTTTTAGGTTTTTTTTTTGGGTGGGAAATCATCGAATAACTTCTCCCACTCTGGGTGGAGCAGGAGGGCGTGTCAGACTTTTACTGACTAAAACCCACCCGTGTATCCTCAGTTGAGTAGAAATAACCTTAGAATAATAATAGGAACACTAGCGTGCCATAACCCCCTTAACATACACCTTTTTAACATAGGCGCCACAGACAGCCCGCTTTGCAGGGGCTGCCTTGACGCCGAGGAATCAGCCGCCCACGTCATCCTGGAATGCGAGGCCGTGGCTTCTCAACGTGAAGAAATCCTCGGAACATTGAGGTCGCTCCGCGAAGGCTGTGAAGCTCCCAGGAAGCTTCTGTGTTTTTGGGCGGAGCTAGGCTGGCTTTGTTAGCCAGAACCCCCACGCATAATGGACCGAATGGGAGTCTACGTGCGGAAAAGGGAGTCCCATCATCATCATTCCTCAGTAGCCTGTGTGCCAGGGGCGGCGGTATCTCTTTCGAACAACCCGCACCCCTGGCAGGCATCGGCCCTTGCGGACCCCTCGGTCACCCTGCGACGGGTCAGCAAAGTGGCCCCGTTGCCTACCACTTTTCAGCCGCAAGTGATAGGGAGAGCGGCCAACGCTATACCGACACTCCTTCTCCCCTGCAAACCCACCGCGTCTGCCACCAAACGGTGGCGGCCCCGTCCAGGCCACGGAAGGGAAGAGCGCTACTCAAAAGTACCGGCACTCCTCCTCCGCCGCAGCCTGTAACCCTCAGCTGCGATGCCTCCCATTCGACATCGCGGCCCACCTCAGTTGCGGTGCACCTCACCGCAACCTACTTTTTGGCTGCTACGTCGTCGGCTTTGAGGCAAAAGCCCTGACGAGCGGCCCCACCTTAGGGTTCCTCTTCGCTACACCGTGGGTGACCACGGCTACTGAGCCCCCTCGCAACGACAATGCGAGACCCACTCGGGGGGACACCTTACCCTTTGGTAAGACTGGTTGTCAGACTTTTGGGCGACTGTTTAAAATCTACGAATGACATACGGTACCAACAGTTTAACGTACCTACTTTAAAAGTTATAGTCATAAATTTGAATACCACCCACACCAAACCAGCCATTCCGCTTGGCAGTATATAAATAAGAATGAAATATTACCAAAAATCTTTACAAAAATAACAATATTAATAACAGTTAAAATCATATTATTTACTCAACTGAAAATTATGATTAAGTGTCATCAAATATTAAACATTTAAACCAATCATTTACTTAACCAATTCAAAACACAAAACATTTGTGTCAATATGAAAATTTTTGGTGGTGTGCAAATAAAATTTTGGTATAAATACTCGAAAAAAATTAAGTTAAGCATAGTAGGAGTTTGACCTTTAACGGTCATACTACCTTAAGTTTATAACTTAAACTTAACTATGGTTTCCGTCAAGATTCTGGTGGCCATCGTGCTGGTAAGTTTTATAAACAATTTTCTTACTTTTCAACAGTTGTTAGACGCGAGGATCGCTGCAAAAAAAGTTTTAAAATAGTTAAATCGAATGACCACCAAAATAATTTTTTTTAATATGCATGTCTCAGTGGAATATTTTGTAGTTATTTCTTTAGTTGATTGAATTCCCTTTAACATTATTAAATATAATATGATAGTTTACGTTCAACATTTTGAAAATACTATGCGACAAAAAAAAATCTGAAATAAGTTTTACTTTTATTTTATAAAATAACTTGTTGCAAATAATATCATCAATCGTCAACACTGCTCTCAAAATAGAAATTAAAACAACGTGAGGATACCGACACGTCCTAGGACAAGAAATTCGAAGATATGTGACATCTACCAACCCGCTTTGGGCCTGCGTGGTAGATAATATCCCGCTCCTTCTCGAAGAGAGGAGTTGATTATGGTGTACATGTGCTATCTAAAGCACTCAGTTTTTGTTATTGCAGTATGGGCCCGTTCTTGATCTAGATCAAGTCTGATTTGATGAGTTCTATGATAGAACGGGCGTGCGCAGAGAGGCCGCCTATGTATTCTGTTAAAATGTCACCGTGAATGTTTAAGGGTACACTAGTCGCGGGCTCGAACTCACTGGTGGCCTAGCTAAAAAGCACGCTGTGTGACCAGGCTTCGTGTCCGACAGAGGTAGTGTCAGTGATGAGCAGTTAGACGCTAGTCTACACGCACAATATTATTGAGTGAGCTGCAGGATCAGTTATAGTAAAACAGGCGCGTAAAAAATTATGAAAAGTCCTTGGAAGATCGGGTTTTCTGAAAAAACCACTGCATAAATCAATGACCAATTATGTTATTGAACTTTTCCATAATTGAGCTTTGTCAGTACCGACTTGGTTTTCGAGATTTAACCCTCCTTTTATTACTTAAACACGCCCAAAAATAGGATAAATTAGCAATTAAAACGAATATTTGTTGGCTCATAACTTTTGAATGGCTTTTTATTTTAGTATTCTGTTTCCGTACAGACATTATTAATGAGACAAACCATGTTTAATTTTTGATGTACATAGTCAAACAGTGGAGTAAAACCCTCCCGAAATTTGTATGGAAAAAATGTGGACAAGTGTCACCTTAAGTGAAGTTAGCTTGAAGTGAGCTATCACATGTGAGGTGGAATGACGGCTCACATCACGCTCACTTCACCTAAGTTTTCACGGTGAGAACTGCACAGAATAGCACTACTGTTCACCTTTTTTACTTCATTTTTGCGACCTCTAACAGTAACATTGTTATCACACTTTCAGCTGGCATTAGTATCTGCGTCTCCTCACCATAAGAAGGAACTACAGACTTCTACGCAATCCAGTTCTTATATTGATAAACTGCCCTGGGTGGCGTCGGTTCTAAATGCCGCAGCAGACACTACTGGTGACGTTGTACACAAGGCTACGAGGGGTGTCCTAGGAGCCTTGCAGGCTACTCACAAGGTTGCCGAAGCTGCAGTCGGTGGCGCTACTCAGACTGCTGGAGGGGTAAGTCAAGACTTGAAGACTCTAATTCATTTAACTCAAAAAATAACAAAGTCGGTGACTTTTGATATGTATTTTATTAATTTCTTGTCACCGCCTTCCGAAATTAAAGTTGTTTCTCAATTTGTAGTGTTTTTTCCGGAAGTTGGTTGTTTTTTTTTTAAACGTTTTATCTTTCAGTTTCTAGTTTTAGCATCTACCTACACCACACCATTTTGAAATTTCATCATCCTTGGGATCAAAACTATGCATATTTATGCGATAGCAGCAATCGCGGTCGATTTGCGGTCATTTTTTGAAGAGTTCCGTTGTCTGTCTCCGAAACGCATCATCAGATCTATATGACATTTAAATTTGTTAAAAAAGGCTTTAATCCGAAATGGTCCCACCATTTCGGATTAAAGCCTTTTTTAACAAAAAAAGAAATTTGCAAACCGGTCTATATATGACGGAGTTATGCCCGAACCTCCACCTAACTCCTAACCGTTAAAGAGTTGTACCTTCCTTCATCAGCTCAGTGTCATGAGATGATGATGACCATACGCAAATGTCTCAATAGCTTTAGAAAATATTTGAAAAGCATTGTTAATACCTATAAAATTTGAGGGATGCCCTCGATTTCCCTGGGATTCCATGATTAGATCCTGACTTGGTGCCAATGGGACCACCTCAGAAGTATATTCTTTCAAATAAAATAAAAAAATTGGGAATCGGTCCACAAATGGTGGAGAAATCCTTACCGGACAGCGAGCTACCCATTACTCGCCGTCCGCAAGCTCATGCCTACGGTGGCCGGAAATCGGCCTGGGATTCCCGACGCCCAGGGCGTCTCCGTATCCTGCGGCGGCTTTCCTAGCTATGTTGGGATCGGTTTTTAGTCTAACCGGGTGAAGCTGAATACCATATTGATCCCTCTCATTAAGAGGAGGCCTGTGTCCCAGCAGTGGGAACATTATAGGCTGGAAATGTTATGTATGCAAAGCACAATTAAAATTGTTTTTCTTTGTTAATTACAGGTTATTGAAGCAAACTTCGCAAGTACCGGTAAATATTTTTTTAAATTAAATTACATTTATATTAATAAAACACGTTCCGTCTGGTGCCGGACGTAAAAGAATAGCACCGTCCCATTTCTTCCCGTGGGTGTCGTAGAAGGCGACCAAGGGACTTACTAGAGAATGGGCGGCAGCGTTCTATAAGCATTTTGTTCCTATATTGATGGCCAGCTAGCAGTGGACGTCTTTCGGCTGTAATGATTTTCAAGATGAATAAAAATAAAAAAAATAAAAAAAAAATCATTTATTTCAGATAACATAATCCATAGGGTCTGACACAAAATAAAAACATAAATTTAAAATAACATCAACATTAATCAAAATTGAATCAATTCAAAATTAAAAACAAATTCAAGAATTAAAATTACATTCAATTTAAAAATAAAAACAATCAAAATCAAACTTAGAATTAAAATTAAAATCGTTATAAAAATAAAAATATAATTAAAATCACAATCAAATATCAAAGCAGATTCATATCACCAGCTTAATAAATGACCTCCATAACGGAGAAGAGATCCTATCTCCTACAGTCTTCAGAATTCCGTTGCAGCTGCCACGCATTCTGCAAATCAGGGATACCGTTTTCTTACGGATGATGGCATGAAAGCCATCAGTGCGATACAGCGCAAACATCCCTGATGCACTACAGAAGCGAGGCAGCCCCAGCATCATCCTGAAGATGTTGTTGTACTGGACGCGCAGGACATCCAGCGATCTTTTGGTGTGACTGACCCACAGATTCCCCGTTTATAAGTTTTGACAATATGCCTTGAACAACGTTATCTTAACTTGTTCAGAGCAGCGGGAGAATCTGCGGGCCAGCATGTTACCTCTGACCGCCAAAGCCATGCGCTCCCTCTCAATATCAAGATCGTCTTCAAGACCTTCGGTAATTAAATGCCCCAAGTATTTAAATTTCATGCACAAGCCATTTAGGGTAATATTATGTGAATACTCGGGGCATCCACTGGTAGCCCCGAAGACCTTATATTCCATTTTTTGGACGTTGTATTTAAGGCCATGTGCAGCAGAATAGGCCTCACATACTCTTAACAACTCTCCGAGACCTCTCACCGTCGGGCTCAGCAGCACCATGTCATAGGCGTAGCTAATGTTGTTGATGCTGACGCCATCTATCGAGCAACCGACACGCTTGCTACTGAGCTCGACGATGAGGTCAGGTTTACGTATAGAAAACAAAAAAAAAAACAAAAAACAGCACGTCTTACATTTATCAATGCATAGGTGACTTAAAAAAAGCATGATTTTAATAATTATTTTTGTTTCACAGGATTCTTTGCAAGAGGGATTGCCGGTAAGAAGAATTTTTGTTTTATTTTTTAACTACTGAGTTATACATTTAAAGAGACTTCTTATTTATGATTTAATGAAAAATAGGTACTAATTTTGGTTTTCTTTATTTTCTAGATCGTCGCTCGTCTTCATACCAATATTTCAAGTGGATTTCAGGCAGAAGTAAGTTTTAAATAATTCTTCTATACGTATACAACGTGTAACATATTAAACGCAAGATCTCATACACCCCAATTAGAGTATTGAGTTAAAAACTTAATACAATGACCAAAGTTATTTTTATATGCAAACTGGCGGCATCTACAACGCCACATGTGAACTAAGAATCAAACGAATGACGTCGTACAAATTCTGCATCGCGCAGAGTTTACCGCGCAACTGGTATACATCTAAATGACTAAACATTACATGACGAGCTTAGTGTAATATGTGTACGTTTTAGTATTGTGTAACTGATGACGACGAAATTTGTGTCATTTATGTTTATATTTTCTAGTATTGTTCTTTTAATCGATTAGTTTTTTTTAATTTAAATAAAAAACAAATATAATACTAACATAAGTAAACCTATTCACAAATTAAAACATGGCGTCAAAAAAATCATCCTCATCGCTGTCGACTGGTAATGTTCCCAAGAGACTGGCAGCATTACCACGTTGTATGGCAATGCTTAGCCGCTGGCCAAGGTAGAAACCAGCCCTTGGGTCACGGGAAGTGTCAACCAGCCTTTTCTAGATTTCCTTGAAGAGACTATGAGCACTCGGACCCCACGGCCCGAGGGTTTCAACCCCAAACGGCTCAAAAATATAATTACCAATTAGGTTGTCATACTTTCGCCGATTGAGGTATTGTTCTCAAGTGACATATGTATGTCTTTACTGAGAGCAAAATATCTTTAAATTTAAAAGTATTAGCAAGATAAGAGTATTTTCTTGATACTTCAAACATTGATTTACCACTAGCCGTAGATCGATCATTGACGCTCAAAAAATGGGGCGGAAAAGTAGTGCACAAATAGCGACGCGTGCACTCCTTTCCCCCAGATTCTAACATTCGAGCCGTATAAGCCGTATAATCCGAATGAATTACAAAGCACTACATGCCGCTATAGATAATATAACGGCCAGATGTCTAGTGTATTAGACGGGTTGTAATACAGTTGGTGACAAATTCTCGCCTTGGTATATACGGCGTGGTAAATCAATGATTTCAAAAAATAATTCATTTTTTATTTTATTTCCAGGGCAAATCAGGAGCTACAATGATGTTCTGGAAATCTTGCTCGCAAATACCCAGGGGACTGTTGATTTCCTCAACCAATATATTTCTGGCCGTAAGTAATATTCTTCATCAAATACTTGCCTGCTATTGGCCTCGATCGCGACTTATGGAAGGCCATTGATGTGGTGTATTAATTTGACTAATTTTCTGTTACAGTTGGGGGATTTCTATCCAAACGTAAGTTTTTTCTTTTATTTATTGCCTTCGTATACAAAAAATACATTTGCGACTATTTTAATAGCAAAAAACTACAAAGCTTTTATTTATTATTATTATTAATTACAACGGTTATACACCAGTAACAGTAATTAATAAATTTCATATTATTTATTATTATTATATTTATTTTTTTAAATCTTTTTTTCAAATTTCATTTCAATTTATTTTTTATTTTGAACAAAATTTCCACCGTTGGGACCCTGGTTTCCCGATTTGGGCAAGTAACCACTGCTCTCAAAACGGTGAAGGAAAACATCGTGAGGAAACCGGCATGTCGTAGAAGACATGTGACATCTACCAACCCGCACTGGGCCCGTGTGTTTGAATACAGCCCTCTCCCTCTTAGAGAGAGGAAGCCTGTTTCCCTCCAGTAGGGACATAATAGGAAGAATATACTATTATTAATGTTATTTTGAAAATTCTTATTGTTTTTTCTAACAGTGGTGACTAGTGCAGTAAGAATCACTGATTGCGTAATCGGCGGTGGTGTTCTCACACCTCTAGGAGTTCGCAACGCTAAGCCTACGAAAGGTAAATAACATATTAAATAAATAAATGATAAGTTAATGGTTCATTAACTGTAAGTTACCATTACGTAAGTTACTCATTAACCAAGTATTGCTGAGTTAATGTTTCATTAACTTTAGGTAATAGAGAGGCAGCGAAATGAGTTAGTTATTCATGAATTGCTTTTCTTGTGGTTATTGACTAATAGTAAATGAATAATTAACTCATTTCGCTGCCTAAAGACGATTAAATAGAATATTGACTTTTCTACTTTGAACATAATAAAGTGAATTAGTGTTTTTTTTCAATAAACGTGGTTAATGAGTCATTTATAAACATAAATTAAAACAATTGAATATTATTAATTCATACCACAAACTGACTGACTGTTACGTTGGCGTTGGTTGCAAGCGTTACTTCGCGAGGTCTTGGGTTCAATTCCCAGGTCATGAGATCATGAAATGCTCTGTTATACTAAACTATACAGGTTCACTCAATCTGTATGGTTCTTTCCTCAACATACCATTTCAGACATCAATCTACATGGTCTACCCATGATCTGACCAAGATTATGTCTGCAATTAAAAACAAACTGCTACCTCTGAGTTTGTTTCGGCTTTTCTTCAGGGTCTCAGAGTATTTATATAGGAAACGCCGACCTCATTTCGTTTTCATAAAATCACTTGTAAAAATCATATTTCTTTTCACAGTGCACTTATGCTCAAGCGCAAAATTCGGTACAAAATGGGGCTTGGCAGCATATAAAGGCGGTTACAGTAATGTAGCAGAAGTTATTCGAATCAATAATCTGCGGGGCGTTGTAGCTACATTCCATAAAGATTTCCTGGGAATTAAGGGAGGTCTTAATGCATTAAATGGTAAGAACTATAATAGTAAAAATTTCATTCCGATTTCGGATACGGTGACTGTTTTTGTTTCCGATAACTATAGATGCCGAGTGTGTGCTCTGATGTGTGGCTTATGTAACCTATCTTGACTGTTAAGGCACAAGTAATGTGCGGACACGTTGGAATGTCGTTGTGGTAATGATATGCTCCCATAATGATCCCTCTATGTGAGAAAATTTGCTTTGATTGAATTAACCGTAATTGTCCTGCCCTTCACCCAATGTATTTGTGATCGGCGCAACATTCTTTCTATATTCTCTATTAGTCGACATCTTGGTAGTCACTCCCTTTCTAGGTATTTCACCTTGTTTTGCTTTAACTTATGTGGTTTACCCAAATGTCCTTTCTTTAGTATTATTCGTCAAATCGTTGAGCTCCTCACGTTCCGAGTTGAGCTGCATGATTACTGATAAATACGTGCACTGACTGGAGTCCAGACGATCTGTGCGGTTCATTCCTCAAAAAGCTATTTCACACACCAATCCACATAGTCTTCACATGATCTGACCAAGATTATGTCTGGACTTTAAAAGAGACTGTGACGTCTGAGTTTGTTTCGGCCTTTCTTCTCAGAGTAGTCAGATAGGAAACGACGACCTCGTCTAGTTATAAAAATATGATTGATGTGTAAAAGTGTTTGTACAAACCTATTTACAGAAATAAAACCATTTATCATTAAACTATGTGTTATTTTGTTGCAGGATATGCCAGGAAAATTGCTCAAGCCATTTTGGATATTGCTCAGCTGTTCGATCGTAAGTATTTTTCATGTATTTTTAAAAGAATGGTAGGTATACTGACTGCCTCGTTGGTCTAGTGATCCCAAGAGCTACTGCTGAGCGTGGGGTCCTGGGGTCGATTTCCGGGTCAGGCAGATGGAAAATCCCAATGGTATAGTAGTGCCCGGTTGACGGCAATAGGCTTTTCCCTTATTACATTTGGCTTAAACATAACTGGCGAAATGTGGATAGATACACCTCTGCCGTACCCTCCGGGTAAACAAAGTGTGATATTATGTTTTAAAAGAATGGATCGTGATTTTTTTAATAATTTCAAAGTTCTGAAGCCGACAACATGTGAAGGTAGTACAAAAGGCAATGAAGAGATGAATGTGAGAATCGACAATACATTGAAATTAAAATTAAAATGTTTTGTTTGAACCCTTTTAACATTTACCTTCTTTATTGCCTAATTAAATTATTACCCCTTTTAATACAGCCAGTAGCAGAAACGAACTTCAACTTTTAAAGCCATCATCAATGACTAATCTTCCATTAACGTGTTGCAGAAAGCAACCTTAGATTCGATTTTAATGATTCTTTAATTTAAAAAAATTAAGTGTCAAAACGAGGTAATCTGACACAGTTTTTTTGCATAAAGCAAGCACCATTTTAGGGCCTTAAAGTTGTTTTGTGCGACATCTTTTAATTAATGAAATCATTAGCGATTTATTATGTAATGTGGCATTAATGTTTGTCTTTGTGCAACTGGGTGATAGAGTAGTGCCACATAAATTTGGTCAAGTTCTGGTTAGTAGTTTTTGAGTTAGCTTCAATAATACTCATTTTTTGACCTAGTGTTAGTGTTTAATTTATTTTATTTATTTATTTATTAAAGGTAACTTCACAGCTGACAATAAGAATAGCATTATTAATTAATCTAAACATTATGCCAATTACGAAGTACACAGAAAATAAGAAAAAATAATAATACCGAGAGTGACTTAATTACTAATACTTAAAGTGTGGGTGAGCGTGTATCTGCAATGTAGGCGCTGTGAATGTGTGTGATGACGTGTGTGTCTGTGTGTCTAAACTGGCACTACTGAGTTGGTTGAGTTTACCGGGTTTTGATGGAGGATTTGGATAATCTAATTTTTTAATCTGTTCCGTGGTTTATTGAAGGGGTCCAATGTTGGGAATCTATTATTGTATAATGTAGGTAGGCGCAAGAATGGTGACATTTTTAGATAATTCTATAAATAATGACGATGTTCTTATAATAATATCTTCCTGTCACTGTTATTTACTTAGTTAGTGAAGGCATACGAATTTCTGTGAAGAAGGTACTTCCAAAACGAACAAGTGAATAATAAAAACTTTATTCCAAAAACTAACTTTTTTTGGAAGTCGGTGGTTTTCTAAATTACTTATTATTTTTTCTTACCATGTACAAATGTGCGTTTTTCCTCTTTGGTTGTCTTTTTTTTGACGTGACAACGTTTTATAATTCGATGGAGCCGGCTGCACGCACGAAAAAACATGACTCATGCGGCGTTACCTCGCTCTGAGGCGTTCCATTTAAGGCTTGAAGTGCAAGCGAGAGCGCGGAACGAGCGACAAAGAGGCACAATCGGCCTCCGCGTTCAGCAGCGTTCGACATCAGTCTCTCTCCTACTTGAGTAAGCGATGCGTCTGCGTGGACAGCTGCTATACAATACTACAATAATAAACAATAGTATTATCTTATGACGTTGTCACGTTCAACTATCGTCAGTAAACCGACTTTACAGACAACCGATTTTTTTAAACAAGTTGTATACGTAAAACGGGGTGAATAGAGACTGCAGGGGTGAATCGAAACGAAACTTTAAAGTCGATTTTAATGTTAAAATTAGATCGTTTGTAGCCAAAAAGGACTCTAATGTGTTTACTGGTTAATAATTAACGATTATGTGCCTTTGTTGGCAGAAAACGATCATAATTTCAACAGTAAAATCCACTGTAAAGTGTCGTTTCGATTCACCCCTGCAGTTCGATTCACCCCGTTTTACTGTATTTCTCTCAACTAAAGATTCTTTTTTTTCCGTAGGTAATCCGGAAGAATGGACAAGACAAGATATTAACTTCGTTTTTGAAAGAGGTAAGTACCTACCTTGCTTTACATCATTGGTCTAGAGATTTATTGACAGACTTATTATGTTGAGTTCAGTGTGTGAGCATGAGTTAATTATTCATTTATTTTTCGTAGTTGTGGTTGACCGAGAGTTAATGAATCATAAACTCATTTGGGTGCCTAACGACGATTAAAAATAAAATGTTAACTTTTAAATGTTGAATTTCAATAACTGTAATTACTGGTTCTTTAACTAAAAAAAAAGCAATTCAGTAGTATTAATTCGTACAACAAACTGAATCTCTCGTTAATATAGTGGTCGCAAGCGCTACTGCTTGAGGTTCTGTCAAAAAACAATGTAATTTGTAGTTTTATAAAATGTTTTTCAAGTGAAAACTTCTTTAGGCGCATTGAGCACTTTTTGGGTGAACAAAAATCATGGAACTAGCATCATCGTCACCGAACGCTTTCAATGAGCTGTATGTATACTGTGTATAAATGGGTGAACGAGCACACGGATGAGTCGCGCGTTGATGTCTTTTGGAAAAGTCCCTTACTTTCATTAGGAAATTCTAATTCTTTTATCCCTTTCTTTCCCTTTGTATTTTATCGTAAAAATCTGTGCTGTTACCTTTAATGGCTGAAGTCGATCGCTCGTTTATCATTTTTTACCGAGAGCAATCAGGACTCAAGGACCCAATGTGAAGTCCTGTATTGACGATTTAAAAAATTCACACGTAAATGTTCAAGTTTTCACTTCTGTCCGTATTTTCGGAGTGCCACTGTTCTTTTTTTTGTTGCGATTATTAACATACATTTGCAGTTGTAGAATTGTCTGTGACGTATTGATGTATTTTTAACCGACTTCAAAAAGAAGGAGGTTATCAATTCGACATGTTTATACATTTTTTTTTAATGTATGTTCGGGCATTACTCCGCCGTATATAGACGGATTTGCAAAATTCTTTTTTTGTTCGAAAGGGATTTACTCCGGAATGGTCCCATTGAAATTTCATATAGATCTGATGATGCGTTTGGGAGACAGACAACGGAACTCTTCAAAAAATTACAGCAAATCAACCGCGAATGTTGCTATCGCATAAATATGCATCGTTTTGACGCCAAGTATGATGAAATTTCGAATTGGTGTGGGGTAGGTAACTAAAAAGCGAAAATTAAAAACATTTTTCAAAAAAATAACAACCGACTTCCAAAAAAACACTACAAAGTGCAAAATAACTTTAATTTCGGAAGGCGGTGACAATTATTAAAATACACCGTATGCGGGCTGAATCATCGCGGTCCGACAGTCGAGGAGAAAGTCATCGACTCCCGAAATTAAAGTTATTTTGCACTTTGTAGTGTTTTTTTGGAAGTCGGTTGTTATTTTTTTGAAAAATGTTTTTATCAAGTATTTACAAGTTTAATTATAAGTTAATTGTTGGAATAAAGTCATCTCAACTAGAGAAGCCTTCATTGTGCGTGGTGCAACACGCGGCATATATTTTTTTACTCTGCCCATGTTTTAGGTACCATGTTATAGTATTTTCTTTTTCTTTTTACAGTGACGTCGATCGTAGGATGGCTTGCGAACTCCTACCATCCCAAACGTAAGTTGTTTGTCATAAACCCATACATATATAGCGTTACATTAAGTTATGGGTGAGTTGAGCCGTATGATTACTGATACATGGGTTCACTGAATGGACAGGTCCATTCAATCTGTGTGGTTCTTTCCTCAAAAGACCATTTCAGACACCAATCCACATGGTCTTCACATGATCTGACCAAGATTATGTCTGGACTTTAAAAGAGACTGTGACCTCTGAGTTTGTTTCGGCCTTTCTTCTCAGAGTAGTCAGATAGGAAACGCCGACCTCATCTAGTTTAAAAAAATATGATTGAAGTGTAAAAGTGTTGTATAAACCTACTTAGAAATAAAATCATTGATCATTTATGACACGTAAAATGCTCATTTCTTTGTCGTCGTTAGGCGTACGCTTTAGTATTTGGTTTTTTGGCCTCACTCTTGGTGTTCCGCGCGGTCTATCTGCCTTTGTTTTAAAATCTGAGACTGAGCCGTGCATTAATTTTAATTTAATTAAAACTAAAAATTTCAATTTTATTGGTGGTCATTCGAGAAGGGAGCTGTGTCCCAGCAGTAGGGACGCTACAAGCTGATTATGCTACCCATATGACTTTATGCATACACATAATAATTAAATAGTTTCATAATAATTCATTATTACCTAAATAGTTACTGAATTATAATTTTAAGTTTTCTTATATAATTTTACTTTTAACGCAGTTTTTTTTCTGTTGCAGTTGGTAGATACGTCGTTGGAGGTAAATATTTATTTCGTATTATTTTTTAAATATTATATGGTGTCTCATTCAATTTGCTGGCAATACTTTAAAACGGGAAACGAACGAACGAACGGGGAAGGATATTCGATTTTCAAAGGTGGTCAAAACATTAAATTAGATTGTGACATTTACATTAAGGACTGATGAAGTTACTGAGTGAAACTACAAAAATAGCTGACCAATCTACACGCGCCCGGTCGACACGATTTGTTGACCGGTATTCAATAACGACACCCAGCACGTGAGTAGAGTATTACCAGCTAATTTAATTCGACCCTGTCTACTTAAATATAGTATTCGCGTTTTAAGTAGGATTAGAATTTTTTGGCAGCGTGGAAAAATAGCAACAAATTCTGCCATTTTGTATTTTCAAAACAATTTTAACAAATGTCTACCAAAAGCGCCTTCTTGACAAATGCTCAAAGTCAAATGTCATTTAAGCACCAAAAACCCTTGGAGCACTTTGACAAACGGCAGAGGATGTCAACGAGGAGGATTAGCCAAGAATTGCTCAACGTCAAATCCTTCTCTTTGTGCAACTTGGTACGCAACGGGGCAAATGCGGAGTGTACCACTTGCACTGCCCCTTCCCCCCTTCCCTGGAGTGGAGACCGCGTATCGGCAAACGTAGTGTGGGACGCCCCCCAGCTAGATGGACCGACGACCTTAAAAAGGTGGCTGGGACAGACTGGGTGCGGAAGGCGGAGGATAGAGTGTTGTGGCGCAGCCTGGGAGAGGCCTATGTCCAGCAGTGGACTGCGATAGACTGAGTTGATTGATATAGAATATGACATTTCAATTCCTCACTGTTACATTGGTTTCTAAAAAACACGATATTAACGTAGTTTGAACGTAGTAAGATTCCGCGGGGAAACATTATAACCTTAAAAAATTGGAGCCCTGACAATTGCAAAAAACTAACAGTTGCATTTCGTAGGCTGCCATATCACATCCTCCATAAGTGTCCTAGAGTGTACATTGAACACATTTTATTTTTCTTTACAGATATTCTGAACCTTGTCAAGAACAAGGCGTTTGCTCGTGCATATGGTTTAGGTAAGTTAAAATACAAAATAAATAGATTAGAGTAGATACCATACCAGTGTTGGGTCCACTGGCTCACTGGTAACGGCCGCGGCTTTCAAATTTTAGATCTGATAGACTGTCACTTTGTCTAAATTATTTCATCACCACTGCTCTCAAAACGGTGACGAAAAACATCGTGAGGAAACTGGCATGTCCTAGAACCAAAAATTCGAAGACATATGACATCTACCATCCCGCACTGGACTGGCGTGGTGGATTACAGCCCACCCTCACGAAGAGAGGTGGCCTGTGAAATATTTATTCCTCAGACAAATATTATTTGACTATTGAAAAATCAGCCCTAAATGGTATATTGCAAAGTCGCTGTTTCGTCTGTTGGAACGCAATGGATATAGAGGAGACACACTGTCATTTGCGAAATTTCTTCCGAAAAGTTTTTAAAGTTGTAACGGGTCGTCAAAAGCTCGAAAGTCTGACAACCAGTCTTATGAAGGTACCGTAATACCCAGTAACTGGGTTGTGGAGGCTGACCTCCTGCCTATCTGAATAGGCAGTCACTCTATTTAAAATACTGGTATTCAGTTGCATCCAGTGAGACTGGAAGCCGACCCCAACTTAATTGAGAAAAGGGTAGGCAGAATGGTGATTGTAGGTAAGCCATATTTTTGGGCGCTCAAATTGCTTACCCTGGCTGAAACTAACGAGATAGATTAAAATAATGTAATAAGGAATTATGTATCTTAAAAAGGTCTACAGAAAAGTCCTAACTAGTATAAGTCCATCTCCTAAGGATATCCCACAGTAATCATTTTTGTCTTTTCGATATTATTATTTACGAAGAAATTTTTAATCTTTTGATGCCATTGACTTTGCTGGTAACCATCGTCATATGCAAGGCCAAGCTACTGTATATCCTTCCGTACAATATTTCATCCAGGTAGTTTACGGTCTTCCTCTCCCTCTATTTTTATTAACCATGAAAGCTACTCTTTCACGATGTAGTCATCGGGTCTACGCATAACATGTCCTTACCTCCTAACCTGAACTCTGGAATCTTCTCAGTTATAGGCGTTACTTTAAAACTTCCCCTAACGTGTTCTTTACGCACTTTGGCTTACATAACATGGGCGTTGTAGTATGAAGTTTTTGCTCATTGGTTTACTTCGAAGACCACGTTTCGCTACGTAAGAGTAAAAAAGGCCTCACAGCTGTTTTGTAGACCTGCTTTTGGTTCTTATCGGCATTTTCTGATCGTGGAAAACTCTTGTTATTTTACGTCACTTATTCCACTCTGAAATCGTCTTAGCGTAATGTCGGGTGTTACCGATCTATCTACCGCGATTATTGATCCTAGGTATTCAAATTTATTTACTCTAGGCAGGCTACTCCATCCAATTTGACTTCCACGCTTGATGGTATATATTCGTGGGAGTTAAAGTAGCATAAAATGTTATGTACGTAGCAATTCATAATTTCATCATCATTATCTGCCTAGCCTTTTCCTAACTATGTTGGGGTCGGCTTCCAGTCTAACCGGATGCACCTGAATACCAGTATTTTACATGGAGCGATTGCCTATCTGACCTACACAAACCAGTTACTGGGTAATACGATACCCCTTGGTAAGACTGGTTGTCAGACTTTCGGGCTTCTGACGACCCGTAACGACTGTCAAAGATCCACAAATGACAGCCGGGACCAACGGCTTAACGTGCTTTCCGAGGCACGGAGGCGTCTTGGTATGTAAAGATGGTCACCCATCCACGGACCAACCGCGGCAAGTGTAGCTTAACCTGGTCGATCGACCTGTGCAGCTATTATTATTTAGCCACAAGCCCCTCCATAATTTCATATTTGTTAATATTTTAATTTGTAATTCGGATGTAACTCTGTTTGCCTATCCATTGTGCCGGTTAGTGGCAATGGTACCTAAACATAACTCTGCCAAGCCCTTTGGGGATTACAGGCGTGATGTAATGTGCTCTAGTCAACTAGACAAAATAACGTTAAAAAAAAACAACTAACATAAACTTTCTTTCCCCAGATTTTGGCACACATGACAAGGAAATCATAGCCGAAGCTTCAATCAGTTTTGAAAAGAAGTGGATTTCTGGATTCAAGACCTGCACAGATGAACAATTTGATAAACCTACCGCTAATGATGACGATAATGAGTATACAGAAACCTTTGGCTTTGATAAAGGGGACGATGATACAAATGATGATACTACAAGCTCTACTACCAATGAAAATACACAATCAGGACAGTCGTCTGAATATGACAGTAAAGACACTGAATTTGGAAAAATCAAACGGACTGAAAACGACGGTTCAGTAATGAAGAACAAATCAACATCTACAACTTCCACTCAGACCGATCAAACTGATGAGGACTTCCAAGATACAACTGGTAGCAATAGTGAAACTGCAATTAATACTGAAACTACTCAAAACAAAAAAGGAGCCTTGAAATCTAAATCAAGTTCTTCTGAAAGTAGTTTTGTAAATGTTGGAAATACTGGTAATCCATCTGATGAAATCGAGAGTAGTTCCTTACCAAAGAAGGGTGAGATAAATAGGAAAAACCACGATAAAGGAACGGAGAATTTTGGAAGAAGGAAAAAATCTAAGAGCATTGACGAAAATGACAATTTGCAAACTGTAACTGGGAGAAAAAAACTTAAAGGAAGAGGGCAAAGGGTGATTATCAGAAAAGTTACAAAAGGTAGGGGAAGGAAGAACAATACAACAAGAAGGACTAAAGATGGAAAATTAGTAAGGAAGCTGAGAGTACAAAAGAAAATAAATAAAAGAAACGAAAGAAATAGCGCAAAAAAAACAGGTGTCAATAAAAATTATAGCAATAATCAAGAGGATGGTGATGACAGTAATACCGATAGTTCAATAACAATTAGCAAAATATCGAATAAAAATAATAACAAAGATGAAATTTATGACCAAGCAAAGCAAAGGAGTGCTTCTTCAACCACTAGTGAGGGTGATTTTATAAATACAAACGAAAATAAGAAAACGATAACAGTAATCTCAAATCAAAATGAAAACCAAGTTTCAAATGTTGATAACTTCAGCAATGATGCTGATGTTCATGATGAGGATGATGATGATGATAGGGACGACGACTTCGATGATGAAGTTATTGAGGACGAGGACTCATTATCTAACTCTAATGAAAGCAATACAAATGTCTCGAATGGCTTTCCAACTGGTCAAGGAACATCTACTTCTGTTGAATCAGTTAAAAAACTGGGCAAAACAAAAGGCTCTGGCGATGTCGAAAATAATAGTGAAGATAACTCTAACGGAGATGCTACGAAAGGCTCAGAAGGAACTAAACAGTCTGGTACACAGAAAGCGAATTCTTTATCTGATGGAAAAAACTCCAATGGCAATAACTTAAACGTCGCTAAAGACACTAAATCAAGCGATATCACAGACGGATCTTTATCTACTGTTGCTAGTTCTATTAGTAGAGAAAGCGATAGCAGCAGTTCCGGACAAAGCGACAGTTCTAGTCAAATTGGCAGTACTGGACAAACCAAAAGCAGCATTGAAAAAGTAACCAACGCACAGGAGTCTGAAGATTCGAGCAAAAATAGTCAACGCCAGTCGCCAAATAATGGCAAATCTGGAAATTATAATGGCAATGACGCAAAGACCTCTAAAGACACTACATCAAGCGATCGCACAGACACAACTTTACCTGCTGCTGATAGTTTCAGCTCAAGTAAAGGAAGCGATAGTAGCAGTTCTGGACAAAGAAACAGACCTAATCAAGACGGCAGTTCCAAACCAAGCGGCAGTTCTGAACAAAACGGCAGTTCCAAACAAAGTGGAAGTTCCAAACAAAGCGACAATTCCAAGCAAAGCGGCAGTTCCAAGCAAAGCGGCAATTCTGAACAACGCAGTGGTTCTGAACAAAACGGCAGTTCCAAACCAAGCGGCAGTTCCACGCAAAGCGGCAATTCTGAACAAAGTAGCATTTCTGAACAAAGCAGCATTACTGAACAAAGCAGCATTTCCAAACAAAGCGGCAGTTCCAAACAAAGCGACAGTTCCAAGCAAAGCGGCAGTTCTGAACAAAGCGGCAGTTTCAAACAAAACAGCAGTTCCAAACAAAGCGACAGTTCTAAACAAAACAGCAGTTCCAAACAAAGCGGCAGTTCTGAACAAAGTAGCATTCCTGAACAAAGCAGCATTTCTGAACAAAGCAGCATTTCCAAACAAAGCGGCAGTTCCAAGCAAAGCGGCAGTTCTGAACAAAACGGCAGTTTCAAACAAAGCGGCAGTTCCAAACAAAGCGACAGTTCTGAACAAAACAGCAGTTCCAAACAAAGCGGCAGTTCCAAACCAAGCGGCAATTCTGAACAACGCAGTGGTTCTGAACAAAATCGCAGTTTAAAACCAAGCGGCAGTTCCACGCAAAGCGGCAATTCTGAACAAAGTAGCATTTCTGAACAAAGCAGCATTTCTGAACAAAGCAGCATTTCCAAACAAAGCGGCAGTTCCAAGCAAAGCGGCAGTTCTGAACAAAACGGTAGTTTCAAACAAAGCGGCAGTTCCAAACAAAGCGACAGTTCTGAACAAAACAGCAGTTCCAAACAAAGCGGCAGTTCCAAACCAAGCGGCAGTTCCACGCAAAGCGGCAATTCTGAACAAAGTAGCATTTCTGAAAAAAGCAGCATTTCTGAACAAAACAGCATTTCCAAACAAAGCGGCAGTTCCAAACAAAGCGGCAGTTCCAAGCAAAGCGGCAGTTCCAAGCAAAGCGGCAATTCTGAACAACGCAGTGGTTCTGAACAAAATGGCAGTTTCAAACCAAGCGGCAGTTCCACGCAAAGCGGCAATTCTGAACAAAGTAGCATTTCTGAACAAAGCGACAGTTCTGAACAAAACAGCATTTCCAAACAAAGCGGCAGTTCCAAGCAAAGCGGCAGTTCTGAACAAAACGGCAGTTTCAAACAAAGCGGCAGTTCCAAACAAAGCGACAGCTCTGAACAACGCAGTGGTTCTGAACAAAATGGCAGTTTCAAACCAAGCGGCAGTTCCACGCAAAGCGGCAATTTTGAACAAAGTAGTATTTCTGAACAAAGCGACAGTTCTGAACAAAACAGCATTTCCAAACAAAGCGGCAGTTCCAAGCAAAGCGGCAGTTCTGAACAAAACGGCAGTTTCAAACAAAGCGGTAGTTCCAAACAAAGCGACAGTTCTGAACAAAACAGCATTTCCAAACAAAGCGGCAGTTCCAAACAAAGCGGCAGTTCCAAACCAAGCGGCAGTTCCACGCAAAGCGGCAATTCTGAACAAAGTAGCATTTCTGAAAAAAGCAGCATTTCTGAACAAAACAGCATTTCCAAACAAAGCGGCAGTTCCAAACAAAGCGGCAGTTCCAAGCAAAGCGGCAATTCTGAACAACGCAGTGGTTCTGAAAAAAATGGCAGTTTCAAACCAAGCGGCAGTTCCACGCAAAGCGGCAATTCTGAACAAAGTAGCATTTCTGAACAAAGCGACAGTTCTGAACAAAACAGCATTTCCAAACAAAGCGGCAGTTCCAAACAAAGCGGCAGTTCTGAACAAAACGGCAGTTTCAAACAAAGCGGCAGTTCCAAACAAAGCGACAGTTCTGAACAAAACAGCAGTTCCAAACAAAGCGGCAGTTCCAAACAAAGCGGCAGTTCTGAACAAAGTAGCATTTCTGAACAAAACGACAGTTTCAAACAAAGCGGCAGTTCTGAACAAAGTAGCATTTCTGAACAAAACGACAGTTCCAAACAAAGCGGCAGTTCGAAGCAAATCGGCAATTCTGAACAACGCAGCGGTTCTGAACAAGGCGGCAATTCCAAACCAAGCGGCAGTTCCAATATAAACAGAAATTCTGGTCAAAGCGGCAGTTCTGTTCAAAGCGGTAGTTCTGAACAAAGCAGCACCGTAAAAGAAAACAATAATGGCAAATCTGGGAACTACAATGGTAATGACTCAAAGATCCCTGAAGACACTACATCATGCGATGGAACAGATGGATCTTCATCTACTGCTGATAGTTCTACTTCTTTGAGGTCCACCTCAAGTGACCAAAGTACTAATATTTCCAAAAACACTGACTCAAGTACTAGCTCCAGTGAATCCGGACCAGTATCTAATGAAGGCAGCGGTTCTGTCCGAAGTTCCAGTGTAAAAGAAAGCAAATCCGATAAGTCTAACGCTGAATCTAGTGGATCGATCAAAAATAGTCAATCTAACTTGAATAACAATGACAAATCTAGCGAAAAACAATCTGGAACAAGCCAAGCTGATGGAAGCGGCTCTAACATTGGAAGCTCTAAGTCTACTGGATCAAGCAACAACAATGGGAAAGAAAAAGAGAGTGGCTCAAACCAATATAATAACAACAACGTTGGCTCTAATCAATCTAACTCAAGCCAAGGTGATGGAAGCGTCTCTAACGATGGAGGACCTAACTCGGGTGACTCTCAAAACAGAAACTCAAGTCCTAAACAAAATGGCTCGAAAACTGGTGCTTCCGAATCGAAATCAGGTTCAGGAGACTTCACTAAAGTTGATTCCACACATCAGTCCGAAGCGTATGAGGACGGAGGTGCAGACGCTTATGAAAATAAGAGGAAGAATCAAGATGGAAGCACATATAGTGAGTCTGGACAAAAATTCGATGAATCTGCAGGCAGTTATAATAAGGACACTGAATCAGTTGAGAAGAAAAGCAGAGATGGTTCAACGATTCGTGAGAATAGGGTAGAAGAACAAAAAAAGCAGCAACAAGAGCGGTCAGCTGAGGAACAGAAAGCGTGGACAGGTTCTGATGGGTCTAATCAAACAACGAAAACTAAAAGCACAAGACATAGTAGCAATAATAGCAATAATTCGGCAAGGTCTTTCGAAAGTCGAAATGCATAAATGATTATTTATCCTGTGCTGATAAAAAAAAGAATTGAAAATGGCGGCTATATACCAACACTTATCATGCCCTCTCATGTCGTGAATGTGCAAGCGAGAGGTATCATTAGTGCCGCCATTTTAATTGACAGTGACTTAAGCTTACGTATAATGGTATTTGATTATAGACTTTATACTTTTTAAATATATTATTATCATGCATCAATATTTTTTGTTTCTTTTTTACTTTCCTCTAGTTAAAGGCTGACTATAGTTACTTTAATACATTCCAAGTTTTTAACTAATTTAGAACAGATTCATTGATATAACAAACACCGAAAATGTACAGTCTTGAACAAAACTACCACTCAAAACTGAAAAAAACTGTCCCCAATCGTACTGGGGACAGTTTTTGTAAGTTCAACTTTACACGCATGACTTACAGTGGTTTTTACAAAGCAATCTCCAAAAAGATGACTGACGATACTATCGCTCTATTTATGCGGACGTTTTTGCGACGCTGACGTATATTTGTGTTTTTGTATTTTTAACATATTAGATTAGAGAGGTCGGCCTGATAAGCCAAAGAAAAAAGTGGTGAATATAATCTGTAGAACAATTAAGAGGAATAATAAATAACTAAACTTATTTACACTAAAGTGTTTATTAGACCCCGGTACCACCTTCTGTGGTCCCACAGTAACCTAAAAATGCTTGTGTGTAGAAAATCATCACACAGATTAAATAAAAAATTCTGAGGCATGGTTTTTTTTTTTTTTTTTTTGGTGAACATTATTCTACGAAGACGTACTACTGAGATAATTTACCTGTATAAATAATAAGAAAAATAAAAATTCTAGAATAGAAGTAACCTAAGTTACTCCTTATTACATCAGCTATCTGCGAGTGAAAATCCCGTCAAAATCGGTCTAGCCGTTTCAAAGATTAGCTGGAACAAACAGACAGACAGACAGACGAAAATTGTAAAAAATGTCATCTTTAAAAATAAAAAGAAAAGTCCTGACTGACTAACTGACTCATCAACGCCCAGCCCAAACCCTTGGACCTAGAAATCTGAAATTTTGCACAGAGGTTCCCTTTATAATGTAGACAAGGAATAAGGAAGGATTTTTCGAAACTCAATGAAAGTTCCGCGCGGGCGAAGCCGCTGGCAAAACCTAGTTTTGGTATATGTACCGTGTATACATCCATATGCATTTAATATATTATGTGAGGACTATGTGGTATTTTTGTTTTTGTGTTTCGTCTCTTTCTCAGTTCCTTTTTAATGTTAATCTGGCAGTTTGAGTACTTTATGCGGCCTACCCAAATGTCCTTTCTTTGGTATTGTTCGTCAAATCGTTGAGCTCCTCAAGTTCTGAGTTGAGCCGTATGATTACTGATACATGCGTGCACTGAATGGACAGGTCCACTCAACCTGTGTGGTTCTTTCCTCAAAAGACCATTTCAGACACCAATCCACATGGTCTTCACATGATCTGACCAAGATTATGTCTGGACTTTAAAAGAGACTGTGACCTCTGAGTTTGTTTCGGCCTTTCTTCTCAGAGTAGTCAGATAGGAAACGCCGACCTCATCTAGTTTAAAAAATATGATTGACGTGTAAAAGTGTTTGTACAAACCTACTTACAGAAATAAAATCATTTATCATTTATCATTTAATAAAAAGCGGTTATTTTTAACCGACTTCAAAAAGAAGGAGGTTATCAATTCGACATGTTATTATATTTTTTTTTTTTTTTATGTATGTTCGGGCATAACTCCGTCGTATATAGACGGATTTGCAAAATTCCTTTTTTGTTCGAAAGGGGTTTACTCCGAAATGGCCCCATTAAAATTTCATATAGATCTGATGATGCATTTCGGAGACAGACAACGGAACTCTGCAAAAAATTACAGCAAATCAACCGCGAATGTTCCTATCGCAAAAATATGCATTGTTTTGAAGCTAAGGATGATGAAATTTCGAATTGGTGAGGGACAGGTAACTAAAAAGTGAAAAATAAAAACTTTTTTCAAAAAAATAACAACCGACTTCCAAAAAAAACACTACAAAGTGCAAAATAACTTTAATTTCGGAAGGCGGTGACCAATAATTAAAATACACATCCAAAGTCACCGACTTCCGAAATTGAAGTTATTTTGCACTTTGTAGTGTTTTTTTTGGAAGTCGGTTGTTATTTTTTTGAAAAAAGTTTTGAATATTACAAACAGACACTCCAAAAAATAAATAAATGTATTTTATTCAAAAATTATATCATATCTTTATTTACATTCCATAATGTTTGAAGGTCTTACAAATGGCTTAAAGCTAAGGTACAATTACGGACCCTGTACGGCACAGCAAAAAGTATAAAAAATAATAAAAATAACAATAACAAAGAAACAAATTACAATCAACAATGTTTTAAATAATCATATTATTAACATTAATTAATTAAATTTATTTTATTGAGATCAGATAAATCATAAATAATTATTTGGATCAACATAATATTATTATTACATCATATTTAAACATTGAACTATGCTTAGAAGTGTCTGTTTGTGTAATTTTTTTTTTTTGTCATGTTTATATTCGTTTATTGTGTAGTACGCTTTTTCAATTAATAGTTGCTTGAGCTTATTTATAAATGTCGTGTCGTTGGTTTCATCTTTTATTGCATCTGGTAGTATATTAAATATTTTTATGGACATTACGTAAGGGCTGTTGGAATGTAAGTAAGATGTATAGAATATAGATAGATGTATAGAGCAGTGGTGGCCAAGTGGTAACGACCGCGACTTACGAGTTGTAGGTCGTGAGTTCGAACCCAGACAAGCGCTTTACTTTGTGTAAATTATTTCATCACCACTACTCTCAAAACGGTGAAGGAAAACATCGTGAGGAAACCGGCATGTCCTAGAACAAAAAATTCGAAGACATGTGACATCTACCAACCCGCACTGGGCCCGCGTGGTGGATTACGGCCCAATCCCTCTCACCGAGAGGAGGCCTGTGTCCCAGCAGTGGGAACATTATAGGCTGATGATGATGATGATGAAAGATAGAAGATGTATAGATGTTTGGGTGTTTGTTACTCAATCATCAATCATGCAAAAACGGCGGAACGAATTTGGATGAAATTTGGCACACAGGTTTTCTATAACCTAGATTAACATATAGGATACCTTACTATTACTTAGGAACTGTGGTCATACATGCTCGTTCCATCTCTGTTTGGATACCCTTTTAACCCTTCTGCGTCCATTAAGAAGCGATATAATTTAACTTAATGGGACCATTTTGACCCTCGGATCAACTTCGACGATTCCTTTAGATTGAGTTGTCAGAATTGGCTAATTTGTGTGGTCGAATCGAAACATCTATCTGTAGGTACGGTCATCAAAAGAGGTCCACCACGCTCGTCGAATATTATTGAAGTATAGTAAGTTGCTGTTTAGTGCAGATGTCATTTATCATGCTACCAAAGCAATAGAGTTCAAAATCAGTTGAACGGACTGTAAAAATGTTTATTTAAATTTATAATCTGATTCTATACGGAGTATAAAATATACTTAATCTATAACACTCGACAATATTAAAGATAAAGAAAAATTTTATTTTGCAAATATGGGTATAGCAGATAACAAAAAGGATTACAAGATCAGTCATATTTTACCATGTAGTCATGCAAAAGGTACACATTTTTTTTTTTAATAAAAATACATACTAAATTACAAAATCTTTTTCGTTAAGGAACTTACTTAAATTATAATAACATTTCCCCACTAAACCTTCGGAGTGTTTTTTAACAAGGAAAGCGGCAGCTCTTTGCAACTCTTGGGTATTTTGTTAAATATTACTGGAGCCATGCAGTACACACTTTTGCCCATAAGCGCTGTCTTGGCTGACTGTAGACATAGCACGCTGTTGTCACGTCTGTTGCGGGGAACTACGTCGGCTAGACGACTAAAACGACTTGGGTTTGTCTTCACAAACACAGCTAAGTAATATTACAGCTTCACATTCGTTCCGAAGTTGACCTCCTATACAATTTGAAACATAACGCAACAATTCATACACCCGAATTAAAGTATTGAGTTCAAAGCATACCTAATATAATTTTGTCTCCTAACACAGGCATTGTTTGCTTAAAAGGAGGCTCCAAACACGAAACCCTTTTTTGTAAACTGAAGCATAAATGAAATCATTTTTTTTTATAATGACCAAAACTTATTTTTAACCGACTTCCAAAAAACGGGGAGGTTATTTATGTTCCACTGTAGGTATGTATTTTTTATGTATGTTCATCGATTTCTCCCCCATTTGTGGACCGCAAAATTTTGTAGGTACTAACAATGTTTTTCATAATTATATTTTCTAAAGCTATCGAGATATTTGCGTATGGTCATCATCATCTCATGACGCTGAGCTGATGAAGGAAGGTACAACTCTATAACGGTTAGGAGTTAGGTGGAGGTTGGGCCATAACTCCATCATAAGACCGATTTGCAAAATTCTTGTTTTGTTCGAAAGGGGTTTATTTCGAAATGGTCCCATTTAAATTTCACATAGATCGGATGATGCGTTTCGGAGACAGACAACGGAACTCTTCGAAAAATGACAGCAAATTAACCGAGATTGCTACGAGTACTATAGCATAAATTTATGCATTGTTTTGACCCCAAGGATGATGAAATTTCGAATTGGTGTGGGGTAGGTACTATCACCAAAAAGTGAAAAATAAAAACTAAAAATAAAAACACTTTTCAGTGTTTTTTGGAAGTCGGTTGTTTTTTTTTTTATAAAAAATTTGTTCCAAAGCTAACTGTAATTGTTGAGAAAACCATGTTGACTTAGCTTTCACCTTATTTTATGCATTAAAAATTGAGTCTAATTGTATAGAATTAAGCTTGAATAATATTTAGGTCAATCGGCAGGAGGAAAAGGAAAATACGTAATTCTTGAAAAAAAAGAAACTCATGTTAATGTTTACTGAAATTGATTTAGGAGTCAATTAGGGTCAAATTACTTTCAGGGTTAGCATTTATTCTGTTACGCCTTGTATACAAAACTTACAAACACCTCTTTAAAATTTGTCTTTACGTCTTCCGGTACGCGGTCACCACTCCAGAACTTTTCGGCCACATCGGCCATCTGTTCTGCAAGCAATGTGCCCTGCCCACTATCACTTAAGTTTGGCAATTCTTCGGGCTATGTCGGTTACCTTGGTTCTCCTGCGGATCTCTTCATTCCTGATTCAATCACGCAGGGAAACTCCAAGCATAGCCCTCTCCATTGGATGAATTTAAAAAAAAAAAACCATTTCGATTGGTCGTTTTAAAGATTAGCGCGTTCAAAACAAACATGCTTTATTTTTAGAATAGTAGAGATAAAGAGAGAGCAGTGGTGGCCAAGTGGTAACGGCTGCGACTTACGAGTTGTATGTAGGTCGTGAGTTCGAACCCAGCCAGGCGCTTTACTTTGTGTAAATAATTTCATCACCACTGCTCTCAAAACGGTGAAGGAAAACATCGTGAGGAAACCGGCATGTCCTAGAACCAAAAAATTCGAAGACATGTGACATTTACCAACCCGCACTGGGCCCGCGTGGTAGATTACGGCTCAATCCCTCTCACCGAGAGGAGGCCTGTGTCCCAGCAGTGGGAACATTATAGGCTGATGATGATGATGATGATGAGAGATAAAGTACGTATAAATTTATATTTTCGTAACTCCCAGTCAATTTAAAGATCTTGTTTCTTTCAGCATTTAATATCAAAAGCGTTTTGTTCAAATACTTTTTCGAAACGTTTTCATTTTGTTGATTTTAGGGAGTTCTATTGTGAATGTTAATGACTCAAGGGGAAGTAGAAGCGAACAAAATTAAATAAACTTAAAGATTAAGGAAGAAAAAACGACTTTAATAAAAAGTATAACATTTATTTATTTATTCATTTCATTGCGTTCTACATGGTAAAAAAAGATAATGCTAAAAGCTAAGAGCCATTGTAGACCATGTTAGGGCACAGCAAAAGGTATTTAAATGATCTATTATTGAAAAATCTAAAACTTAGTAACTAAAACTTAAAAAAGAATAAAAAAAATGTATAAACTGAGTACTTAATATTAATATAAAAGTTAGTAACATAAATAATAGTTGAATTTTAATAAATTAATACAAACACTTATTCAATAAGAGATAAAAAAAATTAAGATTACAAATTAAATATTACTAAAGAAATCTTCATTAATTACAATTTGAGACACTTTACATTTTATAAATAAATTATTGTATATGTCAGGCAACTAAATAATCTTCTTGAAATAAAATTATACAACTAAAAATATGTAACTTAAAAATGAAAACACAAACACTTATTCTATGTCTATATTATGAATGTATTTATTGCAATTATGTTTTATCATTTAAATATTCATTTATATTATAATAACTCTTGGTCAAAAGAAATAATTTTAATTGATTTATAAATGTGAATACATTGAGAATATTATGTAGGTACATAAAGTTAAACAGTTTCGGAAAGATAAATTCAGATATTTTTATTTGTAATATAGGACATACTAGTATCTAAATAATTATGGATGGACAGGGAGAGACACAGCAAATACTTGTATTCTGGGGTCACTCCCAAAAATAATTTTAAATATAGCACAATTTTCTGTAGAGTAGCTCAAATTCACGCTATGTAAGCTGACGTCAAATTAAAAAAAAAAAATATTTCACATAAACCTGCATGGGTACTTATGAAACGTCAGAAGCTAGGTGCACGGTTCCAAATTGTCGCTTCCTATGGAGAAGAGCCGGCAAGAAACTCCACGGTTTACAATGTTTTCAAATTACAGTGATGCTATTGGGAGGACAGTGCAGGCCTGTCAATAAGTACCAGGTACTTAGAGGAATGAAAATACAGAATAGAAAATCGTCTACAAATTTAATCTGTAAGGCCTACAATGTTCTCTCAATCACAATATACATATAAAATAATCTACATAAATAAAATGAACCTATTTAAACCAAGTGACACGATTTTCATGACAATCACTAAAAAATAGTAGATATTAAAATTGATGTAAAATGTCAAATAATGACGAGAATGGGTCAGACATTGTAAAAAATAAAAATAATAAAAAGGACATTGTAATTAGTAATATAATTTACGCTAGTCCAACAGTGGGGAAATCAGGGAATTGCAATTCATTAGAAATACGTAATAGATATGATATAAATTGTTGTGTCATGTTAGTAAAATAATATTATGTTATTAAAATCAGATAATGTTATTTCATAGTTTTCAGTTTTTAGTCTCGCTGGTGGTGGCGTGTGTGTTGGATCATTAAGTTCCCTTCAAAATGGTTGAGCTGAATGGTGCTGATGCATACGTCATGTCCGTGAACGGGCGCCGTCAGTAGGGACTGGTCATTTCTTAGCTCCCACGGCTTATTTTAATTTCTGAATTGTTATTTTATCTTTGTTCTAATTGCGGACGCTTTTAATGTACACTTTTTACATCGTTCTCACATTGATAATTTCAACATAATGATGTAACCAACTTTTTATAACAAAATCATGATTTTAAAAGAGTGTCCATGGAGTTTCTTGCCCGTTCTTCTCCATAGGTACCCACGCTTTGGAATGGACAACTAGCTTCATCTTTCTAACTCACCGACATTGACAATTCAAAAGTGCCTGTAATTGGTTTATTTGAAATAAATGCTTTGAGTTGAGTTGAGTTGAGTTAGTTCTGTCGACAATCCTCGTTACTGCCAAATTTTTTTTTAGTGCTAAATCCGTTTTTTATTTTAATTTTTCAATCGGCTCGCAACAAAACACCTAACATAACTTCGAAAATCTACTACACAGGGTGCAGGGACACTATGAAACTGAATATCACGCTTGTATTGCCCGAAGGGCTTGCTAGAGGTGTGTGGAAACAGTACATGATTCTGGACCCAAAAAAAGCTGTTTACAAAAAAGTGCAATACCTACGTGGTCAAAATATATGCACCACAAAATTGTTTTGAAAATAACCGTTGACAAATTTCATCTTAGGGGTTCCAGGTGATGTACAAAAACTATGGTAATAGGTTGTCGTCGATGTCCCTACCATCCTGTAGACACCTCTGCCAACTCATTCGGGATATACAGGCGTTATATTAGTGTCTTGAACCGCCATTTTGCTCAGTCTAGACAATGAAATAATTTAGATTTTAGAGTCTGAAGGCGTGGTTTGTAACTCCTCCCAGAATAAGCCACGCCTACTCTAATTCTATCCCGAAAAGTTTAGTATTCGCTCTGGTTTCACGGGAGAGAGTCGTGCCGAGAATTTCTCGGATTTTTCAAAAATGTTTTTCTCTTAATTTGTTGTAATTTTTATGTATTTCGCAGTGAAAAGACGCAGTTTTGTGTAATTGAATTGAAATTAAAACTTTTCCGTGGTTTTTCGCGTGTTTTTCAATTGTTTTTCGAAATGTTTGTGTTTGTTTGTTTACAAACAAGTTCCACGTGATTTTTCAAGGTTGTAAGGTTAACGACCTTTGTATAAACAAAACGTTCGAATATAGAATTTTCTGTTTTGTTTTAAAAACGCGTTTTTGCTGAAAACAGTGAGTGACTTTGTTTGTTTTCAACTTAATTTGTGTACGATGGATTTTGTGAAAAAAGATTATACCTATTTGTGACCAGAAAAGTGATTGATTTTAAGTGAACAAAAAAATAAGAATAAAAACAATAAATCAAATAAGAGTTACATAAATAAATCTTTTCAGTTATTAAAAAGTGTCAAATAAATAAAACAAAATTAGAAAAAATCATCTAATAATTTTGACATAATATAGTGAACCCATCGCAAAAATTTAAAATCAAAAAATTATTTAAAAAAAAATCTAAGTATCGTCCTAACCTTTCCTAATCGTCCTTGCTTAATCGTTTATGAATAATACATTTATATTATTTTTATTATAAATATTTTTTTTTAACTTTTTAATTATGATACTTAGGTACAACAAATCCTAATCCTATATTAAAATTACAGAATAATTATAGCCTATCTTAACTAAAACCATCACAAACTAAATTAGCATCGAAAAATTCATCCGCAACGCTGTGGACTGGTAATCTTCCCAAGAGACTGGCAGCATTAAATTAAGTTATAAAGGCTGAAATATAGGATAATATAAATAAATAAAATAACCACGTTGTATGGCAGTGCTTAGCCTCTGGCCAAGGTAAAAAACAGCCTTAGGTCATGGAAAGTGTTAACCAGCCGTTTCGAGATTTCTTTAAAGAAATAAATAATTAATTAGACTAGTGATGGTCTCATAGTGGCCGAAATTTGACCATTTATTATTTTATTTATATTTTTATTACATCTCCTCCGTCCGCGTAATTTTGGTAAAAAGGAGTGAGTACAAAGATTTGCTTCACGTATTAATATGTAGCAGATAACAGCTGCAACGAAAAGTTCAAATCTTTAGCTTAAATTAAGTAAATCATAGCTGAATGGACACATTTGAAACTTAAAAAATACAAAGTGTCTCATTCTATTCCAAAATAAAATAAAATAAATCAATATGACCATGTCATGCATAGCCTTTGCCTTACTATGATGGGGTCGGCTTTCGGTCTAACCGGCTGCAGCTGAATACCATCATTTTACATGGAGCGACAAAAAAAAAGTCATTCATTCAAACTAGGCTGGTGTCAGCCCTTTTTAAAGGTCAAAATTACATAAGACAGTCCCCCAAAAGTTCGCCCTTCACCAATTCCTAGTGCTTTAGCTGGAAAGAAGAAGTGGCGCAACAAACTCCCCAGCAGCACAGCTGTCTGTTTAGTTAGAAGAACTTGATTCTATACAATAGGTACGTAATTAACGTTACGAAAAATAACATTAAAAAATTTGCGATATGTCAGCTAGCTCACGCCAACTTACCAAACCAATCAATATAAAAATTACTCAAGCAGAAATAAATTATAAAAACAAAAACCTAAATTTAAGCCTCCAGGCATAAAGTTATAGGAATAGGGTAGTGCCTATTTGCCTAAACTTCGAAGAACAGAGACAAGAAACGGAGACTTCCTTAGGACTAAATTTTGTTTCCCGGGATTTGGGAAAAATCTTCAGTAAGTTAAAATTTGCGCACTGGATAAAAACTTATCCTGTGTAAGATGTGTAAAAGCTATTTTTAACTAAACTTGCAATTACCAAATTTTCGGGATTTTCAAGTCATCATCATCTGCCTAGCCTTTTCCCAACTATGTTGGGGTCGGCTTCCAGACTAACCGGATGCAGCTGAATACCAGTATTTTACATGGAGCGACTGCCTATCTGACCACTACAACCCAGTTACTGGGTAATACGATACCCCTTGGTAAGACTGGTTGTCAGACTTTCGGGCTTCTGACGACCCGTAACGACTGTCAAAGATCCACAAATGACAGCCGGGACCAACGGCTTAACGTGCTTTCCGAGGCACGGAGGGGTCTTGGTATGTAAAGACGGTCACCCATCCACGGACCAACCGCGGCAAGTATAATCCCGAAATAAATAATCTAACTTTAATTCATGTAAACGTATATTACGATATTTACGATCCAACTAACCGTTGTATCAAATCATGAATTAAAGTTAGAATATTTATTTCGGGATTTTACGTGAAAATCCTGAAAATTTGGTAGTTGCAAATTTAGTTAAATATAGCTTTTACACATCTTAAATAAAGCTTATTTTCAACTTACTGAAGATATTTCACGAATACCGCGAAAAAAAATTTAGTCCTAAGGAAGTCTCCGTTTCTTGTCTCTGTTCTTCGAAGTTTAGGCGAATAGGCATTACCTATTCCTATCACTGGTTATGGGTAATAGGATACCCCTTTCTAAGACTGGTTATCAGACTTGAGATTCTGACGACCCGTAACGACTGTCAAAGATCCACGAATGACAGCCGGAACCGACGGCTTAACTTGCTTTTCGAGACACGGAGGGGTCCCGATACAATCGCGGCAAGCGTACCTTAAGGTGACACTTGTCCACATTTTTTCCAAACAAACTTTGAAGGGTTTTACTCCACTGTTTGACTATGTACATCAAAAATTAGACATGGTATGGTTTTGTCTCATCACTAATATTGTCTGTACGGAAACAAAACACTAAAATAAAAAGCCATTAAATAGTTATGAGCCAACAAAGACTAGTTTTTTTGCTAATTTAACCTAACTTTGGGCGTGTTTGAGTAATAAAAGGAGTGTAAATTCTCGAAAACCAAGTCGGTACCGACAAAGTTCAATTATCGAAAAGTTCAATAAACTTAATTGGTAATTGATTTATGCAGTGGGTTTTTCAAAAAACCCGATCTTCCGAAGGACTTTTCTTAATTTTTTACGCCCCTGTTTTACTATAACTGATCCTGCAGCTCACTCAATAATGTTGTGCGTGTAGACTAGCGTCTAACTGCTCATCACTGATACTACCTCTGTTGGATACGATGCCTGGTGAGTCAGCGTTCTTTTTAGCCAGGCCCACCAGTGAGTTCGAGCCCGCGACTAGGGTATCCTTAACCTGCGATCGACCTGTGTGGCTGTGTTGATTTAATCACAAGGCCTATGACTATTTCTTTAAGTAATCTTTTCGTACACAAAAAAGGTACAAAGGCGGACTTAATGCCTTAGGCATTTTTTACCAGTCAACCAAGAGTGGTGAAGAGTATATGGCAGCTGTTTTCGTTGAGAGGAATTATAAATCGTTTATTGCTTGTATTCAATTTAAAGTCAAATAATTTTTCTTTCGTAAAGATTTAAAGATTTCTATTAATTCTTATAATTAATTCCTTTTGTGAACCTTGAATAATTCGGATTTTGTACCTGCTCAGGAGTTTCACAGATGACTCCGCCCTGTAGTGTAAATGTGGTGCTGTCACAAGCAATGGGGTAGTGAATATCTTGTCCAGCGTGTCCTGTTGTCTGCACGCTACAGGACCTGATGGACGCTGCTGAAAGTGCCAAGCTCGTGGACAAATTCTGGGCTGACTGTATTTAGATTGCCATCGACACGCTAAGAAGAAGAAGATCCTAAAGATACTAAATAGTAACTGCGACCAACTTGAATGTAGCGACTTTCTGTGAGAAAGGGTCTGAAAAAAAAAAGTGAATCAATTATTTTAAAACGTGTGCATAATTAGAAGCCCAAAAAGCTTTTATTTCATTAATTAAAAAAGAGTCCATCGTTTGAAGTTAACTCTTTCCCATATTCTAATAAAACAACGAAACAACGTAACATTAACCAATTATTTTTTCTAGATCAGCATAATTCATCTACATAAAAAATAAACTAGAAAACAATGGACATTGACAATTTTTTTGTGTGAAGACTAAAAAATCAATCAAATTGGATTCAAAAAGGCCAATTGAGGCCCTCCCAGGGGCCTCAAGCACAAAAATCCTACAAAAAAACACAAAGACCCTACTTGTCCACCCGTTCACAACGGGCACAACCCAAATTCTTCCGCGAAATAAACAAAATATAGAAAACAGTGAAAGATCAAAGAACTACCTGCTTGAAACTCCAAAAGATCTAAAAAGACGTCAGCCATTACTCGAATTACCTAAATTCAGTAAAAAACCAAAACTTTATAAAAAAGACGAAGTGAAAAATGACAGTGAAATGAAAAGTAACCAAAGTGACGAAAGTGAAATAGTTGATGACAAAAAGAGTGAGTGCAACAAAAGTAGTGTGAAGAAGTGTCATTGCTGTTGCAACTGTTCTGCGGACAGTGAGAAGTGTCATCAACCTGTCAAGGTGATTATTGCTCCAGCAATGATGCCGTCTATATTTGGACCCGTGCCGGGTATTCCGTATATTGTCCAGCAGGGGAAAGTTGAGAAGGTCAGTATTACATATTTCTTATCCGTCACTTATTTTCTTTTTCTAGAAATACAATCACACTTTTATTCATTTATTTACTGCGTTCCTTATAGTATCAATTTAACGTTAAAAGTGAAGCAGATTTTTGACAATTTCTTAGTTTATGACAGTGAAATCAGATACCAAAAGTGAAGAATTTGAAACTAAATTATTGAAATTAAAATGAGTAGGCACACCTACTCATTTTAATTGAAGTGGTGTGTAGAAGTGTTATTGCTGTTGCAACTGTTCTGGGGACAGTGAGAAGAGTGAGTGTAATATAAGTAGTGTGTAGAAAACACACATTCACGCACATGTATGCCACAACATGTTATTTCATTTATTTTACTTTGTTAATATATTATTAATTTATTACGCACACACACTTCACTGTGTTTGTTTTATTATTCTAGCGTACGGTACTCGTGGGTTAATTGCAGCTGAAAATCAGCGTCAGGTGGTGCATACTGTGTTGCCATCTGACAATATGCTGAGCTGAGGCCCTTTTGGCATTATTATCATTGTTGAGGTCATTGTTTTTTTTTTTTTTTTTTTAGTAAAGGTTTTTATTACTGATATAATGCCAATAAACGCAATTTTCTTTATTTTATTGTTGTAGCAATTTATGTAAATACTGACCCTAGAATGCTGTCAATTTTTTTTATTTAATTTCGTCTTTAGTTTAAGGCACGTCAAGAAGCCAATTTTTACAATAATAATAATAATAATCTTGACGAATAACTACCGGAGACATATTATGAAGGACGGGACGGTGGACGTGTGTCGGGCATGTCACCGTCCGGGTGAGTCCATCAGACATATTATCTCTGGTTGTTCTCGTCTGGCTAACGGCGAATACTTGCACAGGCATAACCAAGTAGCCAGGATTATTCATCAGCAACTTGCTTTGCAATATAAACTTGTGGATTCTGAAGTACCGTATTACAAGTATGTGCCCGACCCAGTTCTTGAAAATGACCATGTCACGTTGTACTGGGACCGATCTATCATTACTGACAGGACTATTGTAGCCAATAAGCCTGATATAGTGGTGATAGATCGGTTAGCGCGCCGCACAATTATAGTCGATGTTACCATTCCACATGACGGGAACCTCGTGAAAGCTGAGAAAGAGAAACAAATTAAATATCTTGACTTAGCACACGAGGTTGTTGACATGTGGAATGTGGACTCGGCCGTAGTTGTGCCGATAGTCATATCAGCCAATGGACTGATGGCCGAAAGCCTCGATCAACATCTCTCGAGGCTCTCGTTAGGCGGTTGGATCAAAGGCCTGATTCAGAAGGCAGTACTCCTCGATACGGCTCGCATCGTGAGGAGGTTCCTGTCTCTGGAGCCCTAACCACCGGTAGCTTGGACCCTGCTCCCAATATCGGCGGAACCCTATTTTATATATTTTTAAATGTTTTTTTTAATTTTTTGTTTTATAAAAATATTTAAAAATGTAATAAAATAAGTACTAAAATGAATAAAGGAACAATAATAATAATAATAATTTAAATGTGTCTATGGCGTCTGTCAACGTCACAATGAAAAATTCACGCTCATCATTTTTTACATTAAATAAATAGTATCAGTGTCCAGATTCCACCTTAATATTAAATAAAAACAACCACAATAATACCAATATGAAAGTAAAAATAAAAAACCTTGTTAAAACGGACCACAAATATGTACAAAAAATGGACCAAACATTATCCAATGTGATTTGTAAATGTGATTAATATGCAGACAAGAGCCAAGACACGACGACAGGCACACCCACCATCTCCGGACTCGTCGCTCAGCTCCGCCTCGCAGCCACCGGTACGCGCCTCAACCGTGAGCGCTGTGTCACCGGTCGCTGCAGTTGCGTCGAGCTCGAGCGACGAGTTTTTCTCCCCACCGTCGTCACCGACACCACAACGGCGGCGAGGAAGAGGACGGCCACCAGCGGGCTTGGGGCCTCGAAGCCAACAGGCATCGAACAGGGTCCCCGCTGCCGGTGGAAATGTGTCGCGCATGCGATGGACGCAGTCCATGAACGAAAATGTGATGCGCGCATATTACGGGGCTACAGAGGGAGGAATTAACCTTACAGCGTACCGAGTTCGGATGCTCTCTCTGTTTCAGGTGCTTGAACCAGCCGTCAACGTCTCGGCCCAACGATTATCGGATCAGGTGCGCGTCATTCAGCACAATCATAGATTGGATGACGCTACACTTGATCGACTGCGCTCGGAAATGCAGAATAGTTCTGCTAGTAACCCTCCTCCACCCCAGAATGTCGTGCATATGCCTGCAGACGTACCATTGCAGGCAAACCAGCAGGATAAGGAGGACGAAACCAGTGCTATATCTGCAGAAAACCAATGCAATGTGGACATAAGGAGCATTCTGGAGGATGCCATCCGTGAGTACCGGTTCACATCACCTAACCTTAGACCACGGCTACCACGTTTGCCCATGAATAAAAAAAACAGAGCACTGGTGTGTGCCCTGGATGCGCTGTTACCAAATTTTATTGAAAGCAGCGCAGACCTTTGCGATACACACTCAATCTTGTATTGCACAGCTGTTGCGGCATGTCGTATAGCTCATGTCAAATTTCCAAATACTGATCGAGCTACACAACCGAAAGCCGCCGCACCAGCCTGGCAATGCAGGATTGAGCGTCGTATTAATGAGGCCAGGGTACTCATCGGGAAGCTCATCTGCTTCAGGGAGGGCAATACACGCCCAAGGGTGATGCGCTTTGTGAGGCGGGCGTTCACGGGAACTAGTATTAGTCCTCGTGAATATGCATCCCGTGTCACAGAGCGCATCGACTTCCTGAAGCAGAAAGTTTATGCATGGGCAAATCGTATCCGTCGGTATAGGCGAAGAGTGGACCGGTACACTCAGAATCGCATGTTCCAGAACGATCAAAGGTGGGTATACAGAGCTTGGGAGCGACCCATTCCCACTCAAGGTGTGACTGACGCGTGTCTACCAGATAGTGATGACATGAGTGCGTTTTGGCGAAGCATTTGGTCGACTCCCGTCAGTCACACTGAAGGTGATTGGATGCGTGTTGTTGAACGGGCGTGTGATTCAATACCAGACATGGGGGCTATTACCATCTGCCCCCAAGATGTAGCTCGTGCAGTCCGTCCGTTGCCTAACTGGAAATCTCCAGGACCGGACGGACTGCACAATTTCTGGATTAAATGGCTACAAAGGTCACACGCTTGCTTAGCTTCACAATTCCAGTCATCTTTAGAGACTGGTTCGCTACCACAGTTCTTTACCACAGGTATTACCCACCTGCTCCATAAATCGGGTAGTACTGCGGAACCTAAAAATTATAGACCTATAACATGTTTACCGACGGTCTATAAAGTTCTTACATCCATTCTTAGAGCAAAAATTTCACACCACGTCGAAAGCAACGCAATTATGTCGGTGTCTCAGAATGGATGTAAGAATGGGTCCCGCGGTACTAAGGAGCTGCTCCTTATAGACATGGCCATAAGCCAACAGGTTCGTAGATCCCGGAAGGATCTGTCGACATGTTGGATAGATTATAAGAAGGCCTATGACTCGGTGCCACATACATGGCTCATGAGGGTGCTGGAGTTGTACAAAATAGACGCGACTCTACGCACCTTCTTGATGTCATGTATGAGGCAATGGAGGACAGTCCTTCTGTATCCAGGAAGTCGACAGATCCGGGGGACCGATGAACCGATAAGGATTGAGCGTGGAATATTTCAGGGCGATAGTTTGAGTCCGCTTTGGTTTTGCTTAGCCTTGAATCCTCTAAGCACACTGCTAGAGGATTCAAGTCTGGGCTATCGGTTGAGAAGAGGTGGTCAGGTGATATCACACCTCCTTTACATGGATGACCTAAAACTCTTTGCCCCCAACAATTTGCAACTGATGGAGCTACTGAAGGTAACAGAAACCTTCAGTAGCGCCATCAGGATGGAATTTGGTGTGGACAAATGTGCAGTCATGCATGTAAAGCGAGGAGGAATTATAGAATCCGTGGGAACCCAACTTACGGATTCTATACACCTTAGATCCCTCTCCTCAACCGAAACCTACAAGTATTTGGGTATGTCGGAAGCATTAGGCATCAATGCTGACAACATGAAACAATCGTTGAGGGAGCGCTTCTTTGGCCGCCTGAATAAAGTGGCAAATAGTCTTTTATCAGGCGGAAACAAGGTGCGTGCCTTCAACGGTTGGGTCATGCCGGTATTGATGTATTCTTTCGGCATACTCAAATGGACTCAAACGGAACTAGACGCCCTGGACAGGAAGGTCCGTACATTGCTGACGGCATATCGGATGCATCACCCACGGTCATCAGTGATGAGACTGTACATCAAATCAAATCAAATCAAAATATTTTTATTTCATATAAACCTGCATGGGCACTTATGAAACGTCAGAAGCTAGGTGCACGGTTCCAAAATGTTGTTTCCTATGGAGAAGAGCCGGCAAGAAACTCCACGGTTACTCTTTTAAAAATGATTGGCTTTAAAAATGTTTTCAGATATAAAATGTATGGGAGGACAGTGCAGGCCTGTAAATAAGTACCAGGTACTTAGACGAATCCAGAATAGAAAATCGTCTACAAATCTACAGTCTGTAAGGCCTACAACGTTCTCCCATTCACAATATGTAAAATAATCTACATAAATAAAATGAACCTAATTAAACATAGTGACATGATTAACATGACAATAACAAAAAAATAGTTGATATTAAAATTGATGTATAATGTCAAATAATGACGAGAATATGTCAGCATTGTAAAAATAAAAAGAATAAAAAGAACATTGAGAGCAGTTAATAGACTTTCACATAGATATGCTGTTAATGAGGTACCAGGGAAGCCACATGTGCAGAAGGAATTAATGCCAAACTTCCCTGTCTTCAACGTAGTCTTTTATCTTATAATATGCTTTTTTGATAAGGATACGTTTGATGTGCGTTTTAAACTTTCCATCGCTAAGTTCTGTAACTGACTTTGGCAACTTGTTATAGAAGCGGATACTGTTTATTAGAAATGACTTGCTAGTTTTAGTCAATCTAAATTTTGGAATCACAATTTCATCTTTACTACGTGTATTCAGATTATGGAAATCGCAACGTTTTTTGAAAAGGCCTAAGTTTTTGCGAACGTACAAGATATTTTCTAGGATATAAAGAGACGGCAGAGTTAGAATATCAATTTCGCTAAATTTGTTTCTAAGAGACTCGCGAGGCCCCATTTTATAGATTGCGCGGATTGCCCTCTTTTGTAAAATGAAAATTGAATCTACGTCAGCTGCCGATCCCCACAACAGAACGCCATAAGACATAATACTGTGAAAATAAGCAAAGTAAACTAACCTAGCTGTGGCTACATCCGTCAACTGCCTTATCTTTCTTACTGCGTAAGCAGCTGAGCTTAATCTACTTGAAAGAGCTCTAATGTGAGCACCCCATTGCAATTTTGAATCTAAAGTAATTCCCAAAAATACAGTTTCCGAGATAGCATCTAGTTTCTTCCCATCAAGTTTTAAGTTTAGACCTACTTGGGGTACATTTGGTAACGAGAACTTAAGACATTTAGTTTTGTTCGCATTGAGTAAAAGATTATTAGCGGCAAACCATTTCGAAAGAACAGCTAGACTATCATTCACATGTAAGACATCTGTATCTTTTCTATTTATTCTAAAAATAAGAGAAGTGTCATCAGCGAATAAAATTATATCCGAGAAGTTATCCATCAGGTAAGGAAGGTCATTAATATAAACTAGAAATAAAAAAGGGCCAAGAATTGAACCTTGAGGCACGCCCATCTTAACTAGAGACCCCGAGGACGTCGCCCCATTAACGTTTACTTTTTGCTGCCTGTTTGATAAGTAGGAAAGTACAAGATCAGCAGCCTGTCCACGAATTCCATAGTGGTGTAATTTACAGATAAGTGTATTGTGGTCAACGCAGTCAAACGCTTTTGAGAGGTCACAGAAAATGCCAATCGCGTCCTGGGAATTCTCCCAGGATTCCAAAATATGACTGATGAGTTTTACTCCTGCGTCAGTCGTCGACCGACCTTTCGTGAAACCAAACTGTCGACTATGTAAAATACCATTTGAGTTAAAATGTGACAACATCTGGTCTAGCATGATTTTTTCATAAATTTTGCTCAATGCTGGAAGCACAGATATAGGTCTATAATTAGAGGGATCACTCTTACTACCTGATTTGAAAATTGGTACTACTTTACTATGTTTCATCCCGCGGAAGTGTGGGGGTCGAGGCTTTTTAAATGCTAAGACCCTCCATAACCGCGAGATTTGCAGTCTCAGGGAATATTTCCTTTACACTGACGTGGGGATGCATCGAGATATGGTCGCAGTGGACAAGGGCCTCACCCCGCTCTCCTTGGCGAAAGAGAACTGGCGCAAACCTGCAGTACTGGATACTAATGATCGTAAGGAAGTATGGCAAAGCAAAGAGCTTCACGGACGCTTTTTCCGGGCTCTTCATGGGCCTGATGTAGACTTTTTGGCGTCTGTATCCTGGCTACGTTTCGGCGAACTCTTCGGAGAAACCGAAGGTTTTGTCTGTGCGATTATGGATGAAGTTATCATGACGAACAACTACCGGAAATACATTGTCAAGGATGGTACGGTTGACATCTGTCGGGCATGCCACCGTCCCGGTGAATCAATCCGACATATCGTTTCCGGTTGTTCTCGTCTTGCTAACGGCGAGTATTTGCACAGACACAATCTAGTAGCTAGGATTATCCACCAGCAACTTGCTTTGCAGTACAACCTTGTGGAGTCTGAAGTACCATACTACAGGTATGTGCCCGACCCAGTTCTCGAGAATGGTCACGCCACATTGTATTGGGATCGATCTATCATCACTGACAGGACTATTGTAGCCAATAAGCCTGATATTGTGGTGATAGATCGACGAGAGCGTCGTGCAATGATTGTTGATATTGCTGTCCCCCATGACGAGAATCTCGTGAAAGCTGAGCAAGATAAGAAAATCAAATATCTTGACTTAGCTCACGAGGTTGTCGACATGTGGGACGTGGACTCAGCAATCATTGTACCGATAATCATTACAGTAAATGGCCTAGTAGCGAAGAGCCTCGATCAACATCTCAGGAGGCTCTCATTGCACGGCTGGATCAAGGGCTTGATTCAGAAAGCAGTACTCCTAGACACGGCACGCATAGTCAGGAGGTTCCTTTCTCTAGAGCCCTGACCACCGGCATCTTGGACCCTGCTCCTGATGCCGTTGGGCCACTATTTTTTATATTTTTAAATGTTTTTTTTAATGATTTTTGTAAAAATATTTAAAAATGTACTAAATAAGTATAAAAAATAAAATGAAAGAGATAATAATTTTATTTATTCATAAGTTCACATATAAATTACACAGAAGTGACATCAGTACAGAGTTACATATTAAAATTATTAAGCAAATATTAAACTATGCCTAAAATAAATCTAGTGTAGGTATAACTTATATAATATATTGGATAAAGGCCTAATGAAAAACAATAGCGACCTGCCTGATGTAGGTTTATTCAAACCTGTGTTTCAGGCCTTCACGTAACAACGCTGAGTGTTTTATTGGACTATTAAATTAATGTACATAGAGCTAGCATTGATACATAATAATTATATTATTAAATAAAAATTGCCTTAACATTAATAAACTTATTGCATGATTTCTAGCAATTTTTCAGTGTCTGAGTAATTTAATGTCGCTAAGTATTCACTTAACATTTCACTACATTTTTTACAATTTACACTATATATACTTAGAGACTTATTGATTTTATTATATAAGAACGGACCTAAAAAACCATAAAAATTATTTATAAAAGTATGTCTAGTTTGAGGCTTTATGCAAACTAGGTCTTTTCTTCTCTTATGTATAGGTATGGGGGTATAAGGGAGATTGCTATGCTGGTGTAATACTATCTTTAATATAAATAGTTGACGCACAGTTAAAACCTTACATGCCGTATAAAGCTCGTATGTGGGAAATCTAAATGGGCGAAAGGTGGCTACCTTAAGGATAGCTCTCTGCGCACGTTCTAATGGTAGTAGGATTGTTTTTGCAGCCCCTCCCCATGAAGTTATGCAATATGTAAGGATGGATTGACACAAAGCTAAATAGACCTGTTTAATTAATTTGTAGTCCGTTATATATCGTAAATTCTTAAAAATGTATATTAATTTACGCATTCGAGTGCATAATAAATCAATGTGTTTACGGAAGTTCAGATTTGTGTCAATCGTCACTCCAAGATATTTCATATGATCGGCTTTTGCTAAAGTAGGACAATTACATGCATTGTCAGCGTACTTGCCGCACTTATGCGCATAAATGTTTATGTTAGTAGTTGGCAGGTTAGTATTTCTCATAGTGAATAAAATGTGTTTAGTTTTTTCTGCATTTAGTGTTAGGAGATTTTCATGTAGCCAATTAGACACTATATTAAAACCGTTCTGGGCTTGTTTATACACCTCCTCTCGAGACTTGTCTGAAAACAATAGAGCTGTGTCATCTGCATAAGACATTATGACACCATTTTGGAGTGTTAAGCTGCACAGGTCATTAATATATACTAGGAATAAAGTAGGACCCAATATACTACCTTGTGGTATTCCGTAATTACTATTTCGAAGCTCAGAACTGACGTACTGACCAATTTTTACACAATGTTCGCGGTCTCTTAAATAATCAGAAAGCAGTGTAAGCGTTGTTCCTCTTATTCCGAGTCTTTCAAGCTTGCCCAATAATAAAGGACAGGAAATTGTGTCAAAGGCCTTGGCGAGGTCTAGGAAGATCCCAATGGAGTGCATGCCCTGATCCAAATTAGTTGTTATATAATCCGTCATTTGATGTACTGCTTGATTAGTTGATTTTTTGGGCCTAAAGCCAAATTGTCTATCCGAAAGCAATTTGTTATCCTCTAGATATTTCATTAATCTAATATTAATGATTTTCTCTAAGATCTTGGAGAGCCCTGTTAAAACTGAAATGGGTCTGTAGTTGTTAACACATTTTTTGTCACCAGATTTATATACAGGAGTAACCACTGCTTTTTTAAGCGACTTAGGGAATACACCATTAGTTAAGCATAACTGAAAAATATGAGTTAGCGGCGGAGCAAGGAGGTATTTGAAATGTTTAAGTATGTTGTTTGATATGTCGTCCCACCCAACCGCGCAAACGTCCTTTAATCCAGAAATGATTGTTAATACTTCATCGACATCCGTATCTAGTAAGACAAAAGATTTGAGTCTGGGGAAAGATTTAGGTTGGTTTTGAGAGAAAGAACCTCTAGATTGTATGGTCTTTTCTGCTAAGGTTTTGCCTACGTTAGAAAAATAGTAATTAACTATATTTGTTGATTCTATTGGGTTGTTCTCTATAGTCAATAAGTCAAGTGGAGGTTCAAGTTGTTTTGATCTAAATGTATTTGTTTTTATAAATTTCCAAATAAGTTTACTATTTTTGCCTGCTTTCTGCAGTTCTTTTCTGTCATATTCATTTTTTATTTTTTTCAGAAGGTTGTTGCAGAAGTTTCTATATCTTTTATAAGTAATGGAAAGAATTTCATTTTCAGGCTCAAGTTTGAACTTTATGTGAAGTTTGTCTCTATGCCTAATACATCGAACAAGTCCGGGTGTAATCCAAGGTTTAATGCACTTGTACTTCCTTGGCGTTACTTTGGCGACTGTATGCTTTATTATTGCTGAGTGAAGTGAATTTATAAAATAATTAATAGCAATGTTTGCATCGGTGGAATTATAAACTGGGTCAAAATTAATATTACGTATGTCTTTTTCGAGGTGTGTCATGTTGACATTGGTATAGCTGCGTAAACAATTTTTTCTTGGTAAAGAAACTTGTAATATTAGTAAAACTGCTTGGTGATCAGTGAGCGAAGAGTTAGTAACAAATGTTTTGGCTGGTTTATTTGTTTTTATAATGAAATGATCTAAGCATGAACCACTTTGATGCGTGGGGTGGTAATGAGCTGGCAAGAGTCCGTGGAATGAGCAGATATTAACATAGTTATGTGCATGAATGTCCATTTTCCCGGAAGCAATGTTGATATTAATGTCCCCCATTAGAATTATGTGTTTAAAAGTTGTAAGACTTTGTAACTGTACGTTTAGTGAATCTAAGAAATTTGCGACATTTTGAGAAGGTGGTCTGTATATAGCCATAACTACCGTATCTGTATTAATTTTAATGAGTAAGCAATTACAATTTTGTAGCAAAGGTTCTTCTACAGTTGTACCTAAATTATTGTTGACAAATACAACTAAACCATCATTCTGGTTGATGTTTCTGTTGGTTTTATGCGAAACATATCCGTCTAAAGATGGTAAAACAGTGGTTTGGTTTGACAACCAACATTCTGTTAGGACGATAATGTCACAACTTATACCCAGGTTCTGTAGCAATATTTCAAAACCATTTATATTTCGATTTATGCTGCGAATATTTTGTGTGAGAAAGGTCAGCGGTTTCTCTCCCAAGGGAAAGTGGTGCTTACACTCATCAATATTACAATTTATAACTTCAGACACAGAAAATTGATCTAGGTCCTTAAGTAATTGATCAGTCATGATAAATAAACACCTAATAAATATAAACAAACAAAAACTACTACTAGTGTGCTTAAAGGATAGGTTAATAGGTAGCGCTCTTAGGCGCCTTCATAATCTATGGAATGGATATAGCTGTCCTCGGCATATTTCCGTGCAGGACAATTTACATCACCAGTTTTATGATCACTTTTCCTATTAATACGTTTGCACGTCGCACAGTTTGGTGGACTGGACTTTGTGCAGCATTCCTTAAAAGTGTGGCCAGTCTCTCCGCAGTGATTACACGTCGGGTTAGTGTCACGGCAGAACTTGGCCGCGTGTCCAAACTGCTGGCAGTTGAAACACCGAGTAACGATCGTGAAATCTCGAACTGGGCATGACGTCCAATTGATGAATATTCGTCCTTGATTGACTAGGATCTTCCTGATGCTAGCTGGCACTTCTAGAATAAAATTGCAATTAGGGAGGTCTTTTTTCCCAGATTTATGGCTCAATTTTATTTGTTCTTCAAACGACTCACGAGTTGTATTGGTCAACTTATCTGAGAGGTTTTGCTCGTAGATGCAATCCAAAACCTCCTTATCAGTCAGGGCTACCGGGACTCCAATAACAGTGATTCTTGGGCGCCGCTTTGATGGTTCTTCAATCTTAAGGCCCGAAGAGACGAGTTTTTCTAAGCTTCTGAGCTTTTGAATGTCCTCTTTGGAGTCGGTACTGATAAGAACACCTCCATTTTTTACTTTCTTAAGGCCACGGACATGTAGTTTAAGTTCCCCGGGCGAAATAATTTTCTGTACGAGAGACTTGGTATCGTCACTAGATTTGGTTTTGTCGCTGGGATATATGGCAACTGAGCTTAAATTTGCTGGGCGCACAAAATTATCCGAGCCTTTTTTGACCATATTAGCGTACGAAGCGGGTACTGTCGGCTTTGAAATGCCTTCAACTACCTCTTTGAACTGTAGGAGAGAGTTCGCGATGTTCTGTTGTTGCTGTAAGTGCTGAACGGAACTGTGGGCTTGAATCGTTTTTTGCTTTAAGGCTTGATATAAGACAGCCATCTGAGATGCGCCATGTGAGACACTACGGCAAAGATTGGCTACACGTACCTTTTGGTCTGCGTTCATTTTCCCCTCAGCAACTAAACTGCATACTTCATTTAGGATTTTTTCTATGGACCCCATCCATTTCTGTACCTCCGGCGTAGAAATAACTTCGGCTGGTAGCTCATGTTCCAAGGGAGGTTGTGGCTTTGGGTCTGCAGGCTGGAAATCTTGAGTTGGTGTCGGCGGAGGACTTCGCGTCACTAGCTGGCTACGGCCAAACGGGCTAGATCCAGTGTTAGACATATCTAACACAGAAACACTATATATCTTTAAAAATACTTTAGCTCATTCTTACACAACGCAAGTAACCTCGTAATGCTCACTCGTGACACACTTATATCACTGACGACGCAATTATTTCTAACAAATATATTTATAATTAATTAATAGTATCATAATAAGCTAAGCAAGATACGTCCGCGCGGTAAGAAGGCGCAATTAGAATTCAATAGCACATCACTGCTACAAATAAGGTTCAAAACAGCGATGTGTTTGATGTTAGTTGAATCGAATGATCACCAAAATAAAAGTAATTTAGGAGTAATAATAATAAAAAAATACACAGCTCATTTTTTAAATCGTTTATTATTATGACATAAAAATGATCGTTTTATGGTAAAAAAATAGAATTTTGTGACGAAAATAATTTCTTTGAGCTCTGTTTGACGACTTTTTTAACTTGATACTATTTTATTTTTATGTAATACTAGCTCTTGTCCGCGGCTCCAAAATCAAAATCAAATCAAAATCAAAATATTTTTATTTCATATAAATCTGCATGGGCACTTATGAAACGTCAGAAGCTAGGTGCAGGTCAGAAGCTAGATGCTCCGCTCGCGTGGACGTCGGTTATCGCGTAAAAAGTTGCCTAAAAAACACGTGTTGCCTAAAAAATTCGGCGTTTTTTGCCTTGTGGTTCGGAACCCTTCGTGTGCGAGTCTGACTCGCACTAGGCCGATTTTTTTAAATACAGGGAAACCTACAAATTATAATTTGAAAATGAATACTTAATTACCGTGTGGTGCCGGATGTAAAGAATAGCACCGTCCCATCACTAAGGGACATACTAGAGAATGGGCAGCAGCGTTCTCTATGCATTTTACCACCATACTGCGATCGCCAACCCGCCTGCCAAGCGTGGCGATTATGGGAAACCCCCTAAAATTGGGGGAGGCCTATGTCCAACAGTGGACGTCTTTCGGCTGATATGATGATGATGAATTACCGTAAAATATCATCACTGTTGACTACACCTTGCATCAACAATATGTGTTTTTTTTTAAGATGAATAGAAAGTAAAAAGACATTAAAACTATACCTACTGAAATCATACCTACCTCTTGAAATCTCAGTACTCATCACAAATCCGATCCCTTCAGGAAATGACGTAAGTAGTGGTTACCGGGATAAAGCGCCGGATATCCGGCGGCCCGTAAATCCGTCAGGTGTCAGAACTCCTTGTATCAGATATATGCGTAGTTTATCTTCAAGATTTATTGGTTCAGATCCAGTTACGAGGGTGGTTAAAAGTTTATTATTGAAACAACAATTTGGATCCGTGCCTAGTAGTACCTAGCTTCTGACGTTTCATAAGTGCCCATGTAGGTTTATGTGAAATAAAATATTTTGATTTGATTATTATTATTCTATTTAATTCAGAATTAATTAATACATTCCATAGTATGTTAGTAAAAAATACTTAAAACGATGTTAGTAAAATTATTAATTATTGTAAAAATTGAGCTATTCAATTTAACATTATAAAAAATTTCGCTACTTAACATTATAGAGGGCACCACCCGAGCTGTGAACTGTATTCCAGTGCTTCACAACCGGACAATCAACCCTACCCAAAATAGTATTCAGAAGGCTGTTGGTGCTGCCCCGCACGCGGCGCATCAGGGCCACTCTTTTACGCACGGTCGCTTTATAGCAATCCGTTTAGGCCTTAGCAAACATACCTGATGCATTGCAAAAGCGAGGCAACCCCAACAGCATCCTGAAATCATTACCTATTGTATAGGACCCGTACGGCATTGAAAGATCCACGCGTGTCCGGACCCACAGGGTGCAGGTATGAAATGACTGGCAGTTTTTAACATTGGCGAAATGATAATTAATCTATAATTTTGCGTTTCTACATCCTACACCCTTTTTTTGGATGGGAAATCATCAAATGACTTCTCTCGCTCTGGGCGGAGCAGGAGGGCGTGTCAGATTTTTACTGACTAAAATTCACCCGTGTTCCTTCAGTTGCCTATGACAGGGCCACGGTAAGTCTTTCGAACAAATCCGCGACCCTGGCTCCTAGCGACCCCTTCCATTACTGCTGACAACTCTTTGAGGTGCGCGTGGAACAGAACGCACCGTCGACCCGGGGATCGGCCCTTACCGGGCGGCGAGCTACCCACTGCTCGCACGGTGGCCGGGAGACCGCTACGCACTTCGAGCGCCCAGGGCGCGAGGGCGCAAATATTCCCTCACATCCTACATAATATATGAGTACAATACTGGAGGAACTTCTTAGGAATTTTGGGAATTCAAAAACTCAGGTTCTAGCACGCAGAGAAATACTTGTACGTATATTATTAACCTCACGTTGACATTGAACAAGCACTCAAGGACAGTAAGTTAAACGCCTGATTAAATACTTAGGTATAGTTAAAGTTTTACTATACAACGTGTCGTTTTGCATTCTCGTCAAATTTCAGGAGGCTGTTATGAAAGACATAAATAATCAAATAAAATTATGATACCTGCTCACTAATGAATACATACTTGTTTTTTTAGTTATTTAAGTTTAACAGTATTTCAGCATACACCTCTTTCAAAGAACAGAATTGCCCCGTTCCATATGCGGTAGGCAGTGTCGCACAACATGTCGCTGTGTGTCAGTGCGTTATCATACGGGCCGCGTTTTAACATGCGTGTCCCACACAAATGCCGATTTCCGAAAATATGAAAATAAAATAATGAAAAAAACCTACTTATTTTATTATTGATTCGTATCGAGAATCATTAGCATAGTTACCTCCTTGAATTTGACGAGGATGCAAAACAACACGTTGTATACAAATTGCTCCGAGTTATCTTGAGCCAACGGTAGTGGAGCTGATGCTTTAGCAATATCGTACACTCTCACAGCCACACAGAAAATAAAAGATTCGTTTGTTTGTGATAATAGCTCACAAATATACTAATCTTTTATTTTCTGATTGAGAAGTACAGTCGCCAGCAGGTCAAGCTATCCCAAACTGTCAAATTTTCCCAATTGAACATAAACCTTATTCCTTTGAAATAAAGTTGAAAGTCGTGGTCGCTCACAATGGGCCTCATAAGAAGGCTTAAAGTCACCCAAAGGACGATGGAAAGGGCTATGCTTGGAGTTTCCCTGCGTGATCGAATCAGGAATGAAGAGATCTGCAGGAGAACCAAAGTAACCGACATAGACCGAAGAATTGCCAAACTTAAGTGGCAGTGGGCAGGGCACATTGCTCGCAGAACAGATGGCCGATGGGGCCGAAAAGTTTTGGAGTGGCGACCGCGTACCGGAAGACGTTTAGTTGGAAGGCCTCCAAGGTGGACAGATGACCTTGTGAGGGCCGCGGGAGTCTGCCGGATGCGAGAAGCACAGAACCGGTCAAAGTGGCGGTGCTTGGGGGAGGCCTATGTCCAGCAGTGGACGTCTTTCGGCTGAAATGATGATGATGATGATGAAAGTTGAAAAACTATCAAAGAAATTTGACAGATTGGGGTAGCTTGATGAGCTGGCCTCTGTACTATGACAATTACTGAAGTAATTTATATTATTTCCTGAATATTCTTGTATAACTTTAGTAAAAGGAAATGGAATTTGATTTCTCATCAGCAAAAATGACTAACAAAACAATACAGTACGTAGGCACCGACGATACACTTTTTCTGTATAGAAATTTTTTTTTTCTGAGAAAAATGTTTCTGTGAAGCTCAAATATATGTTTTCTGAAATAAATAAATACAAATTCATTATTTGTATATTTTTTGAGTTCTTTTTTCATTATTATTTTCTATTTATTTGTTGTTAACTAAAAAAAAAAAAAACTTTTCAATAAAACCTTTTATTTTACAATTTTTTGTGGCTATAATCTACTAATTACTATATGCTTAATTTTTGATTACTTTTTGTAATACACAACTCAGTATTTAAATCTGTGAGTAAACAATCAATCATCCCCTGGTTGGAATTTTTCTTCGAAATTTATATGGAACCAACTTCGGGGTATACCCTTTCCAATAAAAAAATATCAAAATCGGACTACTCTGGAAAAAGTTGGAAGTAAAAAAAATACGCGTCTACTTGAGAACCTCCTCCGTTTTTTCGTCGGTAAAAAATTACATTGTCACCCACAATCCATACCCGTCAAACCAGAATACAACAACGCTTAGCGGCCGAAATAAGCTTTTGAAAGATATCTTTCAATCGTAGTGATCCCCAAAAAACTCAACTTCGAAACATATAAAAAGCTAGAGAACTCAACAATATGTAAATGTAATACCAGATATATTACAGAACTCTTCGTTTATATGTGTAATAAATTCTTGCGGATCCCTAATTTTATTCATGGACTTTTTTCCGCGGCGGTACACACCCCTTATGTTTGTGCTGTACTGTGGGAGCATGGAGTAGGTAGTTCACAGAAACCAAACTACAATCGAGATATGTTCAATATAATAATGCACTGAGAGTACTGCTGCGGCCGCCGCGCCGTGGCGTTGTAGTGCGTCAGGGATGTTTGCGGATAACAATATTGATGGTTTTGCCGCCATCATTAAAAGAGATGTGCATCTTATGTCGCTCGTTCGTGGCACCACCGACAGTGTTCTCAGTGTATTCGCAGATCGGTGTAATTCCCCGATGTTGCGAAGGTGAATGCAGCTCCACGCTGAATTTAAAGCTTGTGATTGTTTGTAATCTGTATCTGTACTAACACTAGAGTATAAGCAAAATTGATACTAACCCTATAGACTCTGTCTGGAATAAAGTTATTCAATTATACTAAGTTGTGAAATAGTCAACCTCATAAAGATAAAGATAAAGATAAAGATAATTTATTTGTCAAACATGCGTTTACATACAAATCGAGCATGCAAGATCTTAAATATAGGTAAAAAGTCCGTACATGTTTTGCCTGACGAGGCGTACAATTTTTTATAACATACAAATAATTAATTTAAAAGACTAAACACTGGTTCACTATAATTCATTATTACATTCTATGAGAACAATAATAAGGTAGAAACAATAATATAAAATTCAAATAAATGTCAAAAGGTATCTGTCAAAAAGTTATTAATATTGTAATAGCATTTGTCTGTTAACATACTTCGAATCTTGTTTTTAAATTCATTTGTTGTCATAGCCCTATAAGACTGTGGTATTTTGTTGTATATTTTCGGGGCCATACAGAAAAAGCTTTTCCCCATGAGGGCAGTTTTTGCTGAGTGCAAGCAAAGTTGGCTATTGTCACGTCTGTTGCGCGGAAAAGTGTCAGAGAGTTTTGGAAAGAGATGTGGGTTACACTTTACAAACGTTGCAACTTCAAAAATATATATTGATGGCAAAGTTAATAAATTGTATTTTTTAAACAATGGTCTGCAGCTTTCTGTCGTTTGTAACTTAAACATAGCCCGAATACACCTCTTTTGGGCTTTAAAAGCTATTTCCTTGTCTGTAGAGTTACCCCAAAATATGATACCATAGCGCAGAATTGATGCCACCAATCCATGATAGGCCGTCACCAAAGCAGCTGAGTTAAGTTCTGAGGACAGTTTGTACAAGACATACGCGGATGTGCTCAGTTTTTTGCTTGTATATTCTATATGTGCTTTCCAATTCAATTTTGCGTCTATCATTACACCAAGAAATTTTGTATTGTCGACTTTATTTATTACTGTGCCATTGTACATGGCTTCAATGTTAATACCAGCATTTACCCGTTGACTAAAATGCATTATCGTCGTCTTATCTAAATTAATTTTTAGATTATTCCTATCTAACCATGATATTATTGTCGTCAAAGTTCTATTAATGTCATATTCATAAATGTCCTTATTATTACATGTCATAGTTACTGTGCTGTCATCTGCAAATAGGGTCATGGGGTAGTTAATAGCATCAGGCAGGTCATTGATATATAGGATGAATAATAATGATCCAAGTACGCTCCCTTGTGGGACACCGTAAATAGGCGTTCGTTCGTCAGATATGTAAGATTCCTCTTTTTTTGTCTTTATATTTATTTTTGTTATTTCTGTGTACTGTTTTCTGTTAATAAGGTAAGACTCTATAAGGTTAAGTATATTTCCTCTTATGCCATATGCCTCTAGTTTCTGAAGTAGAACGTTATGGTTGACATAGTCAAAAGCTTGCGTCATATCACAGTAAATAGCACATACTGGAATTCTGACGTCCATATTTTTCATTACCTTATGCAAGAAGTCATAAATTGCCATATTGGTTGTCCTGTTTTTCCTAAATCCCTTTTGCTCATCGATTAAAATGTGTTTCTTTTCTAGGTATGAGTACAATTCTTTATAAATATACTTCTCAAAAATTTTTGATATTATCGGAATAAGTGCAATTGGTCTATAGTTGCCCATGTCTTCAGTATTGTTTTTTTTAAATAAGGGCTTTACTATAGACACTTTTAAGGAATCTGGATATACACCTGAACAAATACACAGATTTATGAGATAGCTCAAGTGTTTGCAAATACAGTCGGAAACATATTTGATTACCTTTGTAGAAATTCCGTCATATCCTGTACTATTTGTTGATTTTAATGATATTATAATATTTTTAATGTCTATAGGTATACTGGGGGCAACAAAAATTGAATCTGGACGTTTTGTGATATTGCCTAAATTATTTCTTGAACATGGAATGGGTTGAATTTTGTCTATGAAGAAGTCGTTAAATGCGTTCGCTATTTCTTGAGGGTCATTTATTACTTTATTATCTAAATTGATCTGCCTAATGGATTCCTTAGGGAAACATGGTTTTGATTTGTTTATAATATTCCAGGTAGTTTTTGACTTATTGGTAGAGGTTTTAATAGAATAGTTGTTTTGGGCACGTCTAGTAAGTTTCATAATTTTTTTAAATCGTTTTTTGTAGTTTAAGAAGCTTGCCTTATTCTTTACATTTGGTTTTAGTCTATAACGCCACAGCAATTGCCGTTTCTTTTTGCTGCATAATTTTATGCCGCGTGATATCCATTTCGGTTTCCTTATCACTCGTATAGTTGTCCATTTAAATGGAAAACATAGGTCATAAAAAAGTTTAAACGTGTCAATAAATAAGTCAAATGCGTCATTAGAATTATCCGTTTCATAAATTTCTGAAAAAGTCACTTGTTCTAAACAATTTTTAAATTTAGTCATATTCTCTGTATTAAAATCACGTCTTTTTATGCGCCAATATTTTAAAATGGCAGTCTTTTTTACCGGGCACTTTATTATTTGGGCCGTGTGGTCCGAAAGTGCAAATTCAGTTACTTCAGTTTTACATTTGGCTTTAAAGTTATGTGCGATATTGTCTATGCACGTTTGGTTATGTATCCTGGTTGGTTGTTTTAAAGCTAATTTTAGATTGAAATTTAGTAACAGACATTCAAATTCTAATACAATATTGTTTTTCTTCATAATGTCAATATTAAAGTCTCCCGTCATTACAATATGCGTATTTTTTTTTTTACATATGATTCGTAATAATTTTTCTAAGACCTCATAGAATACATTTATATTATTAAGTTTTGGTACTCTGTATACACACAAAATAACCATATTATATTGTATGAGCTCTACACCGCAGCACTCAACTACACCAGTTATTGACAAATTAGCTATCTGCGGGAGCTCTCTCCATTGATGCTCATTTCTAATTAAAATACAAGCACCACCACGCTTACTATTTTTTCTAGAAAACACTGATGCCAAACAATAATTGGGTACTTTTAAGTGACCTTCGTAACCTGACATCATAAAATGCTCTGTAATACACAACGCGTCAATGTTAATGTTCTTTTCTTCTAGTTCCTGTAGGCAAACAGTTAAAGCATCTGTCTTATTTAGAAGGCCTGCGATATTTTGATGCATCACATAAATACTTTCACTAACGAAAAAACTGTTTTTCTGTTTCTATCACATGTGTGGGTTCGTGGGTCGTTAATGTAACCAAGTGACTCCTTACATACTGAGTGTTAAAATCTTGAATGTTCCTAATTAAATTCAGAAGACTAACAAAAACAATTCGGAGCCCATAATTATTTAGTTGACCAGAGTGCCTAAAGAATGTGTTGTAGTTATACTCAATGTTTGCATTTGAATCCAACACATATGCATAATTATGTTTCCTGTTATCTTCATACAAAAGTTGATTAAAGCTCCTAACTCGCCAATTATACATATTTGAATTAATGTTATATTTATATGTTGGCAAACAGATAATAATGTTAGTATGTGTTATGGCACTGAGTGTGTTCCTTATGTCTAATATTAGTTTAAAGTAGTTATTACTAATTTTAAAGTCCTGTTCACCAATAAAAATTACACAAAAATCACTCTTCGTGTAATCCTCAAGTTTAGAGTTCAAACCTTCCAAGAGATTATTTGTGGCTCCTCCTGTCGACAGATAGTGACAAAAATCAAATTGCCTCTCAATCGTGTCTTCTGCTATACACGTCGTCCTGTTCTCTGTATTCGTAGTCAAAATGCATATTTTGTTTTGTTTATACTGGTCGTCTTGCTTGTTGTGAGTTTTTAGCAATAATGAAGACTTTTCATACCGAGAGTCGTGGTCACTCAGTTTTGTACATGTGCTAGGATTTTGATCGCTGTTCTTTGGTGGCGACTTTTCGTGTTGTCTTCCCTCAGGACTACAGATTGATCCTGCTGTATTGAAAGATATGTCTCCAACATCGCTTGGGGTCTGTATTACGACATCGTCATGTTGCTGTGTTATTTTAGGATTAATAGTCAACTTTGAAGGTGTAGAGAAGCAGCTTGTTTTTAAACTTTTTATTTTTCTTGCAGATTTCGGTGAAAAACTTTTCGTTTCTACAATGGTTACCTTCTTATATGTTTCAATAACTTTTTGATATTGGCCTATGTCCATTTTTAAACGAAAATTTTCACTGTTTAAGCTCTCAATCTCCAGATGGGCGCTTTCTAATTCCAGAGTCAATCTCCCAATTTTGTCTTTATATCTCACAATATCGTCACTATCATTAATTGAAGTGTTAGGCAAACTCATCATTGTAGTGTCCATTAAAGTCGAATTTCTGCTTAAGTCATCGTTGAAAATATTATCCATTGAACTGGCCTTTGCGGGTTTTCGTACAGTAACATTGTCCATATCAAAGCTTTCCATTGTTGTTAGCGGCAATTTAAATAAGTACAAAAATACAATTAAAAAATGTATCAAGCGTTTAAATAATCTTCAGATGTTTATATATTTTATGCGGGGTTTGAACGTATGATCTCCTGACTATAAAAAAAACACAAAAACAATTTCACGGCGTTGGATTTGAACCCAAACACCGTATCATTGCAGGCGGTCAATTTTGTTTGGAGCTATTAGTGTTCTGATTTATGCGCCGAAATTGTGGTTTGCTTCATAGTTCTTTTATTCAAAGTTCGTTAAGTCTCCACATATTTTAAATACAATTTTCCAGAATTGACGGGTGGGCCGAATATTTTTTCACTTAATGTTTTTATTTTGCCTTATGTGTTGCTGTTGTATTTTAATTGAATAGTAAATATGCTATATTTTGGTTTTGTTTATTGTTTATGTCACTTATTACACACCTTGATTTAAAAACTTTCGGTCGAATTCAACACTTTAAATCCTTGTAACAATGTTATCTTTGAGAGTTCGGTTGAGATAACAATGTCAGTTGACAATAACACTATCTAGATTAGTTTAACACTATACTATAAAACAAATTATCACTTAGAACATTTTTTTATTATTAATTTATACGGAGCACAATGTTTACTTGACAGCAGCGCCATCTTGCATATCAGCTTCTTAGCCGCCTAGCATAGATTACCTCTCGCCCGTATCGAGCGAATCATCACTTAAAATTTTATAAAACTAGCTTCTGTCAGCGGCTTCGCCCGCATGAGAATTGGAAAGCATCCCACGGGAACGTACTACCGGAATAAAAAGTAGCTTATATATTAATCAAGGTTGTAAACTATCTGTGTGCTAAGTTTCATCCAAATCTATTTGGCCGCAACGGTCGCATGGATTTGCATTTGGCCGCCCATGCACAACTGACCGAATAGTGCGGAAAAGGGAGACCGATCGTCATCATTTGTCGGCCGTTTTTCCGTGATTGAGTAACAAACATCCAAACGTACAAACTTTCACATCTATATAAATAAAAATAAAAGTCCTGACTGACTCATCAACGCCCATCCCAAACCCTTGGACCTAGAAAGCTGAAATTTTGCACAGAGGTTCCCTTTATAGTGTAGACAAGGAATAAGGAAGGATTTTTCGAAATTCAACCCCTAAGGGAGTTAGGAGATTAAGATTTTCTACATGCGACTCTCACGAAGTTAATTTATTTGTGGGCTAATCGATGATTCCAGAAATACGCGTACTCATCATCTGCCTAGCCTTTTCCCAGCTATGTTGGGGTCGGCTTCCAGTCTAATTGGATGCAGCTGAATACCAGTATTTTACATGGAGCGACTGCCTATCTAACCTCCACAACCCAGTTACTGGGTAATACGATACCCCTTGGTAAGACGGGTTATCAGACTTTCGGGCTTCTGACGACCCGTAACGACTGTCAAAGATCCACAAATGACAGTCGGGACCAACGGCTTAACGTGCTTTCCGAGGCACGGAGGGGTATTGGTATGTAAAGATGGTCACCCATCCACGGACCAACTACGGCAAGCGTAGCTTAACCTGGCCGATCGACCCGTGCAGCTATTGCTATTTAGCCACAAGCAATTGGTACGTTTCGTACTTTATGTTATAAAGTTAGTGTACTTTTTCTTTAACTCTTTGTTGTTTCCTTATCGTTATATTCAAAACGTGCCACCTGCCTAATACGTATTTCTGGAATTGTCGATTCGCTCACAAATAATTCAAAATCAAAATATTTTCGGCGTATCACTAAATTAACTTTAGGGTACCCTTAATCATTACTTACTTATAAAGACAAAAATAATGAAGTTAAGTCTCTGGTGGCTATCTACTCAAGTGCCACTCAGAGCCAGACAGTAATAGAATAGTATGCATCATTTATTAGGGAATACAAAATCAAGATGGAAAACCGAAACAGAGCAATTTTAAGAAATATTTGAGTAAGTAATATTGTACATGTTATAGTCACGTATTTGAGTAAGTAATAGTGTATGTTTACCTAGGAAAAACTGTCTAGTTAGGTAGGTCCAACTTTGAGAAAGTGTTCAATCATCGAATCCGACTCGGCTGGGCAGCGTTCGGAAAGCTACGCAATATCTTTTCTTCCTAAATACCGGAATGTCTCAAAAAAAAAGTCCAGCAGGCCTAGACAAAACACATTTCTGTTAGCGTTCACGCCAAACGCTACGCCAAAATGTATGGGAATGAATTTATCTGAGGAAAGGACACGACACAACCTTTCCGCAGGTAATGTCATTCCCATACATTTTGGCGTAGCGTTTGGCGTGAACGCTAACAGAAATGTGTTTTGTCTAGCCCTGCAGATCACTGCGTGTGATGAAGACAGCCGCATTACTCTGTGTATTTAATTTCATCACCACTGCTCCCAAACGGTGAAGGAAAACATCGTGAGGAAACCGGCATGTCTTAGAAACAAAAATTCGAAGACATGTGACATCTACCTACCCGCACTGGGCCCGCGTGGCGATACGGCCCAGTCTCTCTCACATAGAGGAGGCCTGTGTCCCAGCAGTGGGAACAATATTGGCTGAACGCAATTTCTACATACACTTCTTCACACCACACATGCCTCCATTGCTGAGAATGGTTTTAAATACATTTCACTGAAGGGGAATCTAGTCGTGGGCTCGAACTCACTGGTGGGCCTGGCTAAAAAGCACGCTGTCTCACCAGGCTTCGTGTCCGACAGAGATAGTACCCGTAATGAGCAGTTAGACGCTAGTCTACACGCACAACGTTATTGAGTGAGCTGCAGGATCAGTTATAGTAAAACGGGCGCGTAAAATGTTTAGAAAAGTCCTTCGGAAGATCGGGTTTTATGAAAAAACTACTGCATAAATCAAGGACCAATAAAGTTTATTGAATATTTCGATAGTTGAACTTTGTCGGTACCTACTTGGTTTTGGATATTTTACACTTCTTTTATTACTTAAACACGGCCAAAGTTAGGTTAAGTTAGCAAGAAAAACGAATCTTTGTTGGCTCCTTACTTTTTTAATTTGTGTATTCTGTTTCCGTACAGTAATAAGACAAAATCATACCACGTTGAATTCTTGATGTACATTTTCGAACAGTGCAGAAATACACTCCCGAAGTTTGTATGGGAAAAATGTGGACTAGATTCACTTTTATATACAGGAAAAGTTTTTATCCAGTGCGCAAATTGTAACCATGAATTCAGCATATCATTCTAGAACCCCTAGCGCAGAAATTTTACGCCACTGGATAAAAACTTACCCTGTATATATCACCCTTAAGGGAAGCTAGCTCATAAATCTGTCAGTTTCGTTAGAAACACCGGTATTCACTTAGTCTGAATACTCCTTAAGCCAGTTAAGAGTCTGTAGTTTAATGCTCACATTCCAATTATATTAATCTTGATCCGAGTCTTCTATAATTTTTATAATTATAAAAAAAAAAATGCATTTTTAACTAAAATTAAAAGCGAAATTAAACATGAAAAAATAGCTGAGTTCGCACTCACACACGCAATGTAGGTACCACCGTACAATATTAAACACATTATGTTTCTTTTTAAATTATCTTTGAGAAACTCGTTTTTTGTTTGGGTACGTTCTCCTTTAAATTTTACCTTTATTTTATTTGTAACCGACTTCAAAAAGGAGGACGTTCGCAATTCGTGTGTTTTTTTTCTTTTTGTGTGTAGGTAGGTATTGTTCCGCGATATCTCCAGTAATTGTGGATCCATTTCGATTTTTTTTTTAATTGGTAGGCTAATTTAATTTGACCATATATATCGCTATCGGCACATCATCATCATCATCAGCCTATAATGTTCCCACTGCTGGGACACAGGCCTCCTCTCAGTGAGAGGGATTGGGCCATAATCCACCACGCGGGCCCAGTGCGGGTTGGTAGATGTCACATGTCTTCGAATTTTTGGTTCTAGGACATGCCGGTTTCCTCACGATGTTTTCATTCACCGTTTTGAGGGCAGTGGTGATGAAATAATTTTACACAAAGTAAAGCGCCTGTCTGGGTTCGAACTCACGACCTACAACTCGTAAGTCGCGGCCGTTACCACTTCGTCACCACTGCTATCGGCACGCTAAGAAGAAAACCCTAAGAATAGGGTCCTTAATGTAGAAAAAGCTAGCCCGTAGACTGGGTTTACAATAACTTCCTATAATTCATCTCAAGCTCTCTATGAGTTACACCCACTTTATAAGTATATTTTAACATTTATATCTTCGAAACACGCTGTATATATTCGCCGCACGTAATTCGCGGGACTATAAAGGGTGCGGTTCATACACCTGTCATGTATAGGGTGTTTCCTATATGAAAGTTTAATTAATATGAACATGATGTTTTGTTTAAAATTCGAAGTCAAATTAAGAAAAGAAAAGTCCTGACTGACTGACTCATCAACGCCCAGCTCAAAACCTTGGACCTAGAAAGCTGAAATTTTATACAGAGGTTCCCTTTATAATGTAGACAAGGAATAAGGAAGGATTTTTCGAAATTCAACCCCTACGGGAGTTAAATAAGGGATGAAAGTTCCGCGCGGGCAAAGCCGCTGGCAAAAGCAAATCGTGAATAATACTTACAAAATAAGGGTCATTCTCAGGAGACTGATTATTTGGTTGACTTCGGTGTCTTTTTTTTTTAATTTAGGCCTTGTTAACATGAAATATCAAATCTAGAGTTAATTTAAAGCATGTTAGTACTTAGTAGAGTGTTAACTCTAGATTTGATATTTCATGCCTAAATTAGATAACAAAAATGACACCGAAGTCAACCAAATAATGAGTCTCCTGAGAATGACCCATAAGTGGTTTCTTATCGTCAATTATCTCGATCTCATTACTTGGCGATTGAAATTTGTTTTCACTTAAAGCTATTTTTTTAAACCTACATTATTACTAGTAACTCCAATGAATATACATCTATATTTTTGAGTTGTACGTACCTCATGCCTGCCTGCATAGGCTTTTCTCAACTATGTTGGGGTCGACTTCCGGTGTAACTGGTTGCAGCTGAATAAAAGTATTTTACATGGCTCTGATTTCCACAACCCAGTTACCTAGGTAATAAAGTACCCCTTGGTAATACTGGTTGTCAGACTTTCGGGATTCTGACGATAAATTTAAATTATTAATAACTAGTTTTTGCCAGCGGCTTCGCCTGCGCGGAACTTTCATCCCCCATTTAACTTGCGTAGAGGGTCGAATTTCGAAAAATCTTTCTTTATTCCTTGTCTACATGAATAAGGTAACCTCTGTGTAAAATTTTAGGTTTCCATGTCCAAGGGTTTGGGCTGGGCGTTGGTGAGTCAGTCAGTCAGTCAGGACTTTTCTTTTTATTTATATAGATGTAAATATTTTAAAATTAAAACAGAAAATTAAATGTAGAATAAAATAGTTAACCATAAAAAAATATCAAAAGTTATGCAGATTATAAATAGTGAAAAAAAAAAATGTTTAATAGAAATGAAATTACATTAAACTTTTAATATTTAACTTTTCGATTTTACTTAATATTAATATTAAAACAAAGACTGTCAAAGATATACGAATGACGGTCGGGACCAACGGATTACCTGTTAAAATATTATGGAAAAACTTTAAAAACCTCTTCATCTCACGTATCGACACAATCATTCTATGAATACCTTATGTTGTGGTAAAAATACAGTCAGCAAGACAATAGCAATAAAAATGAACTTTAATAATAACTGACACATCCTGTATATAAACTGGTGTAGCTGTACAACTCAAAAGACGTTTTATACGCCACTTTATTGCGCGCACGTGAGAGCAGTCACTTATATCTCGCTGTGGTGTTCTGCAGAGGACCAGCAGAGATTTGAATATGGCTTCTTATGAAAAGTATACCCTTGATAAAAGTATTTATGAAAGCAGTAGTGGCCGAGTTGTGACAACCATGACTCACGAGTTGTAGGTTTGACATCTAAACCGCGACATCTGACAGCTGTCAGTGTCATAATTGTTGTGAATTGACACTGACAGCTCTTGAACGCGTCTTTGTATGCTGATCATCATCATCATCATTTCAGTCGAAAGACGTCCACTGTTGGACATAAGCCTCCCACAAAAGGGGGTTTTACCATAATCGCCACGCTTGGCAGGCGGGTTGGCGATCGCAGTATGGTGGTAAAATACAAAATGAACGCTGCTGCCCATTTTCTAGTAAGTCCCTTAGTCGCCTTCTACGACACTCACTGGAAGAAATGGGATGGTGCTATTCTTTTACGTCGGCACTACACGGAACAACCATACTACGAAAATCAGTTTCATTTACATTTTTCGATGATTTTAATGTTACTCGAAAATGATTGGCAAACAATTTTTTTGTTTTTTGTTTGGCGATTTGACTAGGATTGAATTTAAATTATTCATAGATTCAAATCCAAACCGTGATTCCTTGACAGTTGCATGAGATGCTTATAGTACCGTTAATTGATGTAGGTATGTACCTAGTGTGTGTCTCGTACTTAGATACTCAGTACCTTCTTTTTTCTGTGGTCTCGTACTAACAATTTAATACTTATCATCTTTTGTACCGCATTTACTGCAAATAAATAACTTTGACTTTGCCTTACCGAATGTTAGAAATCTAGGTCCCAATATCGTCTTAGATAAAGAGGTGCTTGAAACCGTAGACTCGGCAGTTTTTCTGGGCATAACAGTAGATGCCAAACTTCAGTGGGGATCACACATATCAACCCTAGCAGGGAGGCTCAGTTCAGCTGCCTACGCCGTCAGAAAAGTAAGACAATACACTGACGTCGATACAGCTCGATTAGTATACTTTAGTTATTTTCACAGCGTTATGTCCTACGGTATTCTGCTGTGGGGCAAAGCCGTATATATTCAAAATATTTTTGTCCTTCAAAAACGTGCTGTTCGTGCAATTTACCAGCTAGGTGGCAGATTTTCTTTGAGGGACTTTTTTAAAGATATTGGTATTCTCACAGTGGCATCACAATTCATATTAGCTAACATCTTCTTTATTAGGCAACATATACACTTGTACACTAAAAACAGTGATATTCACATTATTCACACCGTTAACAGTAGAAACAAGGACAGACTACGTGCTCCCTTTTACCGGCTTCATAAGGTTCATAACTCATTTGTTGGGCTCGGTATAACCTTTTATAACAAGCTTCCCACTTCTTTGCTAGATTTGCCTTTTGATGCGTTTAAAGCTCAAGTAAAATCCATCATTTGTTTAAAGGCTTACTATTCCATTAACGACTATTTAAATGACAAAAATAGTTGGTCGCTGTGATTAACACAAGACAATGTTTATGTTCTTTCTCCAGAATTAGCGTACCTAGTGACAGGTTAAATGGGTTCATATAATTATTTAGTTAAATACTTTTTTTTCTCAATTTTATTGACTTAGTGTTTTTTATTTTTATTATCAACGAGTATCTGTTATGTCATTAGTTATTGACATGATCTAACAATAATCCAGCATTGCATATGTAAGCTTTAGAGCCCTTTATACCAGGAGACTTTTATTTTTGGTAATATGCGTTATTGTTTATTACTTTGCTTATGTATGTATAGAATCAAGTCTATCCGACTAAACAGACAGCTGTGCTGCTGGGGAGTTTGTTGCGCCACTTCTTCTTCCCAGCTAAAGCACTAGGAAGTGGTGAAGGGTGGGCGTTTTTGGGGGACTGTCTTGTGTATTTTGACGTTCGAAAAGTGCTGATTCTCAGCCTAATTTGAATAAATGACTTTTGATTTTGATTTTGATTTGTCGATTTGACAAAAAATATATTTTGCAGACTGTACCTTCTCTCAGCCGGTTAGCATTGAATTTGTTAGGAAATCTTATTTATGACAAAAAAGAAATCGAGGTCGAACATAGATCAATCTGCCTAGCCTTTTCCCAACTATGTCAGGGTCAGCTTCCAGTCTTACCGGATACAGCTGAATACCAGAATTTTACATGGAATGACAGCCTATCTGACCTCCACAACCCAGTTACTGGGTCATGTTACCCAGTAACTGGGTTGCCGTTGGTAAGACTAGTTGTCAGACTTTCTGGTTTGGAACGACCCGTATCTACTGTCAAAGATCCACGAATGACAGCCGGGACCAACGGCTTAACATGCTTACTGAGGCACGGAGGAGTCTCGGAATGTAAAGATGGTCACCCATCCACAGACCAACCCTGGCAAGCGTAGCTTAACCTGATGGATCGACCCGTGGAGCTGTGGTTACTTAGCCACTAGATAAAAAATAAAATAAAGGATTTAAAATAAATATTTATTTTAAACGACGAATAGTAAAGGGTTGTTTACTTTTTCCCATTTATCCTTGGGAGAATGGCCAGATCGGGTTCGTAGTAAGATGGTAGATGCCAGTGCTTCTGCAATAGAAAAAAGAAAATTTAATTATAGAGTTAATAGGTGTGGTGTTTTCTTGGCCAAAGAATTAGCATTGCCATTTTTTTATGTGGCATGTTTTTTCTGGGCAGAGTTTTTTTTTTGCCAGCCAATGTGGCACTGTTATTTTTTGGGCACAGAATTGGCTTTGCTGTAGTGGCAATTCTAAACCTTCGTGAGTCGAATTTTAAAAGATTTTTTTTTAAATTCTGACTGGATATTAATTATATACGTGTGCGTCTTTTAATTAAATAATTTTCCTTTTTCATATTTTTTATGTTTTAAATTGTACTCGTTATTTTTAAATACAAGTTACATATTTATGGCTCATTTATTAAAAAAAAAAGACTTATAACCCTGTCGAGAAAGGCTGTGCCGACTTTGTAAAATAAAAAATTAAATAGTAAATTCCAGAATTCTCGGAATGGAACGAGGAAAATATACAGATTATTTTTTGATATTAATCAAGTGGTTATTTAGTTTTTTCGAAACAATCGACAACGCCTATGTCTGAACTAGTGTCAGAGTTTGAGAGAGGCCTTTGTCCAGCAGTGGACTGCAAAAGGTGGACTGTAGTTCAGTCGATTCTAACATTGATGCCACTTACCCAGTCTTAGGCTGGAGACCTCCCATCCTGAGGGTACCACCAGCATTGCAATTGCCATTCAAAGCATTGTTCAGGTTTTCACAGCGTCTGCCAGTGAAGCCACCAGTTCTCAGAGTTTCAGCCATATAGTTGTAAGCTCTGAATAAAGAAAAGAAGAAGTAAAGAAAGAAATAAATAAATAAAAAAGAGAGTAAAAAGAAAGAAAGAAAAAAAAAAGGAGAGCAAAGCAAATAAAGAGAATGTGCGATGTTTTTTTTATATTGTGTGCAATTATGTTAAGACATGTGCCAAATAAACATATTTGCTTTCTTTCATCATTATCTGCCTTGCCTCTTCCTAACTATGTTGAGGTCGGCTTCCAGTCTAACTAGATGCAGCTGAGTATCAGTATTTTACACGAGGCGAATGCCTATCTGACCTCCACATCCCAGTTACTGGGTAACCATTGTTAAGACTGGATGTCACACTTTCGGGCTTCTGACGACCCGTAACCACAAATGACAACCGGAACCAACGGCTTAGCGTGCTTTCCGAGACACGGCACCTCAGTGATGTCTTGGTATGTAAAGATGGTCACCCATCCACGGGCCAACCGCGGCAAGCGTAGCTTAACCTGATCGATCGACACATGCAGTTGTTACTACTTAGCCTCAAGCCACTCATTAACTTTCTTCCAAATCATTCAAATTATTTATTTGCATAACACAGGTAGGTATAAACAGATGTTACAAATAAATAAAAAGTACACTGTATCCTTGCCTATTATGATGTGCAAATATTTACACTATCGATAATCTTATAATTCGATTTCCGATAGTGTAAATATTTGCACATCTAATTTTTATATAATTAATTATATAATTAAAACCATAATAAACTACATAAAAAAATATATTTCGATTAGTTTTACCTGTTGTGATTGCACAAAGAAGACCAACACCCAGGCATAGTTCTACCACCATTGGGGTAGAAGTCTACATCAGCCAGGGGGTTCAGCCAACCACTGTCACCGCCATTGGTGTGGATAACCTCGGTGTAGGCTCCGTCGGAGGGTCTGAAGAGGAGGGCCGAGTCCCAACGGTCTGCTGGGTCCAGACCTGTAAAAAAATAATAGGCTTAGATAAGGACGTGGTCATTTTGAGCGAAGTATCTGTCGATAATGGTGAGTAAGTAACTAAATAAGTAATCATTTATTTAACAAAAAGACGTAGCCTAGGTAACATCAGAGATTATTTCAGTAAGAGATAGGTATGGCTAAAACAGATGAGTAAAAAGAAAGAAAGAAAGAAAATAAAGAAAGAAAGAAAAGAAAGAAAAAATGTTTATTCTGCGCAAACAAAATGCACCTTACAAAAAATAAAATAAACTAACAAAAGTAAAATGCACTCAAACAATGTGGACAAAAGCCCCGTATTCAGGTCGAAAATTTACACATTATTGTCCATTGACTGTTATGTCAGTCAAGGCTTGCTTGGGACCGACCATAGACAAATAGATCTATGCGCTACGAGTGTTACGACAGTAAGTGTCCTGCCGAGTTTTTGGCGGGATCGCGTTGGAACATGTCGCACGAATTTTAATTTTCATGAAATTTCGTGAAATAGCGAATTAAATTGTATAATTTTGGTAGTGAATTATTCAATTTAGTTACGTGTGAGTGCACAAGTGTAGTGAAGGTGAAAATAAGTGTCTAACGTGGACTTTTCGTGTTCCCCCCAAAAACTCCTAATAGGTTGTTGTAAAGTTACTACCGCTTTACAATAATTTTGACTTGACTGATCTCTTTTTAACTTCGTGCCTAATATCGGGCCATTTACTTGATTGAAAAGCAAAATTACTTGACACCGGCTAAATGCACAAGCAGTGCGAAGCCAAAACCCAAAAAAATAATAGAAGTTTCCTGCCCTGATAATAAGAGAATCCTTTATCTTGAAGGACAGTGTACTTTAGAGGGATTGACACGTTTCAAGATTCAAGATTCAAGATTCTTTATTTGTGGAAACATGAGTACACATACAGAGCATGCAAGTTAATAAATTACAATAGTTGAGATCAGTCATGTTTGGCCTTAGTGGCGTACAAATATTTAAATTTCGTCATAGTTATTACATAAGAATTATTTAATGTCAATTAAAATAAATTATCATCATAGCAATAATATGTTGCTGCATGTATGGATTATGTCAAAGATGTACTGATAATATTGTCATTGAGAAATTCTAGAACACTGTAATATGCTTTCCCTTGTAGCAGTATCTTTAATTTATTTTTTAATTGGCGGACATTAAGCTCCTTCCAACTATTAGGGAGTTTATTGAAAATTTTAGGGGCCATACAGAAAACACTCTTGTGCATTAATGTCGTTTTAGACCTATGTAGACAGAGAATACTATCATCGCGTCTACTATGGTTGCGATCAACCACTTCTGATTGACGTGGAAATAAGAGCCGATTTGATTTCACAAACATGACAATCTCTAAAATGTAAAGGCACGGGAGAGTTAATATTTTATATTTTATAAAGTAGGGTTTACAACTTTCAGTTGACTGCAATCTAAACATAGTCCTGATGCACCTTTTTTGGGCTTTAAAGGGTACGTCCTTGTCAGTTGAGTTGCCCCAGAAAATGATCCCATATCTTAATTGAGAAGAAACCAAACCGTGATAAGCCGTGAGCAATGATTCTGTGTTAAGCACTGGGACCAGTTTGAACAGAGCGTAACAAGAATTACTAATTTTTTTACTGAGTTCTTCTATGTGTGCTTTCCAGTTCAGCTTCTTGTCAATCGTCACTCCAAGGAATTTAGTGTTGTCAACTTCTGTAATAATTCTATTATTGTATTGGACATTAAGATCAGTCATAGTTGATAAACGTTGACTGAAGTGCATTACGGTAGTTTTATTAAGATTAATTTTTAGATTATTATTATTCATCCAATTTATTATTGATGTCAGAGAATTGTTAATGTCATTATTGTAGCTATCTTTAGTATTACATTGAATTGTGATAGTGCTATCATCAGCAAAGAGTGTAACTGGTTGGTCTACATGTTTAGGTAAGTCATTTATATATACTATGAATAGTGGGGGACCCATCACACTACCCTGGGGAACTCCATACTTGACCACTCGCTCGTGCGAATGAAATATTTCTTCACATTTCGTTTTTAAGTTTATCCTAGATATCTCCGTGACTTGTTTTCTGTTATCCAGATATGTTTTTATTAATTTTAGAACATTTCCTCTTATACCGTATGCTTCCAACTTATTTATTAAAATATCATGCCTGACGTAATCAAACGCCTGCGTCATATCACAGAATATGGTGCAGACGGGATTGGTTCTATCGACGTTTACCATAACTTTATGTAGGAAATCGTAAACAGCCATATTTATAGTTCGGTTTTCTCTGAATCCTTTTTGTTCGTTAACTAGTATATTATGTTTTTCTAAATAAGCACTTAATTCTTTATATATATATTTTTCAAATATTTTGGAGAAAACACTAATAATCGAAATGGGTCTGTAAAATTCCATGGATTCTCTATTTTCTTTTTTAAATATAGGTTTTACAATTGATTTTTTTAAAGCGTCAGGGAATATGCCAGTACTTATGCTTAAATTAATCAAATGACTTAAGTGCGTACAAATTTCTGGAGCCACCAACTTAACTATTTTTGTTGATATTCCGTCATAACCCACGCTGTTCGTATTTTTCAATAGTTTGATTATTCTAAACACGTCCTGCGGTATACAAGGGGGCATAAAAAATGATTTTTCTCTATTTGGGATATTTGAAGTGACTTGATTTCCTGAATTAACAAGTGGGACTACTTTTTCAATGAAGTAGTTGTTAAATTCGTTGGCTATTTTCTGGGGATCTCTTATAGTGTCACTGTTGACTTTTATTTTTGTGATCAGATTTCGTGGTATTTTATGCTTTGAGTTATTAATAATGTTCCAACTGGTTTTTGATTTATTACTGGATTGTTTTATTTTATAATTATTCTGTGCATATTGCGTTAATTGTATAATTTTCTTAAATAATTTAGAGTATTTAGTCAATCTATATTTATTAGTTCCATTTGGGTCACGTCTGTATTGCCATAAAAGTTGCCGCTTCTTTTTGCTGCATATTTTGATACCACGTGATACCCACTTAGATTTATTTGCTGTATGTATCATGACAGATACTTCAGGAAAGCATAAATGGTAGAAAAGCGAAAACGTTTCTATAAATGTATTGTAGGCTATGTTAGGATCACTTGTTTCGTATATTTCAGAGAATGACAACCTACGCAGGCAATTTTGAAATTTTGCAATATATTCTAATTTATAATCACGCCTATTCATACGCCAGTATCTTAGAGTGCAACAACTTTCGACAGGTATTTTTATTAATTGCGCTGTGTGGTCGGACAGCGCGAATTCAAGCACTTCTACTTTACAGACTCTTTTGAAGTTATGTACAATATTATCTATACATGTTTGACTCTTTATTCTAGTAGGCTGATTAACAGATAATCTTAAATTATAATTCAGTAAGAGACATTCAAAATCTAAAGTTTGGTAAGTTTTTTTTAAGGTATTTACATTGAAATCTCCTGCTATCACAATATTGCGAAAAGATTGATTAGTGACTTCTCGCAAAAATGTATGTAGTTTTTCCATGAACATATTGAAATTTTTGGCGTTTGGAACTCTATAAATACAAGCTATTACAATTTTATAGTTAATCAACTCTACGGCACAACATTCAAAAACCCCGGTTTCTGACATTTTTGTAATTTGTTTCAATTCCTTATATTGAAGTCCGTTTCTTACAAGTATACATGCTCCACCTCTTTTACTTTCCTTTCTTGTGTAGCACACCGCAAGCTGATAATTAGGTATATTAAGGTATTGTTCATAGCCCTCCATAATAAAATGCTCTGTAATACATAGTATGTCCACACATGACTTTGTATCTGCTAACTCTTCTAGACACACTGTTATTGCATCTGATTTAACTAACAATCCTGCAATATTTTGATGCATTATGTGTAAATATTTAGTTACGAAAAAGGCTCGTTGATTGCTCATTACAGGTCCCGTCTTTATTATTATCCGCAGAAACTTCGTCACAAATAGCAAACGCATTGTCGTCAGCTTCACTAAAGTTATTCGTGTTAGAGTATTCTATGTCAGTGATCAGAGCTTTTATTTCGTCAAAAATTGTTCTCATTGCAGTGTTGTTTATTAAGCCCGATTTTTTGTGAAACATACTAAAGTCATACTTAAGGTTTCGATTTGACTCCAGGTAGTAAGCGTGTTCATAGGTCAACAGATCCAAGTAGAGTAGGTTATTAAATGCCTTAATCCTCCAGTTGTATATGCTACTATGATTTCCATATGCATATGTAGGGAAGCATAAAATTATGTTAGTATGTGTTATTCTACTTAGCACATTTCTTATGTTGATTATAATTTTGTGGTAGTCATTTGTTACTTTAAAGTCTTCTGGTCCTATTAGTAGTATGCAATAGTCTTCAATTGTGAAGTCAGATAGTTTTGACTCAATACCATTAAGAAGCTGTTCTATACCTACTCTCGGTGTTAGATAGTGACATATTTCATCTTGATCTTCTACTAATACATTTTGTGCAATATTTATGATATTGAATTTCTGTTCCGTGCTAAGTATACATACTTTTTTCTTTCTACAAGTTGGTTGAGTCATCTGTTTCGTATTGTTTTTAGTTAATGTATTTATATTTCGCGCCTTTTGTATGTAGCCGTTTCTGTTGTCTTGTTGCTTTTCCCGAGTTTCATTGTCATTTTTTTGGCTTGTTATAGTATCAGTTTGTGTCTGCTTTGTGTTAAAGTTTGTGAGAGGTATTTTCTTAGGTGTTTTTCGGTTCGACTTAATAGGGGTATCTGCTGTCACTTTTTTGTATAACTGGTTTTTTTTAACCAAGTCTTCATTCAAGTGTTTGAGTTCAGTGTTTTCTTCATTCAATAATTGTATTTCTTTATGGGCGCTATTTAATTCTGATTCAAGGTTTTGTATTTTATCTCTCAGTATTTTTACTTCGTCATATTCATCCTCAGAGATATCTGGTAAGCTATTGGAGGTGCACTCTAGTGTCTGTGATGTTACGTCATTGTCGCAATCATCTGTACTTGGGTCCGAATTGGTACGGACGTGTTTACTACGGAAAGTTATATTTCCCAGGAAATTATTCATCCTTTTATTTAAAAAAATATATAATTGATTATTTTAATTATTAAATTATATTGATTAATTAGAAACAAGTATAATCTGATCTCAAAAAGAGCTTCTACTTTTCTGATATGTTGAGATTTGAACTCGCATCTTCTTCAATTGCAGCCAACAGTAGTTACCATTAGGCCAAATAGACATTAGATACGTAGGTGAAATTTGTGACCATATTAGATGCTGACCGATAGTGTATTGTTTGCGGACTAGATGGCTCTGTCCTAATAATGTCCGGCTTTAATTGCGGTGTGATCCCTCAGTACACACGCACATTTTATGGTAACACTAGTTATTAGTTGGTATCACTGTCAACTTGTTGTTACTGCACTAGATGGCGCTTATCCAAAGATTTAATTCTTACTGACTAGTGCGCAGGCGACGACGGGGACAGTGGCGGTTGGCGCGGGAGGTATCGAGCGCTCTGCGGGTTGTCGTAGGTCAGGGATAGAGTTCGTTAAGACACTATTCAAATTTTGAGTTTTTTTCCACAGTTTTAATTTTGATATTACTATTTCATACATGTGTTATAACACCACACATCATATATTGTTTATAATTATGATTGTTTTGTAGGCTATTGTCTTAAAATTTTGGTTTTTACACTGGTATAACGTATAACACTGAGTTTATTGAGTTTTTTAGTCAATGTTTACATATTTGAGAATCAATGTTTTTATGATAACCCGGTATTTTTAAACTACGATAACACTGTTACTGCTTGTTTATGAGTCTAACTTCACTTTTATGTTTAATACACTATTTGAATACGGGTTTTACTATTTTAAATAACTATTAAATTACGAGCACAATCACATGCAATGTTTACTTGTCAGCTGTCAACTGTCAACTGACGTTTTACAAAATATTTCTTGACGATAGGGCAATTTTAAATTTGATGGCTCTTAATTTTGGTGAAATACCTATTGATGTAGCAAGTTTAAAGACAGCTAAACAGAACATAATGAAAATGTAGGACAAGATTAAATAAAAAATAATTAGTAGAAAAAAAAAATTGCCGTATATTTCTTGCGTAATAGAAAAAGTCTAAAGGTGGAACCGATAATAGAAAAGTATGTGGAAACCGGATGTCATGGTACGGGCATGTGATACGGAGGTATGAGGAAAATGTGGTGAGGAGAGTTTTGAGTATGAATGTCGATGGCTATAAGAGTAGGAGGAGACCAAAGAAACGATGGATGGAATCATCATCATCATCATCAGCCTATAATGTTCTCACTGCTGGGACACAGGCCTCCTCTCGGTGAGAGGGATTAGGCCGTAATCCACCACGCGGGCCCAGTGCGTGTTGGTAGATGTCACATGTCTTCGAATTTTTGGTTCTAGGACATGCCGGTTTCCTCAAGATGTTTTCCTTCACCGTTTTGAGAGCAGCGGTGATGAAATAATTTACACAAAGTAATGCGCCTGTCTGGGTTCGAACTCACGACCTACAACTCGTAAGTCGCGGCAGTTACCACTTGGCCACCACTGCTCTTATGGATGGACTGTACGTCTGTAATTGGGGTGGCTACGGAGGTGACGACTTAGTGTGGAAGGGAGAACTATGAAAATGCCTTGTCCTTAATATGTTCCCACTGCTGGGACACAGCCTTCTCTATGAGTCGGCCGTATCTGTAATCTACCAAACGGGCACAGTACAGGTAGATATAACACGGCTGCGAACTTTTAGTTCTAAGACATGCCGGTTTCCACACAATGTTTTCCTTCACCGTTTTGAGAGCAGTGGTGATGAAACTTACCGGTGACGTATCCAACATTGCCGTTGATAGTCCTTGCGATATGTCCAGCACCATGACCTCCGACACTGAAGCCAACGATGTGGTAGTTGTTGGGGTTGGCTCCTGTCAGGTTGTTGAGCCAGTTGATGAAACGACCAGCAGCTTCACCTGTAGACACGTAAAAAGGTCAGGAAGTAAATGAGAGGTGTAATAGAATAAACGACGAAGTCCTAAAAGTAGTTGGTTCATAATTTACTTACTACTGTATCGATTTCAGTGAATTTTAATATGGGTTTTTTTATAACTTATTTTGTTAACTGAGCCGAAGAAAATTAAATATTATTCCCAGGTCATAAGGATCAATTTTAAATGCGTAAAATAAGACTTAGATCAAGGATAGTTCTAACCGACTTCAAAAAGAAGGAGGTTATCAATTCCACATGTTTAAATGTTTTTTTTTATGTGTTTTCGGGCATAACTCCGTCATTTATAGACAGATTTGCAAAATTCTTATCTTTATTCTTATTCTTTCATACAGATCTGATAACGCGTTTCGGAGACAGACAACGGAACTCTTCAAAAAATTACAGCAAATCAACCGAAAATGCTGCTATCGCATTTAATATGCATTGTTTTGACCCCAAGCATGATGAAATTTCGAATTGGAGGTACCTAAAAAGTGAAAAATAAAAACTTTTTTCAAAAAAATAACAACCGACTCCGAAATCGGTGACTTTGGATGTGTATTTTAATTATTTGTCACCGCCTTCCGAAATTAAAGTTAATTTGCACTTTGTAGTGTTTTTTGGAAGTCGGTTGTTATTTTTTTGAAAAAAGGTTTTTCTAAATAATAAAACACTGGTTTCAAATATCAATTCTTTTTGCGGAGTTTTGGTAGGTCATTTAATTTGACCCTGTATTTAGTGTGGAATCGTAGAAACTTTTGCTTGAATTCTTCAGCTCAATCAAAGTTAAAGACAAAGCTGTTATTTCTAATGGGCACATAAAGGGCACTTTTAAACGTCAAAATTTACATCAATCAATCATCTTCATTTAGAATCTGAAGATATATTGGACTTACCAGCTTGAGTAGCGCGGGGTCCCCAGCTAGATCCAGCACTCCAGTCCAGGATGATCACATTCACATTACCAGCAGCCAAGAACGCTGGAACAAAGGGAAAATTTTAAAGGAGCGAATTTTTGGTGGTCCTATGGACCCAAAAACAGATTAAACTTACCAACATCGCGACTTAAAATGCACGCCAATAGTACCTTTGTCATGACCATAAAAATGTATAATAAGTTATCGGAAATAATAAAGAACTTAGATAAATATAACATCTTCATCAATAAATTGAAGCTTTTCCTTGTAAGCAAATGCTACTATAGTATAAGCGAACACCTAAATGTTAGGTTATAAGTAACCTCCTATATATTTGTATCTAGAAATACTCAGCATTATAGATACTCTATAAGTAGAGTAATTCATGTATTCGAATTATATTTACGATCCAACTTACCGTTGCATCAAATCATGAATTAAATTATTTCGGGATTTTACGTGATAATCCTGAAAATTTGGTAATTGCAAGTTTAGTTAAAAATAGCTTTTACACATCTTAAATAAAGCTTATTATCAACTTACTGAAGATTTTTCCCGAATCCCGGGAAAAAAAATATAGTCGTAAGGAAGTCTCCACTTTGTCTCTGTTCTCCAAAGTTTAGGCAAATATATATAATCAGCCTATTCCGATCACTGATTGTGACGCATCCAATAAACAACTTACATTAGAGATAATAAACATTAATTACGTAATAAATAATAATAAGTAAATAAAATAACAAATAAATGTGTATAATTTATAAAATAATAATCATAATTCTTCAATTTAAATCTGTGATACTAAAACACTATAAATTACCAACAACTTAACTACTTATCTCATCAAACACGCAGTGTTCTTCCTCCTCTCTCCTACTTGATCTATGCTGTGCCCCACTGGGTCCATTGTGACTAATTTTATTTCCCTATCAACTTTATACATTATGGTACGCAATAAAGAATTGAGAATGGACTGTCGGGATGTTGTATATAGGTTGACTGGCAATTAGTGACCGACATTTAAACACATGATTGTACTCATCAAGGATCAACTTTTACTATGGGACCAAACGTGAAATCGAGAAAAAAAAATCTGCTGTTCCCTACATTTATGTTCGCATAACTCGTCAAAATGTAGGGAAGAGCTGATTTTTTTTTCGCGATTTCAGGTTTGGTCCCATACTAAAAGTTGTTCATAATGATGAGTACAATCATGTGTTTAAATGTCGGTCACTAATTACCAGTCACCCTATAGATGTGAGTCTCGTGGTAAACTCTGACTGTACTCCTACAATAAGTCGATTTCCCTAATGATTAAGTAAATTAATCACTAATTCACGCGTGATCCGTAAGACTGTCATAAAATTTCTTTTGCCTAAAGTTAATAGGTTCGAACTAGCTAATAAGTAATTCACTTAAATACCAAAGTCTTCATCATTATTTCAGCCGAAGACATCCACTGCTGGATATAGGCCTCCCCCAAGCATTTTGGGGAGGGTTTGCCATAATCGCCACGCTTGGCAGGCGGATTGGCGATCGCAGTATGGTGGTAAAATGCATAGAGAACGCTGCTGCCTATTCTCTAGTGAGTCCCTTAGTCGCCTTTTGCGACACCCACGGGAAGAAATGGGATGGTGCTATTCTTTATGTCCGGCACCACACGGAATACCAAAGTATAAGTATTATTTTTCATAAAATACTTTGATTTTATTGATTGTAAAACACGTAGTCATGTAAAATATGCTTTTGCGCTTACCTGGCAGAAGAACGGTGTTGAATGAAGAAGTCACGGACCCTGCGAAGCCGTGCATCAACACGATGGTGCGATGGCTGGGGTTGAAGTTTGAGTTCTGGACTGTACCAGCGTTGTTTAGAACTAGGGGTTGGCTGATTGAGGGGTTCGATCTGAAAGGGAAAATTAAATCAGCAAGAATAAAAGAAAAGGTAGTAAAAAAGGTACAGTAATAGGGAGTAACGAAAAAAATGATTTCCATTAAACTATTAACATTTTTGGACTGTCAAAAAGTCGTCAGTTAGTCAGAGAGTGATGCTAGTTGCACATTTCAAAACGCAGATCCCTATGGAGAAGAACTGGCATCAAACTCCAAGGACATTCTTTTGAATCATGTAAATATTAAAAAAAATCTGCAGGCTTAGCACGAGCACCGATTTGTCGACGGAAGAATAGACACGACTATTAACTAAATTATGTACAATAGGAAAACATTGTGGCCGTCGAGTAGAAAGTTTGTTATCTGTGTCATTTTGACAGTTTAGCAAGAAATCATCATCATCTGCCCAGCCTTTTCCCAACTATGTCGGGGTCAGCTTCCAGTCTAACCGGAGGCAGCTGAATACCAGTATTTTACATGGAGCGATTGCCTATCTGACCCCCACAACCCAGTTACTGGATAATACGATACCCCTTGGTAAGACTGGTTGTCAGACTTTCGGGCTTCTGATGACCCGTAACGACTGTCAAAGATCCACAAATGACAGCCGGGACCAACGGCTTAACGTGCTTTCCGAGGCACGGAGGGGTCTTGGTATGTAAAGATGGTCACCCATCCACGGACCAACCGCGGCAAGCGTAGCTTAACCTGGCCGATCGACCCGTGCAGCTATTGTTATTTAGCCACAAGCAAGAAATATTTTTATGAAATAGTTTACATACAAGGACCTGAACAAATATCGTTAGAAACATGACAGTAGTAGTTGTAGAAGGATATCTACGGCATTGTTTTAGAGGGTAGGAAATTATCAAATTACTTCTCGCGCTCTGGGTGGAGCAGGAGGGCGTGTCAGACTTTTACTGATTAAAATCCACCCGTGTTCCATCAGTAGCCTGTGTGAATTTTTTTTTGCAAATTCCACCTTACACGCATGACTTAAAGTGGTTTTTACAAAGCAACGTCCAAAAAGACACCTGCGCACATTGTGTCCTATTTATGCGGACGTTTTTGAGACGCTGATGTATATCTTGGGTTTTTTGTATATCAATGGACACGACGCAAAAAACTAGCAGTTCTCGACTCACATGGTGAACAAGTGGTATCTGTTGGACTGGTCCGGGTTGTATCTCGCGAGCTTGTCATAGTCGCTGACCTTCAGCCAGTTGTCAACCAGGTGGGCGTTGCCAGCGTCATCCTCAAGGTAGTCGTAGCGAAGACCCTCAGAAAACTTTCCGATGACCGGGTCATTTGCTGGGTAAGCTGAGAAAAAATAATTGTTTGTGAATTAGATTGTTCTTACGAGTGTTCATCCTACGCGGGCTGGCAAATGGGGAATTAAAAGCGATTCATCATTCATCATCATTTCAGCCGAAAGACATCCACTGCTGGACATAGGCCTCCCCAGGTTCCTCCACTTCGACTGATCTTGTGATTCCCCCATCCAGCGGATACCCGCGGCCTTCACAAGGTCATCGGTCCACCTTCCCACTCTCCCAGTGGACGTCTTTCGCCTGAAATGGTGATGACGATGATTTTTGCTGAACTGGGTGTTTTTGACGCAGCCATGAGGCACACTATACTGCTAGTTTCTACAACTACTATCAAAATATGAAATCATTTAAAAGAAAGTCAAATAAAAGTGTAAGGTTTCGCACCTTACACTTTTATTTTATTTTTATTTTACTCCATCCTGCTGTATAATATGTGATCAATGATTTATTAATTTTTTATGATAATTGATAAATGATTTTATTTCTATAAGTAGGTTTGTACAAACACTTTTACACGTCAATCACATACTTTTTAACTAGATGAGGCGTTTCCTATCTGCCTTTTTAGTCTGTGTTAAAACAATGTATTTTCTTTCTTTCTTTTGCTGTTTCTTTAATTAGTATTATGTCAAAGTTTTACTGAAAGTACTTGAACAACTTAACTGTTTATTTCTAAATATATTCACTATCTATGACGGAGGTAACACCTATAGGCGAAATAGATTACAAAACCAATCAATTCACGTAATCCATGCTTATCAATCTACATATTATACAATCAGATACTATTTCATACTTCAATCAAAACAACCTATTGTATACTATAACATAACGCTAGTATTCCCGATGGGTTAGACAGAGGCATACCTTTAGTCGGTACACCAGCATTTCACCTATTATTGATGTTCAGGTCAATCACCGAACAATAATAAACATGTCAGCGTAATTGCGACCTCGCGCTCTATGCCTTGAATCAAATCAAATCAATCAAAACTTCGGGAGTATTTTACTCCACTGTTTGACTATGTACATCAAAAATTAAACATGGTATGGTTTTGTCTCATTATTGATATTGTATGTACGGAAACAGAATACTAAAATAAAAAGCCATTAAAAAGTTATGAGCCAACAAAGTTTCGTTTTTCTTACTAATTTAATCTAGCTTTGGGCATGTTTACGTAATAAAAGGAGTATAAAATCTCGAAAACCAAGTCGGTACCGATAAAGCTCAATTATCTAAAAGTTCAATAAACTTAATTGGTCATTGGTTTATGAAGTGGTTTTTTCATAAAACCCGATCTTCTGAAGATCTTTTCTTAATGATTAACGCGCCTGTTTTACTATAACTGATCCTGCAGCTTACTCAATAATGTTGTGCGTGTAGACTAGCGTCTAACTGCTCATCACTGACACTACCTCTGTCAGACACGAAGCCTGGGGCCTAAGTCTACTAATTTATAAACGTCACAATGGTCTCTCAATGGTAAGTTTTTGACAGATTTGCCATACAAAAACTGTCAAAAACACACCATTGAGAGACCATTGTAACGTTTATAAATTAGTAGACTTAGGCCCCTGGTGAGACAGCGTGCTTTTTAGCCAGGCCCACCAGTGACTTCGAGCCCGCGACTAATGTACCCTTAACATAGGCGATTAGTCTATTATGTGAACACTGCAAGGACAGGCCTCCCCGGGAGTATGTCTCGCGGGGTCCCTAATTATTGATTCTAGGTTCAATTAAAACTTAATTTATAATGTAACCTTCATGCATAACATCTAATTACACAGCTGTACATTGTCCAGCAGGCTTAACGCGAGTAGCGTTTTGTCGACAGAAGAGTAGACAAAAATGACGTGTCCATGTAGACTGTTGACAGTTTTGAACCGAGAAATGTAGACAAGCGATTTATATTCTACGTTAGGGTAGAAATAGAAAGCATTGTGCTAAGCCTGCGGGGAACCGCAAGAAAATGTAAATCAATGTTTCCATTTTCTTCTAGTTTTCGTTGTATTCTTGGGAACAAACATACGCACTAACACACACACAATCATGCCACACACACACCACACACGCTTACACACAAACACATCACGTGGTGTGTGATATTTTAACCCCAAGAAACAGAATGACTGCAGTTTGGGGCACACCGGCGAATAATAACCTGACTGTAGGTAATATTTTAGGCTACTCATGTCGTTTTAACTGAGCAGTGACGGCCCAGTGGTAACGACTGTGACTTACGAGCTGTAGGTCGCAGGTTCGAACCCCGACAGGCGCTTTCATCATCATCATCATTTCAGCCGAAAGACGTCCACTGCTGGACATAGGCCTCCCCCAAGCTCCGCCACTTCGACCGGTTCTGTGCTTCTCGCATCCAGCGGACTCCCGCGGCCGTCACAAGGTTATCGGTCCACCTTGTGGGAGGCCTTCCAACTTTACGTCTTCCGGTACGCGGTCGCCACTCCAGGACTTTTCGGCCTCATTGGCCATCTGTTCTGCGAGCAATGTGCTCTGCCCACTGCCACTTAAGTTTGGCAATTCTTTCCGACAGGCGCTTTACTTTGTGTAAATTATTTCATCACCACTGCTCTCAAAACGGTGAAGGGAAACATCGTGAGGAAACCGGCATGTCCTAGAACCAAAAATTCGAAGACATATGACATCTACCAACCCGCACTGGGCCCGCGTGGTGGATTACGGCCCACTCACGAGAGAAAGGAGGGGGGAGGGGTTGGTTAACGGGTAAGTTGAGAGACATCATAATCAGTCGTTAATGTTCCCACTGCTGGGACACAGGCCTCCTCTCTGTGAGAGAGAGTGGCCACGCGGGCCCAGTGCGGGTTGGTAGATGTCACATGTAATAGAATTTTCGGTTCTAGGACATGCCGGTTTCCTCACGATGTTTTCCTATACCCTTTTAAGAGAAATAGTGATGAGATAATTTACACCGCAGATTACAATGCACTCGACCCGAATTCACTATGACCACTTAACGATTCCTTACTTCGAAACCACGTCAATACCTTATATCACACACGACATCTCCCAATAAATATCGACAAATTGTCTTGGAACACACAGAATATGACATTTCGATTCTTTACTGTTACATTGGTTTCTGCAAAACACGATATTGATGTAGTTTAAACGTAGTAAGATTCTGTGTGGAATTATTAGAACTATACAAAATTGGGCCCCAGTTCAGCGCTAAGGGTGGCAAATCGAACACTGTTTTTTCGACGCGCTGTGATCAGATGCACTCTATTGGATTTTAAATGCTCGGTATAACACAGAAGGTTCAAAATCCGGTGATAAAAAGAAGAGTTAGTACTTACCAGCGGCCAATGCTGCGCTACACAATAGAACGGCTGCGGTCAGAGACACCATCTTTGCAGATTTAGACTTAGACTTGGCAATACAGGCCCTTTTATGTTCTAATCTTATCTGGAGTTAGATAATAGCTGAATGAACGTCAGACACGCAGCTGCAAAGTTTTAGGGTTCAATTAAAAAAAAATACGGAACCAAAGACGAGTTTCGATAGTGAAGTTATTTTTGACTTTGTACTTTTTGAAAATCGGTAGTTTATTTTTCACGTTTTATTTGTGGTATCATAGTCGATCGATCAGGTTAAGCTACGCCGTGGTTGGTCCTTGGATGGGTGACCAAAACACACCAAGACCCCTCTGCGACGGAAAGCACGTTAAGCCTATGGGCTCGGCTGTCATTCGTGGATCTTTGACAGTAGGGGTCGTTAGAAACCATAAAGTCTGACAACTAGTCTTACCAACGGGTGCAACCCAGTTATTGGGTAACACGACCCAGTAACTGGGTTGTGGAGGTCAGATAGGCAGTCGCTCTATGTAAAATACTGGTATTCAGCTGAAACTGCTTAGACTGGAAGCCGTCCCCAATATACTTGCGAAAAAGCTAGACCAGATGATGATGATGTTGATGATCATCATTATCTTCAACAACCCGACTTCACTCACTGCTCAAGTGCCAATTCCCACGCTCCAGTGCCAAGTTCATCCAGGTTTTGCCCGCAATGCCATCAATTTCGTCCGCCAATCTCGCCGCCGGATGATTGACATCTCGTCTTCCAGTCCTTGGAAGCCACTCTGCTACTCACCTTCTTTTTGGAAGTCGATTAAAAACATGTAGGTCTGTTGTTTTTTTAACTGTTGTTATATAATGGTTATAAGCTTATAATTTTATTGTTCCTAAATATAATTACATAAATTTAAAAAAAAAACTTAAAAAAAAAAAAGAAAAACAACCGACTTCCAAAAAACACTATAAAGTGAAAAATTACTTTAATTTCAGAAGTCGATGACTTTGTATATGTATTTTATTAATTTCTAGTCACCGCTTTCTGAAATTAAAGTAATTTTTCACTTTATAGTGTTTTTTGGAAGTCGGTTGTTTTTTTTTTTTATATGTTTTTATTTTTCACTTTTTAGTTATAGTACCTACCCCACACCAATTTGAAATTTCATCATCCTTGGGGTGAAAACAATGCATATTTGTGCTATAGCAGCAATATCGGTTAATTTGCTGTCATTTTTCGAAGAGTTCCGTTGTCTGTCTCCGAAACGCATCATTCGATCTATATGAAATTTAAATGGGACCATTTCGAAATAAACCCTTTTCGAACAAAAAAGAATTTTGCGATAGGTATTATGACGGAGTTATGCCCGAACCTCCACCGAACTCCTAACCGAAAAGTTGTACCTTCTTTCATCAGCTCAGCGTCATGAGATGATGATGACCATACGCAAATGTCTCAATAGCTTTAGAAAATGTATGAAAAACATTGTTAATTCCTACAAAATTTGAGGGTTGCCCTCGATTTCCCTGGGGTCCCATCATCAGATCCTGACTTGGTGCCAATGGGACCACCTCAGAAGTATACTGTTTCAAATAAAAAAAGAATTTTGAGAATCAGTCCACAAATGGGGGAGAAATCGATGAAAATACATTAAAAAAAACATACAGTGGAACATATAACCTCCTCGTTTTTTGGAAGTCGGTTAAAAAAATATATTACATGTTTCCTATATCTAATACCAATAAACGAGCAATTCTTGTAAATTATATATACCTTTATACATATAAATTATGTTTTATGTAAAAAACTGTCAATGGTGTTTAGCATTTCGACAGTGTACTGTAGATTAAGACGTAGAAGAAGATTATGAAGAAAAAACTGTTGTTACCAGTTACCCATAAAGTTACAATTTTTGCGCTGCTTTGTCTCAGTAGCCGCAGTAGCGGCGCCAGCACAGCCAGCCTATCTATTTTAAATTATCAGTAAAACCCAACCATGCTTCAATTGTTAGTCATCAAAACAAATACCTAATTATAATTGTTTTCAAAGATAAATTCTTTTCAATGATTAATATAATTCATTTTAATCTTTAATTGATTTGCGTCGGTGATTATAAATCAATTATGAATTGGCACGTTCTACTTATCTAATTCTTTTTAAAACAGTTTTGATAAAATTATATTTAATATAATTATAATTTTTTCCTGACTCAGACTTCGTGGGTGGGTAGTGATTTCGTGGTTACACGTAACATCACGCATGTCATGTAATCCCTAAATGGTTAGCCAGAGTACCCCCTAATTTCGCATGTATGTTTAAGTTCCAATGTAAACGTGCGCTAACACGAGAAACTAAAATTGCTCAATCCTGGTCAATTCTCGTCAACTAAGACGTCACGACTACATCCAGCAATTTAGGGCGACAGCAACATGTAGCAACCTGTTGCAAGAAATACGGCCACACAATACCATGCAATTTGGAGCAACTTTATAAATTAGGCAATACAAGTCAATACGTTGCCCGCCGCTGGCGCCAGCCAGTTTATCTCGCAAAAACTAGAAAGTCATACGTATAAACAATCTAGAAAGTAGATTGAATAGAAACGCCCTGGCTGGAGGCTTTTAGACGCCCTGCCTGGAGGCTTTTAGAATCCTAAAAACCTTCACAGGAAAGTCCGGTTGAGCAGTCACGGCCTCTCAAGGTCAACTGCGAGATGACAAACACAAAAAAAAAAAAAAAAATTGAATAAAAATTTCCAAACCGATTGGATATTCGGCAACTCATATTGGCTACATTGAGAAATGTGAAATAAATGGAGCAACTAGCTTCCGCCCGCGGCATCGCCCGCGTAGAAGTCGGAAATTATACCGCGGGAACGTACTACTGGGAAAGTATCCTGTGTGTTAATCTAGGTTATAATCTATCTGTGTGCCAAATTCCATCCAAATCCGTTCAGCCGTTTTTGCGTGATTGAGTAACAAAGATCCAATCATCTTCACAAACTTTCACATTTATAATGTTACGGGCTACCCTTCTTACCCCTTTAGGGGTAGATTTTAGATAAATCCTGATACACGTTATTCTTTATTTTTGGATTTAGGCATAAATACTGAGTTTCGAGTTAATCAGAGAGCGCGTTAAAATTATTCCATACAAACTTTAACAACCCCCAATCCCCTTTTTTTTTTTGGGTGGGAAATCATCAAATAACTTCTCCCGCTCTGGGTTGAGCAGGAGGGCGTGTCAGACTTTTACTGACTAAAACCCACCCGTGTTCCTGCAGTAGCCCGTATGCCAGGGGCTGTGGTGTCTCTTTCGAACAAACCCGCACTCCTGGCAGGCATCGGCCCTTGCGGGCCCCATCATTTTTTGTGCTGACATCTCTTTGAGGCGCGCGTGGAACACAACGCGCCGTCGACTTGGGCTTGGTCCTTACCGGACAGCGAGCTACCCATTACTCGCCGTCCGCAAGCCCATGCCTACGGTGGCCGGAAATCAGCCTGGGATCCCCGACGCCCAGGGCGTCTCCGTATCCTGCGGCGGTTGGGGTCGCGAGGGCGCATATGCTGCCTCTCCCTCACGTGCGCCGCCTCGGGATCTTCGCGAGCATTACTGCTTCGCTGAAGGAGGTGACGGCTCCCCATGCCCTCTCGCTCCGTACCATGGCCTGGACCAGGGCCGGACGCGAGAGATCGCCGCCGCCGATCGCCTCCACGAGAACATGGCGGTGCTCTGCCTAAGCCGGGCAGACCGCCACCGTGTGCTCCACCGTGTCCTCAGGGCGATCTTCGCAGTGGAAATACCCGGGCGTTTCCTCCCGCCCTATCCGAAACAGGAACCTCCCGAAACAACCGTGTCCGGTGAGGACCTGCGTCAGGCGGAAGCTGAGGACGCCATGCCGCCTCTCAAACCACTCCTCAAAGAGGGGACTTACCGCCGCAATCGTGGCGTACCCAACCCCCAATCCCCCTGTAGGGGTAGTTTAGAAAAACAATAAATAACCAACTTTATAATTTACTTAGATAATTATTTGTGGTAAGTTTCAAGTTTAGTAACTCAAGGAATATCATTTTTCATACAAACAAAATCCCTCTTTTCTAAAATTTCTAGTCCTAGTAGTTTCGGCTGTGCGTTGATTGATCAGTCAGTCAGTTTCTCCTTTTATACATTAAGAATCAATATTCCCGAAACAATTGCCGCATTTTATTTTTGTTGCTCGAGATTGCTCCATTAAAGCCAAGGAAACACTAGGGGCAAACGTCCCGTGTAACTCAGATTCTGCGTGTTGCTGCAACATCATAGCAACGTTCCCAAACTGTTCCGAACTGTCCCTTAGTGTTTCGCACAACATTCTACGTGACCCGGGACATGTTTCATGTTGACACTCTGCGGGCAAAACCATGAGTACCGCGACAGTGTTGCAGCGTTTTTTCTCTAATGTAGAGGTGTGCGCAACTTTTTCAAAACATCACTTAAAACATTTATTTGTGTTCCCTACTTAGGAGTTAATTACGCATCCGCCACCTTCTCTTTCGCTTCTTCTTATTTCCCGTTAGAATAATGACGGCAGCACAAATCAAGACAACCTCTTCGGGCAACATCCCAGAAACTACTGACTAGTGTGGACACCTGCAATGTGCCGCAACATTGTCCCCAGGAACATCACGTAGCGGTCAGCGTTGGTCAGCGACATGTTCCCCAACATGTTGCTCTATTTGTCCGTAAGTGTATCCGTGACTTTCATTGATCCAGATTAATCCCTTAGGCCTTTGCCTCGAATCTTGCGGGCAGCGGGCCGGCGGCGGCGACGCGCGACGGCGCGGGAGCGGCAGGATCTAATGCATAAAATTAAATGTTTTCGAGGAAACAGCGGCGCGGCAGCGGCGCGGGGGCGGGCAGTGAGCGGCGCGAGTGGTGCACTCCAGTCAAGCGGTGACCGCGCGCGCGGGATTTCCTTCTTCTTTTGCCCACAATAAATCAAATAAATTTTAATCAAAAAGATGTTGCCGCCGTTGTTCAGATATTTCGTTCGCGAATAAAAACAAACATCTCAACGACACAACCACGAACACAACACTATGCCGCTGTAGTGCCGCGCGATCTGCCGGCTGATTTCGAGAACGGGTCAGCGTTGCCCGCGCCGCCGCCGCCACCGCCCCGCTGCCCGCAAGATTCGAGGCAGCGGCCTTAGTGTTGCCGAGTAATAATTACTCAAAAAATAATTGCTCGTGTAACACCTTAATAGGCATCGTGGCAATATTGCCATTAACCGGGTGCAAATCCAACCTCCTGCACCCTGATTATGTATCACACTATTAAACAGAATCTGATTATTTTTGAAAGTTATTGCTAATCCATTGTTTCATGTGTTCGTATAAATTGTCTGCTTAACAACGTAAACAACGCAATGAATATTGTGGAACTGTCAAATGAAAGTGATTCCTACTCATAGTGTATTTACGCAATTACCCGTCAGACTGTTCGTTGTCATCATCATTATAATTTCAGCCGAAAGACGTCCACTGCTGGACATAGGCCTCCCCCAGGCTCCTCCATTTCGACCGGTCTTTTGGGGGGTTTTGCCATAATGGCCACGCTTGGCAGGCGGGTTGGCGATCGCAGTATGGTGGTAAAATGCATAGAGAACGCTGCTGCCCATAAGTCCCTTAGTCGCCTCCTATGACACCCACGGGAAGAAATGGGATGGTGCTATTCTTTTACGCCCGGCGACACATACGGGACTGTTCGTCGTGATTTTGTTCGTTGTATTAATGCAAAAATACATTCTCAGGAATTAGGTTCGTGATGTCTCTCGTAAACAGCTTGTAGACATGGCTCAGGAGTGAGATTGGCCTATAATTCTTAAGAAGGGTATTGTCACCCCTCTTAAGGGAAAGTATGTAGCACCACAGCTGTGGCGTTTTGCCTCGCGTATGACGGAATCAAACAGCTTCTGGAGGGCCTTAAGACTGTGTGGGGCCGGACGTAAAAGAATGGCACCATCCCATTTCTTCCCGTGGGTGTCGTAGAAGGCGACTAAGGGACTTACTAGAGAATGGGCAGCAGCGTTCTCTATGCATTTTACCACCTTAGTTGTGCCATCGCCAACCCACCTGCCCAGCGTGGCGATTATGGCAAAACCCCCCAAAAAGGTCAAGCAGCCCTACAAAACGGCCCCTAGTACCCGGCGGCCCCCCTACCCTCGGCTACGCGGCCAAGGTTACGGTGAGGCAAGGGGTGCTAAGAATCTCCGTAAGAGATCTGGCTACCACAACAAATGAAAACTGCACCTGGCAAACCACATTCGCACTGAGAAAAATATCGCAACGGAATTTTATTGCCATTGCATTTTCAGTTTTATGTGTTGAACCAAGCATTTACAATCCAACAGAGCGCATCCCAGCGCGTCGAAGAAATAAATTGTTCGATTTTGAACTCTCGGTGCTAAAGAAGTGCGTTGAAGATCCTGTGCGCGATATTTCTACGTCGTGGATTCACATACTCTTTAATTTTTAATCAGCATTTAGAAAGAAAGAAAGAATACCGTTTATTTGGACACAGTTCGTGAAACACAAAATACATTAAAAATAAAAAATAAAGTGAAAATAAATACGGCTGCGCCAATAAGGTTTATTTCAGCATTAATGCCAGACAGATGCTGTCTGACGCTGGTTTTCTAGTGAACCTTTAGGGACAAGTGACGAGGAGTACAAAACAGTGTGACATAGGTACCTAATACATAATTTTTATACTTATTACAAACAAGTAATCACATAAACGTACAAAAGCAAAAAAAAAACGTAAAAATAAAGGAACTAAACCTGTTCCGAGCGATTATCTATATTAATTTGTGCACAATGCACTCACAAAGCGCTACAAGCCGCCGGGCGTGGCGGACATTTCATTGCCAGTTATTTAGTTTTTAAATTACAACAAGAAAAGTAAGAAAAGTATCTGTGGATTATCTAAATAAAAACTCGAGTAGTTACAATAATAATAAAAAATGAGAATAATTATAAAGCTCAAATTAAGTCACACACACAAATAGTGAGTTTAATACTATTCGGAGAAAATTAAGAACCTACCTACCTATAACAATGGATGGAGTATCTATCTTCTTCTTCTTCTTTAGGCATAACTATCTCCTTTCACTAAATCCATCCATCATTTCAGAAACGTGGTTGCTCGCAATGGGCGGCAGAAGGCTTAAAGTCACCCAAAGGGCAATGGGCCCTGCTCGGAGTTTCCCTATGCGATCGAATCAGGAATGAAGAGATCCGCAGGAGAACCAAGGCAACCGACATAGCCCGAAGAATTGCGAAACTTAAGTGGCAGTGGGCAGGGCACACTGCTCGCAGAACAGATGGCCGATGGGGCCGAAAGGTTCTGGAGTGGCGACCGCGTACTGGGTGACGTAGAGTGGGAAGGCCTCCCACAGGGTGGTATCCGCTGGATGTGGGAAGCACAAGACTGGTCGAAGTGGAGGAGCCTGGGGGAGGACTATGTCCAGCAGTGGACGCTTTCGGCTGAAATGATGATCTATCATATCTTATCTATGCTCAAAACTTTTTCACGATATACTGATTTATGCTCACGCTTCAACGTTGTAGCTTCGCTACGTAAGATACAGTTTTGGGGCGCTAAAATATCTACCATTTAATCAAATTGAAAATCAAAAGTAATTTATTTAAACTAGGCTGAGAGCCAGCACTTTTTGAACGTCAAAATTACATAAGACAGTCCCCAAAAACGCACGCCCTTCGACACTTCCTAGTGCTTTAGATGGGAAGAAGAAGTGGCGCAACAAAGTGTCCAGCAGCACAGCTGTCTGTTCAGTTAGTACAGTGTGTAAATAGACCCGTCACCACCAATATTAATTCAGTTGGGATTTACAACCATACAATATTTACCATTTATTATTAATGCTATAAGCATACCAGGGTACAAGGTAACAAATACAACGATTTCAAAACAAATAATATATTTTATAAATATGGCGACTATTAAAATGTTCCTTGATATAATAGATTATCCTCGGGAGAATGGCCAGATGGGGTTTGTAACCAAATGAAATATTCCGGAGTTTCTGAAAGAAGGAAAATAAAATATTAAAATCACAGAGGTTTTTTTTTTTCTAATTACTGACTTTAAAACTAACAAAGTACCAATATCATCATATGCCTAGCCTTTTTCCAAATATGCTGGGGTATTCTTTCAGTCTAGCCGTATGCAGCTGAATACCAGTATTTTACATGGAGCGACTGCCTATCTGACCTCCACAACCCAGTTACTGGGTAATACGATATCACTTCAACGCTGTACTAATTTCTATTGGAAATAAATTATTGTGATGATGATGATTAGTAAACAATAACTAAAAATAAATTAAGTGGAAACGCCGATTTTGGGCAAAGAATTAGCATTGCCATTCAATGTGGCAGTGATAAAATATTCTGCTCTTCCAAATGGCCACATTAAATGGCAATGCTTTCTTTGAACCACGAATTAAAAATTAAAATTAAAAGTGATGCCTCTTAATTATTTTAAATTTTCTAACGTTTTTGCAATTGACAGGAGAGTGTTAGGTTTTATGTTTATTAAAATATGATTTGCGATCGTAAATCAGAATTATTATGATCGCTAAAATGATCAAAACAACCCTCTACGTTCACTGAATAGTATTCCAATGACTATTTTCATGATGAAAAAGTCTAAATGACCTGCAAATTGCAAAAAACGTAAGATTTTTTTTAACCATACTCAAATCAAAAGTCATTTAAGTTCAAATTAGGCTGATGTCAGCACTTTTTGAGCGTCAAAATTACATAAGACAGTCCCCCAAAACGCCCGCCCTTCACCACTTCCTAGTGCTTTAGCTGGGAAGAAGAAGTGGCGCAACAAACGCCCCAGCAGCACAGCTGTCTGTTTAGTTAGACAGACTTGGTTCTATACTATACTACTGCTATACTAAACTGCCTTTTCAATGAAACCTTTCATTTCCTGATGTACCCTAAAAACCTCTGTTATTATACAATTATATTTTCTGATTTCTATGTTGATGGCGTAAGCTTTACTACCATAACCAAAGGAGCGAATTAAAAAACAAAACATATTTTTTTTTACAAATTATTTATTTCATATTTTTGTGAATAGTGACTAGGGAAATTATTTTTCTTTAATTTTTTCTATTTATCCCCTGGAGAATGGTTGTCTGTTGTTTGTTACCAAATGGTAAATTCCAGAGTTTCTGGAAGGGAAATAAAAATACGATTATAATCAATAACAGAGGTTTTTGGGATAAGGGAATTTAAAAATTTAAGTTAGGTTATTTTCTCAGTTTTTCAAAATGAGATCTGCACCCTAATTGCGTAACTCACGATTCATCATAATCTGTATCGTTTTGAAACGGATTGTTAAACCATTACTTCATATGTTCGAAAAATGTGTCTGTTCGACAACATAAATAACGCAATGAATATTGTTTAACTGTGAAGACGAAACCAATTATGATCAATCGTGAGTTACGCAATTAGGGTGCTGTTCCAGTAAATTTATAACTGCAATGTAAGTTTTTAATCACATTTTTTTTTTAATTTTTATAATAATTTACAAATTAACGATTTTCGGACTCGTTCCTTCACTTGTACAAGACCTTGTTTCTCGTTCAATTTCTTGATTCTAGGTCAAATGGAAAGTCGCCTTATGTTTTTGATTCCATTGCGAACGCCAAAATATGCGCCATGAAAGGAGCAATAAACGGCCTCATCTTTAGATTGTGTTGACTTCGAAGTTTGATTTTTAACTGCTCAAAGGGGTAGCAGACCTAAATATTTAATATTAATTTCTGCTTGATACCTCCACGTGTTTTTGAGAAAAAGGGTCTTGACAGACGGACAGACGAACAACAAAGTGATCCTACAAGGGTTCTGTTTTTGCCTACTGAGGTATGGTACCCTAAAAATGTAGGCAGGATTGTCCACTGCAATACCACGCCACCCTAGACAAGAAACAGATGTTGGCAAACCTCTCGTGGACGTCCTACGTAGCAGTTGAAGGTCAACTTAATGTCTTAAATGTTAACGCCACTTACCCAGTCTTTGGGTTGAGTCCTCCCATCCTGAGGGTACCACTAGCGTTGCAGTTGCCATTCAAAGCATTGTTCAGGGTCGCACAACGTCTGCCAGTGAAGCCACCAGTTCTGAGAGATTCTGCCATGTAGTTGTAAGCTCTGAAGAAAGAAAAATTCACGTTATTGTTTGGCAATCCAGCAGGTGGAAAATAATTTACGCTACTGTGGACACCTATAACGTCACTGGCTTTGAATTGAATTTAACGACACAGGTCCCCGATTATCTTCATCATCTGCCTAGCCTTTTCCCAACTATGTTGGGGTCGGCTTCCAGTCTAACCCGATGCAGCTGAATACCAGTATTTTACATGGAGCGACTTCCTGTCTGACCTCCACAACCCAGTTACTGGGTAATACGATACCCCTTGGTAAGACTGGTTGTCAGACTTTCGGGCTTCTGACGAGCCGTAACGACTGTCAAAGATCAACAAATGACAGCCGGGACCAACGGCTTAATGTGAATCATTTGAATCTCCACCTCCTGTCTTACTGACCTGTTATGATGGCAAAGGGAAGTGGAGCATCCAGGCATAGTTCTGCCGCCATTGGGGTAGAAGTCAACATCAGCCAGGGGGTTCAGCCAGCCACTGTCTCCGCCATTTGTGTGGATTACTTCGGTGTAGGTTCCGTCGGTACGCCTGAAGAGGAGGCCACTGTCCCAACGGTCTGCGGGGTCCAAGCCTGGAAAATAACAACATAGCATTAAAATAAAAATCTAATATAATTTATCGAAACTAGACTGAGAGTCAGCACTTTTTGAACGTCAAAATTACATAAGGCAGACCCCTAAAATGTCCACCCTTCACCATTTCGGAAAAAAAATCAGCTGTTCCCTACATTTATGTTCGCATAACTCGTCAAAATATAGGGAACAGCAGATTTTTTTTGCGATTTCGGGTTTGGTCTCGTAGTAAAAGTTGTTCATAATGATGAGTACAATCATGTGTTTCAATGTCAGTCACTAATTACCAGTCACCCTATTTAGATTCATACCTACATAAGCATACTCACAAAATTGAAGTGTCTTTTAGTCATATCAAAACAACAGGTTTTTACTAATTGCATATGAAAGTTTATACGGCACTTTTAACAACGAAAAAAAACAAGCTTTAAAATTTTTGTTCCTCTATCTGCGAGTTTGTTCAAGCTTCTCTCTGAAACGGCTGGACCGATTTTGAAAGGACTTTCACTCGCAGATAGCTGATATTATAAGGTATACGAAAAACAAGACTAGGTTCTTTGTACTGGTAGCACCTTCGCGTGGGAGAATTTCTGACATCGACGCGTGCGTGAACGCGGGCACCAACTTGTATAAAATAATATAAAACTTACCAGTGACGTATGCGACATTGCCGTTGATAGTTCTGCCGATATGTCCAGCTCCGTGACCTCCGACACTGAACCCACAGATGTGGTAGTTGTTGGCGTTAGCCCCAGTCAGGTTGTTGAGCCAGTTGATGAAACGACCTGCAGCTTGACCTGGAAATAACGTACAAATAGAATAAAAGATCATTATTTCAAACTAGGCTGAGAGTCTGCACTCTTCGAACGTCAAAATTACATAAGACAGTCTCTCGAAACGCCCGCCCTTCACCACTTCCTAGTGCTTTAGATGGGAAGAAGAAGTGGCGCTACAAACTGTCCAGCAGCGCAGCTGTCTGTTCAGTACAGTGTGTAAGTCGAATACCTACGTTATCCTAACTTCCTAACTTAATATAATAAATGCGAAAGTAAGTTTGTTGGTTACGCCACAGGTTACGCTTTCCCACTAAATCAGCTGAACGAATTTGCATGAAATTTGGCACACAGATAGACCATGACATAAAGATGGATATAGGTTACTATTTATCCTGGATCGCAGATGAAGGTGCAGTTGCTAGTCTGTCTAAAATCTCCTCACTAAGGGAGCGGGCGCGGGCCTAATAAGGTGGTATGGTTTTGGACTCCTAAGACATCCCGTGTCCTCATGATGATACATAAATTGCACGAAGTATAATGTATGTATGTCTTTCTGGGTTCGAAACTTAATAAAACTTTGCGTGTTATGATACGTACATCTACAAGACTTTTAAAGAGAGACGTAAGGATAACTAAAGTTTGAGTCTTATTTCCGTAAAAAAATGTTATATACAAAAAACTTATATTTTCAAAATCTGAATAATAAACATACCAGCTTGAGTAGCACGAGGTCCCCAGCTGGATCCGGCACTCCAATCCAGGATGATCACATTGACATCACCGGCAGCCAAGAATGCTGAAACAAATGCAAAGAACACTACATATAAGGAAGAAAGTCGAAAGAAAACGTCTTTACTGGCACAACTCTTTAAATTACCTCGATTTACCAAAAGGTTCTTATCAGCATACAACAATATCCTCATCATCATTACCACCCGAACACAATAAATTAAAAATAAAATTTAAATAAAATAATTTAAATGTTATCACGCCTAAATTCTACAAAGTGCACACACATTTCACCAGATGTTTAAGTCCCAAAAGTGTGTGCGTCTGCGTCTATGGCCATTAATTAAGCGCAAACCCTTCATGTTTGAGCCGGTGGCCGTAATTTACCAGTCACATTGAGACGGTAAAAGTTTATCTCTGGGATGGCAGTGCATTTGCAATGTCTCTGAGACTGCACCAGGCAATTGCGTAACACACATACAATAGCAATTGCTTCCACTGCATTTGTGTGCATGTGCAGCGCGTGAATGTTGAAATCCATTGCTTGACGCAATGAACGTGGCTGAACGTTCGACATTAAAGGCATTGCGATGGGGTTTTTTTGGGTGGCGGGTCAGAATTTTACTGACTAAAACCCACCCGTGTTCCTTCAGTTACCTGTACGCCAGTGGCCACGGTATCTCTTTCAAATAACCCGCCCCCCTGGCAGACATCACCCGGACCCTACCAGTTGGTACAGTCTTTGAGGCGTGCGTCGAACACAACGCGCCGTCGACCCGGGTTTGATCCTTACCGGACAGCGAGCTACCCATTACTCGCCATCCGCAAGCCCGCGCCTACGGTGGCGGGAATGAGGCTAAGATTCCCGACGCCCTGGGCGTTTCCTGCGGCGACTACGCATATACTGCCTCTCCCTCACGTGCGCCGCCTCCCTCTTTGCGAGCATTACTGCTTCGCAGAAGAAGGTGACGCCTACCCATGCACTCTCGTTCCATACCCTGGCCTGGACCAGGGCCGAACGCGAGAGATCGCCGCCGCCGATCGCCTCGACAAAGACATGACGGTGCTCCGCCCAAGCCGGGCAGACCTCCACCGTATGCTCCACCATTTCCTCAGGGCGATCTAGGCAGTGTAAACACAAGGGCGTTTCCTCCCGCCTTATGTGAAACAGAACGCTTTGTGATGGGTTACCATTTATCTAAAGTACGCAATGACGCTATTAATGGCTTGTGTAAAAAACTATTTAACAAAAAAAAAAAAAACCGCCGAAAGAACTGAAAAGCAAAAAATGATGAACCTTTTTTGTTTAACCTTAATAACGAAGTTCGGAAGGCTGTGACATAAAATTAAAATACGTTTCGAAAGTCACCGACTTCCGAACTTCGTTATTAAGGTTAAACAAAAAAGGTTTAAATGTTTGATTACATTTGATCTAAATTGATATGGGACCAACTTCGGGGTATAACCCTTTCCAATAAAAAAAAATTTATCAAAAATCGGCCTACTCTGCAAAAAGTTATGCGTGGTCATACATAAAAAAAAATACGCGTCGACTTGTGAACCTCCTTCGTTTTTTCGTCGGTTAAAAACAAAAAAATTACAAAGGTCTTACCTGGCAAGAGAACAGTGTTGAATGAAGAGGTGATAGATCCTGCGAAGCCGTGCATCAGCACAACAGTGCGACGGTTCCGGTTGAAGTTGGAGTTGGTGACTGTACCAGCATTGTTGAGAACCAGGGGCTGGCTGATTGAGGGGTTCGATCTGAAAGAAATTAATTTGTTATTTATTGCTGCTTTTTCTTTTATGTGTTTAATTATCGTATCATACTGTAGCATGTTTGTAAGATTCCTGTGCAAGTCCAATAAATAATTTTTCTTTCTTTCTTTCTTTCATTTATCCAGAAAGGTTATAGGCTATATAACATCACGCTAAGACTAAGTGGCGAGCATAAATACAAAAGTCACGAATACGAAGAAGTCGCACGGGCAGGCGGTTCGAAGCGACGGGTTGGGTCGGCGGAGCAAGAAATTTGACGAGAACGAAGTCGCGAGTAGAAGCTAGTATTAAATAAAATATTTCTAATGAGCTATAATTTTTGAAGCTCTTGGGAATCAATGTATGGAGAACAATACAGAATAAGTTTTTAACCTCAGCGCAGAAATTGTTCTTATGTTATACAAAAAAACATCTGCTGTTTCATAGAAAAACCTTCTTCTTGGTCGCGTACTTCATTACTGAAGGTCGTGTCCCTGAAAGGCCTTCGTGGCTTTATGTATTATGTTCTTCCACTTCGTTCGGTTTTCAGCTTCTCTCATGGCGGTCGTTACAGAGAGTCCAGTGAGGGCGGTTACTTGGTCGGACCAGCGGTTAGGTGACCGGCCGCGAGGTCTTTTCCCGTCCACCTTGCCCATCACCACCAACTTTTCAAGGTTATTTGGTTCCCTACGGGCAATGTGACCAAAGTAACCGAGAATCCTTTGGTAACAGATCGTCAGAAAAACCTACGCGGTCAAAATGTATGGAACAGCTGATTTTTTGTTGTATAACCGGCGAAACATTTTTGCGTTGGGGTTCTAGAATGGTATGCTGAATTCATGGTTACAGTTTGCGCACTGGATAAAAACTAATCCTGTTTATTTGGAGCTCCTGGGTATAAGCGTAATATTCTTCAAAATAATTCAAATTCTGATTGATAGTGTGTACGAAGGGAGCAGTAGTGGCCCAGTGGTAACGGCCGCGACTTTCGAGTTGTAGGTCGTGAGTTCGAACCCAGACAGGCGCTTTACTTTGTGTAAATTATTTCATCACCACTGCTCTCAAAACGGTGAAGGAAAACATCGTGAGGAAACCGACATGTCCTAGAACCAAAAATTCGAAGACATGTGACATCTACCAACCCGCACTGGGCCCGCGTGGTAGATTACGGCCCGGTCCCTGTCACAGAGAGGAGGCCTGGGTCCCAGCAGTGGGAACATTATAGGCTGACGATGATGATGTGTGTACGTAATTTGGGTGCTGAAAGTTTTCTGAAGGTAAAATAGGAAGCTGATGAATTAACCTGGTGAAAAGATGGTATCTGTTGGACTGGTCCGGGTTGTATCTCGCGAGCCTGTCATAGTCGCTGACCTTCAGCCAGTTGTCAACCAGGTGGGCGTTGCCAGCGTCATCCTCAAGGTAGTCGTAGCGAAGACCCTCAGACCACTTGCCAATGACAGGGTCGTTTGCAGGGTACGCTGAGGACAAAAAAGAAATCATGTGAAATCGGTGTTAACCGTGCTTACGGTGAACCTAGTCCACATTTTTCCCATGCAAACTTCGAGCTTCGGGAGTGTATTACTGTGGAGTCATATTTTATAATATTATATCATATCATATTATTATCAACCCCCGACGCCAAAACGACGGGGTGTTATAAGTTTGACGTGTCTGTGTGTGTGTGTGTGTGTGTGTCTGAGGCAACATAGCTCCCGAACGGATGAACCCATTTTAATTTTGTTTCTTTTCGTTTGAAAGGTGAATTAGACGGGAGTGTTCTTAGACATGTTTCATCAAAATCGGTTTAGCCGTTTGAAGATTATTAGCTCTTTTCTGGTTGATGAAGGCATTTGAGCATCTTCCACGGGTCTAATCAAGTCGAAATTTGGTATTCTATTACTTAAATGATATTTGACGAACAAAGTAATCTTGAACTGATGCTGGAGCAACACCTGGAATTTCCAGGATACCCAAGTTACTCACCAACAAACAGCAGAAGTATCGTGTTTGGGCTCATTGAAAAGTTCTCAATGAATAGGAGGATACATGATGATCAGGACGAGTATTTAGGATAAAATAGTGACAAACTTCACTGTGGGAAAAATACGCAACGCTGGCGAGACATTAAGTTTAAAAAGCAGGAAATAAAAGTTAAATTAAAAACTAAAAAAACCCCTGACACAAACAAAAAATCTTAAAAGTAAAATAATAATATTTATTGGCCTTTTAAGTTGGTGGTAATATTTTGATCAAGGTATTGTCAAGTCGGGGGACGGTCAATGAAAACGCCAAACAGAAGAGACCTAGCATTTTCATTAGCCGTCCCCCGGTTGACAATACCTTGATCAAAATATTACCTACAATTTAAAAGGCCAATAAATATTATTTTTTTACTTTTAAGAGTTTTTGTTTGTGTCGGGGGTTTTTTTTACAGTATAAAGCAACGTCGTGCGTTATGGTTGGACCACCCTTAGAATACTTTTTGAATGACAACCTCCTTATTTTAAATCATTTAAAAATAAACAAGTCAACTTACCCGACGCCAAAGCGGCACTTAACACTAAAACAGCTACCGTCAGGGACGCCATCTTGCAGTCTTAGAATTAAACATGAAAATACAGGCCCATTTATGTCCTAATCATTATCTGGATTTAGATAAACAACTTAATGAAAGTCACTGCAGCTAAGTTTTAGATAGACACATAGAATATCTTTTTTATCTGTACTCATTAAGCACGTGCCTCTTTTTTGCGTAATATTTATTTACCGACGAAAAAAAATCGATGTTCTGAAGACTACGCGTAAACGTATTTTTTTATGTATGACCACGCATAGCTTTTACTGAGCAATAAGATTTTGAAAATCCTGTTCTTTTTTTTTTTTTACTTTGCACGGTTTGTGCATTTAGCCAGTATCAAGTAATTTTACTTTTCAATCAAGTATATGGCCCGATATCAGGCACGAAGTTACAAAAAAGTCATAGTCAGTCAAGTCAAAGTTATTGTAAAGCGGTAGTAACTTTACAACAACCTATTAGGAGTTTTTGGGGGGAACACGAAAAGGCCACGTTAGTCACTTATTTTCACCTTCGTGCACTCACACGTAAGTAAATTGAATAATTCACTACCCAAATTATACCTACAATTTAATTAGTTATTTCACGAAATTTCATGAAAATGAAAATTCGTGCGACACGTTCCAACGCGATCCCGCCAAAAACTCCGAAAATTCTGTTTTAATAGGAACAAAATATCCCAATAAAACGAAGACCTTTATTGCCTCCGACAGCACGAGATTGCTCATAGTATTGTGTTTTAGTTTCTTGTTTCAATGTTCTGTGAAGTTTACTTTTTATGGGTTTTGAATTTTGTCTTAATTTATTTGATTTTACACTTTTAATTAATATACCTACTTAATTATTTATTACATCCCATAAATTATTGCAAGCTAATTATGAAACCATTTATTTTGATACGGCGCCAAAAATCGGCCATTTTGGAGTAGGCGCTGCACAATCAATAGATTTCACTGTAAAGAGGCGTATCTACATGTGCGTGCATTTCCGGGTCCATTTTCTGCCTTATGGTCACGGAACCCTATAATACTTTAAATCCAGTTTTAAAACCAACTTTAATAATTATCAGGATAATGTCTGTTTGTTACAATTAGTCATCAATAATGTAATTAAGTGTATTTACTTTTAGTGATAATTTCCTCGATAATTATAATTACCTAAGAGTTATCTGTTTTTCTTTGACTTACGTAGGCAATAGTCTAAGAGCCCAGGTTACATCGATCTTCACTCATCTGACTTTTCTTCTGCCTCCCTGGTACCATGAGATATGACGTGAAAAAAATATTCCTGAAAATATCCTATTTTGCAAAATAAATATCATCATCGTCATCATTTCAGCCGAAAGACGTCCACTGCTGGACATAGGCCTCCCCCAGGCTCCTCCACTTCGACCGGTCTTGTGCTTCCCACATCCAGCGGATACCCGCGGCCTTCACAAGGTCATCGGTCCACCTTGTGTGAGGCCTTCCCACTCTACGTCTTCCGGTACGCGGTCGCCACTCCAGAACCTTTCGGCCCCATCGGCCATCTGTTCTGCGAGCAATGTGCCCTGCCCACTGCCACTTAAGTTTGGCAATTCTTCAGGCTATGTCGGCTGCCTTGGTTCTCCTGCGGATCTCTTCATTTCTGATTCGATCGCGTAGGGAAACTATGAACGAGCATAGCCCTCTCCATTGCCCTTTGGGTGACTTTAGGGCTTCTGATAAGGCCCATTGTGGGCGACCACGTCTCTGTACCATAGGTCATCACTGGTAACACACACTGGTCAAAGACTTTCGTCTTGAGACACTGTGGTATTTGGGACGAGAAGATATTGCGAAGCCTCCCGAACGCTGCCCAGAATAAATATAATTTCATTCAATTTAATGTTCCTTGTGATCAGCAGGCTTAGCACGAGCACTGATTTGTCGACGGAAGAATAGACATGACTATTAAATAAATGATGTACAATAGGATAAGATAGCTATGTTTTTCTATTCATTGTCACAGTCATGCGTTCTAAACGAATCATGATTTTGTAGATAATCGTTTATACTTTGTGGCCGTCGAGTAGAAAGATTTGTTGTCAGTGTGATTTTGACAGTTTTGGAAGAAATATTCTTCTGAAATAGTCTACATTTATAAGGACCTAGACAAATATCGTTAGAAACGAAAGACCAAATAACAGATTGTAGAAGGATATCTACGGTGCGATAACAAAAATGTAGGAACGAAAAGTCACTTTGTATTGAAAAAGCACTGTCTATTCTTCGTAGAAATACAAAGCGCCATGCTAAGCCCGCAGCACATAAAGTTTTTCTTTTCTGTTCTTCCATCCATATTATATTTGCTCTCCCTTTGAAATCCTTCCATTTAGATTTGACGTGACGTGACGTGACTCTACGATTGATGTCACATGTCTTCGAATTTTAGTTCTAGTACATGCCGGTTTCCTCACGATGTTTTCCTTCACCGTTTTGAGAGCGGTGTTGATGAAATAATTTAGACAAAGGAAAGCGACTGTCAGGTTTCGAACCAACGACCCACACTCGTTAGTCTTGGCTGACTATGACTACTGTTAAGTTCTAATCAGAATTTTCCTGTCCGTATACCAATTTATTTGTGCGTCGGCTCAACAAGCCTTTTTCTCCCACACTTCTCTATTAGTCGTCATCTCCGTAGTCACACCCTTTCTAACCATATCATCATTCACACAGTCCATCCACCGTTTCTTTGGTCTCCCCCTACTCTTATAGCCATCGACATTCTCATACTCAAAACTTTCCTCACGACATTTTCCTCATTCCTCCGTATCACATGCCCATACCGTTATACGTTGTGGACGAGTACGTTTACCTAGGACAAACTGTCCAGTTAGGTAAGTCCAACTTCGAGAAAGAGGTCAGTCGTCGAATCCGACTCGGCTGGGCAGCGTTCGCAATATCTTCTCGCCCCAAATACCACAGTGTCTCAAGACGAAAGTCTTTGACCAGTGTGTGTTGCCAGTGATGACCTATGGTACAGAGACGTGGTCACTCACAATGGGCCTTATCACATGGCTTAAAGTCACCCAAAGGGCAATGGAGAAGGTTATGCTCGTTCATAGTTTCCCTACGCGATCGAATCAGAAATGAAGAGATCTGCAGGAGAACCAAGGTAACCGACATAGCCCGAAGAATTACCAAACTTAAGTGGCAGTAGGCAGGGCACATTGCTCGCAGAACAGATGGCCGATGGGGCCGAAAAGTTCTGGAGTGGCGACCGCGTACCGGAGGACGTAAAGTTGGAAGGCCTCCCACAAGGTGGACCGATGACCTTGTGAAGGCCGCGGGTATCTGCTGGACGTGGGAAGCACAAGACCGGTCGAAAGTGAAGGAGCCTGGGGTAGGCCTATGTCCAGCAGTGGACGTCTTTCGGTTGAAATAGTGATGATGATGATGACATGCCAATACCTTGACAACCGATTTCCACATAACTTATCAGCTATCGGTGTCACTTTCAGTCTTCATCTGAGCTCTAATTCTTCGTCGTATCGATGATTCCTATTGAGTTCAAACGAGGTTTGATCAGAATTCTGCCACTTTGACAACGTTATCGTTGGCCACGTAAAGGTCTTTCATAGTGCAGGAGTTATTGCAAAGAGAGCACGACAAGAGGCGGGGCATAGTTTGCGATGTGGCTCCACAGTCGCACTGCATCTCATTGGAGTACCCCCTTCTGACCAAGTTGTACCGCCACCGGTGCATCTGGCTTCTTAGTCGATTAAGAGATTTCCAGGTGGGCCATGGCAGTTGCTGGAGGCATTTCTGCTGGTTTAACACAGTCAGCCGGAGCGGGCTGTTTGAGAAGCCACAGTTTCTGTCCCGCCGCACTAGAGCTACTGTCAGATAGTGGGATGGTCGTCTTGTGAAAGCTGTTACGGCTCTAATATCAATTTTTTTTGGTAAAGAGAGATGAGTGAATTTTTTGATAGACAGTATCTTGTAATATTACTAAACATGATGAACTTGTAATAGGTAGATAATGTCCAAAGTTCGTTTGGCACGCACGCTTTTGATTTGTTTAATCTACTCGTATAGGGACTGGTAATAATAACTAATAGATAGTTAGCTATCTATTAATTCATTTATGAAGATTAGTATGACATCGACAAAATAACCATTCACTAGGCGGCCATATGTCGCACGACACGTGTCTGAGACATCGTGCGACGTCATCCGACGTTATGCGACATCTTTTTCTAAACCAATGGCGTCTGTCTGTCTGCCTGTTTCTCAGTTGGTTCATCTGTCTGTCTTATAGTAATAGGAACTAACAGAAAATTAGCCATCTACTAACTAATTCATGTATATTAAATATGACATAGGCAAAATAACCATTTACTAGGTGGAATATGTCCCGCAACATGTTTCTGCAACACCGCGTGACGTCGTCCGACATTGGGCAACATTTTTTTCAAAAACAAAGCCGTGTGTCTGTCTGCCGGTTTCTCAGTCGGTTCATCTGTCTGCCTTAGGGTTAACGTCATTACGTCAACGCTGGCTGTCGCTGAAAACCAGCTCTGGGGCTCTGTTTCACATAGGGTCGTAATATTACGCTGAGCGATGGCCGTTTTGTATGGATATGATGCATATTTTCCACCAACTTGTTCTATTCTTTTTCATCATCATCATTTCAGCCGAAAGACGTCCACTGCTGGACATAGGCCTCCCCCAAGCTCCTCTACTTCGACCGGTTCTACGCTTCTCGCATCCAGCGGATTCCTGTGTCCTTCACAAGGACATCGGTCCATTTTGTGGGAAGCCTTCCAACGCTACGTCTTCCGGTCGCGGTACGCGGTCACCACTCCAGAACCTCTCGGCCCCATCGGTCATCTGTTCTGCGAGCAACGTGCCCTTTCCACTGCCACTTAAGTTTGGCAATTCTTTAACCACCTTCAAAAAAGAGGAGGTTCTCAATTCGTCTGAATGTTTTTTTGTTGTTGTTTGTTCCGCGCTATCTCCGTCAATTGTAAATGGATTACGAAAATTATTTTTAACTGATAGGGTAAGCTTCAGGGGTGGTCTAGGTTCAGGGATAGCCTAAAGACACATAAAGACACCAACTTTGTAATGTGTTTTCGGAAGTCGGCTGTTTTTTCTTTTGGAAAGAGTTTTTGAAGTCAAAACTTCTTTAGCGGCGTTGTACACTTTTTTTGTAATGGGTAAAAAAATTTAAACTCGCGTCAGGACACGTGACCTGAACAAAAATTCGTAAGACGTAAACTCGCGTCAGGACACGTGACCAAATCGAAAATTCGTAAGACGGATGGAGAGTAGACAGCCGGCACGGCGTAGGAGAGGAAGTATCCCCCTCTCTTTCTACGGCGCGGTGAAAATGTATGCCTGCGCCTGCTGTTTCGTTTAGGCGGCGCAGGGCGCTTGCGCGAATGTTCCTGTGAGCTTTATTTCATTATATAAATAAAGTTCTATATTATATAGTCTATATCGAACTAATTCTCTATGGAAAATATTGTCTGGTAACACAAAAAAAAAATTGAAAGTGACGTTTCGAACTCGTTGGTCATCGGTACTTTTTCGTGGTATGCTCTCTAGTTTTATAGTGTTTTTTCTTATTATTTGCATGTTTTCGACGATAAGTGGATAAATATTCATTTAGAAGTAGTTATTACATCGTTTTAGGTAATTTTGAAAGAAAGAAAGAAAAATGTATTTGTTTGTCCCAGAAACACGTGCATATAAAAAGATGAAATAACATAATAAAAAATTAAAAAACAATAGCAATAGCATCATAAAAACTTATATTTCGACGAAATATGAAACGTAAACAAACCTTTGTAAACAATGTGCAGTGATATGAGAAAATTCGTGCAAAATTATTCCCTAATATCAAAAATGCACAACGTTAATATTGAAGTTTTCACTTTTGCCGGCACTCCCGGAGTGCAACCAATCGTTTTTTTTTACTGTCCTGTTTACCGATAGTATACTTATTTTCTTTCTTTATTTTTTATCTTCCATCAAAATCGGTTGCGTAGTTTAGACAAACACTCGGACAAATACGAAATTTATAATTACTACTTGTAGATATAATAGCCTAAAAACTATTTAGGTTTTTATCAAGGGATTATTATATTATTCAAATACGTATAATCTTTTTAAGCACTCGGTCGATTAATGAATTACTATGACTAATCGAATGTACTGCAAAGTTTACAGATAAAATAAATATCTAGCCAAATTGTGGCCTGAAGCCTTACAACCAGTCTTACCATTGAATGGGCTCAATCTGACATTATAATAAATTAGTGGACTGTGTAAAAATACGAGTGATGAATTTTGTAGTATGTTAATTTCTTACTTATTTAATAAAACAACACACTAAAGTGGAATTCGTTACACGTTCCTATGTATTTATACAGTCAACATTTTATTTTCACATTTTATACCTCGTTTACACTCTCGCGCGAGCGGCGAGACGAGTCGCGAGCCGAACCACGAGATGCGTGTGTAAACGGTGCGCTCGTGGCTCGCCTCGCAGCTCGTCTCGCCGCTCGCAGCGCTCGCGTCGGAAGCGGGTTTTGGGCACGAGTCAAAGGGGCTCGCGGGGGAAGCGCGCGGGGTGTAGTTGATAGTTCGAAAACAACCGAACGCGCCGCGAGAGTGTAAACATACATTGAATATCTCGACCTGTGGCCGAGACACGAGACGAGCCAACGAGACGAGCCGCGAGAGGCGAGAGTGTAAACGAGCCATTACACCACATTTCACATTTTTATTAACACGCACACACCTTTTCCCAACCGTTCGGGGAAACAAGGCGTGATGTTGTCTATCTATGGGCACGCCACGATTGCGGCGGTAAGTCCCCTCTTTGAGGAGTGGTTTGAGAGGCGGCATGGCGTCCTCACCTTCCGCCTGACGCAGGTCCTCACCGGACACGGTTGTTTCGGGAGGTTCCTGTTTCGGATAGGGCGGGAGGAAACGCCCGGGTGTTTCCATTGCGAAGATCGCCCTGAGGACACGGTGGAGCACACGGTGGCGGTCTGCCCTGCTTGGGCGGAGCACCGCCGTGTCCTCGTGGAGGCGATCGGCGGCGGCGATCTCTCGCGTCCGGCCCTGGTCCAGGCCATGGTACGGAGCGAGAGGGCATGGGGAGCCGTCACCTCCTTCAGCGAAGCAGTGATGCTCGCGAAGAGGAAGGCGGCGCACGTGGGGGAGAGGCAGCATATGCGCCCTCGCGACCCCAGCCGCCGCAGGATACGGAGACGCCCTGGGCGTCGGGAATCCCAGGCCGATTTCCGGCCACCGTAGGCATGGGCTTGCGGACGGCGAGTAATGGGTAGCTCGCTGTCCGGTAAGGACCAAGCCCAAGTCGACGGCGCGTTGTGTTCCACGCGCGCCTCAAAGAGATGTCAGCACAAAAAGTGATGGGACCCGCAAGGGTCGATGCCTGCCAGGGGTGCGGGTTTGTTCGAAAGAGACACCACAGCCCCCGGCTTAAGGGCTACTGAAGGAACACGGGTGGGTTTTAGTCAGTAAAAGTCTGACACGCCCTCCTGCTCCACCCAGAGCGGGAGAAGTTATTTGAGGATTTCCCACCCAAAAAAAAAAAAAAATATTGTCTATCTATGTATGTGTACTTTCACAACAAGCGGTAGTTAACACGTGATTTGATGACAGATAATTATAATTATTGTCTATACAAGGTTCCCTTTTGGTATTCCATAACTCTAGGGTATTAATGGAAACATGTCAAAGAATCAACTGGCATAAGATTTTGATTTAATTAGTGATTTTCTTTAAAAAAAATTATTGAATACGGGAGTAGGTTTTCTTGACAAATAAGAGTACATAAATCACTTTTTTTTTCAAACCAATCGTTCAAATTGAAAGCTAAGAAAATGCGATGTTGACATATTTCACGTAAAACACCCGTTTTACATAAACAATCGTGACGTCAAATTATTTTGGTATGAGAAAAGAAAACGAAAACCAAAATGAGAATCATAAATGCCAGTTGATTTTTTGACATGGTCACATTAATACCGCCGAGTAATAATATTTCAAAAGGAACAACTTGTTATGCTTATAGAAACTAGGGTCTTGTTGAAAGATCTTTATTCGTCTGATCCCTTCCTACTTACTCACTATCTTAGATGCGGGTCCATTGTATTCATTGTAAAATGGCAGTTTTGATCCCTTGCTTGATGACATAATGTAGATATGTGTTAATAAATGTGCGGATTGAAGTAAATCAAAAGCAGGCGTGTACATGGAATCTCCAGCAGCATCTGTTTGGCATTAATGCTGAAATGAACCTTTTTGGCGCAGCCGTGAGGCACATATTGTAGTACAGAGGCCAGCACATCAAGCTACCCCAATCTGTCAAAGTCTGTTTCTTTGATAGTTTTTCAACTTTAATACAAAGGAATAAGGTTTATGTTCAATTGGGAAAATTTGACAGTTTGGGATAGCTTGACCTGCTGGCGACTGTACCTAGTTATTTATTTTCACTTTTTTTTTGTTATTTATTTTGTATTACACGAACTGTGTCCAAATAAACGGTATTCTTTCTTTTCAAGCTGAACATACCTAATGTTCACTAAAAATGACGCTGTCTCACCAGGCTTCGTGTCCGACAGAGGTAGTACCCGTGATGAGCAGTTAGACGCTAGTCTACACGCACAACATTATTGAGTGAGCTGCAGGATCAGTTGTAGTAAAACAGGCGCGTTAATCATTAAGGGCACACTTTGCGCGGGCTCGAACTCACTGGTGGGCCTGGGTAAAAATCACGCTGTCTCACCAGGCTTCGTACCCGACAGAGATAGTATCAGTGGTGAGCAGTTAGACTCTAGTCTACACGTACAACGTTATTGAGTAAGATGCAGGAGCATTTTTGGCAAAAAAATCGCAAAAAATTAAGAAAAGTCCTTCAGAAGATCGGGTTTTATGAAAAAACCACTGCATAAATCAATGACCAATAAAGTTTATTGAACTTATTGTTAATTGAAATTTGTCGGTACCGTCTTGGTTTTCGAGATTTTACACTCCTTTTATTACTTAAACAGAGTTAGGTTAAATTAGCAAGAAAAACGAATCTTTGTTGGCTCATAACTTTTTAATAGCTTTTTATTTTAGTATTATGTTTCCGTATAGACAATAATAATAACGAGACAAAACCATACCATGTTTAATTTTTGATGTACATAGTCAAACAGTGGAGTAAAACCCTCCCGAAGTTTGTATGGAAAAAATGTGAACAAGTGTCACCATAGGAAAAGATCTTCAGAAGATTGGGTTTTATGAAAAAACCACTGCATAAATCAATGACCAATAAAGTTTATTGAAGTTTTTGATAATTGGGCTTTGTCGGTACCGACTTAGTTTTGGAGATTTTACACTTCTTTTATTACTTAAACACGCCCAAAGTTAGGTTAAATTAGCAAGAAAAACGAATCTTTGTTGGTTCCTAACTTTTTAATGGTTTTTAATTTTAGTATTCTGTTTCCGTATAGACAATATTAATAATAAGACAAAACCATACCATGTTTAATTTTTTATGTAGTTGTTTTTTAAGTTTGTATGGGAAAAATGTGGACTAGGTTCACCTTAAAGACTCCCAAAGACAGGTGCGAGTGTGCGACACGACAGCGTGCTGCGCCTTATGTACATATGTATAACTAATTTTATTAAAGAGTCACGGAAATTTTTCTACCAGAATCGAGTCGCAACGTCGCGCGTCGCCGCGTCGTCGTGTTCCTACACAATTCAATTCAATTCAATTCAATTTATTCATTAACAATTTACATTGTGTTTGAAATACTACTACATTATAAATAAAATAAAACTCTAATAAAACACTTAACATACTGGTCATTTAAAAATTAAAAACATAAGTCACATAAAATAATATTATGTCAACTCACTAAAATTAAAACAGTAGGTACTTAAAATGAAAACGCTCTATAACAATTTGATGTCAACATAAATAAATAATAGGAATAATCATATTTTAATATCACATATCGTCAACGGAGTAGAGACACTTATCTAATAGGAATGCTTGAACCTTTGGTTTAAAAGCAGATGTATAAATCAAGCTTTTTAAATGTAGTGGTAACTTGTTAAATACTTGCACTGCTTGATATTGTGAACTGTGCTTCACAATGTTGAAGTGTGGACTTATCTTATTTCTCAAATCCTTCCTACGTGTGCTTTCCCTAACCAGTCTTTCTTCATGTGTCTCATATTCATGTAAGTACTTTTTAAGATTAGTCAGGAGTACTAAAACGTAGAGACTGGGTACAGTAAGTATGTTTAAATCTAAAAAATGTGGGCGGCAGCTCTCTCTTTGTGAAATACGGACAATAGTACGTATAGCTCTTTTCTGAAGGACAAAAGCTCTTTGGCAGTTATAATGATAGCTGTTCCCCCAAAATTGTATACTATATCTTAATTTAGACTCAATTAGCGCGTAATATACTATTTTTAATTGTTTAGTGTCGATTTCGTCTCGAAGGGTTCTTAGAGCATAACACGCAGATGATATAGATGCATCTAGTGCGGCTAGTTCCTTTTTCCAATTTAATGAGTCATCGATGTGCACTCCCAAGAATTTAGCGTCTCTCACAAGTTCAATATTGTTATCATTTAGTCTTATTTCCATGGTGTCTTTATTACGAGCAGTTGTTTTAAATAACATAATTTTGGTCTTTGTGCTATTAATTTTAAGCTTATTTACAGTAAACCATGAGTAAAGGTAACTTAGGGCGTCATTAACTTTCTTCGCGAGTTCTTTTGTGTCATTTGCCCCAATAATGGCATTCGTGTCATCCGCAAAAACCACTAGTTTTATGTCGGGTAGAATTTTGTTTATATAATTGATTAAATCATTGGTGAACAAAATGAACAATATGGGCCCTAATATCGATCCTTGCGGTACACCAGCAACAATATTAAAAAAGGATGACTTATGCTTTTTTATATGTCCATCTTGCATCTCACTGATTTCTACATACATTTTTCTGTTTCTAAGGTAGGATAACAAAAGTTGGGAGAGGCTTTGCCTCTCACTCCGTAGTGATTTAGTTTAGCCATGAGTAGATCGTGATCAACAGTGTCAAAAGCTGAACTCAAGTCTAAAAATACACCAGCTACTTTCATTTTATTATTTATATGATTGACCACATCACGACACGACGGAGACGCCCTGGGCGTCGGGAATCCCAGGCCGATTTCCGGCCACCGTAGGCATGAGCTTGCGGACGGCGAGTAATGGGTAGCTCGCTGTCCGGTAAGGACCAAGCCCAAGTCGACGGCGCGTTGTGTTCCACGCGCGCCTCAAAGAGATGTCAGCACAAAAATGATGGGGCCCGCAAGGGCCGATGCCTGCCAGGGGTGCGGGTTTGTTTGAAAGAGATACCACAGCCACTGGCATACGGGCTACTGAAGGAACACGGGTGGGTTTTAGTTAGTAGAAGTCTGACACGCCCTCCTGCTCCACCCAGAGCGGGAGGTACATTAACAGGCACATTTTTGATTTGTTAATTTACACTTGAAACCTGCTTAGTTGCTCCATATCGCTCATTTAAATGTCGATTGATGTGTATTTAACAATATTAGCCCACTGGTCGAAATTCGACCTTAATCATAAAAGAAAAATGTTATCTGCAGGCTTAGCACGAGCACCGATTTGTCGACGGAAGATTAAAGACATGATTATTAACTAAATTATGTACAATAGGAGAAGATAGCTATGTTTTTCTATTAATTATCACAGTTATACGTTCTAAACGAATCATGATTTTGTTGATAATCGTATACACTTTGTGGCCGTCGAGTAGATAGTTTTGTTGTCAGTGTGATTTTAACAGTTTGGGAAGAAATATTCTTCTGAAATAGTCTTGATTTATAAGGACATCAAAAATGTAGGAACGAAGTGTCACTTTGGGGATCGTGCGGTCCATGGCCCTATACGGGGCGCCGGTGTGGGCGCCTACATTGAGGCGCCAACCAGCTCGCAAGTTGAGGGCGTCCCATAGGGTCATGGCGATCAGAATGATCCGAGGATATCGCACGATCTCCGGCGAGGCGGCGGGCCTCCTTGCCGGATTACCGCCATGGGATCTGGAGGCAAAGGTCCTCGCGCAAATATGGGAGTGGCGCGAGGAGGCCAAACGCCGGGGCGTAAGTCCGCTGCCGCGGGAAATCGCGGCACAGCGGACAGAGCTCCGGCGGGATCTCATGGTGACATGGAGAGAGCGATTGTCGCAACCCAGTGCTGGGCACGCCACGATTGCGGCGGTAAGTCCCCTCTTTGAGGAGTGGTTTGAGAGGCGGCATGGCGTCCTCACCTTCCGCCTGACGCAGGTCCTCACCGGACACGGTTGTTTCGGGAGGTTCCTGTTTCGGATAGGGCGGGAGGAAACGCCCGGGTGTTTCCACTGCGAAGATCGCCCTGAGGACACGGTGGAGCACACGGTGGCGGTCTGCCCTGCTTGGGCGGAGCACCGCCGTGTCCTCGTGGAGGCGATCGGCGGCGGCGATCTCTCGCGTCCGGCCCTGGTCCAGGCCATGGTACGGAGCGAGAGGGCATGGGGAGCCGTCACCTCCTTCAGCGAAGCAGTGATGCTCGCGAAGAGGGAGGCGGCGCACGTGAGGGAGAGGCAGCATATGCGCCCTCGCGACCCCAGCCGCCGCAGGATACGGAGACGCCCTGGGCGTCGGGAATCCCAGGCCGATTTCCGGCCACCGTAGGCATGGGCTTGCGGACGGCGAGTAATGGGTAGCTCGCTGTCCGGTAAGGACCAAGCCCAAGTCGACGGCGCGTTGTGTTCCACGCGCGCCTCAAAGAGATGTCAGCACAAATAGTGATGGGACCCGCAAGGGTCGATGCCTGCCAGGGGTGCGGGTTTGTTCGAAAGAGACACCACAGCCCCTGGCTTAAGGGCTACTGAAGGAACACGGGTGGGTTTTAGTCAGTAAAAGTCTGACACCCAGAGCGGGAGAAGTTATTTGATGATTTCCCACCCAAAAAAAAAAAAAAAAAAAAAAAAAGTGTCACTTTGTATTGAAAAAGCACTGTCTATTCTTCGTAGATATACAAAGCGTCATGCTAAGCCCGCTGCACTCCTCCACACAAACTTCAACAGATATACATAGATTTTTAGGATAATATCAGCCTTTTGTAGCATTTTTATATCCTTTATTGGTTTTGTGATGTTGTGTGTGAAAATTGAGCAATGTGTGCTCGTAAATGCAGTCTACAAAAGTGACCAGATTCAGCTGGAGACATCTTCAGTCTGAACTGATATTTTATAGCAATAAATTGTAGAAAGAAATGGCGTATGCAGGCGTGGCTTGCGCCTGTTCTGTTCCATGTAATACTGGAATCTGCGAGAGAGAGACGAAAGTTACATCTTATTTTTAGTGTTTCTTTCTTTTTACCTGACTGCGGAAAATCAAAAAGAAGGGTGATGCTTTTAACAAGCTATTGGGAGACAGTAATGAATTAAAATAGGTACTTCACTACAATAACGGATGTAGAAATATATTTTTGTATCAAGTCACATAGGAAATTAGTGGTAAAAAGTTATAAAACAAAGATTAATGACTTCACTTCAATACTTCAATCACTTGATTTAAATAGATTCTTGTGAATGAGAGACCGTTGTAGGCCTTACAGTTTGTAGAATTGTAGACGATTTTCTATTCTTTATTTACATTCCTCTAAGTACCTGGTACTTATTGACAGGCCTGCACTGTCCTCCCATACCTATTATCACCGTAATTTGATAACATTGTAAAAGACAATTATTTTTTAAAGAGTAACCGTGGAGTTTTTTGCCGTCTCTTCTCCATAGGAAGCGACAATTTGGAACCGTGCACCTAGCTTCTGACGTTTCATAAGTGCCCATGCAGGTTTCATCATTTCAGCCGAAAGACGTCCACGTTTGCCATAATCGCCTCGCTAGGCAGTCCGGTTGACGATCGCACTATGGTGGTAAAATGCATAGAGAACGCTGCTGCCCATTCTCTAGTAAGTCCCTTAGTCGCCTTCTACGACACCCACGGGAAGAAATGGGATGGTGCTATTCTTTTACGGCCGGCACCACACGTAGCCTGTCTAGTAATCAGCCTATAATGTTGCCACTGTTGCGACACAATCTTTCAGACAACAAAATAGGATGATGAATAAAATAATTTTTCTGTTTCATCTGTTCTCAACATCGATTTCCAACACTCAAAGTATTGCCAGCACCAAGTTAGTTGAGAATAGGTTCAAATGACTGCCTCGTTGTTTTAGTGGTCACAAGCGCTATTTGGATTTTTTAGTAGCAGCCCAAGTCTGGATTATATCTGGTTGATGGCAATAGGCTCGCCCTAATAGATGGAACTTAAACATAACTGCCAAAATGTGGGTACACCTCTGTGCAACCCTTCGGGGAAGCAAGACGTGATTTTATTAATTATTTATTTATTCATTCCAAACATACAAAAATCCTTACAGGTTGGACCCAACGCGATATTGTACTAAAACTAACTCACATAAAATTTTTCCACTGCTTGTACCATAACAAATTTTATAGGTAGCTAACCTTTCAAATTCACCCAAAGAGCAACAGAATATGTCGACGTCATCAGCAATGAGGTTGAGGGTGCGGAGCACGCTCGTCAGCGGCGCCTCACGCAGCAAGTTAGTTCGCGCGCGCGGCACCGCACCGCCAGCAACCGCGGCTGACGACAACGACGCACATACCCGTCCGGCACGACTAATTCCACCCTTCGCAATATATCCGCATTGTGTATCTTCCCTCTAATTATCTTAAAGGTATAAGAAACAGGAGTGAGTTGCCCCCTGACCCTCAGTTCATTACATCCGATCATACCTAAGATAAATACAGTTGGATACATTAGCGGATAAAATGGATCCCGTATTCTCTCGTATACTTATATCTAATAAATTAATTTTGTACGCGCTCCAACATAAGACTAATGATGATGTTATGTATGTTTCAAATAAATAACAAAATACACAGTAGGAGATTTTTATTCATTCTTATCTATTAATGTTATGTCGGTAGGTGTCAAGTCTCATCTCAAGTTATCCCTGGGAGAATGGTGGGGATGGGTTTGTCCTCACGAAGTAAATGCCGGAGGATCTAAAAACAAAAGAAAATCGTGATTATTGGAAAGATTCTAACGCAGTAGGCAAGTAGAAATCGTCACGAAACGAAAAAGCGTGCTGCCCGTTCCATGTGACTTTATATTACGTATAATAGAAAGAGACAGAAAGAAAGAGAGAGAGAGAGAGGTTGATTTCGTGGTTTATGATGGTGCTGAAGCCAATAGTGAGGTCAAAATAAAAAAGATGGCGGCTGCGAAAATTTTGATTTTTCATCATGCGTGTCATTTTCATGGTTTTCGAGGGCGCTGAAGCCGATAGTGAGGTCAAAATAATGTTTGAGTATTTCAAAGATAAACGATGTCACATTTGAAGTTAAAGAAAATGCGTAAAGAACTTCGTTCCTGACGATAAGGACCTGCCCCTTGTTTTGAAATCGGAAAAAAAAAATGTAGACTTTACACAAACCAAACGAAATCAGCAATCTTACCCAGTCTTAGGAGTAATTCCTCCCATGTTCAGTCGTCCCTCCTCTTCGCAGGATCCGGCCTTAGCATCCTCGAGCGAAGAACACTTGGTGCCAGTGAAGCCGCCAGTAGCTAGGGATTCACCCATGTAGAAATAGGACCTGGAAAGAAGATACAAATTAGAGCTGCTATAAATAGCCCATTATTTAGGCATTTTTTAAGGCTTACTGCCAGAGTCTGTACACGAGTAATCTATGGGTCAATTACACCAAAAGATCGCTAGATTTCCTGCGCGTCCAGTATAATAATGGTTTCAGGATGTTGTTGAGACTTCCTCGCTATTGCAGCGCGTCGGAGATGTTTGCACAAGCTCGTACCGACGGTTTTCACGCGATTTTGCGAAAAAAAACCGCTTCGCTACTAAGTCGAGTGAGAGGTAGTCGCAACCTCATCCTGAGAACTGTAGCGGAGAGTTTCGGTTCTCCAATTGTAAAGCAGTTTGTACAGAGGGTGATTGGTACTAACACTAGATAATAAGTTGTTTTCTTAATATATGTTACTAACACTCTATGGATTTCTTTTCCGAAATGAAAATAAATATTATTATATTATTGTGTAAATATTAAAGAAATTGAAAAGCAAAAAATAACCTTTTAGCGCTAAATTTAGACTTGAAATTAGAAAGGGTTTATTTGCGTTTTTCATTTTGTTTTTTCGCCGGATAAATATTTTGGTTTTAAAAATATTTTTTTATTTTTTATTGCTGCCCCATTGGTAGCACTGATCGCAACAGTTTCACTGCTTTTTTAACGGTTTTGATTTTATGAAAACCAGAATAGACCAGAATGGTGTCATTGGATTTTTCATTCAGAAAATTCAGGGTAGCAATTATAATCCTTGATTTAATTATATTCTCGGTTCTCTCCCTTCTTCATCATCATTGTATCCGAACGACGTCCACTGCTCGACATTAGTTACTGTCTCTGAGACCGGTTTTGTGCTTCTCACACGCAGCGGCTTCCTGATCTCCCCTCTTTTTTGTTTTGTGGTAAGCCTATATTTAGTCACGCTGGGCAAAAGTCTCCCTTGTTTCCTTCCAAACCTCCTTATAAGATCGTCACACTACCTTCGCCATGGTCTACCTCGACGGTGATGTCCTTCCTCAGGCGTCCAGTGAGTGACGGTCTTTTCGAGCCACGTGTCCAGCCCACTCTTACTTCAGCCTAGCTATTTTGTCTTCAATATTCGGTTCTTGCGTTATAGAGCGTAAGGTTCTAACGCTTGACAACTATTATGCTGCGCTCCATTGCCCGTTGGTGAATCTTGAGTGTGAACTTTTGTATTTCAGTAAGTGAGCAATTATATATTAGTTAGGTTAGGGGCAGGATGCACACGCTCTTCCCCTCCTTTTTTTGCATTGGAAAATCAAATGACTTCTGACGAAAACCCACCCGTGTTCCTTCAGTTGCCTGTCACGCCAGGGCCACGGTAACTCTTTCGAACAAATCCGTGACCCTGGCAGGACGCTCTTCTCCGTTACTTAAACATATCCAAAAACGTCTCCCAACCCCTTAAGGGAGTACCGACTATACTTAATTCCTTACCTGTAATGATCGCAGACGGCAGTAGCACAGCCTGGCATGTTGATACCACCGTTGGGGTAGAAGTCAACATCACCACACGGCTCCTCAACTCCAATGTTGCCGATGTTGGTGTGAATCACTTCGGTGTAGATCGCGTCGTTGGCCTTCAGGGCCTGGCTGGATATCCAACGGTCGGCGGGGTCCATAGCTGGGGAAGAATTGAGATGGTTTAGTTAGATCCAGAGTGAAGAGGTTCTTCTGCATTTGACTTCGCAGGCGATCAAGTACAGTGTCGTCCAACATAAGATTACGCTAGATGACCCTTACCCCGACAGTTGTGATATCGAAACGAAAAGAAAAATATTCTGAAATACCCTGTTAATAATGTTTACGTATCAAACAGTCGCACGTCAAGAAGACCCATCTGTGGAGCGACTTGTAGTACAGGGAAAGGTTGAAGGTACAAGAGCACGCGGCAGGTTTCCAATGCGTTGGACCGACCAAGTCAAAACTGCGCTCAATGGTCCACTCCACGAATGCTCAAGTAAAGCCACAGTACGGGAGGAATGGCGCCGGATTGTGAAGCTTGCCACCACCCCTGATGTGACGACCACGACCACTCTGCCAAGAGTGTGACGACGATGAAGAAGAATCAAACAGTAGAAGATACCTACCCAGCGCATGAGTCGAGCAGATCGTTCTATTTGCATTAAATTCCATCATTCGTTCATCTCCATAAACACCTTGTGGTATTTCAAACTACGTCATGCATCTCAGTGAATGATATTTTTTTTTTAAATTATTCATGTGTTCATAAGTATCATTTATAGGGTTCCGTACCTCAAAAGGAAAAACGGAACCCTTGTACGATCACTTTGTTGTCCGTCTGTCTGTCTGAACGCGTAAAGATATCAGGCTGAAATTCTTATCAAATACTTAGGTCTACTGTCCCTTGGAGCTATAAAAAAATCAAACTTCTAAGCCAACGTAATCGTTTATGTCGCAAATTTTCGACACTCGCAAGGGAATCAAAACCTACAGGGTACTTCCCGTGACCCCAGAATCTTGAAATTTGGTACGAAGCAACGTCTTATAGCACAGATAAAGGAAAAATTGCGAAAAGCATAATTTTTTTGTTCCATAATATAATTAAAATAATTTTAACGAAACCCTCGGTGCGCGAGTTTTTTTTTAAATAAATGATTAGTAGTCATTATATACATGAAGTGGGTTGCGTTGTTAGACCATTGAAATGCCACGGTGTACATAAATGTAGATAGAAAAGTCAAGATCAGAAATGGTCGTAATTAAAGTCAGGAACCGAAATAATGAAGTGGCTAGGTTAATCAAGTTCCGTCTTACCAGTGATATAGCTAACTTGTCCAAGCAAACTCCTGCCAACGATGCCAGCCTGGTGCGCACCCACGCTGTAGCCCAGGATGTGGTAGTTGTTGACTGAGGCTCCTGATGCCTGGTTCAGCCAGGTGATGAAGCGGCCGACGCTGCGACCTAGAAAAGACATGAAAACAATTTTTTTTTAATATTTTAAAGATGTTACCAGAGGGCCTAGACAAAGTGACATTCTACCAGCGATAACGATGATTGAAACATTTAAATGATGCAGTTAGCACATTGAATCATTGTGAAATTTCCTTTTCATCATTACGACTATCAACTTACCAGAAGCAATTCCATTGAATCCTAAATGTGCGCCTGCGCCCCAGTCCACAACGATCACGTTGACATCACCAGCCAATAAGAAAGCTGCAAAAAAATTGATATCCTTTGTTACAATAAGCAGATGTTAATTATTGTTGGATCTCACCTATTTGACGTTTTAGAGCTACGATGCCACAGACAGACACACAGATAAACACGTTAAACTCATAACACTCCTCTGCTTCCGCCGAGGGTTAGTAAAAAAGATTATTGTTTGTTAATTTTCTGGGTTTTGTAGGTTGTTCACAGAAAACAACTTATATCGATTTTTATCTCAGTGGTTACGCGCCATAAAAAAAAAGAAATTTTAGCGCGTGGCCAAAATCGTAACTAACGCCGCCATCTTGTTGTTTCAATACATTTTCACAAAACAATCCCACAAATTATTACCAACAGCGCCACCTTGTGTGAGTTTATTGCGACACCACGCCATCAATGTTTATTAGAGTGCCAAAAGTTGATTCTAGCAAGAACCTAATTCGGCCAAGTATGAAAAAGTACAGGATTTTATCCAAGTATTTTTCTTCTATAATATTGTGTTATGGCGATGAGTCTTGATTGTAAACAAAGATGCTGAAGCCCTCAAATACCCTGCATCTGCTCCCTATCTTTGTAATCGTGTAACGTTATGAGCGTTTATTCTGAAAGTTGGCAACGTCGCAAATATCGACAGATATTTGCGACGTTGCCTGAATATGAACTAACGCTAACTCACTATCTAAAATATGAATAATTATTTGCAACTATAACACTGAATTAGATGTTGAAACCGTTTTAGGTGTAAAAAGGCATTTGGAAAGTTGCCAAGTTATTTTTTACATCTAAAACTAAATTTTCCATGTTAAAACATGAATTATTGCATTTCATAATCTGTATTTGAGATAGTTAGATTTTAGTTATAGTTAGTCATATTTTCATTCAATAATATTGCCAAATTAATCAAAACTGGTAAATGTTTGACAGCTGTTTGCGACGATGCCAACTTTTAGAATAAAGGCTCTAAATGCGCAAAACCTCATACGGGGTGTATGAGGAGAATTAGAGTATTGAGTTAAAAGCATAACACAATGACCAAAACATTTTTTTTTAAAGCTAACTGTTAGTATTAAGAAAAACGTGATAGAAGTCATAAGTCATTTATTCATTTGTTGACCCAAGCATTGCTTTATGCATTTAAAATTAAGTCTTATTGCTTTAGAATAAGGTTCAATTTGCTTTAGCTCAATCAGTGGTAGGTAATTATGGCAAAAAACATGTTTTTTTTTTTAAAGTACTGGAATCGATTCACTAGTCAATTATGAACAAACTACTTTTAGGTTTTGCGTATTCTGTTACACCTTGTATATGGGTCGCCTTTCCGTCAATCTGCATGCAGCTGGGTTAAATTGACTATGACCACATAACGATTTCTTACTCGTAACCACGTCAGTCACACTAATTCTGCTAATATCGTATTAATAAAGCCTGACCGATACCGCTGTACCGCGCCTTAGGTATGCGCGGCGAGGCGGGGGACGGACGTTGTGAGTGGTGACGAATGAGCGGCTTGCACTGACGAATGAGCGACTTGCACTGACGAATCAGAGGCCTGCACTGCCCCCCCCCCTCGCGCCGCGCCCATACATAAGGCGCGGTACAGCGGTATCGGTCAGGCTATAATAATATCGACAAATTGTCTTGGAACATACAGAAAAAATCAAATCAAATCAAATCATTTTATTTGTCACAATGCAGGTACATAGTTTATATTAGGTCTTATAGTGATAATGTTAGTGCGCTGCATTCTACTCGCAAGCATACAAATATTACACACAAGAATGAAATATAATATTACAAAAAACATAAATTAAATGTCTGTAGGTACCTATAATTAAAATGTCAAACCATAAAATAGAGAATATGACATTTCGATTCCGTACCGTTACATTGGTTTCTAAAAAAATGATATTGACGTAGTTTGAACGTAGTAAGATTCCGCGGGGAATCATTATAACGATACAAAATTCTGAATATTATAATTTTACATGGACCGATTGCCTACTTGACCTCTCGACCCAGTAACTGGGTAACAGGATAGGTACATCTTGGTATCGTAAGTTGTTAGCTGGATTAGAAAGTCAAACTTACCTGGAACAAGGACCGTGTTGAATCCACTGAGGATGTTTCCGAGGAAGCCGTGAATGAGGATGATAGTCCTCTTGGCAGGGTCGAAGTTACTGGCTCCGAGAAGGTTGGCGTTGCCCTGGAGGATCGGCTGGCTGACCAGAGGGTTTGCTCTGGGGGTAAACGATGATGATGGTGAAAATTTGTATCTTGATCGGAGTGTGGTGTGAATAACCGTAGTAAGTGACCGTCGAAGTGAAAACTTGAACAATAACGTGTGTATTTTTTGAATCGTCAGGAAATATTTTTTAAATCGTCAGATTAATCAACCAATGTTTCAATCAATGTTTTATTTGAGGTTGGGAAACCATCAAATAACTTCACCCGCTCTGAGTGGAGCAGGAGGCCGTGTCAGACTTTTACTGACTAAAACCCACCAGTGTTCCCTCAGTTGCCTGTGTGCCAGAGGCGATGGTATCTTTTTCGGACAACCCGTACCCCTGGCAGGCAGCGGCCCTTGCGGACCCCACCAGTTGGTGATGACATCTCTTTGAGGCGCGTGTTGACCACAACGCGCCGTCGACCCGGGCTTGGTCTTTACCGGACAGCGAGCTACTCATCACTCGCCATCCACAAGCCCGCGCAAAAGTCTGTCTGTCTGTTACGCTTTCACGCCAAAACCACTGAATCGCTCGTCATGAAATTTGATAGAGATATAGCCTGGGATATGGAGAAGAACATGGGCTACTTTTCACGCGATAACAGATAGGTATCCATGCAGGCGGAGCCACGGGCAATAGTTAGTAAGTTTATAAATATTATATCTTCTTTGGCTCACCTGGTATAAAGATGGTACTCATTATCCGTATCAGGATTGTACCTGGCCATCTCCCTTATATCACTAGCCTTGATCCAGGAGTCCACCAGGTGAGGGATGCCCTCATCATCCCGAAGGTAACCATACCGCAGACCTTCAGGGTCTAACTTGGTGATTATTGGGTCCAACCCTGCAGGTACAGCTGGGGATTAAAAGTTATTGGTTATTTTATTTACAAGGCAGGTGTGAGTGGAAACGCCGGGAAGGAATGCCGTAGGAGGACACATATTTAGTGACTTTATTGGTGATGTTCTACAGTTCTCGCAACCGTCGTGCGTGTATGACCTGATGTATGGACGTAAACGAGACAGAAGGAGTATGCAAGTGGCGTTCAGTAGTTTTTGCCTACCTCAATAGGAAGAAGCGTGACATTATGTCATAAATCAAAAAAATATTTAAAAAAACCCCCGACCCAAACAAAAACTCAAAAAAGTAAAATAATAATATTTATTGGCCTTTTAAGTTGAAGGTAATATTTTGATCAAGGCTTTGTCAAGTCGGGGGACGGCTAATGAAAATGCTGTTTGGCGTTTTAATTTACCGTCCCCCGACTTGACAATGCCTTGATCAAAATATTACCTTCAACTTAAAAGGTCAATAAATATTATTATTTTATTTTTTGGAGTTTTTATTTGGGTCGGGGATTTTTAAATTTTTATTTCCTGCTTTGAAACTAAATGTCTTGCGTAAATCTGCGCAGCGTTGCGTTTTTTCTCACACTGAAGTTTGTTACTAATTTATCCTCATTCACTATTAAAGAGCTGATGATCTTCAAACAGTTGATCAGGGGCCTAAGTCTACTAATTTATAAACGTCACAATGGTCTCTCAATGGTAAGTTTTTGACAGATTTGCCATACAAAAACTGTCAAAAACACACCATTGAGAGACCATTGTAACGTTTATAAATTAGTAGACTTAGGCCCCAGGTCATAGTTACCTTACTACATATTGTCAATATCATTGAAGTAACACGGTACCAAATTTCGAATTGATCGGACATAAGGAAGTTAGTCAGATCCCCTCATCAACTGGAAAACAGCTGATGATTTTCAAACGGCTGAATAGATTTTCATGAAACACGGCTAAGAACACTCGGAATAAAATTATCTATGACACAAAAAAACTAAACGAAAATCGGTTCATCCGTTTGGGAGCTACGATACCACAGACAGATACATACACAGACACGTTAAACTTTTAACACCCCTCTTTTTGCGTCGGGGGTTAAAAATCAAAATCAAAAGTCGTATAATCAAATTATGCTGAGAATCAGCACTTTTCGAACGTCAAAATACATAAGACAGTCCCCTAAAATATGATGTTGCAGCCATCTGGTAAAATTTGTCAGCGTATTGGACACATAAGCGGTTTATTAAAACCGACCCCAAGTCCAAGACGGCGACTTTAGGTTTAGGCATCCTTTGTAAGGCGCCGCCAACATTTTTGCGCCCGCTGGCATAACATAGCGCACTCTATATTATCTTTATATTTCATCATTATTGTACCTACCTATGTTAAACAAATGAATAAATGACATATGACTTAAAATAAAATAAGTAGAAACATTACAGAAGCGTCAAACGTTTTAAATTGATGCAAAATAACCACTTTAAGTCGAAAGATTATTGGTATCTGTTTGGTATTAACCGGCCGGACGACGGAGAGGTACGAAGCAGACGAAGGAGGAGGGGCGGCCAAGGGGACGAGTGGCGCCGACGCACCGATCGAGACGATCCGAGAGAGCGACGGTCGAACACACACGAGCATTGTCCGCGTCGCGACATACCTAGTTGTCACTTTTAATATTTTTAATTATTATACTGGTATTCATAATACAGTCCTAGTATTATTTCCAGAGTGTCCTTACACACGTAGATAGGGTCCTGGAACGCAACATATGGTCCTTCGAGCCGGACCAAGAGAACATCGTCAGTTAGTTACGAGCCCGGAGTATTGTGTGTGTTTTGTGTGTTTGTATTGTGGCGTTTGCATTTAGGTTGTATATCACCTTCGTTCTGGCTTCGGAAGCGTTCCCCTTACACCCTGTACAAACATATTCTCCAAATAACCCTAATAGGGTATTTTCCAATTTATTAAAAACTATTCTAATTTGAAGATTGGGACGAAATATGTAACAGAAAAATAAAAGTAAATTGATTTATATCCATTTTCTCAATTAAAAACGAGTTAAACCAAATTTATTTTTCGTTGTTTTGAATTTACCGCCAAAACGCTTCTTACGATGACTTTTTACCACGTGAAGTCAACTTTGTGTAAACTAAAGTAGTAAGTAAGTAAACAAGTGAGTGTCGTGTTTATAATTAACAAGATTTTTTATGGATAGAAAGTGAAATCATTGGTGTGCGGTGCCTCTGTGCACAATAAAACTGCGCCAAACTAAGTATTTGTACTGGTGCTGTTTACACAAAGCTGACGTCATGATGTCACGTTATAAAAAGTCATCGTAAGGAGCGTTTTGGCGGTAAATTCAAAACAACGAAAAATAAATTTGATTTTTATCGTTTATAATGGAGAAAATGGATATAAATAAATTTATTTTTATTTTTCTGTTAAATATATCGTCCCAATCTTCAAATTAAAGTAGTTTTTATCAAATTGGAAAATACCCTATTTTTGCAAAACTGTTATTAATGCTTTCGTAGGCATTATCGGTATTTTCAAGTTATTTTATTACCAAATGATAACATCAATAAACATCGAAGCCGGAATTTACGCTCTCATTGATTACATGACTGTGATTAAAAACTAATTAATTGAGATAATATTAAATCCGTGAGTATTTTTATAATCCTTGTTATCAATCAACACGCGCTATAAATACTTAAAGATTAAATTACTCAGGCGACAAATTATTTACCCATAAACCAGACTATACATTTCCGAAGTATTTTGATGCGTTGAATCCGCATCTGACCGCAGAATTGCTCTGTCACGTAAGGATTTTGAAATGTCCTAATCTGAAAGAGCAAAAGCTGGGGAGTTTGTTGCGCCACTTCTTCTTCCCAGCTAAAGCACTAGGAAGTGGTGAAGGGCGGGCGTTTTTGGGGGACAGTCTTAGGTAATTTTGACGTTCAAAAAGTGCTGACTCTTGATTTAAAAAAACACAGTTTATGCTCATTTTTAAGGTTACGTAGCCCGCTAGATCCTTTTCCCTCCTAAAATTCATAAAATGTATCTGAAAGTACTGGTCTTTCTCTTAGAATAATTATTATTATACATTTTTTAAAATCTGACTTTGGATTTCAAAAGTCTACGCGTTTTTATTGTAGAGAGCAATATTTTACTGATTTTCAAAAACATTTACTTATTTGCTTGAAATGAGATCAATCGATTGTGTAGTGTTTGTGGATTTTCAGATATAGGAAAATCCATAAACATGAAAATTTCAAAATATCTGAGCTCCAAAAACGATTTTCGAGTAAACTCAACTTCATTATAAAGAGAAGAACTAGTACTTTCAGATACAATTGATACATTTTTGGAGGAAAGAGGATCTACCGGGCTACATCATTTCAGCCGGAAGACGTCCACTGCTGGACATAGGCCTCCCACAATTTGGGGGGGCTTGCCTTAATCGCCACGCTTGGCAGGCGGGTTGGCGATTGTAGTATGGTGGTAAAATGTATAGAGAACGCTGCTGCCCATTCTCTAGTAAGTCCCTTAGTCGCCTTCTACGACACCCACGGGAAGAGATGGGATGATGCTATTCTTTAGGTCCGGCACCACACGGTACCGGGCTACGTTACCTCAAAAATTAGCAAATACGGTGTTATTTGCTCGTCCAGGTTAGGATTTCTCAAAATCCTTACGTGATAGAGCATTCTGCGGCAAGATTCGAATTCAGCGCATCGAAATACTTTGGAAATATATAGTCTGGTTTCTGGGTAAGAGTGTTCGTTTAGTTTTGTCGGCCTGTGTTATTGACGTAATTGTAACAACTTGTGGACCAATATCTACGGATACCAAAACTTAACACAAAAATATTTTATAATCTCTAGCGAAAATTCAGGATGGTTGGAAGATGCACACACTGTAATCTCATGAATACCAAACCGGGCCCAGTGTGGGTTGGTAGATGCCAAATGTCTTCGAAATTTTGGCTCTGAGGCATGGCGGTTTCCTGACGATGTATTCCTTCAGTTTTGAAAGCAGTGGTGATGAAATAATTTACACAAAGTAAAGCGCTTGAAGGGTTCGAACCTACGACCTACAACTCGTAAGTCACCACTACTGCCAGCCTTTTGGGCACTTTTCCCTTTGACAGCGACGCGAATGTTTTGACGTCCAATGAGCTCTTCCATTTTTTTCCATATGTTATATATTCTATTTTTAGCTTACGGTATTGTATTTAAGGTTTGATGGATCTGGTGATGATTTCCCTTACCTGAAGCTGCAGCAACAATCGCCAATAACACAACAACACCGCGCGCCGCCATCTTGAATGTCAACGAAATTATCTTTCCTAGCAAATTTATACTAAATCAAGCTATTTTGATAAAAGTTCTGAGATAATTAACTAATTAGTGATGTAGGTAATCTTTGTATAAACGTACGGATGTATTATCTTGTAGATAAACTATGTACTTGCGCAAACGGCGCGTGTGTTTGACCACTTGACCAGCAACTTAAATGCGGAGCACGTTGATCAGAATTTGAATATTTGAGCTCCTCAAGTTCTGAGTTGAGCTGCATGATTACTGATAAATGCGTGCACTGATTGGACAGGTCCACTCAATCTATGTGATTCTTTCCTCAAAAGACCATTTCAGACAAAAATTAAAATGGTCCTCTAAGATTATTTCGAGTTTTCTTTAACACATTGACTTTTGTGAATTTTATTTTAACAAGAATATGAATGTTTACTTTTTAAAGTGTACAATCCCTACTATTTTAACTTTTGTGAATAGGAAGAGAGAGATTGAGATTGAAGACGAAATACCGACCTGCACTGGGCCCGCATATGGGATTAGGGCCCACTCCCTCTCACCGAGAGGACGCCTGTGTCCCAGCAGTGGGAATATTATAGGCTGATGATATGATGCGATGTGAGGACTATTTAGGCTATTGCTTTTTTGTTGTTTGTCACGATTTCTTTTCATCATGATTTGGCAGTTTGAATAATTTATGCAGCCTCCCAAATGTCTTTTATTTTCGGTATTGTTCGTCGAATCGTTGAGCTCTTTTAGATTTGAGTTGAGCTACACGATTACTTACAAATACATGCAACCACTGGATAGGTCCACTCAATCTGTGTGGTTCTTTCCTGAAAAGACCATTTCAGATACCAATTGATTATGGTCTCATTATATGACCGATAATATGTTTGAACTTTAAAAGAGACTGTGACCTCTGAGTTTGTTTCGGCCTTTCTTCTCAGAGTAGTCAGATAGGAAACACTGACCTCATCTAGTTTTAAGAATATGATTGACACGCAGAAGTATTTGTATGAACCTATTTACTGAGTTAAATCAGTAATCATTTAATCGTTTTTTTTTTTTCAGGATATTGTTAATGCATTGCTTCATAAATGTCCAAAAAAATTGTCTGCTCAACAACGTAAATAACAAAATCAAAAGTCATTCATTCAAACTAGGCTGAGAGTCAGCTCTTTCTGAACGTCAAAATTACATAAGACAGTCCCCCAAAACGCTCGCCCTTCACCACTTTAGCTGGGAAGACGAAGTGGCGCAACAAACTCCCCAGCAGCACAGCTGTCTGTTAAATGATAAATGATTTTATTTCTGTAAGTAGGTTTGTACGAACACTTTTACACGTCAATCATATTTTTTTAACTAGATGAAGTCGGCGTTTCCTATCTGACTACTCTGAGAAGAAAGGCCGAAACAAACTCAGAGGTCACAGTCTCTTTTAAAGTCCAGACATAATGTTGGTCAGATCATGTGAAGACCATGTGGATTGGTGTCTGAAATGATATTTTGAGGAAAGAACCACACAGATTGAGTGGACCTGTCCAATCAGTGCACGTATTTATCAGTCATCATCAGTGATAGGAATAGCTAGTGCCTATTTGCCTAAACTTCGAAGAAAAGAAACGGATACTTCCTTAGGACTAATATTTTTTTTCCCGGGATACGGGAAAAATCTTCAGTAAGTTGAAAATAAGCTTTATTTAAGATGTGTAAAAGATATATTTAACTAAACTTGCAACTACCAAATTTTGAGGATTTTCACGTAAAATCCCGAAATAAATAATCTAACTTTAATTCATGATTTGATACAACGGTTAGTTGGATCGTAAATATAATTCGAATACATGAATTAAAGTTAGATTATTTATTTCGGGATTTTACCAGGAAATCCCGAAAATTTGGTAATTTTGCAATTACCAAATTTTCGGACTGAGTATCTGACCTCCACAACCCAGTTACCAGGTAATACAATACCCCTTGGTAAGACTGAATGTCAGACTTTCGGTCTTCTGACGACCCGTAACGACTGTCAAAGATCCACGAATGACAGCCGGCGCCAACGGCTTAACGTGCTTTCCGAGGCACGGAGGGGTCTTGGTATGTAAAGATGGTCACCCATCCACGGACCAACCGTGGCAAGCGAAGCTTAACCTGGTCGATCAACCCTCGCAGCTATTGTTACTTAGCCACAAGCCCCTCAACTAAATTGTATAATGATGTTTTAATTCTTATTTTGTTTTTACTTCTTTTAAAACTGTTTTTGAAGCACATATGTTTGTCTATTCCTATGTTGAAATTAGTATCTAAGCCAAATAAAACGGGAGAGGGCGCTGACTCCTGACATTCAGGTACACCTAGTTCAGACCCCTCGTCTTGGTGTGTAAAGATGGTCACACATCCACCTGACCGATCGACGCGAGCGGCTATTATTGCTTAGCCACGGGCCTCGGAGATTTTAACTATGAGATAACATTTTTGCAAATAAAAACAATTAACGCGTTATTATCTTATCATGTTATTTTGCCTACAAATCTACGATGATCTGATGACGTTAATAGGTTGTTTGATAAAGGGACATCCTATCGCTTATCTATCACAATTATACGTAAATACTCGATTTGTTTCTAGCTGGAATTCCCTAATCATTGTTTTATCCATCGATTTCTGTAATACATTCCTACTATTATTATAATTGCGAAAGTAACTCTGTCTGTGTGTTACGCTTTCACTCCTAAACCGCTGAACCGATCGTCATGAAGTTTAGCAGTGATGTAGCCTGGGATATGGAGAAGGACATAAGCTACTCTTTTACGCGATAACCGATATCCACACGGGCGGAGCCGCGGTCAAACCTAGTATTTCGATAATTGTGCTTGCACAATGGGCCTTATTAGGAGATGTCCACTGCTGGACATAGGCCTCCCACAAGCTCCTCCATTTCAACCGGTTCTGCGCTTCTCGCATCCAGCGGATTCCTGCGGCACTTACAAGGTTATCGGTCCATCTTGTGGGAGGCCTTTCAACGCTACGTCTTCCGGTACGCGGTCGCCATTCCAGAACCTTTCGACCCCATCGGCCATCTGTTCTGCGAGCAATGTGCACTGCCCACTGCCACTTAAGTTTGACAATTCTTCGGGCTATGTCGGTTACTTTGGTTCTCCTGCGGATTTCTTCATTCTTGATTTAATCACGTAGAGAAACTCCGAGCATAGCCCTCTCCATTGCCCTTTGGGTGACTTTTAGCCTTCTGATAAGGCCCATTGTGAGCGACCACATTTCAGTACCATATGTCATCACTGGCAACACACACAAGACTTTCGTGTTGAGACACTGCGGTATTTGGGACGAGAAGATATTGCGTAGCTTACCGAACGCTGCCCAGCCGAGTCGGATTCGACGTTGGACCACTTTCTCGAAGTTGAACCTACCTAACTGGACAGTTTGCGCTAGGTAAACATAATCGTCTACAACTTCGAGTATAGAGTCTCTAATCTTCATGAGAGTGTTATATTCTTTTTATTTTTACAATGCTGACATATTCTCGTCATTATTTGACACTATACATCAATTTTAACATCGACTATTTTTTAGTGATTGTCATGTTAATCATGTCACTATGTTTAAATAGGTTCATTTTATTTATGTAGATTGTTTTACATGTTGTGAATGAGAGAACGTTGTAGGCCTTACATACTGTAGATTTGTAGACGATTTTCTATTCTGTATTCGTCTAAGTACCTGGTACTTATTGACAGGCCTGCACTGTCCTCCCATACATTTGAAAACATTGTTAAAGCCAATCATTTTTAAAAGAGTAACCGGAGAGTTTCTTGCCGGCTCTTCTCCATAGGAAGCGACAATTTGGAACCGTGCACCTAGCTTCTGACGTTTCATAAGTGCCCATGCAGGTATATCTTTATGAAATAAAAATATTTTGATTTTGATTAGGTGTCACATGGGCATTCGACATTACCTTCGTTTTGTCCATGTTCATTTTGAGACTCACTCTTTCGGAAGCTCTACTGAGGTTATCGAGCACTGTACTGAGGTCCTCCATAGTCTCAGCCATGACTACTATATCGTCGGCAAACCGAAGGTGAGTGATGTACTCGCCATTGATGTTGATGCCAACCCCAGACAACTTAATATACGATATTATGGACAAATATAATCAGCCTATGGTTTCACTGCCGGGACACAGGCCTCCTCTCTGTGAGAGCGAGCGGGCCGTAATCCACCACGCGGGCCCAGTGCGGGTTGGTAAACGTCACATGTGTTCGAATTTTTGGTTCTAGGACATGCCGGTTTCCTCACGATGTTTTCCTTCACCGTTTTGAGATCAGTGGTAATGAAATAATTTACACAAAGTAAAGCGCCTGTCTGGGTTCGAACCTACGACCTACAACTCGTAAGTCGCGGCCGTTTATCACTATGCCACCACTGCTCATTATGGACATTTTTTTTCTAAAATAAAATAATTTTGTTTTTTATTGTATCTTTAACACTCTCCTATATGGTTGCAATACTGCCCATCCCCTATTCTAAAGAAAGGTTGAAGCTACCAGAGGGTTACTTTAAGTGTTTGTAAAGGCTACCGGCTTATCAGTGGTCAAGCAGACAGCGTCCTTAGGGGGTGGGACGTACAGTTCGGGACGAAAGTGTAAAGCGTTCTAATTTTATCGTAATAAACACTTTATTATGATATTTGATAATAGCGCATCGCAGCAACAAATAAGGTTCTAAACGTGGTTTGATATTATTGAATCGAATTACTATCGAAATGGAAGTAATTTTGCAGTTTTATTTAAATTAAATAACAAATGCACGGCTCTGTGGGATAATTATGTTTTTTAGTTGTTTGAAATTTTGCGCCATCCCATCTTTCTAGTAGGTACGGCGGGTTGTGCTGGGGCGGCTGCTGCAGGTGCGGAAAACCTCAAACGGCGCAAATATTCCAATCTTATTGGAACCTATATGTTCCAGCCGTATGGGATTGAAACTCTAGGGCCATGGGGTCCGAGTGCCCACTTAGTTTTCCAAGTGGTTGGTCGACTCTTCACGTGACCACAGGGCCTATTTTTCGGCCAAAGAATCAGCATTGCCATACAACGTGGCAATGCTGCCAGCCTTTTGGGCACTTTTCCCGTTGACAACGATGCGGACGTATTTTTTGATGCCTTGTGATTATTTTCTTTTTTGTATACCTTTGCACATTTAATTTTGAGATATGTTGATTGAATTTTCCATTATTATCACATATCTACATAGTATAGAATTCGCTTTAAGAAAGTTATCTTTTTGTTTCAAGCTATGTATTTTGTTTTTATGATAAACATATTATAGAACAAGTTTTGGAATCGTAAGGGCGGCCATTAATAATGTGAGGCGTTTAGCGGGGAGGGGATCGATTCGAATCTCTTCCAATCACACGTGGGGAGAAGGGGGGTCTTGGAAAATATCACAAAATATCATTTATATTTTTTCTGAACCGGATTAAATTATGTAAAACATGTTTTTCCGCCAATATGGCTAAATCCTAGAAAAAATATATGTCGCGGTTATACGAACGCGACAAAGTAGAAGAGTAGCTCCCGCGATGGTTAAACCGCCACCGGCCCGCCAAGCCAGCCAAATACAACGCATAAATCCAACGCAAATAATAACAGATTGTTTTTACATATTAACCAGAATATGCTAATTAAGAACCTGTACCTTATCATAACATACATCAGTCAATCAATCACTAACACACACACACACCTAGTCACACTCACACACCGCGCACATCCATTCATATACACACACATAAACACATACGTGCACACAAACACATACACTCACACAAACACTGCACATACCTGAACATCCTACAACAATTTTTGTCAACACCTTAGAACACAAGCTTTTTCTTTCTTCTTTTAAGTGTCTCTTTAATGTAGTTAGCAACCCATGGGAAGGTGTGAGGTAACCCCATCACCAGTATCTTTATAACTTACTGGGGCTGCCTCAATTTTGTGCTGTAAAACAATTGTTTGAAACCAATAAAACTTTACTTTACTTTACACTAAAAATACGTTTTTAAAATATCACCAAATCATGTAAGCATACTTTTTTTTATTTTTTTGTGACAACACCTTTTTTTATAATTGTACGCGACTGTACACAAGAAAGAGTAATACTTTCCACTATCTTTGGGTCGCAGCTGAGTGAAGGAAATGTTATTTTTATAACCACTTACTTAAGACTACCTCTGACCCCTGACTTGACTTATAATCATATAAATTGTAGAAAAAAAAAAGAGAAGAAAATAATTGAGAAAGACTGCCTAATTAGTCTAGTGGTGAAACAAGTCCACATTTTTTTCATACAAACTTCGGGAGGGTTTTACTTCACTGTTTGACAATGTACATAGAAACTTAAACATGGTATGGTTTTGTCTCATTATTAATATTGTCTGTACGGAAACAGAAGACTAAAATAAAAAGCCATTAAAAAGTTATGAGCCAACAAAGATTAGTTTTTCTTGCTAATTTAACGTAACTTTGGGCATGTTTAAGCAATAAAAGAAGTGTAAAATTTCCAAAACGAAGTCTGTACAGACAAAGCCCAATTATCGATAAGTTAAACAAACTTAATTGGTCATTGATTTATGCAGTAGTTTTTTCAGAAAACCCGATCTTCCGAAGGACTTTTCTTAATTTTTTACGCGCCTGTTTTACTATAACTGATCCTGCAGCTCACTCAATAACGTTGTGCGTGTAAACTATCGTCTAACTGCTCATCACTGATACTACCTCTGTCAGACACGAAGCCTGGTGAGACAGCGTGCTTTTTAGCCAGGTCCACCAGTAAGTTCGAGCCCGCGACTAGTGTACCCTTAGGTGCAACTGCTGAGTCTCCTAAGTTCGATTCCCAGTTCGGGCAAAGTTTAAAGTTATTTAAACAAGGAAATTCTCCATAGTAGCTCGGAGTCTGGGGATCTACTCTCCAAGTCAAGTCATCGACGATCAGAGGGGCAATTCTCGTAATTTTAAGAACGTAAAAATACCTACATGCAGTGGATATCCGCGGCCTTCACAAGGTCATCGGTCCACCTTGTGGGAGGCCTTCCAACTCTACGTCTTCCGAGGTATATGCTGGATGTGGGATGCACAAGACCGGTCTATTAGGAGCAGTCTGGGGGAGGCCTATGTCCAGCAGTGGACGTCTTTCGGCTGAAATGATGATGAATATGATGGAAAATCCAAATAGGCTATTCGCACACTGCACCGCATCACGCAGCGTAGCGCGGGAGTGCGTGTTCTTACGTTGTTTGAAAATATCTGTGTTTGGATAGAAAACACGTGTAGTACAATACAGAAAACGCATTCACGCGCAGTGTTGCAGACCCCGCGCCTACATGCGGAGAAATATGCACACACACGCGCGGGTGCGGGGCAAGACGCATGGTATGGCACACCGAGTTCTGCAGTATAGTGCGTGATTTCGACAGAGCTAGACGTACTATTTCGAAATGGATCTCGATATTGATCGATTTGTATTCGAAATCGAAAGTCGTGAAGCAATTTAATTTGACTGTACAAAAACCAAACAGATAATAAATTGCAGCATCCTGAATGAATTCTAAATGAATTACCGTTTTTAGTTTATTTATAATGTGCGGAACTGCAGTATATTCATGCGGTGGCTTTGAGGCCTCATTTCACAGCAGCTTCCGGTGGTGATAGCACATTGCAGGACATAAATTTTTTAAACTAAAAATGGTAATTCATGTAGAACTCATTCAGGATGCTGCAATTGCGGTCCAGGACCCTATCTACGTGTGTAAGGACACTAGATAGAATACTAGGTTTTTTTTTTGAGTGGAAAATCATCAAATAACTTCTCCCGCTCTGGGTGGAGCATGAGGGCGTGTCAGCCTTTCACTGACTAAAACCCACCCGTGTTCCCTCAGTAGCCCGTGTGCCAGGGGCAGCGGTATCTCTTTCGAATAACCCGCATCCCTGGCAGGCATGGGCCCTTGCGGGCCCCATCAGGTTGTGCTGACATCTCTTTGAGGCGCGCGTGGAACACAACGCGCCGTCGATCTGGGCTTGGTCCTTATCGGACAGCGAGCTACCCATTACTCGCCGTCCGCAAGCCCACGCCTACGGTGGCTGGGAATCGGCCTGGGATTCCCGACGCCCAGGGCGTCTCCTGCGAAGGTTAGGGCCGTGAGGGCGCATAATTATACTGCCTCTCTCTCACGTGTCTCCACCTCCCTCTTTGCGAGCATTACTGCTTTGCAGAAGGAGGGCTAACCATGCACTCTCGCTCCGTACCATGGCCTGGACCAGGGCCGGACGCGAGAGATCGCCGCCGCCGGTCGCCTCCACGAGGACACGGCGGTGCTCCGCCCAAGCCGGGCAGACCTCCACCGTATGCTCCACCGTGTCCTCAGGGCGATCTACGCAATGGAAACATCCGGGCGTTTCCTCCCGCCTTATTCGAAACAGGAACGTCCCGAAACAGCTGTGTCCAGTGAGGACCTGCGTCAGGCGGAAGGTGAGGACGCCATGCCGCCTCTCAAGCCACTCCTCAAAGAGGGGACTTACCGCCGCAATCGTGGCGTGCCCAGAATAATACTAGGTCAGATAACATTAAATATTGATCTAGGTCTGCATCTGGTGAGATTGGATGCCGACCTGCCGACCATTTGTCTGCTCAACAACGTAGGTAACTAATTGGGCTATCATAATTAAAGCCGTTCAAATAAAGAATAATAACTTTAATTAAATAAATAAATAAAAATAATTTTCTATTAATAATAAATGTTGTGGTCGTTGGCTAGGATAAAAATATAAATGGACATACCTAGTTGAAAAATGGCAAATTTTGTTATGAACTCAAATTACAACTGTAACGACACTTTTGACCTTACAATTAAAAACATTATCCAAATCCCAATTACCAGAAAAAGTATCAAAACTTTCAAAAATTCTAATCTCCCATTACCAAAGCGCAAACTCGTCACCTCTCGTTCTAACATGCTCCGTCTCTTTCCCTCTTCTAACAAAACAGTGATTAGCACAAAAACTTCCCCCCATTTATATGCTTATTAGTGTAAAGGACTAAGAAGACAGTTTGGAGACGACCCCTGTTCTTGTGACGTGGTGGAAGGTGTAAGTGAGAGCGATTTTAATTTGATCATCATCTGCCTAGCCTTTTCCCCACTATGTTGGGGTCAGCTTCCAGTCTAACCGGATGCAGCTGAATACCAGTATTTTACATGGAGCGACTGCCTATCTGACCTCCACAACCCAGTTACTGGGTAATACGATACCCCTTGGTAAGACTGGTTGTCAGACTTTCGGGCTTCTGACGACCCGTAACGACTGTCAAAGATCCACAAATGACAGCCGCGGCAAGCGTAGCTTAACCTGGTCAATCGACCCGTGCAGCTATTGTTATTTAGCCACAAGCCCCTCTATTTTAATTTGATAATAGTATGAAATAAATTTGATTGGTCTATTCGCACGCTTTAACTCGGCCAAATTGGGCGAATTGACACTTTTAAAGCACTCTCTTATTTTCTACAGACAACTCGCACTAAGTTTTTTTTTTGGGCGAATCGTCAGCTCCAGTAATACGTATTGGATAATTGGCACGTTTTGACTCGGTTCAGTAGTTTCGGAGCCTATTCAATGCAAACAAACAAACCAACAAATCTTTCCTCTTTATAATATTAGGTCTTTACCTATGAAATTGCCGTTCTGCAGTACTGGCCATTTCAAATCAAAATAATTTTTGTTTGGCTAAGAATTCTAATTTCAAATTAATTTTATTTTAAAAACATGGTTTTTTTTTTCTAAAAGTAGTCATTTCTTTATTGATTAGTGTTACATTTTCATCGCATTTCAATCTTTTTCGTCATCATGGATACGTTAAAAATTCGAGTAATTATGGAATATGAGTACCGTCGTGGCAGCAACGCGGCACAAGCGGCACGCAACATCAACGACGTTTACGGAGCTAACACTACAAACCAACGCACCACCTGTTATTGGTTTGCTCGCTTCCGTTCTGGAAATTTCGACCTGAAAAATGAACCTCGCGGTCGTCCGAAGACTTTGGTCGACAATGACGAATTAAAGGCGATTGTGGAAGCTGATGATACACAATCTACGGCTGAATTAGCAGCAGCTTTCGACGTTAGCGTCAAAACAATATTGGTCCATTTGCGTCAAATTGGCAAGGTAAAAAAGCTTGACAAATGGGTGCCCCACGAACTCAATGATCGCCAGCGCGAAGTACGCGTCGAGACGTGCCTTGCACTGCTCAACAGACACACAAATGAAGGAATTTTGAACCGCATTGTTACCTGCGATGAAAAATGGATTCTGTTTGATAACCGTAAGCGCTCAGCAAGTTGGTTGGATCCTGGTTCAGCACCTAAACAATGCCCTAAACGAAAACTTACCCCTAGAAAAGTGATGGTCACTGTTTGGTGGTCTAGCGCCGGTGTGATTCATCACAGCTTCTTACCAAACGGGGTGAGCATTACTGCAGATGTGTACTGTGAAGAACTGAACACAATGATGGAGAAGCTGGCGCATCTCCAACCAGCATTGGTCAATCGCTCGTCTCCGCTGCTCCTGCACGACAACGCGCGACCTCATACTGCACAGCAGACGGTCTCCAAGTTGCAAGAACTGGGGTTGGAAGCTCTCCGTCATCCGCCCTACTCACCAGACCTTGCGCCTACAGACTACTACTTTTTCCAGAATTTGGATAACTTCTTGGCGGGAAAAAAATTTAATACCCGAGAGGCAGTACAAAATGCCTTTGAAGAATTTGTTGCCTCCCGTCCAGCTGATTTCTTTAAGAAGGGCATCAATAAACTGCCACTGCGATGGCAAAGATGCATTGATTGCATGGGTGATTACTTCGATTAATACAAATAAAAAATTCATGAAAAAAATTCGTTTAAATTTTTTCATACAAAACGGCAATTTCATAGGTAAAGACCTATTATTAGTATAAATTTAATATGTAAAATGCAATCAGCTCAATACTTGTACCATACCAAACTTCTTTAAAGAAAAAATCTTGTAATTATCTAGAGGAATTTTATAGCGTTTCTTGTAAAAAGACATTTTGGTACTTAAAGTGTAAGTAGTACCGGCTTAGTGACACGATCGATGCTGCTAAAGTTAAGTTTAACTTCGCAAAGATGCGAGGTTGATGGGTTGTTGGAAACGAAGGAAATGCTATCGTGGGAGCAACTTAGTGGGTAGGTTCAATTGTCAAGTGAATAACAGTGACAAAAAGTAATTTTAACATCAATATCAAGATCAAAAGTCATTTATTCAAACTAGGCTGAGAGTCAGCACTTTTTGAACGTCAAAATTACATAAGATAGTCCCCCAAAACGCCCACCCTTCACCACTTCCTCGTGCTTTAGCTGGGAAGAAAAAGTAGCGCAACAAACTCCCCAGCAGCACAGCTGTCTGTTAAGTTAGAAGAACTTGATTCTATACTATAATAGGTAAGTAATTAACATTACTAAAAACAAATCATTAAATTAAATTGATTGCCATATGTCAGGTAGCACACGCCAATTTACCAATAAAACATAATAATTAAACTCAAGCAGAAACTAGTAAATAATAACCGTAAACAGAATTCAATTCAAAGTAGGTATGATCCAAGTATGTATGTTAGTATATTATTATTTGTTTAATTAATTTAGTGAATTATTGGTTTTGGTTATAAATGTAGTTTATTTTCCCTTTTACTTTTACACACATTGTCTACGTCTCTTTATGTTTTCTCCTATCGCAGGTATGCTGGAAGAGATTTCTTTAGAAATAAGCATCACCTCTGTACCTATTTTTCCGTTCTAATCTTCTTGTCTGTGTATATAGTGTGTACTTATATCTACTATATAAAAATAAGTCGTGTTTTCCTTCCTGACGCTATAACTCCAGAACGCACGAACCGATTTCCACGGTTTTGCATTCGTTGGAAAGGTCTCGGGTTCCGTGAGGTTTATAGCGTAGGTAGGGTAGGTAGGGTAGGTAGGGTAGGTAGGGTAGGTAGGGTAGGTAGGGTAGGTAGGGTAGGTAGGGTAGGTAGGGTAGGTAGGGTAGGTAGGATAGGTAGGGTAGGTAGGGTAGGTAGGGTAGGTAGGGTAGGTAGGGTAGGTAGGGTAGGTAGGGTAGGTAGGGTAGGGATTCTGTATGAATGACTATTGGACGGACAGGACAACGTCTGTCAGGTCAGCTAGTGGTTTAATAAATAAATAAAAGCCTTCAAGCATAAAGGGTGTGCCCGCTTACATATGTAATGCTGCAATTATGTTTGTTTAGATTTAACTTAAAGTAACAAATGTTAAGTTAGGACCTTCGGAGTAAAATAAATAACCACTTAATTACTAATAACAATAACAAATTCGTGTTCAGCAAGGCGACCAGTCACCACAAGCAGCACCCGTACGCGAGCATAACGCTCGCTAATAAACTTCTTTTTTTTAAAAGGACTTCCGGAAAAATACTACAAAGTTAAAAATAACTTAAATTTCGGAAGCCATTTTTTTAAGTTTTAATGTTTCACTTTTTATTTATATTAACCTACAAATTCAAAACTGCATCATCCTTGCGGTCAAAACAATGCATATTTATGCGATAGCAGCAATTGCGGTTGATTTGCTGTCTTTTTTTGAATAGTTCCGTTAACTGTCTCCGAAACGCATCATTAGATCTAAAATATGAAATTTAAATGAGACCATTTCGGAATAAATCTCTTTCGAAAAAGAAAAAAAAAAATGCAAATCCGGCTATAAATGACGGAGTTATGTCCGAACATACATAAAAAAAAAAACATGTCGAATTGATAACCTCCTTCTTTTTGAAGTCAGTTAAAAAGAAGAAACGTGTTATTGCCTTGTGGTACGGAACCCTTCGTGTGCGAGTCCGACTCGTACTTGGCCAGTTTTTGAAGTCAGTTAACAAATTAGTTCGCTTTCGAATATTGTGTGCGCTCAGTTGAGTTAGGTTCCAAATAAACGCAACAAAATAGCACTGCAGCTTTAGACCTGTCCATTTAACTTTTATTTAAGGCGGAGATTTCTTCAAAACGGTCAAATAGGTGGTTTTTTACCCAGTGTTTAACTTTACCTGTAAATAATTTTTAAAGCGAAAAAATATACGATATTTTAGAATATTTTTTGCATACAGTGATAGAAATAAAAACATAATTAAACATAGTTTAATGCATCAAAAAAATCATTAAAGACACCTCTTAATTATCTATAAAACTAGTTATCCCTTCAATAACAATTATTGTTGTAATTAAAAATATACCATAAAATTCCGAATGCCAAACTGCATCCAGTGATGGACCATTTTAATCAAATAGTTAATATCTAATTTCATACGATTTTATTTGCATTTTTACGACAATGCTTGTTCATTTATTACAACAGATTTTAACCCGTATCGGATTGCAGTAAGAACTATTATCGCTCTTATCGACAATACAAAGAGTACATTTAAAATTACCAGGCCCTTAAATGAAAAACCGCCCAAAAACCTAGCCAAAAAGAATCGTCTTCATTACTATGCTCGGCTCGATTCGCTCACGAATGAAGAAGACACAGTCGCTCCGATGTCAAAGTGAATAAAATAAACATTGAGTTACACGCAAGAATGGACGCAATTTTACGACTAAGATGGCGGCAGGCGAGCGATTTGTGTGGATAAGATTCATCCCCTGAAAAATACATTCGTTTCTATTGCCATTTATATTCCAGGGGTCCATATTGGCTCACCTAAAGTTCTTTACCCGAAATTGTTCTTCCTAATGATTTGTAATCCGAATGATCACTCTTCCTAAAAAATTTCATCCTAAAGTTTTCATTCATACTATTTGTAGTGCTACCGGCGATGTTCATAACACTCATGTGTCCGAAAATTGTTATTAATAATTTCATGAATGTAAATATATTTAAACTCCTACTGTTTTTATCATCGCTTTTATCCCTAAACATAATTACCATAATATTTTCACTCATACTCAGAAAGAAACATTTACCAAGTGTAATAAAAACCATGAATCATCAGATGAATGTTACCTGAAATAATTATATCTAAAAAACCAACTGTTTAGAATGATTAAAGGTCGTTTCACTGATTTTTGTCTTAAATGAATGAAATTCAGGTCAGAGAGTCGTCTTGGGGGCACTATAAAAAAAATACTTAGAAAAATTTCGCGACCAATTTCGAGGTAGCGCTCGCCGGCCGCTCCCGCGGCACCGCTCGCTTCGCTCGCTCGGCCCGCACGTAGTTGGTCACTGTTCTAACCTAACCTAACCTATGGATCCATTCCTCATCGCTACTTGTACCATGGTACTATTATTCTTATATGTTAAACATGTTATGTGAAAATAAAGTTACGCAAAATTAATGTATAAAATACTGATTATTATGAATCAAAAGAAATCTAAACAAAAAAGATATGAATAATAGTGTAAAAGATGGTTATGTTGAGAAAATATAGGAAAACAAATAAAAGTATAATAGATGTTTATTGCTACTGACATTATGAAGTTGAATGCTTCAGAATTATGAACATTAGAGACAGAGTAGTTAGGAATTGTGATTGTTAGGATGAGAAATGTTAGGAAGAACATTTTCGGATTTCCAATTATCGGAGTTGAAAATTTAGGTGAACTTTGGCGCACCCATATTCCAGTCATTGTAATTCAAACTGTTTGTATTTTATTGAATTATTGAGACTTGCCTGGCTTGATACTTTAATTTTTTATTACTTACAAACATTTGTACGCCCTCTGGCATAACATAGCGCACTCAATATTATCCTTATATTTCATCATTATTGTACCTACCTATTTTAAACAAATGAATAAATGACTTATGACTTTTAAGACTCACATGTCTTACATTCACTCTTAGATAAAATCAAAACAGGGTAAGTTTTTAACCAGTGCGCAAACTGTAACCATGAATTCAGTATATCATTCTAGACCCCCCAGCGCACAAATTTCTCGTCGGTTATGAAAAAAAAGTCAGCTGTTTCATACAAAAGTGATACCTACGCGGTCAAAATATACGAAAAGTATAGCTGTTTTTTTTTTTTGTATTATCGTTGAAAAATTTCTGCGCTACACAAACCGTCACCTTTAACTGTCCAGGATATCATCTATTGAATCTTTAAACCACACTATGTGTAGGTTCTACACTATCCAAGCGGATGTCATAGGTAAGGCCAAAATATAAAACTTAAATTAATATAAAAATCCAAAAAATTACGCGATATAAAAATAATTGGTATTCACAACCGATCGATACCGTACTGAATCCAACATCAATCAATGTTATTTATTTATTTATTAACTATGGATGACTTACAGCTAAAGCAAACAGATTTAAAACTGTGAGACTGACAGCCAATTAAACGTCTTCACTTCTAAAAATAGATTGGGAAAAAAGAGTGTGAACAGCACAACACAGCTACCGAAAAAGAACAGATTTTTTTTTAGTATAACATTAAAGCTTAAACTTCAAGCTAAATTCGAATTTCTTGTTTAATACAAGAATCCAAAACCTTAAATAAAAAAAAAACTAGAATCATGCACTTCCTGGCCGAGGACAAACCTGTTGTGAAAGGATCAAAATCGTGTTGTTTAAATACATGCTGTTAAAGTTGCTACTTGCACGCACTATTATACTTTTCCTGTTTAAGAATTCTGCCTGTAATTCGTAAACGTAAATGGAACACGCAACGGCGCTTTCCATCGCTTCGACCTTCTGGAAACGTTAAAATAAAATTGGGATCGGAATTATTAATAGAATTATTAAAGATTTTAAATAATGTAATACAGTAAAAGATACTTATGAAAGGTTTCCTCGTGAAAGCTGTTGACAGACCCAAAACCCGAAATTTTTGTCAGTTTATATCAAGAAGACGACCACTGCCGTCCTTTTGACAGCTACATGCTGGGGCAAAGCAAATCAGTAATTACAAATGTGTCATTTTCGAAACGACAGCCTATCGAATGGTTGTGAATTCTAATGCTGATACCATTAGCTCGTAGAGAACTAACAGGACCTATCTGCCAAATGAACATTTTTACTTTCATAAGCGTATAATAACGAGATTCTATGTCATCGTAGAGAGATCTGCCGAAACTGATTTACGTTAACAAAAGTAAATCTCGGCATGTCCACACAATTCTAGTATTTTTTACGCTCAAAGAAAATTATTCAATTTTTTATCAGCGCCATCTTTCCTTGTTTTAGGGTGATTCAAATTAGAAGAACCCCCTCTTTCGCTTTTAAAATAATGAATACTAACTCGCTACACCGATCTCGGAAGTTAAGAATTATCATACAATACAATATCTTCCCCTTTTTCCAAAGGACAGTGGAGTTGGCAATACTTGGAGTTGCCCTACGTGATATAATCAGGAATGAAGAGATCGGTAGGAGGACCAAGGCAAATGACATAGCCCGAAGAATTGCCAAACCAAACATTTGTTTCAAATAAACCAACTACAGGCACTTTTGGAGTCTGAAAGATGAAGCTAGTTGCCCATACCAAAGCGTAGGACCCTATAGAGACGAACAGGCAAGAATTTCCATGGACACTCTTTTTAATCGACTTTAAAAAGAAAGAGGATATCAATTCGACATCAGCATCATCATCATTTCAGCTGAAAGACGTCCACTGCTGGACATAGGCCTCCCCCAGGCTCCTCCATTTCGACATGTTTATCAAAAACAAAATCAAAAGTCATTTATTCAATTTAGGCTGAGAATCAACACCTTTCGAACGTCAAAATACTTAAGACAGTCCCCCAAAAACGGCCACTCTTCGACACTTCCTAGTGCTTTAGCTGGGAAGAAGAAGTGGCGCAACAAACTCCCCAGCAGCACAGCTGTCTGTTTAGACGGATGGACTTGATTCTATACATATATATATATATATATATATTTTATGTATTTTCGGGCATAACTCCGTCATATATTGAATTTGCAAAATTCTTTTTTTGTTCTAAAGGGGTTTATTTCGAAATGGTCTTATTTAAACATATAGATCTGATGATGCGTTTCGGAGACAGACAACGGAACCATTCAAAAAATTACAGCAAATCAACCGCGATTGCTGCTATCGCATAAATATGTATTGTTTTGACCCCAAGGATATTGTAATTTCGTATTGGTGTGGGGTAGGTATTATAACTAAAAAATGAAAAAAAAAAAGTTTTCCAAAGAAAAAACAACCGACCTCCGGAAAAACACTACAAAGTGAAAAGTAACTTTAATTTCGGAAGTCGGTGACTTTGGATATGCGTTAAAAAATACTTGTCACCTCCTCAAATCATCATCATCTGCCTAGCCTTTTCCCAACTATGTTGGGGTCGGCTTCCAGTCTAACCGGATGCAGCTGAATACCAGTATTTTACATGGAGCGACTGCTTATCTGACCTCCACAACCCAGTTACTGGGTAATACGATACCCCTTGGTAAGACTGGTTGTTAGACTTTCGGGCTTCCCGTGACCCGTAACGACTGTCAAAGATCCTCAAATGACAGCCGGGACCAACGGCTTAACGTTCTTTCCGAGGCACGGAGGGGTCTTGGTAAGGATGGTCACCCATCCACGGACCAACCGCGGCAAGCGTAGCTTAACCTGGCTGATCGACCCGTGCAGGTATTGTTATATAGCCACAAGCCCCTCTCACCGCATCAAATCCTAAAATCAAAATATTGTTACAAAATGTTCGTTAAATCATTTACGTTGAAATTTTTAATGTGAGAACGATGTCCGTAATTAAAATAAAAAAGAAATAACTATTTAGAAATTAAAATGTGCCTTGGCATCTAAAAGATGACCAGTCCCTACTGGTGGCGCCAGCAAGTCCCTAAGTGGCAGTGGGCAGGGCACATTGCTCGCAGAACAGATGACCTATGTGGCCGAAAGGTTCTGGAGTGGCAACCGGGTACCGGAAAACGTAGAATTGGAAGGCCTCCCACAAGGTGGACCAATGACTTTACTGCGGCCTTCAAAAATCAAAATATTTTATTTCACATAAACCTGCATGGGCACATATGAAACGTCAGAAGCTAGGTGCACGGTTCCAAATTGTTGTTTCCTATGGAGAAGAGCCGGCAAGAAACTACACGGTTACTCTTTAAAAAAATAACTGGATTTAACAATGTCTCCAAATTACAGAGATAAAATGTATGGGAGGACAGTGCAGGCCTGTCAATAAGTACCAGGTATTTAGACGAATACAGAATAGAAACTCGTCTACAAATCTACAGTTTGTAAGGCCTACAACGTTCTCTCATTCACAATATGTAAAATAATCTACATGAATATAATGAACCTATTTAAACATAGTGACATGATTTCCATGACAATCACTAAAAATAGTCGACATTAAAATTAATGTATAATGTTAAACAATGACGAGAATATGTCAGCATTTTAAAAATAAAGCCGTAGGAGTATGCTGTCGCACTTACATTTTGCCAGTGAACGGATTTCAATGAAATTTGGCACACAGTGACCCAAAATAGGACATATAGGATGGTTTTATATCGGTAGTTTGCACCTGTGGGACAATTTCCGACCTATTCACGAGCGATGCTGGGGGCAACAGCTAAATAAAACAGGTTCAACAGAATAGACATTTCTGCCGATCCCACTAAAACATAACCTTCATAATATATCTCAGGAAATTGGATCCCGTCTGCTCTACAGGGTCAGGCAGAGAAATAGGGTAAAAAAGATATTAAATTGTTTCGCAACGACATGTGTTATACCGAAATGTAATATTCAAAATTGATATATGGCGGAGGGAAGCCATTTTGTATTTGGTTATGATTTCAAGGGGTCTCTGTCAATGCGGTTAGGTTTTTTTTATACTTTTATCTTAGACACCACTTACGTGCTGGTAGGGTATGCAAATCTCAAATCTGTCTATATCTTGAGCCATTTTCACATATTTCTTTGTGATATCTCGGGTGTCTTTTGTCCAATAGTGGGATGATACATGCTAACAATTCAATTCAATTTTCAATTCAATTTATTTCAGTAACTTTCACGAATTATTCCCGGCTTTCGAAATAATTCGGCCACGCTTGGCAGGCGGGTTGGCGATCGCAGTATTGTGGTAAAATGCATAGAGAACGCTGCTGCCCATTCTCTAGTAAGTCCCTTAGTCACCTTCTACGACACTCATGGGAAGACGGGGATGGTGCTATTCTTTTACGTCCGTCACCACACGGAACCTGTCATTGCGACAATACCAAGCTAAAATAATTAGAAATTAAAATTCTTTGTGACATAAAACGTAAATTAAGACCACATTGAAGGGTTACATTTCACCCCTTCGACGCGGCATGCGAACAATTTATGACAGGACCGTTAGAACCCCTAATGTAGAAATTTTGAACACTTGATTTCGAAAATTTAATTAACTTCGAAATGTTATGGATGCCGTTCCATCTTTTGTTTTTTTAGTTTTTGGGGTTTGAAATATACCTGTCTGTGTTTTAGGGACATTATATGGATTGTGTTTAAGAATGTTTATATGAACACGCTGCTTATCTCCTGGAACTTTCTCTCTACAGCCTGATATTACAATGAAGAGAGGATAATACGACAATAGTCTGTAACCAAAACTACAAACGCAGTACAGCAGGCTTAGCTCGAGCACCGATTTGTCGACAAAAGAATAGACATGACTATTAAATAAATGATGTACGATAAGTTAGCTATGTTTCTCTATTCATTGTCATAGTTATGCATTCTAAACGATTCATGATTTTGTAGATTATCGTATACACTTTGTGGCCGTCGAGTAGAAAGTTTTTTTGTCAGTGTGATTTTGACAGTTTGGGAAGAAATATTCTTCTGAAATAGTCTACATTTATAAGGACCTAGACAAATATCGTTAGAAACGAAAGACTAAATGACAGATTGTAGAAGGACGTATGTACGGTGCGATAACAAAAATGTGGGAACGAAATGTTACTTTGTATTGAAAAAGCATTGTCTATTCTTCGTAGAAATACAAGGCGTCATGCTAAGCCCGCTGTACAACTATTTTCTTAATGTCCCTCGGTGATCATCGCCTTATTTTCACTTTAGCAGAATTCCTGCAATAAAAAATACAATAAGTTAAAAGAGTATTAACAGCTCTTTATACTTCCAAGTCGATTGAGAGCATCTGCACCCTAATTGCGTAACTCACGATTCATCATAATCTGTATCGTTTTGAAACGGATTGTTAAACCATTGCTTCATATGTTCGAAAAATGTGTCTGTTCGACAACATAAATAACGCAATGAATATTGTTTAACTGTGAAGACGAAACCAATTATGATCAATCGTGAGTTACGCAATTAGGGTGCTGGTCAGCACCAAGTGCAAAGGGTAACTGATAGAAATTCGGCGACTAACGAAACACGAAGTTTGTCGAGGGACATTATGAAAATAGTTGTACTTTTTACAGGAAAGTTATATATATATTGTAGCTGTAATTTTTATTAATACGCTTCAAATGTATGTTTGTAAGAATGTATATTTTTATTATTTAAAAGATTTATGTACAATCGCGACTTCTTCCGCACGCTCACCTTTAAGGCGATAATCGCGTAGCAAGGCTCACGACTCGATCGCACAATGCATGCGTTTTGACCAATAGAATGCACGAAACATATTTTAGTAGTGTTCGTAGTAATGGTGTATAGAAGTGTGACACTCACACAGGCGCGTGCTATGTTCACTAGTTTGTGAGATTATTTTTGAATAGGCACGGCCGGTATGAGCTCTTTATGAATTATTGTTGTTGACAAGAAGTAATTTCGTACTCATATTTATCTTCTTTTTGGTTTAGAAAATGTATTATTGCTATAAGTTAAATGTAATAATTGTTAGGTTCTTAATGTGTTTTATTTTTGTAGGTTTTAGGTTTGTTTTTATTAGCAGAGGAGAATAAAACTAATTCATGCCTTGCTTGACACGAGACCAGAGAGACGGTGTCACTTTTTTTTTACCACAGGCAATAAGACATCACAACAGATGAAACAGTAATTGTAAACAGAATCTTATCGATTAGCTTAATGTTTTTTTTTTGTTAGTTTTTCTATTCAGCTACTCTAGCAGCGCTCCGCGATTTCAACAGCGTAGTTCCCGTTACCGTGAGAATATGGGGATAAAATATAGCCTTTGTCACCCGGAGATAGTGTAGCTTCCCAACAGTGAAAGAAATTTTCAAATCGGTACAGTAGTTTCGGGGCCTATTCAATGCAAACAAACAAACAATCAAATCTTTCCTCTTTATTATTAGTATAGATAGATTATTTATCAATAATTTGGAATAAAAATGTCAAACAACAATTTATATCTATTCTATCAACTTTAATATTTTCCTCTCTCCGACATAATAATGTTCCGTCAGGTCTATAAGTTTTGTTATATATGAACACTTTCACTGCCTCCTCAATTTTCATGATGTCCAATGGTTATGTGATACCGCCGCCATACAAAACGCAGCGGACGCGCTAGGCACGTTGACTGGCACTGCATAAAGTTATAAAATGTTAATAATTATTATCATTTCTGTAAATTCCGGTTAAGAAGTTACAGCCTTTCAAGGTCAACTTATTAATGCCACTTAAAAAAAAACCTGTATTATCGGCGCGGCGCGGGCGTAAGAGGGACTTGTTACTTGCGCAGTTCTATTGAAAAGTAAAAATCTTCATTACAATGTGTTATAAACTTGAAAATATACAAAAACGAAGCAAGTTAGATATTTTGTTGGAAATTTGCAACATTTGTTATTATCTTTTTATTTTATTGCTCTATATTATGATTGGAATAACACAAATAGGTATACTTTGCGCATTTCATACAATGTTATCAGAGATTTTTGTTTACTGTTGTCGGAACTCTTGCAACTGCAATAATAATACGTTCATTATATCTATACCATTGTTATTTAGTGGGAACTTCTGAAAATCCGGTTTAACAATAGAATGGCTTAAAAACATACTTTATGGCCCTTCTATTGAAGGACCATAAAATACGTTCGCGAAATATTACAAAGAATTATAAGGTATGCCTACTATTTTATTACCATGTTACCTATCTCGAATGTTTTGCAGGTGTTCCTTATAGGTATGTATATTTTGAATACTTTGAATAGTTCTAATATTCGTTTTATCCATTTATTTATCACACCTTTGATTTTTTATTTAATCATAACAGCAGTTTGTGCAGAGGTTGATTGGTACTAACACTAGATAATAAGTTGTTTTCATATTATGTTACTAACACTCTATGGATTTCTTTTCCGAAATAAAATAAATATTATTATTATTCTTTCATTTTATTTTTTATACTTATTTAGTACATTTTTAAATATTTTTACAAAAATCATTAAAAAAAACATTTAAAAATATAAAAAATAGTGGCCCAACGGCATCAGGAGCAGGGTCCAAGATGCCGGTGGTCAGGGCTCTAGAGAAAGGAACCTCCTGACTATGCGTGCCGTGTCTAGGAGTACTGCTTTCTGAATCAAGCCCTTGATCCAGCCGTGCAATGAGAGCCTCCTGAGATGTTGATCGAGGCTCTTCGCTACTAGGCCATTTACTGTAATGATTATCGGTACAATGATTGCTGAGTCCACGTCCCACATGTCGACAACCTCGTGAGCTAAGTCAAGATATTTGATTTTCTTATCTTGCTCAGCTTTCACGAGATTCTCGTCATGGGGGACAGCAATATCAACAATCATTGCACGACGCTCTCGTCGATCTATCACCACAATATCAGGCTTATTGGCTACAATAGTCCTGTCAGTGATGATAGATCGATCCCAATACAATGTGGCGTGACCATTCTCGAGAACTGGGTCGGGCACATACCTGTAGTATGGTACTTCAGACTCCACAAGGTTGTACTGCAAAGCAAGTTGCTGGTGGATAATCCTAGCTACTAGATTGTGTCTGTGCAAATACTCGCCGTTAGCAAGACGAGAACAACCGGAAACGATATGTCGGATTGATTCACCGGGACGGTGGCATGCCCGACAGATGTCAACCGTACCATCCTTGACAATGTATTTCCGGTAGTTGTTCGTCATGATAACTTCATCCATAATCGCACAGACAAAACCTTCGGTTTCTCCGAAGAGTTCGCCGAAACGTAGCCAGGATACAGACGCCAAAAAGTCTACATCAGGCCCATGAAGAGCCCGGAAAAAGCGTCCGTGAAGCTCTTTGCTTTGCCATACTTCCTTACGATCATTAGTATCCAGTACTGCAGGTTTGCGCCAGTTCTCTTTCGCCAAGGAGAGCGGGGTGAGGCCCTTGTCCACTGCGACCATATCTCGATGCATCCCCACGTCAGTGTAAAGGAAATATTCCCTGAGACTGCAAATCTCGCGGTTGTGGATGGTCTTAGCATTTAAAAAGCCTCGACCCCCACACTTCCGCGGGATGTACAGTCTCATCACTGATGACCGTGGGTGATGCATCCGATATGCCGTCAGCAATGTACGGACCTTCCTGTCCAGGGCGTCTAGTTCCGTTTGAGTCCATTTGAGTATGCCGAAAGAATACATCAATACCGGCATGACCCAACCGTTGAAGGCACGCACCTTGTTTCCGCCTGATAAAAGACTATTTGCCACTTTATTCAGGCGGCCAAAGAAGCGCTCCCTCAACGATTGTTTCATGTTGTCAGCATTGATGCCTAATGCTTCCGACATACCCAAATACTTGTAGGTTTCGGTTGAGGAGAGGGATCTAAGGTGTATAGAATCCGTAAGTTGGGTTCCCACGGATTCTATAATTCCTCCTCGCTTTACATGCATGACTGCACATTTGTCCACACCAAATTCCATCCTGATGGCGCTACTGAAGGTTTCTGTTACCTTCAGTAGCTCCATCAGTTGCAAATTGTTGGGGGCAAAGAGTTTTAGGTCATCCATGTAAAGGAGGTGTGATATCACCTGACCACCTCTTCTCAACCGATAGCCCAGACTTGAATCCTCTAGCAGTGTGCTTAAAGGATTCAAGGCTAAGCAAAACCAAAGCGGACTCAAACTATCGCCCTGAAATATTCCACGCTCAATCCTTATCGGTTCATCGGTCCCCCGGATCTGTCGACTTCCTGGATACAGAAGGACTGTCCTCCATTGCCTCATACATGACATCAAGAAGGTGCGTAGAGTCGCGTCTATTTTGTACAACTCCAGCACCCTCATGAGCCATGTATGTGGCACCGAGTCATAGGCCTTCTTATAATCTATCCAACATGTCGACAGATCCTTCCGGGATCTACGAACCTGTTGGCTTATGGCCATGTCTATAAGGAGCAGCTCCTTAGTACCGCGGGACCCATTCTTACATCCATTCTGAGACACCGACATAATTGCGTTGCTTTCGACGTGGTGTGAAATTTTTGCTCTAAGAATGGATGTAAGAACTTTATAGACCGTCGGTAAACATGTTATAGGTCTATAATTTTTAGGTTCCGCAGTACTACCCGATTTATGGAGCAGGTGGGTAATACCTGTGGTAAAGAACTGTGGTAGCGAACCTGTCTCTAAAGATGACTGGAATTGTGAAGCTAAGCAAGCGTGTGACCTTTGTAGCCATTTAATCCAGAAATTGTGCAGTCCGTCCGGTCCTGGAGATTTCCAGTTAGGCAACGGACGGACTGCACGAGCTACATCTTGGGGGCAGATGGTAATAGCCCCCATGTCTGGTATTGAATCACACGCCCGTTCAACAACACGCATCCAATCACCTTCAGTGTGACTGACGGGAGTCGACCAAATGCTTCGCCAAAACGCACTCATGTCATCACTATCTGGTAGACACGCGTCAGTCACACCTTGAGTGGGAATGGGTCGCTCCCAAGCTCTGTATACCCACCTTTGATCGTTCTGGAACATGCGATTCTGAGTGTACCGGTCCACTCTTCGCCTATACCGACGGATACGGTTTGCCCATGCATAAACTTTCTGCTTCAGGAAGTCGATGCGCTCTGTGACACGGGATGCATATTCACGAGGACTAATACTAGTTCCCGTGAACGCCCGCCTCACAAAGCGCATCACCCTTGGGCGTGTATTGCCCTCCCTGAAGCAGATGAGCTTCCCGATGAGTACCCTGGCCTCATTAATACGACGCTCAATCCTGCATTGCCAGGCTGGTGCGGCGGCTTTCGGTTGTGTAGCTCGATCAGTATTTGGAAATTTGACATGAGCTATACGACATGCCGCAACAGCTGTGCAATACAAGATTGAGTGTGTATCGCAAAGGTCTGCGCTGCTTTCAATAAAATTTGGTAACAGCGCATCCAGGGCACACACCAGTGCTCTGTTTTTTTTATTCATGGGCAAACGTGGTAGCCGTGGTCTAAGGTTAGGTGATGTGAACCGGTACTCACGGATGGCATCCTCCAGAATGCTCCTTATGTCCACATTGCATTGGTTTTCTGCAGATATAGCACTGGTTTCGTCCTCCTTATCCTGCTGGTTTGCCTGCAATGGTACGTCTGCAGGCATATGTACGACATTCTGGGGTGGAGGAGGGTTACTAGCAGAACTATTCTGCATTTCCGAGCGCAGTCGATCAAGTGTAGCGTCATCCAATCTATGATTGTGCTGAATGACGCGCACCTGATCCGATAATCGTTGGGCCGAGACGTTGACGGCTGGTTCAAGCACCTGAAACAGAGAGAGCATCCGAACTCGGTACGCTGTAAGGTTAATTCCTCCCTCTGTAGCCCCGTAATATGCGCGCATCACATTTTCGTTCATGGACTGCGTCCATCGCATGCGCGACACATTTCCACCGGCAGCGGGGACCCTGTTCGATGCCTGTTGGCTTCGAGGCCCCAAGCCCGCTGGTATTATTTATTATTATAAACAGGCGGCTGTCCCTTTAGTGCACTCGTGCGTTGAACTACCAGATTTTAATAGATCTATAAAGAATCACACAATGTTTAATAATCGCATTGTGGCCACTGGTTGTGGTCTACGTAATATTAACAAAACTGAGGAAACAATATAAGCTCTTTGCTAAACTATTAAGACTCATTTTCGCGGTACAGAAGATCTACAGTGAATGCTCATACATTTCTATGAGATCCGAGCTAAAACGCCTAGCGCGTGATACAGAAGATCGTTGACGTAACTGTATGGAGCGTTATGGAGTAATTTGTCGATTCTCGTGCGCCGCACGGGGAACCGAAGTTTGTCGAATATTACCGAACGTCGCGTCGATTAGCGAGAGCGCCCGAGGTTTGGCAAAGTTTGCATGCCGGCCATAATGAATGACCGACTCATTATTGTCACTGCGAAGTTTAGTTTACGTGGAATTGAATACTATTGTTTATTTTTTATTCGTCTAGATTTAAATTACTTACCTATCTGAAATAAATAAATTCTATTTATTTACTTATTACCCCTAATACTTAGTGAGCTAGTAAAGTGCACCACCAGTTCCATGACCTACCAGCCGCCACTGATCATAAATAAACGAGATTACACGAACAAGGTATCTTTCCAATGTCCGGGGCATGCTTTGCAGGATGCTTACCGTTGGGTGGTTCACAAAAGGCTTGCAAAAGTCAGTACGTTAAGATTGGAGTTTATGAGTGGGCCGTCTTTTAATAAAAGGTTGACAAACCATGCTATAATCAACGAGACAAGCGCGTTGCCCGCATTGCGTACGACAAGTAGGTATATTTTGACAAATATAACAATAACTCAGTTCATAGGCCACTTTAAAATTCGGAAGCATAACAAGTAATTAAACTGAACTATAATTTTCAATAAGAAATACTCCTTCATTTCTGAAATATAACAGAAATATTTTCAAAAAGCCAGGCCTGTGGGCTCCTGAAAAAATAAAACTGTCACTGTGACCGCAGTGAGAGTGAAAGGATTGAAAAAAAGAAATATTAGCTATTAGTGAAATATATATTTTTCAGTTCGTGTTCATTTAATAATAAGCTGTTCAGGATTAAAGATTTCTTATGGTTGATATTTAAACCGTATCTGTATATTAAAACATTTTTGTTTAAAGCGAAACTGTCGTCTGCAATCTTCGTGTGAAATCATACAAAATGTGTTAAAAATTTAAGAACAATTTTAAGGATTTGTAGTTGTGGAAAAGAAGCAATTTAATTTAGTTGAACTTATTTATTTTTAATAGAATGTTTCAAGATTTCAAAAGGAAATTTTAAAGATTCACCCAAAAATTAATATAAAAAATTACACAGAAATTATCATCAACTTGTATAATCTACACTCATATCGTAAAGTTATTATTAATAAATCAAAAATAGTGTCATAATGACAGACTTTAAGCACGGGCAATTCTAATGAAATTAAAAAGTTTTATTATAAATTTATAATTTTAGCACACCTTCCTTATGTTTACGTATTTGTGTTTTTTGCAATGTCTTCGCTACTTCTTCTAATACTCCTAGTAATTGTTCTAACTGAGACATTTTTTGTAAACAACAAAAAAACGTGATATTCTTCAAAATAACGTGATGTTACGATGCGTAGATTCCTTTTGTAATAATATTGTAAATAACTTGCACAAAAAACCCTCAAACACTGCTAATGACGGTCCGGGCTCGCTTCTTATCTAAGGAATGCAATGTCTTTTGTTCTCGACGCTCAGTACGGTGCACTGTAATCCGGCTCGATTTCGACCATGTTTTGATGGCAGTAAGGTTGAAAATTGTTTGTATGGATTTTTGTGGGAACGAAATGCGTGCTTTGTTGACGACGCCTTTATTGCGACTAAAAAAATGGACATTGGTTTGCGTCTCTATACGTCATGCATTCAACAGACAATATGGATTTGTGTGAGTACACTCACACAAATACATGTTGTTTCTAATTGGGCGAAACCAGGAAGGGGTGTGGTTTGTCACTAGATGCGCTGCCACAGAAATATTTTCTTAAGTGAGCATGCTTAAAGTTTGTCGATTGTACACATATGTGACAATGTCAATCCCATCTTGCTTTTACAAATGATCACTTACTTAACCTAACCTAACCACAACACACCACAATTGGCTTTATTTATCAAATTAAAAATACTAAAAACACGCTTTAAAAACCAAACTAAAAATGCTGAAAATAATTTCAAAAAAGCGTGGGGTGCTTTATATTAATTGATTATAAAATACTTCAAAAAGTACCCCACGCTTTTTTGAACTTATTTTCTGCGTTTTTAGTTTGGTTTTAAAACGTGTTTTTCTTTTGTTTTTTTTTTTTTAATATACAGGAAAAGTTTTTTTTTTATCCAGTGCGCAAATTGTAACCATGAATTCAGCATATCATTCTAGACCCCCTAGCGCAGAAATTTTTCGCCGGATACACAAAAAAAAATCAGCTGTTCCATACATTTTGACCAATTGACCTACACTTATTGTTTTTAAAGCTGATTGTTATTATAAAAAAAACGTGTTGCTATTGACCCTAGCATAACTTTATGCATTTAAAATTGAGTCTTAATACCTAAAAATAAGACAGAATTTTCTTTGGATCAATCGGCAGTAGTTACGGCAAAGTACATTATTTTTGAAAAAAAAAAAAAAAAAACAGATATTAATGAAATCGAATTAGTAGTCAATTAGGAACAGTAAACCACTTTCAGGTTTTGCGTTTATGCTGTTGCACGTTGTATATTTTTTTTGAGATTTTCATACAAAAAAAAAAAAATTACGACATTGTTTATGAATTTTCAAAACAAAAAAAACTTTCGGTAGAAACTTGCCTTAAGCTAGCTATTAAATACTTTATAAATATTTTTTGACTGAAAATGTTTCCATATTTTAGTGTTTTGTTGCAATAAAGTGGCAACTGAATAGTGACGTAAGCATGTGTCGCTCCCGGAATGCCAGACCTTGTTTTCTTAGACCATGGTTGAACCGAACTTAGAGCGTGGTTCATGGCGGCACGGTGTAGTGAGTGCGGCACTCCTCGGGGATGACGGGCGAATTCGCGTGGTGGACGTGCGCACTCGCACGGGCGTGCTGCGCCGACCAGCCACACGCGTCGCCTTACTCGCACCTGAGAGTAATTGTGATGACTAGTCATCACTAGGGGGTGGAATTGTAGGCGACGCATATTAATATTCTTTTAGATTAATTTTAGCAAATAAGTTAGTTGTAAACTTTCTGAACATGTGACGCCATCTAGTGGGTTATTTATAAATAAATGATTAAAAAGACGTTGGTGGGTAGCCACATTAATATTGATAATTTTTTCCTTGCAATTTTCGTGCACCCGCAGTATGTAAAAAAGTAGTGTGTCCGCCGCGTTGAATCGTTCCGCTCGCACCAACGCCTTTTTCCCTTTGTCTACTCAATTGGCGCGTTTTCTTTACCCTATCATCTACAATAAGACCACCACTCTTATTGTAGATGATAGGGTAAAGAAAACGCGCCAAAAGTCCGCACAAAAAAGGACTTTTTTAATTTTTTACGCTCCTGTTTTACTATAACTGATCCTGCAGCTCGCTCAATAACATTGTGAAAGAAGAAAGAAAATAAAAAACGTTTATTTGCGGTAAACATGACGCAAAAAGGACAGGAATACAAAAATAAGAAAAGGTTGAGAGAAACACAAAAAAGCCAAATCGGTCGAGCCAATCACTAATGTTCCGTGTGATGTCGGACGTAAAAGAATAGCACCATTCCATTTCTTCCCGTGGGTGTCGTAGAAGGCGACTAAGGGACTTACTAGATGGGTAGCAGCGTGCTCTATGCATTTTACCACCATACTGCGATCGCCAACCCGCCTGTCAAGCGTGGCGATTATGGCAAACCCCCCTTTTGGAGGAGTCTATGTCCAGCAGTGGACGTCTTTCGGCTGAAATGATGATGATGATGATGAATCTCAAGTCATGATCTTTCATAATCAAATCAAATCAAAATATTTTATTTCATATAAACCTGCATGTGCACTTATGAAACGTCAGAAGCTAGTTGCACGGTTCCAAATTGTCGCTTCCTATGGAGAAGAGCCGGCAAGAAACTCCACGGTTACTCTTTAAAAAAAAAATTGGCTTTAACAATGTCTTCAAATGACAGAGATAAAATGTATGGGAGGACAGTGCAGGCCTGTCAATAAGTACCAGGTACTTAGACGAATACAGAATAAAAAATCGTCTACAAATCTACAGTCTGTATTCATACGTGTGTTAACTGATTTTTATTTATAGGTACTATCTACTTAAAAGCTTCGTCATGTCGGATGTATGTATGAATTGCACCGTAGCCAGAAAAATAGTGGCTCAACTTTTAAAGTTTGCTCACACTATTCACACTTCACCGCTATTCCCAATTCTAAACCCTAACAACCTTCACAAACCGATCGACCGAAGCCTAGTCCTCAAAAAAAAAAAAAAAAAAAACAGAAAAGTACAGTCTCCCAATAAAACCACAGGAAAACGGGGTGAAAGGGGGTGATCGGTCAAAATCGCTGACTGACCATCGGTTCTTTTTCGCCCCCGTCGGGTTATTTCAATTAAACACGAGGTATCTACCGATGTATCTTTGCTAGTAATTAGGACGTCGGGTTTTTTCGTGATTTAGGTACGGTCAGCAACGAATGTTGATTAAATATTGACTTTCGTTTAACATCAAAATAGACACAAAATAATTTGAAGTTCTGTTTTATAAATTTCACGTTATGAACGGAAATCAACGTAACGTAACAAAGGAGTTAAGTTTTATAAAATACTAGGCTTTTGGCCACGGCTCCGTCCGTGTAGTTAGTTGTGTAGTTCTCTATATCCCAGGTTATATCTCTGCCAAATTTCAAGACGATCTGTTCAGCGGTTTAGGCGTTACAGCGTAACAGACAGTCAGAGTTACTTTCGCATTTATAATACTTGCTTTTGGCAGCGGCTCCGCCCGCGTGGATGTCAGTTATCGCGTAAAAAAGTAGCCTATGTCGTTCTTCATATCCCAGGCTATATCTCTGCCAAATTTCATGACGATCGGTTTAGCGATACTGGCGTTAAGGTGACACTTGTCCACATTTTTTCCATACAAACTTCGGGAGGGTTTTACTCCACTGTTTGACTATGTACATCAAAAATTAAACATGGTATGGTTTTGTCTCGTTATTATTATTGTCTGTACGGAAACAGAATACTAAAATAAAAAGCCATTACAAAGTTATGAGCCAATAAAGATTCGTTTTTCTTGCTAATTTAACCTAACTTTGAGCGTGTTTAAGTAATAAAAGGAGTGTAAAATCTCGAAAACCAAGACGGTACCGACAAAGTTCAATTAACAATAAATTCAATAAACTTTATTGGTCATTGATTTATGCAGTGGTTTTTTCATAAAACCCGATCTTCTGAAGGACTTTTCTTAATTTTTTCGCGACTTTTTTGCCAAAAATGCTCCTGCGTCTCACTCAATAACGTTGTGCGTGTAGACTAGCGTCTAACTGCTCACCATTGATACTATCTCTGTCGGATACGAAGCCTGGTGAGACAGCGTGATTTTTAGCCAGGCCCACCAGTGAGTTCGAGCCCGCGCAAAGTACCTTAAAGTGTAATAGACAGAGTTACTTTAGCATTTATAATATTATTAAGGATAGAGCTCGTTCTTTTTTTTTGTTATTACCATTTTACTCGTCAAATTCCGCAGTTTGAGGGCAAGGCTTGATAAATTATGATTAAACAATCGGAAGTGATAGTCAAGTAAGTAGTTATCGTTGCTGACCGTATTTAGATTTTCATCTGTGCGTGCATTTTTGTTGCTAATGCTTTGGTATTAGTAAAATTTGTACGCCGTTATTGGCAAAACATGGACGCTCACAATATACTAATTCATTTCATACCCTGCATGTCTGATTAGTCAGTTTATGTAAACGCATGTTTGACAAATAAATTATCTATATCTTAATATTTTAGTTTGAAAAATAATTATATAAAAAAAAACACTGTAAAATGAAAAATAACATTAATTTCGCAAGTCGGTCGGTAAAGTCTTTGGATACGTATTTTAGTATTTTTGTCACCGACTTCCGAATTTAAAGTTATTTTTCACTTTATTGTGTTTTTTCGGAAGTCGGTTGTTTTCTTTTTGGAAACAGTTTTTATTTCTCACTTTTTGGTTATATAGTACCTACCCGAAACCAATTCTTATACCACCACATGTAAACAACAGTAACAAGAAGCAGCAGAATGTCATCAAGATACATCATAATTTCAGCCGAAAGACGTCCACTGCTGGACATAGGCCTTCCCCAGGCTCCTCCACTTCGACCGGTCTTGCGCTTCCCACATCCAGCGGATACCCGCAGCCTTCACAAGGTCATCGGTCCACCTTGTGGGAGGCCTTCCCACTCTACGTCTTCCGGTACGCGGTCGCCACTCCAGAACCTTTCGGCCCCATCGGCCATCTGTTCTGCGAGCAATGTACCCTGCCCACTGCCACTTAAGTTTGCCAATTCTTCGGTCTATGTCGGTTGCCTTGGTTTTCTTGCGGATCTCGTCATTTCTGATTCGATCGCGTAGGGAAACTCCGTGCATAGCCCTCTCCATTGCCCTTTGGGTGATTTAAAGCCTTCTGATAAGGCCCATTGTGAGCGACCACGTTTCTGTACCATAGGTACCACATCAAGATACATAAAGTTGATTTAAAAAGCATTATCAAGTGTAACGCAAAAACTACCGAAGCAAAGTTAATAAAATTTATATGGCACCTACCACCACCCCTGAAGTATATAACCCTAATCATTAAAAAAAAGTTTTTTTTTAAATCCATCCATAATTGACGGAGATATCATAGAACAAACATTAAAAAAAAAACCAACAGATGATTTGTCAACTTTTTGAAGTCCGTTAAAAATGAAATAAAAATTCAACTAAACATTCCAAAGATAATCACAGGTTTATTCAAATATTTTTGTACACAAAGAAAAACAAATGAAAACTACCAACAGATTCCAAATTCCCTTCTCACACTGACCAGTCAAACCAACACGTCTATACTAGTCTTACACTCAATATATCACACTGCCCACTGCGACATCTGGGCAGAAAACGAGGGAAAAATTACCGGAGGGGTCTGCGAACAGTCAATTAGCGATGTCTGCACACTGTCACGAAATGAACGCGACGTGGACAAAAAAAAAGAGTGCGTCTTTTTTTGGATTAGTGTACTGAATTATGTGTGCTGTGGTTTTTATTAGATTTGTGGCGAAAAGTTAAGAAAAAACCAACTGAATGTTAGTACCATGCAGGCTAGATTGAATACATGACTTTAATTGTCTGGATGTTTTGAGTATTTTTAACCGACTTCCAAAAAAGGAGGAGGATGTATCTTCCACTCTATGTATTTTTTTATGTATGTTCATCGATTTCTCTCCCATTTGTGGACCGATTCTCAAAATTCTTTTTTTATTTGAAAGAGTATACTCCTGAGGTGGCACCAAGTCAGGATCTGATGATGGAATCCTAGGGAAATCGAGGGCAACCCTCAAATTTTGTAGGCATTAGCAATATTTTTCATATATTTTATGAAGCTATTGAGACATTTGCGTATGTTCATCATAATTTCATGACGTTGAGCTGATGAAGGAAGGTACAACTCTTTAACGGTTAGGAGTTAGGTGGAGGTTCGGGCATAACTCCGTCATACGACCGATTTGCAAAATTGTTTTTTGTTCGAAAGGGGTTTATTTCGAAATGGTCCCATTGACATTTCATATAGATCGGATGATGCGTTTCGGAGACAGACAACGGAACTCTTCGAAAAATGACAGCAAATTAACCGAGATTGCTGCTATCGCATAAAATATGCATTGTTTTGACCCCAAGGATGATGAAATTTGAAATCGGTGTGGGGTAGGTACTTTAACTAAAAAGGGAAAAATAAAAAATTACTTTAATTTCGGAAGTCGGTGACTTTGGATATGTAATAATTTAATTAATTTTTTGTCACCGCCTTCCGAAATTAAATTAATTTTTCACTTTCTAGTGTTTTTTGGAAGTCGGTTGTTTTTTTTTTTTTTTTAGTTTTTTATGTATTATGTATTATCGAGGCTATTGTTTTTTGCGTTAGCCTCGATAATACGAAGATAACTACCGAAGCAAAAAAAAAATAGGGCCACCCTAGAAGCATAACCTAATTATCTTAAAAAAAAGAATTTTCCAAATCCATCCACTGACGGAGATTTCGCGTAAAAAACAAACAAAAAAACAGACGAATTGAGATCATCCTCGATTTTGAAGTCGGTTAAAAACTTACTTAAGTATAGATACGCGCCATCGAAGTTTTCACTACATTTCAACATTTCATGGTAGACATCTTAACTCCAACCCCTTGAGCAGGGTAGGCAGCGTTGAAGCATGTAATATACATAAACACAGCAAAAGGGATCTCTTACAAATTCTTTCAAAGTTCTCCCTAGAGGTTTTGCTGAGGAAAACATAGGCGGTTTCATTTGAGACAGAACCGTTGGTGGTAATTTTACGCCGTCATACACGTAAGTCATAAGTCATTTATTTCATAACAAAATACATTGTGTTGAAAATTACATAAATGAGAGATAAAATAAGTAGTAATAAAATGAAAAAAAAAAATTAACATTGAGTACCAGATACGTGATAAAAATCATCGTAATGAGCGTTTTGGCGGTAAATACAAAACAACGAAACATAAAATATGATTTTAATCATTTTTAATGGAGAAAATGGATATAAATAAATTTATTTTTATTTTTCTGTTAAATATATCGTCCCAATCTTCAAATTTAAATAGTTTTTATCAAATTGGAAAATACCCTATTCTATTGGCAACTTAGTGTATAAAATTTTAAATTTAAAAAACCCCCGACCCAAACAAAAACTCAAAAAAGTAAAAAATAATATTTATAGGCCTTTTAATTTTAACGTAATATTTTGATCAGGGCATTGTCAAGTCGGGGGACGGCTAGGCCTCTGTTTGGCGTTTTCATTGACCGTCCCCCGACTTGACAATGCCCTGATCAAAATATTACGTTAAAATTAAAAGGCCTATAAATATTAGGTCTTTACCTATGAAATTGCCGTTATGCAGTACTGGCCATTTCAAATCAAAATAATTTTTGTTTGGCTAAGAATTCTAATTTCAAATTAGTTTTATTTTAAAAACATGGATTTTTTTTTCTAAAAGTAGTCATTTCTTTATTGATTAGTGTTACATTTTCATCGCATTTCAATCTTTTTCGTCATCATGGATACGTTAAAAATTCGAGTAATTATGGAATATGAGTACCGTCGTGGCAGCAACGCGGCACAAGCGGCACGCAACATCAACGACGTTTACGGAGCTAACACTACAAACCAACGCACCACCTGTTATTGGTTTGCTCGCTTCCGTTCTGGAAATTTCGACCTGAAAAATGAACCTCGCGGTCGTCCGAAGACTTTGGTCGACAATGACGAATTAAAGGCGATTGTGGAAGCTGATGATACACAATCTACGGCTGAATTAGCAGCAGCTTTCGACGTTAGCGTCAAAACAATATTGATCCATTTGCGTCAAATTGGCAAGGTAAAAAAGCTTGACAAATGGGTGCCCCACGAACTCAATGATCGCCAGCGCGAAGTACGCGTCGAGACGTGCCTTGCACTGCTCAACAGACACACAAATGAAGGAATTTTGAACCGCATTGTTACCTGCGATGAAAAATGGATTCTGTTTGATAACCGTAAGCGCTCAGCAAGTTGGTTGGATCCTGGTTCAGCACCTAAACAATGCCCTAAACGAAAACTTACCCCTAGAAAAGTGATGGTCACTGTTTGGTGGTCTAGCGCCGGTGTGATTCATCACAGCTTCTTACCAAACGGGGTGAGCATTACTGCAGATGTGTACTGTGAAGAACTGAACACAATGATGGAGAAGCTGGCGCATCTCCAACCAGCATTGGTCAATCGCTCGTCTCCGCTGCTCCTGCACGACAACGCGCGACCTCATACTGCACAGCAGACGGTCTCCAAGTTGCAAGAACTGGGGTTGGAAGCTCTCCGTCATCCGCCCTACTCACCAGACCTTGCGCCTACAGACTACTACTTTTTCCAGAATTTGGATAACTTCTTGGCGGGAAAAAAATTTAATACCCGAGAGGCAGTACAAAATGCCTTTGAAGAATTTGTTGCCTCCCGTCCAGCTGATTTCTTTAAGAAGGGCATCAATAAACTGCCACTGCGATGGCAAAGATGCATTGATTGCATGGGTGATTACTTCGATTAATACAAATAAAAAATTCATGAAAAAAATTCGTTTAAATTTTTTCATACAAAACGGCAATTTCATAGGTAAAGACCTATTATTATTTTTTACTTTTTTGAGTTTTTGTTTGGGTCGGGGGTTTTTTAAATTTTAAATTTTATACACTAAGTTGCCAATAGAATAGGGTAAGTAAAAAATAATATTTATAGGCCTTTTAATTTTAACGTAATATTTTGATCAGGGCATTGTCAAGTCGGGGGACGGCTAGGCCTCTGTTTGGCGTTTTCATTGACCGTCCCCCGACTTGACAATGCCCTGATCAAAATATTACGTTAAAATTAAAAGGCCTATAAATATTATTTTTTACTTTTTTGAGTTTTTGTTTGGGTCGGGGGTTTTTTAAATTTTTAATTTAATTTTTATTTCTTGCTTTTTAAACTTAATGTCTCCCTTAAATCACCATTTATCTATAATCTATTCATTGAGACCTTTTCAATGAGCCCAAACACGATACTTCTGCTGTTTGTTGGTGAATAACTTGGGTTTCCTGGAAATTCCAGATGTTGCTCCAGCATCAGTTCAAGGTTATTTTATTCGTCTAATATCATTGAAGTAATAGAATCCCAAATTTTGAGTTGATCAGAGGCTAAAATCCCTTTTTCAACCAGAAAAGAGCTGATAATCTTCAAACGGCTGAACCGATTTTGATGAAACATGTCTAAGAACACTCCCGACTAATACACCTTTCAAACAAAAAAAACTAAATCAAAATCGGTTCATCCGTTCGGGAGCTACGTTGCCTCAGACACACACACACACACACACACACACACACACACACACACAGACATGTCAAATTATAACACCCCGTCGTTTTTGCGTCGGGGGTTAAAAATACAGATTGAACTTGGATTGTTGAAGGTAAGTCCTTCCTACGAGTTCTATCTCTATCTTGTCTTTCCTTGTTGTCATAGTCTCATCTAAATCAATTTGCCAACTATATTAGCATCGCCTTCCAATCTATGCAGCTGAAAACCAGTAATTTTACATAAAGCGACTGCCTATCTGACCTCTACAACCCAGTTTCTGGATAATACGATACCCTTTGGTAAGACTGGTTATCAGATTTTCGGGCTTTTGACTACCTGTAACGACTGTCAAAGATGCACGAACGACTGAACGGATTTGGATGAAATTTGGCACACAGATAATCTATAACCTGGATTAACACATAGGATACTTTTATCCCGGTCGTGCGCTCCCGAGGGTTGATACTCGACCTCCGCGCTGGCGATGCTGCTAGCAAAAGGTAGTTTGAAATAAATGCTTTGGGCTTGTGTGATCGTTTTGGAGTGTTGTGTTTGTTATCTTTGAAATGGTCCCGTATGGTATCCGGGCGTAAAAGAATAGCATCATCCCATTTCTTCCAGTGGGTGTCGTAGGAGGCGACTAAGGGACTTACTAGAGAATGGGCAGCAGTGTTCTCTATGCATTTTACCACCATACTACGATCGCCAACCCGCCTGCCAAGCGTGGCGATTATGGCAAACCCCCCCTTTTGGGGGAGGCCTATGTCCAGCAGTGGACGTCTTTCGGCTGAAATGATGATGATGATTATCTTTGAAATATAAGCGCGCCCGTACATCATTTGGGCCCGTATAAACCTCCCAAGTCATTTCATTGTTTGAATTTAATTTGCAAAACTCATTTGATATTCATTAATCTTTTCTTTTCGACTTGTTGAGTGAGGGAGCAGGATAGGTAGAGTAAAGATGAAAGCGTAAGACAGAGACGGGAAGATTGCTAAAAGAAACCGTCGTCTTTTGTTAATTTTTAGGAGGAAGAATGACACGATTTGTTTTGATTATCATGGCGTGATAAACGATTATAATACAGCGTTAGATTGCCAAAGACAACCGTCATAAAACAAAAAAAACTACAGTTATTTTTCACTTTCTAGTGTTTTTTTGGAAGTCGGTTGTTTTTTTTTTTTTACAGTTTTTATTTTTATATTTTTAGTTATAGTACCTACCCCACACCAATTCGAAATTTCATCATCATTTAAAAAAAAAAAGCCAATGTCTCAATAGCTTTAGAAAATATATGAAAAACATTCAAAATCAAAAGTCACTTATTCAAACTAGGCTTTTTTTTTTTTTTTTTTGGGTGGGAAATCATCAAATAACTTCTCCCGCTCTGGGTGGAGCAGGAGGGCGTGTCAGACTTTTACTGACTAAAACCCACCCGTGTTCCTTCATTAGCCCGTATGTCAGGGGCTGTGGTATCTCTTTCAAACGAACCCGCACCCCTGACAGGCATCGGCCCTTGCGGGCCCCATCATTTTTGTGCTGACATCTCTTTGAGGCGCGCGTGGAACACAACGCGCCGTCGACTTGGGCTTGGTCCTTACCGGACAGCGAGCTACCCATTACTCGCCGTCCGCAAGCCCATGCCTACGGTGGCCGGAAATCGGCCTGGGATTCCCGACGCCCAGGGCGTCTCCGTATCCTGCGGCGGCTAGGGTCGCGAGGGCGCATATGCTGCCTCTCCCTCACGTGCGCCGCCTCCCTCTTCGCGAGCATCACTGCTTCGCTGAAGGAGGTGACGGCTCCCCATGCCCTCTCGCTCCGTACCATGGCCTGGACCAGGGCCGGACGCGAGAGATCACCGCCGCCGATCGCCTCCACGAGGACACGGCGGTGCTCCGCCCAAGCAGGGCAGACCGCCACCGTGTGCTCCACCGTGTCCTCAGGGCGATCTTCGCAGTGGAAACACCCGGGCGTTTCCTCCCGCCCTATCCGAAACAGGAACCTCCCGAAACAACCGTGTCCGGTGAGGACTTGCGTCAGGCGGAAGGTGAGGACGCCATGCCGCCTCTCAAACCACTTACCGCCGCAATCGTGGCGTGCCCAATTCAAACTAGGCTGAGAGTCAGCACTTTTCGAACGTCAAAATTACATAAGACAGTCCCCGAAAATGCCCGCCCTTCGACACTTCCTAGTGCTTTAGCTGGGAAGAAGAAGTGGCGCAACAAACTCTCCAGCAGCACAGCTGTCTGATAAGTTGGAAGAACTTGATTCTATACTATAATTGTTAGTACCTACAAAATCTAGGGTTGCCCTCGATTTCCCTGGGATCCCACCATCAGATCCTGACTTGGTGCCAATGGGACGACCTCAGGAGTATACTCTTTCAAATAAAAAAAGAATTTTGAGAATCGGTCCACAAATTGGGGAGAAATCGATGAACATTATTAAAAAAAAAAACATACAGGGGAACATAGGTAACCTCCTCCTTTTTTGGAAGTTGGTTAGAAATAGGAAATGACTCTTTTTCGTCTTCCAATAATATTACCTAAATAAGATCTATGTATTTTGTACATTATTATGCTTGCCGCGTTCGGTCCATGGATGGGTGACCATCTTTACATACCAAGACCCCTCCATGCCTCGGAAAGCACGTTAAGCCGTTGGTCCCGGCTGTCATTTGTGGATCGTCAGAAGCCCGAAAGTCTGACAACCAGTCTTACCAAGGGGTATCGTATTACCCGGTAACTAGGTTGTGGGGGTCAGATAGGCAGTCGCTCAATGCTAAATACTGGTATTCACCTGCATCTGGTTAGACCGGAAGCTGACCGTAACATTGTTGCGAACTGCTCTCCAGCAGTTATAGCTTGCATAGGTGTATTTAACATAACATTTGCACAGTTTAACTTCACAACTTAAATGCCTTACATCAAAGTAAAGTTTTGTGTTTGTCTTGAGTCAAAGACGAATATACTGTATCAGCAATTTCACACCGCATTGTAGCACTGAATTATCTAAGGAGCTGTCAAAATGTCAAAGTTTAGGGGCCGATTCGTTCGAGTTTACTCGCCCGAATCGACACTAAAAAATATTAATCACCGTCACCACCATCATCATCTATACAGGATAAGTTTTATCCAGTGCGCAAATTTCAACCATGAATTCAGCATATCATTCTAGAACCCTACCGCAGAAATTTTTCGCCGGTTATACATGAATGAATTGGCTGAATTCATGGTTGAAATTTGCGCACTGGTTAAAAACTTATCCTGCATCCGACTCAAAATTCAAAATATGATACAATGGCGGTTGGTGTTGCTGACAATCTCACGTAGGGTACCTGGGTTACCGAAGTATTTAGCCCTGTAATTGGCGCCCACCGGGCAGTTTAGCAGCACGTGCGCTGCTGTCTCGTCGTTCTCCATGCAGGCCCTGCACAGCGGACTGTCTGTTACTCCTATGACAAAGAGATGTTTGTTAAATGACCCATGGCCCGTTACAGCTGCTGTAAATGCACGCAGCTGTGATTTAGTTAGACGGAACCTGTTTTGTGAGGCGGGCATCGATCGCATACTGTAATAATAAAAATCACCAATAGTTGTACTTGATTATTTTAATAAATGATTAAAGTCAAAGTACAATTTTTTTTCAATCAAGCACTAGATTTTTGGTATACAGGGTATTTGGCAGAACGTTGAGCATACGAAAATGGTGGATAGGTGGGGTCATCTGCTACTTACTCAGCCCTAATTTATTTGGTCGGGACCCTTGTATATAAAAAAAAATGATTTTAGTTCTTACATCTTTCTGTAAGTTTGAGGAATCATAACTTTTTTTCTAGCTAATATCTGAATAAAGCAATAACTTTGTATATATCTCATCATCTGCCTAGCCTTTTCCCAACTATGTTGGGGTCGGCTTCCAGTCTAACCGGATGTAGCTTGGGATCTGGAGGCAAAGGTCCTCGCGCATATATGGGAGTGGCGCGAGGAGGCCAAACGCCGGGGCGTTAGTCCGCTGCCGCAGGAAATCGCGGCACAGCGGACAGGGCTCCGGCGGGATCTCATGGTGACATGGAGAAAGCGATTGTCGCAACCCAGTGCTGGGCACGCCACGATTGCGGCGGTAAGTCCCCTCTTTGAGGAGTGGTTTGAGAGGCGGCATGGCGTCCTCACCTTCCGCCTGACGCAGGTCCTCACCGGACACGGTTGTTTCGGGAGGTTCCTGTTTCGGATAGGGCGGGAGGAAACGCCCGGGTGTTTCCACTGCGAAGATCGCCCTGAGGACACGGTGGAGCACACGGTGGCGGCCTGCCCTGCTTGGGCGGAGTACCGCCGTGTCCTCGTGGAGGCGATCGGCGGCGGCGATCTCTCGCGTCCGGCCCTGGTCCAGGCCATGGTACGGAGCGAGAGGGCATGGGGAGCCGTCACCTCCTTCAGCGAAGCAGTGATGCTCGCGAAGAGGGAGGCGGCGCACGTGAGGGAGAGGCAGCATATGCGCCCTCGCGACCCCAGCCGCCGCAGGATACGGAGACGCCCTGGGCGTCGGGAATCCCAGGCCGATTTCCGGCCACCGTAGGCATGGGCTTGCGGACGGCGAGTAATGGGTAGCTCGCTGTCCGGTAAGGACCAAGCCCAAGTCGACGGCGCGTTGTGTTCCACGCGCGCCTCAAAGAGATGTCAGCACAAATAGTGATGGGACCCGCAAGGGTCGATGCCTGCCAGGGGTGCGGGTTTGTTCGAAAGAGACACCACAGCCCCTGGCTTAAGGGCTACTGAAGGAACACGGGTGGGTTTTAGTCAGTAAAAGTCTGACACGCCCTCCTGCTCCACCCAGAGCGGGAGAAGTTATTTGATGATTTCCCACCCAACAAAAAAAAAACGGATGCAGCTGAATACCAGTATTTTACATGGAGCGACTGCCTATCTGACCTCCACAACCCAGTTACTGGGTAATACGATACCCCTTGGTAAGACTGGTTGTCAGACTTTCGGGCTTCTGACGACCCGTAACGACTGTCAAAGATCCACAAATGACAGCCGGGACCAACGGCTTAACGTGCTTTCCGAGGCACGGAGGGGTCTTGGTATGTAAAGATGGTCACCCATCCACGGACCAACCGCGGCAAGCGTAGCTTGACCTGATCGATCAACCCGTGCAGCTATTGTTATTTAGCCACAACAAGCCCCTCAATAATTTTGTATATATCTGCCAACATTAAAGGTTTAACAAATTTGCCTGTTTTATCTATTTTTAATAAAAATTACACTTTAAAGATAAAAAAAGTGGTGAAACTAGAAGAAAGCAAAAAAAAATAAAAAAAAATCCAGGGGCCAGGCCCAAATAAATTAGTGCTGAGTAAGTAGCAGATGACCCTACCTATCCACCATTTCGTATGTTCAACGTTCTGCCAAACACCTTGTATATCATAATTTTAACATTTACTCATGCGCAATAACGTCCAATTGTAATTAGCACTGCAAATAGAAAACAATTGACGGCATGTCGATTTTCATAAGTTTCTGAAAGAAAAGTAGGTACCATGCAAACTTATAAATACCAATAATCTAGTGGTTTGTTGAAAAAAAAAAAAAGACACTGCTTTGATGTAATCTTAATAAGTTATTCACGTTAAACAAATTCAAATGCGATGTAGCCAGCTCTCGCCGGATGAACGCTCTTAAAGTGTTATGATATAATTATTCTGTTAAACGATATTATATTTTTTGGAACCAGAAGTAGAGATAAATAAAAAAAAAACAATAATCACGCAGATTCTAATAGGTTTCTTAGATTCTTTAAATTGAAAATAAACACATCAAAATCACATAAGCAAACAACCGTTAATTTTAATACACATGTACAAATTCAATAATAACAAAAAAAACAACGACAAATTGCAAATAGCGATGATCACCTGACAACCTGTCTGTTTGAGAGCCGACCGATGAAAAGGCCGATCTACCCACAGGACGGTCCTTTTATAGTGTGGCTATCAGATGATGACACGAAATGCTATCTGTCATGGCGTCTATCCTAATAATATATATTATTCTACTCTTTGCTGAGATATGACAGTTATTAAGACTGGTACACGTTCCTATTCCCTCTGGGGAGTTGCCGTATTTAAGGTGAAACTAGTCGACATTTTTTAAAACAAACTTCGGGAGTGTATTCCTCCGCTGTTCGACAATGCACATCCAAAATTAAAAATGGTATGATTTTGTGTCAAATAATATTATTGTCCGTGCCAAAACAGACTACTAAAATAAAAAGCCTTTAAGAAGCTAGGAACGAACAAAGATTCGTTTTTCTTGCCAATTTAATCTAAGTTTGGGCATGTTTAACTAATAAAAGAAGTATAAAATCTCCAAAACCATGTCGGTACTGACAAAGTTCAAATATCGAAAAGCTCAAAAAATTTCATTGGTCGTTGATTTATGCAGTGGTTTTTTTCATAAAACCCGATCTTCCGAAGGACATTTCTTAATTTTTTACGCGCCTGTTTTACTATAAATGATCCTGCATCTCACTCAATAACGTTGTGTATGTAGACTAGCGTCTAACTGCTCATCACTGATACTATCTCTGTCAGACACGATTAGCCAGGCCCAACAGTGAGTTCGAGCCCGCGACTAGATTCCCCTTAATATTGTGTAACAGACAGTGCGATTGATCTGTCTGTGGTATTGGCAGTTGGGTCTGATAATAAATATTTCAGGTATATTATTTACTAGTTTTTGCTACCGGCTTCGCTCGCGTGGAGGTCGAAAATTATTCCACGGGAATATACTACAGGGATAATAAAAAAAAAAACGTTTATTTGCGGTAAACATTACGCAAAAAGAACAGAAATACAAAAATAAGAAAAGGTTGAGGGAAACAAGCGTCACATCCACGCAAAACGGCTATCGCTCAGGAATATGCTGCGACCCTATGCAAGACAGAGCCCCAGCGCTGGTTTTCAGCGACAGCCGGCTTTGACGTATTGATGTCGCCCGGTGCATTAAACAATTTATTAAGACACTGAACTGGTACAGCGTACATAAATAAAAATTAATATATTTAAATAGATAGAACGGTGATATACTCGTAACTAAACAGGAATATAAAGATTAATAAAAACAAAAATAAATAGACAAACATACTACGAGAATATCATCCTCAATAAAAAATTTACTCTTAATGTAGTAGCAACATTTCGAAGCGTCATCCTTATAGTTAAATGTGCGTGTGCGTCATAAAATGTTTGTAAGAAATTACAAAATGGCCAATTATGTAATGTGTTTATGCCATAGTTGTGTGTCAGTGCCGTAGATCAGTGTTTCAAGTGTTTATGAGTGAATGTGATTGTGATATGTGAATCTAAACTACTAAGAAATTACTGACATTGTAACCCAAAGAAACTTTTCCCGACTTAGGAATCGACCACAGGACAACGTCTACACACCCCAATTCTCAACCAATACACAGACGTCTATTCTCCAAACAATTTCGCGACATCAAAGACTGAACCCGTTTATAGAAATAACTCAAGTATTATCCAAACCCCGGGTGAACCTGTATGTCCTCTGGTATCTACGGAACCGTGTGTTTATTTTAGCTAATTGGAACGCGCGTCGCCTGCGGCGGTAGGGGTGAGATGGTGTCGATGGATTAGGGATGTCGATAACATGAATTGATTTCTGTGGTTAGAAAAAAAAAAACAGGTTTTAAAAGTGGATTGGTGAGCAGTGGTGGCCAAGTTGTAATGGCCGCGACTTACGAGTTGTAGGTCGTAGGTTCGAACCCAGACAGACGCTTTACTTTGAGTAAATTATTTCATCATAACTGCTCTCAAAACGGTCAAGGAAAAACATCGTGAGGAAATCGGCATGTCCTAGAACCAAAAATTCGAAGATATGTGACATCAGCCTATTTGCACTGGGCCCGCGTGGTAGATTACGGCTTACTCCCTCTCACTGAGAGGAGGCCTGTGTCCCAGTAGTGGGAAAATTATAGGCTTATTATGCTAAAAGTGGATTGAACCTTATGACTATTATATAAGACTGTCCTTAACTAATATGGTTACGCTTGGTTGGTTAGTTGGTTATGGTTGGTTGGTCTTGGGTATGTATTATCGCGAATTTCTGACATTTCTTTAGAAGGTATAAGAATAATTCACATCGTTAACGAAGTAAAGTAGTAGATATGTTAGAATCGTAGCAAGTGACGTTCTGTATTTTCTGCCTAGCCCCATGGGAAAGGTAGTGAGTTAGTAGTTAGTGAGCAGTTTATATCATCATCATCATCATCTAGTAGTATATATGTGTATGAATAACAATTTTTTGTTGTTGTTGTTATCACCACATTAAAAATTAAATCAGTTTGGTGCCGAAATAAATAAAACCTCTTTTGCTGCTAATATCCTTTTAACCATTTTACACAATGTACAAATTAACACTAAAATAAATATACCTATTATGAATAAGGATAAAAAAGTAAATAAAGGAAGAAAGGGAAAAACTCATGGGCATCAAAGAATTCGTCCGCATCGCTGTCAGTGGAAAAAGTGCCCAAAAGGCTGGCAGCAGTGGCAGCGTTGCCACGTTGGATGGCAATGCTAAAACTTGCGAAAAAGAAAGTGACTTCGGATACCTATGTATTTAGTTTTTTTGACACCGCCTTCCGAAATTAAAGTATTTTTTCACTTTGTTGTGTTTTTATGCGAATCGGTTGTGTTTTTTAAAGTTTTATTTTTCACATTTTAGTTATAGTATCTACCCCACACCAATTCACACAGAAATTTCATCATCCTTGGGGTCAAAATAATACATATGTATGCGATAGCAGTAATCTTGATTGATTTGCTGTCATTGTTTGAAAATTTCCGTTGTCTGTCTCCGAAACGCATCATCAGATCTATATGAAATTTAAATGGCACCTTTTCGGAATAAACCTCTTTCGAAAAAAAGAATTTTGGAAATTCGTCCATTTATGACGGGGATTCGTGTGGTGCCGGACGTAAAAGAATAGCACCATATCATTTCTTCCCTTGGGTGTCGTAGAAGGCGACTAAGGGACTTACTAGAGAATGGGCAGCAGCGTTCTCTATGCATTTTACGTGGCGGTTATGGCAAAACCCCTTTTATGGGGAGGCTTATGTTCATCAGTGGAAGTTTTTCGGCTGAATGATGATGACGGAGTTATGACCGAATTGATTACCTGACCTTGTTAGGGCCGCGGACCTTGTGAGGGCCGCGGGCGTCCGCTGGATGCGAGAAGCACAGAACCGGTCGAAGTGGTGGAGCTTGGGGGAGGCCTATGTCCAGCAATTGACGTCTTTCGGCTGAAATGATGATGATGATGATAACCTGATCCTTCTTCATGAAGTCGGTTAAAAATAGGCCAGCCCTCTGCTTACGTGAAGAGTCGACCAGAGGACTATACCATATAATTTTTGCTAGCATTAGCTTTCAAAATATAATCTAAACAAGATGTTCCGTTTTTAGGGTTCCGTACCTCTAAAGGAAAAAACGGAACCCTTATAAGATCACTTTGTTGTCCGTCCGTCCGTCTGTCAAGACCGTTTTTCTCAGGAACGCGTGGAGGTATCAAACTGAAATTTCTATATGATACTTAGTTCTACTGTCCCTGGAAGCTGTAGAAAAATCAACCTTCTAAGTCAACGCAATCAAAAGATACAGCCATTTAGGCCGCAAAATTCCGCAAATTTTCGAAACTCGCACGGGAATCAAAACCTACAGGGTACTTCCCGTGAACTTAGAATCTTGAAATTTTTGTACGAAGTCACGTCTTATAGTACAGATATAGGAAAAATTACGAAAACCGAAAATTTTTAGTTTCGTCACATAAAAAAAAATATTTTTGACAATTTTGAACTTTTACTTATATACCCACAGGTTTGTACGGAACCCTCGGTGCGCGAGTCCAACTCGCACTTGACCGTTTTTTTTTTTTTTCAAAACGTGATCCGTAAATCATAAATTCTATCGACAAAACATCCCTTTTCTATCGCACCCCTATCCGTTCCTTGTTTAAATATTAATCGTAGCGACAAAGCCTCGTTTGCGGGCTCCCACCTTTATATTCACGACTGTTGGGCAGGGGGTAGGTAGCACCTGAGGCAAGGGTAGGATCAACATCGAGCCTTGTGTTATTTTTTGGAACAGTTACGTTATGTGGAGAACAATTTTGGATGGTGGCCAATGTTGGTTCCAAATATGGATCGTTGATACCAATTCTATTAAGGGCACACTTTGCGCGGGCTCGAACTCACTGGTGGGCCTGGCTAAAAGTCACGCTGTCTCACCAGGCTTCGTACCCTAAAGAGATAGTATCCGTGGTGAGCAGTTAGACTCTAGTCTACACGTACAACGTTATTGAGTGAGATGCAGGAGGATTTTTGGCAAAAAAATCGCGAAAAAATTAAGAAAAGTCCTTCAGAAGATCGGGTTTTATGAAAAAACCACTGCATAAATCAATGACCAATAAAGTTTATTGAACTTATTGTTAATTGAACTTTGTCGGTACTGACTTGGTTTTCGAGATTTTACACTCCTTTTATTACTTAAACACGCTTAAAGTTAGGTTAAATTAGCAAGAAAAACGAATCTTTGTTGGCTCATAACTTTGTAATGGCTTTTTATTTTAGTATTCTGTTTCCGTACAGACAATAATAATAACGAGAGAAAACCATACCATGTTTAATTTTTGATGTACATAGTCAAACAGTGGAGTAAAACCCTCCCGAAATTTGTATGGAAAAAATGTGAACAAGTGTCACCTTAATTCTACTTATTAATAGAAATGTGAAAGTTTAGATGCTTAAATGTTCGTTACTCAATAACGTAAAAACGACTGAACGGATTTTGATGAAATTTGAGTAACAGTGAAAACTACAGAACCGATTTGAAAAATTATTTCACTGTTGGGAAGCTACACTATCCCCGGGTGACGTAGGCTATGTTTTATCCCCGTATTCCCACGGGAACGGGAACTACGCGGGTGAAACCGCGGAGCGCTGCTAAGTGACCATTCGCCCGATTCGTGCGAGACGACTAATCAGTCAAAAGTGTTTGTACAAATTTATACCGAAATAAAATAATTTGTGTATCACAAATATTACCGCCATTACTTCTAACGTCCACTCCTTCCCTCGGTCTAAACATCAGTAATACACTTTGAACCCTCCATTCCTCCGTTAATTAGTTCGAACTCCTCCGAGGTTTACGGGTGAAGAGTTTCAATTAGCAATCTGTTATTCTTTAATTAAGATTTCTTTCATTAGTGATGCTCGGTAGATGAGATTTTGGCTATGATATCTGCCGAAAGGTATATTTCGAACATGTTTACACAATCATAATAACATGTTTTCGTCGAAGGGTTCAGAAAGCAAAAAATAATTAAATACCTATTGAAAAAAGATTTTAATTTTTAACCGACTTCCGAAAAGGAGACGGTTATATGTTCGACTGTTTGTATTTTATTTTTTATGTATGTTCATCGATTTCTCCCCCATTTTCTGGACCGATTTTCTAAATTATTTTTTTATTTGAAAGAGTATATTCCTGAGGAGGTCCCATTGGCACCAAGTCAGGATCTGATGATGGAATCCCAGTGAAATCGAGGGCAACCCGCAAGTTTTATTGGTATTAAACCTATCACAATAGCTTTAATACCAATAAAAATTTTGGGTGACAAGAAATTTGTAAAATGTATATTCAAAGTCACCGAATTCCGAAATTAAAGTTATTTTCCACTTTGTAATGTTTTCCGGAAGTCGGTTGTTTTTTTTTTTTTTTTGGAAAAAAATATTTAATATTTATTTTACGGAGTCTATAATTGTATAGTTTTTGTTTTGTTTGTTCTAGTTTGATTCAAGCAAAACCAAAGAATAAACGATTTGCATGTAATAACTTGAGTCTTATTTTATTTTAATAAACAAGCAATTCTTGCTTAAAAGTATATTATGTATATATAAGGTGACTGGTAATTAGTGACCGACATTTAAACACATGATTGTACTCATCATTAGGAACAACTTTTACTATGGGACAAAACCCGAAATCGCGAAAAAAAAATTAGGTGTTCCCTACATTTTGACGAGTTATGCGAACATTAATGTAGGGAACAGCAGATTTTTTTTTCGCGATTTCGGGTTTGGTCCCATAGTAAAAGTTGATCATAATGATGAGTACAATCATGTGTTTAAATGTCGGTCACTAATTACCAGTCACCCTATAATAATCTGGATCTCGGAAACGGCTCCATAGATTTTCATGAAATTTAGTATGCAGGGGTTTTCGGGGGCGATAAATCGATCTAGCTAGGTTTCAATTTTAGGAAACGTCAAACAAAAAAAAAAATCGAGCATAATCTGAATCTCGGAAACGGCTGCAACGATTTTCATGAAAGGACATTGACCATTGGTTTGTTCGAACTATTCTCTGCTGTCATTAGTGAATTCAAATCTTAATGTTGTAAAGTACCTACTGCTTTTATTGGTGAAAGGTTTGTTACAAAACTAACCTCAAAACTGAACAGAAAATCGAAGAACTACTTAAACCCTACAAAATACATGGATAATTTTTATTTCCTTTGAAAGTACGACATCAGCCTTCTTTTACATCCAATTTATGCTATCATACAAAAATATTTGATGCGCAACGGCGGTCCATAGCAAAATGGGCAATCTCTTTTAGTGTGCAGGGGGTTTCAGGGGTGATAAATTGATCTAGCTAGGTTTAATTTTTAGAAAACGTTAAACAACAAAAAAAAAAAAAGCCGAGCACGCTCATCCAGATATTTCAACTTTAATAAGCACTTTTACCGACAACAGTAGTGAATTATTAATAACAACGGCTAACTTCGCTTGGATTGCCCAGCTACAAGAAGTTAGCCGCAAGCTATTTGCATCCGCCGCGTCATTAAAGAGATTGCGTAATTTTCTTCCGATTACCACCAAGATTGCGCTTGCACAATCGCTTCTTCTACCCATCCTTGACTATGCTGATGCCAGCTATCTTGACCTTACCCAAGACCAACTCGATAAACTTGAGCGTCTTCAAATTTTTTGTATAAGGTTTATATTTGGCTTGCGCAAATATGACCATGTTTCCGAATTTCGAGTGAAGCTCAAGTGGTTACCAATTCGCCATCGCCGGAATGCTCACATTCTTTCCCTTTTGTATAATGTGCTTTTCTCCCCTTCCACCCCTCTCTATCTCAAAAATCGTTTTCAGTTTCTTTGTGACTCCCACACTAAATTCTTAAGGTCATCAAATAACTTGAAGCTTAAAATGCCTATGCATTCCACAACTTTCCTCGATCATTCCTTCACTGTCCAGGCCGCTCGTTTGTGGAATGCATTGCCTGTTGAAATTAAACGCGCTCAGTCTTTACATGTGTTTAAAAGACTCGTCAAGGACCTGTCGTTGTAATCTGGTTCTCATACTTTACTGTAATTTTCGATGTAAAGTCTTCATTTATTTTCGTTCATTATAAATTTAGTATGTATGTATCTATTATATAGGATAGGATATGTATATATATGTGTATCTATTTTAGTATATTGTATATTTATTATTTGCGCTAAGAACATCCCCATTATAAATCCAGACCAATCGCTGTCCATGCTAAGGTTGCCTGGAAGAGATCGCAGAAAGCGATAAGGCCGCCCATTGTATATTTTGTAGTGTACCTTGTTTTTTTTTGTAATGTATTTTTTGTGGTGTACAATATAGTATATATACTCGTAAATAAATAAACGGCTAAAAGTGATGAATTTCAATTTTATATTCACATTCACCAATTCATGAGGTAATTATTAATATCTAGTGATGGATAGATAATAATAATTTTCAATTAATCACACTTAACGTAACATTAGTATGTACTAAACAAACTTAGTGGTAAATCAATCAGTTTCTGTCAGTCGTTTGAAGTTGGCAGAGACCGAATGACGTTTTAAATGATTTGAAGCTAAACCTGTCAATAGTGATCAATGTTGCTAATGGCCTACTCTCGTGTGTATTAATAGGGACAATCCCGAGCTTTCAACGTTTGACATTTACACAGAGAGTTACGGAAAACAAAAAAAAAAAAAAAACAAACAGAAATTGCCTTGTGAATGAATATATTTTTTTTGTAAAAAGATAAAAATGTGCATTCATTCAGTTACACATTTATATATCAACCTGTATTGTCCCGGGACCTGCCAGGGGTTTTTGAAAGAGATACCGTGGACCCTGGCACACAGCCCACTGAACACGGGCGGTTTTAGTCAGTAAAAGTCTGACACGCCCTCATGCTCCACCCAGAGCGGGAGAAGTTACTTGATGATGTTCCATCGAAAAAAAAAACCGGCACTGTCCCACCGCTGGGCAAAGGTAACCCCCATAATTTTCGACGATTCTGTTTACGGAAGATTACGTGAGTTGCCTCATAGGGTTTCAAATCTCCCAGACTGTTAGAAATATGAGGTTTTTGTCTTACATCACCCACGATTTACATCAAGTTTCCCCGATCCAACTCAACTTTTCAAAGCCTAACAGACCAGAAGGACTAAAATAATGGATAAACACAGCATAAGCGTGACTTGTGAATTGTAAGCTCCATTGGTTCCCATTCGTGACGGAATGACGGTACGCTGAGCAAGTTGTCACGAATTTGTCAAGTACGATGGAACGGATTTGATACTTTGAGTTTTATTTTAGGGAGAGTTTTGACACATTGAGATTTGCATTGTGAATGAAATGCTCAGAAAAAGATGAAATATGTAAATAGATATTCATCTGCCTAGCCTTTTCCTAACTATGTTGGGGTTGGCTTCCAGTCTATCCGGATGCAGCTGAATACCAGTATTTTACATGGAACGACTGCCTATCTGACCTCCACAACGCAGTTACTGGGTAATACGATACCTTTGGTAAGACTGGTTGACAGACTTTCGGCCTTCTGACGACCCGTAACGACTGTCAAAGATGACAGCCGAGACCAACGGCTTGACGTACTTTCCATGGCACGAAGGAGTCTTGATAAGTAAAGATGGTCACCCATCCATGGACCAACCGCGGCAAGCATAGCTTAACCTGATCGATCGACCCGTGCAGCTATTGTTATTTAGTCACATGTAAATAGATATTATATTGCTTAAATGTTTGTGTAAGTCGGGATTTGTTGACACTTCTTGCGCAAAAATAACACATAGATACAACGAACACAAGTTAATGTATGTTTTTAAATCACTGCGGGCTTTAAAAATTATTAAGAGGAACTAGCTGTTGGCCACGGCTTCACCTGCGTGGAAGTTGAAAATTATCCCGCGGGATAAACTAAATAAAATACTAGGATAAAAAGTATTATATTTATAGTCCAGTGTATAAATCATCTGTGTGCCAAATTTCATCCGAATCCATTGAGCCGTGTTTGCGTGATTGAGTAACAAACATCCAAATATCTTCACAAACTTTCACATTTACAATATTAGCAGGATTAATATCATATTATTTATGAATGATGAACAGTTCATCATGGCAAAGTTTAAAAGAGAGAAATGAAAATACCTTAAGTATAGAGTTACCTACTATTCTTCAGATCTAACAGAGGGGACATTTAAATTTTCATAAATAAAAGCAAATTTATTTGCTTGTCCATATATTCTTTTGTCTGAAAAAGCATAATTATCTTTCTGTTATAAAAGTGCCAATTTATTTTTCATGTCAAGCATTTTGCATAGTGAGCTTTGGTGTCGTAGCACAGAACTTATAGTGATAAGTTTTCTATTTGAAGACTTTTATCAAAAAAAAGTCTTTAAATAAAACTAAACCTTTTCATACTCAAAGTATCAAGCCCGTTCATTCACAGTCCGTACATCTCGGAGGGCGTCTTATCAGGGGTTGTAGCATGAATTTTAATATTTAATTAAAAACTTTACCCCCGCGCTGGCCGTTATATTCATATCTTAAACAGTTTTAGTGGAAATTGAGACAAAACTCTTCAAAATTAACGTCAATGCCCATGTAACTTTTTGGAATGGGGCTGTAAAAAAATGTAAATTTAGGATAAAATAAAGTAGGTACGAGTACTTGCTACCATCTTTTATGAATGATTTACCTATGGAAATCTGCAATGTATTAATTGCGAAGAACTGCTCAAAGGTATTAAAAATATACTTTTTAGATCGCAGTGCGATAGAGGAAACATATTTATATAAATATTATCAAATTTGACAACTTAACTAATTTTATGTAGTGGCACCGAGTTGCCGTGTCTGGCCATTCTGCTGTTAAACCCGCGATGGTTTGAGTGGTATGTTTTTAACAAGTACCTAAATGTGTAAGATTATGTACCTAATTAATTTTTTTTTTAAATAGGTCCACTCAACCTGTTTGGTTCTATCCTCAAAAGACCATTTCAGACACCAATGTAATGAATATGTCTGGACTTTAAAAGAGACTGTGACCTCCGAGTTTGTTTCGGCCTTTCTTCTCAGAATAGTCAGATAAGAAACGCTGACCTCATTTCGTTTTAAAAACATGATTGACGCGTTTGTACAAACCTACTTAAAGAAATAAAATATTTTATAATTTTATTAAAATGGAAAACTGCAGCAAGATGCGTTGGGCAGTAAACACGAACAACGCGGTTACACTATTATACACGAAAGATAAAACGACTTTAATTTTATAATATACAAGGTGTAATAGAGTGCGCGCAAGTCCTGTAAGTTTGTGCATAATTGATAAATGAATGTCTTTATTGGCCAGAAACATGGTACGTAAAGGATATTATTTAAATATTTGGTTCAACAAGTTTCGCCGACACAGCGGCATGCAAATACAATCTAATTTTTTGAAAATTAATAAAACAAACAGTAAGATAAGGAATGGACACAATACAAATCATTTTAAACATTAAATAATAATAAATCAGTGTCTATACTTTGATGCAAGGTGATTCTGAGGATGATTTCTGAATCGTTTCAGTAACTTCTTCAATATGGGTTTTCGAACCGACGAAAAAACGGAGGAGGTTACTCAATTCGACGCGTATTTTTTTTTTTTTTTTTTTTTATGTATGACCACGCATAACTTTTTCCAGAGTAGTCCGATTTTGATAATTCTTTTTTTATTGGAAAGGGTATACCTCGAAGTTGGTCCCATATAAATTTCGAAGAAAAATTCCAACCCTAAGGGTAAGAAAACAGGGGATGATTGATTGTTTACTCACAGATTTTAATACTGAGTCGTGTATTAAATCAAAAATTAAGCATGTAGTAATTAGTAGATTATAGCCACAAAAAATTATAAAATAAAAAAAATTTAATAAAAAAATTGAACCGCCGAAAAACCGAAAAATAAATAATAATAAACTAGCTTTGTCCAACCCCAATAAATAAGTTCGGAAGTCGGTGACTTTGGATATGTATTTGATTATATGTATGTCACCGCTTTCCGAACTTATTTATTGGGGTTGGACAAAGCTAGTTTATTATTTTTTATTTTTCGGTTTTTCGGCGGTTCAATTTTTTATTTAAATATTGTGTTGCGCCAAACCTTCCGCCGATTGGAAAAGGTTTAAAACTTATTTCAAGGCAACAAGACTTAATTTTAAATGCATATGGTAATGTTGGGGTGGAAACGATTTTCTTAATAGTAATAGTTTGCTTTGATTTGTTTTTTTCAAAAAAATAACAACCGTCTTTCAAACAAACACTACAAAGTGCACAATAACTTCAATTGCGGAAGTCGGTGACTTTGGATGTGTATTTTAATTACTTGTCAGCGCCTTCCGAAATTAAAGTTATTTTGCACTTTGTAGTGTTTGTTTGGAAGTCGATTGCTATTTTTTTGAAAAAGTTTTTATTTTTCACTTTTTAGTTACCGACCCCACACCAATTCGAAATTTCATCATCCTTGGGGTCAAAACAATGCATATTTATGCGATAACAACATTCGCGGTTGATTTGCTGTAATTTTTTGAAGAGTTCCGTTGTCTGTCTCCGAAACGCATCATCAGATCTTAATGAAATTTAATGGGACCATTTCGGAGTAAACCTTTTCGAACAAAAAAAAAGAGTTTTGCAAATCCGTCTATATACGACGGAGTTATGCCCGACCATACATTAAAAAAAACATGTCGAATTGATAACCTCCTTCTTTTTGAAGTCGGTTAAAAATGAGTTTTGGTCATTGTAGCTTTTAACTCAATACTCTAATTGGATTGGATTGTGATTTGTCTTAAGTTAAATACAGGAAAAGTTTTGATCCAGTGCGCAAATTGTAACCATGAATTCAGCATATCATTCTAGACCCCCTAGCGCAGAAATTTTTCGCCGGTTATACAAAAAAAAATCAGCTGTTCCACACATTTTGACCGCGTAGGTATTGCACTTTTCTATGAAACAGCAGATTTTTTGTTGTACAACCCGCGAAAATTTTCTACGCTAGGGGTTCTAGAATGATATGCTGAAATCATGGTTACAATTTGCGCACTGGATAAAAACTTACCCTGTATATTACATGTTTTAATGTACAGACGCCAGCAAGGTACTCTGTGGTCAGCAGTTCAACACATCAAGCTACTCCAATCTGTCAAATTTATTTGAAAGATTTTCAACTTTACACCGTAAGCATAAGGTTCATGTTCAATTGGGAAAATTTGACAGTTTCGGATAGGTTGACCTGCTGGCGTCTGTACATAGATATAAGAAATACCAGGAATGACATATTCATCATCATCATCATTTCAGCCGAAAGACGTCCACTGTTGGAGATAGGCCTCCCCCAATTTGGGGAGGCTTGCCATAATCGCCACGCTTGGCAGGCGGGTTGGAGATCGCAGTATGGTGGTAAAATGCATAGAGAATGCCCATTCTCTAGTCACCTTCTACGACACTCACGGGAAGAAATGGGATGGTGATATTCTTTACGTCTGGCACCACACGGTATCTACTGACATATTATCTGCTATAAATATTAAAGCTAGCTTTTGACAGCAATTTCGCCCACATGGAGGGCGAAAATTATCCCTCGGGAACGTAGTCAAAATCAAAATCAAATCAAAAGTCATTTATTCAAACTAGGCTGAGAGTCAGCACTTTTCGAACGTCAAAATTACATAAGACAGTCCCCCAAAAACGCCCACCCTTCGACACTTCCGAGTGCTTTATCTGGGAAGAAGAAGTGGCGTAACAAACTCCCCAGCAGCACAGCTGTCTGATAAGTTGGAAGAACTTGATTCTATACAGTAATAGATAAGTAATTAAATTTCATCAAAAAATTGAAATTTCATTAATAAAAATTAAAAAAAAAATGGTTTATACAGCCAATAAAATAAACAATGCTATGGAGTAACTCATATAACCTGTCAGTAGGTAAGCTAATTCTGGTGAAAGAACACAAACGTTGTCTTGAGTTAATCACAGCGACCAACAATTCTTACATACTATCGGGTTAAACAGTCTCTCATGTATCAATCTGTTCATCCATTATTGCGTGATTGAGTAAGAAACACACACAAAATTTCACATTTATAACTAAACAGGGTTATTGGAAAAACACCAACAACCTCTTAAGAGGTCGTTGTACTCATCATGATGAACATTTTTTACTGTGGGACCAAAGCTGAAAATAAATCTGTTGTTTCTTACATTTATGTTCGCATAACTCATCAAAATGTAGAGTACAGGAGATTTTTTTTTTGCCAAAAAGTTGTTCATAATGATGAATACAATGACCTCTTTAGAGGTCGTTGGTGTTTTTCCAATAACCCTGTATAGCAGGATTCACACACCACGCTACAAAAATATTCAACATCATAATTTTCACCCACCCCCTTCTACCCTTGACCATAATACACACTGAACAGGGGTTGAATCTCGCCCCTCTTTAAACCCTTAGGGCGCGAGCACACTTCCATGTTAATAGGGACTTGCAAACCATAAATCTATACACTCCTTTATGGAAAAGGTATTAAATTACATTCATGTGGAAAGTGTCAAGATCATTCGTCGTCCTAACTTTGGAGATGTGATTTTTAACTAACTGTGAAGGATAAAAGGGGGAGAGTTATGCTGTATGAAATTGGAGTTAGGAGGTTTGTGGAGTTAGTTGGTTTTGCTTCGACATTGGTCATGTACATACCTAGATTTTTTGATATCGACTTCAGAGATGAATGAAAAGGAATTGCAATTAAGGTGAACCTTAGTCGCTGGCTCGAACTCACTGGTGAGCCTGGCTAAAAAGCACGCTGTCTCACCAGGCTTCGCGTCCGACAGAGGTAGTATCAGTGATGAGCAGTTAGACGTTAGTCTACACGCACAACGTTATTGAGTGAGATGCAGGATCATCTATAGTAAAACAGGAGCGTAAAAATTAAGAAAAGTCCTTCGGAAGATCGAGTTTTATGAAAAAACCACGGTGTAACTCAATGACCAATAAAGTTTATTGAACTTATCGATAATTATACTTTGTCGGTACGGACTTGGTTTTGGAGATTTTAGCCTTTTGTTACGTAAACACGCCCAAAGTTAGGTTAAATTACCAAGAGAAACGAATCTTTGTTGGTGTAAATTATTTCATCGCCACTGCTCTCAAAACGGTGAAGGAAAACATCTTGAGGAAACCGGCATGTCCTAGAACCTAAAATTCGAAGACATGTGACATCTACCAACCCGCACTGGGCCCGCGTGGTGGTTACAAATAACGAATGAAATGTCTAGCGATTATTGTTTTGAATGCTGCGGCATAGAAGTTCCGAGTTACAACTTATTAATAGTATGTGTTTATAGAATCCCGGATTCAGACACTGTGATATTTTTCAAAAAATTGGAATGTTTATTACACAAATTAACTCATAAAAGTAGGAATCGTATCGTAATATGCGGAGACTGGAATATTGATGTGCTAAAAGACACTATACAAACAAGAGAATTGATATCTATTCTAAATAATTTCAACTTGTTGACACATATTAAAATGCCTACTAGGAAAAAAAGCTGCATAGATCAAATAGCCAGTAATATCTCGATCCTAGACACTAAAAGCAGTTTACATAACCTAGCCCTCTCAGATCATGATACGGGGCAATCATTAACGTTCTTTCTTCCTATTATTAATAACACGCCGAAGAAAACTACATTCTTTTATGAAGTGAAACGAGATTACAACAAAAACAATATTAAAAAATTTCTTGATTGTATATCGGCTTTAAGTTTTAATGCAATATATGAAGAAATAGATTGCAACAATGCATTTAACATATTTCATGACCTATATATTCTGTTCTACAAACTATGTTTTCCCGAAATAACAATAAAAAAATATAATAAACAAATAAAAAATAAATGGATTAGTAAAGGCATAAAAATATCGTGCATAAAAAAGAGGACTTTATATTATAATTACCAACACGATGCCCTAAGCAAAAAGTATAATAAAAAAAGATACCTGACCTATTCAAGAATTTTAAAAACATGTATTACGAAATCACAATTATTAAACAACAAAAAGCATATAAACAATTCTAAAAATAAATGCAAAGCGACATGGTCTGTTATAAAAAACAACATAAATAATGACAATAATTATAAAAATGACATCAAAGAGTTAATAATAAATGGCAATATAATTAATGATCCTAATGACATGTGTAATCAATTCAATAACTATTTTATAGAAATGACTCAAAAGTTTAACTTTAGCAATAATAATAACGTGAGTAACATTGACATTACCACTAACACTGACAGTATCTTTTTGACTCCAGTAAATGAACAAGACATTATAAAAATTATCAACTCTTTAAACGATACTAATGCTACTGGATACGATGAAATATCCACAAATATAATAAAGTTAAGTAGTAAAAGCATAGCAGCACCTCTTAGCTATATAATTAATCTGTCATTTGAGACAGGAACCTTTCCTACTAGATTAAAACAATCCATAGTTAAACCGCTATACAAAAAAGGTAATCGCATGGATATGACCAATTATAGACCGATTACATTGATACCTGTCATGGCAAAGATTTTTGAAAAGGCAATGTACGGAAAAATAAACAGCTTTTTAAATAAAAACAACATTCTTACTGAGAACCAATTTGGTTTTAGGAAGAATAGTTCGACTTCACTTGCTTGTTTTACTTTGGTCAAACTGATATCTGAAGCCCTCAATAACAAAATGTCTGTATTGTCCGTATTTTTAGATATGAGCAAAGCATTTGATTTTGTCCCACATACTCGCTTGCTTTGCAAAATGGAGAAGTACGGCATAAGAGGCAAGGCGCATGACTGGCTTAAAAGTTATTTATCGAGTCGCCAGCAAAGGACAGTTGTATCAAAAATTGACAATAACACCAAAAAAACATACCATTCAGAATTAAAAATAAATAGTTGTGGTGTTCCTCAGGGAAGCGTATTAGGGCCTCCACTATTTATTATATATATTAATGACCTTTGCAAGAGCCTAAAACATAATTGTACACTATTTGCTGATGACACTACTCTGACAATAAAATCTTCAAATAAGAATGACCTAGAAACTGACACTAACAATGAATTACTAAAAGCAATGCAATGGCTGGAATCTAATAATTTACGTGTAAACATTGAAAAAACAAAGTTAGTACAATTCCAAACATACAATTCTTTAGTGAAACCACCTCAAATAAACTTAAATCGTTCAATTTTGGAACCAGTACCATCAACCTTATTCTTGGGAATAGTCATTGACGAAAAATTGAATTGGAAGGGACATGTCAAAAAAGTGTGTACTAGACTTGACAAATTTGTTTTTGCTCTTCGAAAACTGAGACGAATAGCGAGTAAAGAAGCAGCCCTCAATGCATATCATGGCTATGTCTCATCTGTGCTGCGGTACGGCCTCGTGATATGGGGTAATTCAGTAGACGTGAACAGAGCATTTATTGCACAAAAAAAATGTGTCAGGGCTGTATACGGAGCAGAATATTTAGAGCATTGTAAGCCATTATTTAAGGCACTAAAAATTCTTCCACTTCCTTGCCTTTACATTTTTGAAATTTGTTTATTTATAAAAAGGTATTCGCACATGTTCCCAGTGTATGAACACATTTCTAAAAGACTCAATAGCAAAAGCCCAAATAAATTACTTGCACCTAGTCAGAGACTGCATTTGTATAGCAGAAACTCTAATTGCATGGCAATCAAAATTTTTAACAATTTACCTTCACACATCAGAGTGCTGCCTACTAGTAAATTCAAGAGAATAATATTTGCTTTGCTTTTAGACAACTGTTTTTATTCAGTTCAAGATTTTTTTAATTATAAATTTTGACATTAAATTTGATTGGTATGTACTTAGTGTGTGAATGGACTTTTTAATCTTAAGGCATTTGACATTTCATTCATTTTTTATTTTTGTTTTAATTTATATAACTTGACATTGTATAAAATAAATAATTAAGTACCCATTTTACATTGAACTAATTAACTTACATCTATTTCAATGGGGACATTAATAATTGTACTATAATATTTCTACACCGGCAACGGTAGTATATGTGAAAGTGTTAAATAATATTAAGATCTTAATGTACCGTATACTCAGAAATAAATAAATAAATAAATAAATAAATTACGGCCCACTTCCTCTCACAGAGCCGGTGTCCCAGCAGTGGGAATATTATAGTTATTTACAATCCTGCTCACCTACTATCTAGTCCGTGATGATAGCTAACTATTTACCGTCAATAAATAGCAATGGAGTTGAAACAGAGCCAACTAAAGATTGATTACCAATGACAGATTTATTAATAGCATACATAGCTTTTGATGCGGGTTTGCTTGGTTTTCTTAACAAAAGTCTTCAAAAAGAGGAGGTTTCAATATTAATTTGTGTTTTTTTTTTTGTATGTTCGTTTTGCGATATAGAAGATAACAAAAAAAAAGAATGAAAAAATGTTTATTCTGCACAAACAAAACGCACATTACACAAAATAAGATAAACGATGAAACAAAATGCACACATACAATGTGGACAAAAGCCCGGTATTCAAGTCGATAATTTTCACAATATTGTCCAATGACTGTTAGTGTCAGTCAAGGCTTGGGACCAACCATAGACAAATGGATTACGTACGACACATGCAATTATATAATTACTAACAAGCAAAACAAAAACAATATCTCGATTTCTCCGACAAATTGTGAATCGATTTCGGAAATTCTTTTTTAATGGTTAGGGAAATTGAGGTCCCTTAAACATTTTGTTATCTTTGCTTGCGTAGTTTTTGCGTCAGCTTCGATAATATCTGTGTCCTGTGGGTCAACTTCACTCACCGGGCATAAAGCGACCTACGCTTTCAATGATAATGCACTGAGAGTGCTGCTGCGTCTGCCGTGGCGTTGTAGTGCGTCAGATGTTTGCAGATAACAACATTGATGGTTTTGCCGCCCTCATTACAAAGAGTTGTGCATCCCTGATGTCACATGTTCGCGGCAGCACCAACAGTGTTCTCAGTGTATTCGCAGATCGGTGGGATTCCCTGATGTTGCGAAGGTGGACGCAGCTCCACGCTGAGTTTTAAGTTTTTAATAGTAATCTGTATCTGTACTAACACTAGAAGATAAGCAAAATTGTTAATAACCCTATGGACTTTGTCTGAATTAAAAAAAAAACGATTCTATTCTATTCGTTATACGTATAAGTTTTTTATTAAACGACTTCACAAAGAAGGAGGTTATCAATTCGACATGTTATTTTTTTAATGTATGTTCGGACATAACTCCGTCATTTATAGACGGATTTGCAAAATTATTTTCTTGTTCGCAAGGGATTTATTTCGAAATCGTCCCATTAAAATTTATTATAGATCTGATGATGCATTTGGAGACAGACAATGGAACTCTTCAAAAAACAACAGCAAATTAACCGCGGTTGCTGCTATCGCATTTATACTCGTATGCATTGTTTTAATCCCAAGGATGATGAAATTTCGAAATACCTACCCCACGGTACAATAACTAAAAAGTGAAAAATAAAAAGTTTTTCCAAAAAAAAAAAGAACAACCGACTCCCAAAAAAACACTACAAAATGAAAAATTACTTTAATTTCGGAAGTCTTTTTGGAAGTCGGTTGTTTTTTTTTGGAAAAGTTTTTATAAAATCTATTGTATTCTATTCTAATACGTTTTAAATTTTTTCAATAGTCAATTAACTATTATCTGAAGAAAAATTATGTCGATTCGACATATTTTCCAAACACACATCAAGTCCAAGTTTGTCACAATATTTATTCCTCAAAATCAAAATCAAAAGTCATTTATTCAAACTAGGCTGAGAGTCAGCACTTTTTGAACGTCAAAATTACATAAGACAGTCCCCCAAAAACGCCCGCCCTTCACCACTTCCTAGTGCTTTAGCTGGGAAGAAGAAGTGGCGCAACAAACTCCCCAGCAGCACAGCTGTCTGATATTTTTTTTATATTTTTTGTGGATTTTGGCTTCGCACGGCTTGTGCATTTAGCCAGTGTCAAGTAATTTTTAAATTTTCAATCAAGTAAGTGGCCCGATATAGGCACGAAGTTACAAAAATGTCATAATCTGTCAAGTCAAAGTTATTGTAAAGTGGTAGTAACTTTACAACGACCTATTAACTAGGAGTTTTTTTAAGTCCACGTTAGTCACTTATTTTCACCTTCACTACACTTGTGCACTCACACTTAACTAAATTGAATAATTCACTACCAAAATTTTACAATTTAATTCGCTATTTCACGAAATTTCATGAAAATGAAAATTCGTGCGACATGGTCCAACGCGATCCCGCCAAAAACTCCATAATATGCCTTTGACTACGAACAACAAGACATAACGATTGTTTGTACCTATTGATTCTTCTGTCATTAATATGATTAGTGTAACACACAGACATATAGAATGGCCAACACTTTTAATTTGTTAGGTTGGTAGTTCAGAGTCGCTTTTTCACTCTATCTTTCAACCCACAGAAGACAAAAGGCAGAAGGAAAAATACGGTTGCTCCCACTGTCTCAGTTAAGTCTACATTCGCGAAAAGACAATATCCTAGGCAATCATCCCATTTATACAATCTTCTTTAAAGAACTTGACATTTACCTACTAACTTATCGCGAATGCAAAAAGGCTTTGTCGAAATGGCTTAAGACAAAGACATATGACGAAGTAGAAAATATGGTTCAATCAATGATACTATAATTAAATAAATATAAAACACTAACCTATATGTTATTTCTGCTGCTAATGGAAGATAATGTCCTAGGGACATTATTTTACCGATCCCAAGATCAGTTCGTAGGGTTAGCTAGCAATAATAAATCCACACCATGTATTACGTGTAGGCCCAAACCTCACTCCCACACTTACAACCACTACTCACATATACATTCACAACCACTACCTCCACACCATCACCACACTTAACACACACATCCCAGCGCGCTTTTTGATGTTTTTCTTTTCATTCTTTTATTTTTGTTGGTTTATGTTTATTTAATTTATTTTGTTGATGCTCAAAACTTAATAGGAAATAAATAACCTGGGGAAGGGTGGAGCATCCTAACACAAGCATGCTATTTGCTTAACAGGATTCTCCCCATTGCAACTAGAATAAGCTATTTTAAGTTGATGCAATAAACATTTTTAATTTTTTTAATTTTAATTTTTAATTTTTGAAGTGAAACTTCTTGACGCACGCTTGACTTGGGGAGTAAGCTGGCGAATGCGTGACGTAAGCGTTACGAAAAGTGTGATCGGGCGAGGCGAACGGGAATTGAGTGGGGGATATAAGCAAGAGAAAGCAGAGCACGCGCACATTTTCTTTCTCTCTTCCTCTCATAGCCAAATACGTTCCGTATATCTAAGCACAGTGCAGGCTTATTGCCTGTATCCCCCCGGGCGCGGTGCGGGTGAGACAGCATGCTTTTTCACTATGCCTAACAGTGAGTTCGAGCCCGCGACTAGTTTCTTCTTAAAGTTCGTCATCCCACAACACAGTATGTCAGATGTCTAGCGTCTCATGTAAGAATAGACGCCCATCAATCTTGTCCAATTGAATTTAGAACGTATTTAGTACGTGCTACTGTTTTATTTTGTTTGTCAGTCTGTTTGTTTGGAATTTTAATATAAGATTCCTCGCCACATGGAAAACCCACTACCTCCCACTAGGTGAACCGATGACCTTGTGAAGGCTGCAGGAAGCCGCTAGATGCGGGAAGCACAGAACTGGTCGAAGTGAAGGAGTTTGGGCGAGGCTTATGTCCAGCAGTGAGCGTGTTTCGGCTGAAATGATCGCGACGATGATTATTCCTCAATATTTCATATAAACCTGCATGGGCGCCTATGAAACGTCAGAAGCTAGGTGCACGGTTCCAAATTGTCACTTCCTATGGAGAAGAAACTCCACAGTTACTCTTTTAAAAATTATTGGCTTTAACAATGTTTTCAAATAACAGTGATAATAGGTATGGGAGGACAGTGCAGGCCTATCAATAAGTACCAGGTACTTAGAGGAATGAAAATACAGAATAGAAAATCGTCTACAAATCTAGTCTGTAAGGCCTACAACGTTCTCTCATTCACAATTTGTAAAATAATCTACATAAATAAAATGAACCTATGTAATCAAAGTGACCTGATTTTCATGGCAATCATTAAAAAATAGTCGATATTAAAATTCATGTAGAATGTCAAATAATGACGAGAATATGTCAGCAATGTAAAAATAAAAAGAATAAAAAGAACATTGTATTTGAGAACAGTTAATAGACTTTCACATAGTTATGCTGTTAATGAGGTACCAGGGAAGCCACATGTGCAGAAGGAATTAATGCCAAACTTCCCTGTCTTCAACGTAGTCTTTTATCTTATTTGAGGATAATGTAGATTATATACTATAACTCTTTGTCGATAACTATTAATCTAAATGTCAGCACGTCTGTCTAGCTGTCACTTCTAAATTAACTACAAACGTGACAGAAAGACACAAACAAGCGATAGAAGTGAGTGAGCGAAATTAATTGTGAGGTATATTTATTTCAGTAAATGCACGAGGAAATATTGGGAAAAGAATTTTTACCCAACTGCGCCAGAAGGAGGGTTATATTTTTCGAGTGCATGCATATCATGTATACTTATTTGGTACGCTCTGTAGCCTAAACGGCTTGATGGATTTTAGCTTGAGAGATGTCGTTAGATTGGTCTCAATTGTGAGAGTAACACTGGGTATATCCCCCCGAGCGGGTTTCCGCATTGTCGTTGCAGGGGGAGGCTCAGTAACCGTGGTCTCCCACCCACGGTGAAACGAAGAGGAACCCAAAGGTGGGGTCGCTCGTCAGGGCTTTTGCCTCAAAGCCGACGACGTAGCGGCCAAAAAGGGTAGGTTGCGGTGAGGTGCACCGCAACTGAGGTGGGCTGCGATGTCGAATGGGAGGCATCGCGGCTGCGGCGGAGTAGGAGTGCCGGTACTTTTGAGTATCGCTCTTCCCTTCCGTGACCTGGACGGGGCCGCTACCATTTGATGGCGGACGCGGTGGGGACGCAGGAGAAGAGGAGTGTCGGTATAGCGTTGGCCGCTCTCCCTCTCCCCTGCGGCCGAAAAGTGGTAGGCGGTGGGGTCAATGTGTTGACCCGTCCCAGGGTGACCGAGGAGTCTGCAAGGGCCGATCCCTGCCAGGGGTGCGGGTTGTTCGAAAGAGATACCGTCGCCCCTGGCACACAGGCAACTGACGGAACACGGGTGGGTTTTAGTCAGTAAAAGTCTGACACGCCCTCCTGCTCCACACAGAGCAGGAGAAGTCATTTGATGATTTCCGAAAAAAAAAAACACTGGGTATATGAACATGGTAAAAATTTAAATGGCCGTCGTGGGTTGCTAGATGTCACATGTCTTCGAATTTTTTGTTCTAAGACATGCCAGTTTCCTCACGATGTTTTCCTTCACCGTTTTGAGAGCAGTGGAGATGGCGGGGTCGTTATCACTAGACCACCATTGCTCTAGTAAACTGCTATGGTACTTCATCATTTCAGGCGAAAGACGTCCACTGCTGGACATAGACCACCCCCAAGTACCGCCATTTCAACCAGTTCTGTGCTTCTATTCGTGCTTGCATTGACATATATATAGGGACGGGGCGGACCGCATGTTACTTTGACGCCTCGAACTTGGTCCCAAAATGGTCTTCCCTATAGCTAAGTGAACTAGAACGCGATCGGCTGTCTTCGGAGCGGCCGTAAATTTTTGCAAACAAAAATGCCAAGTTGTGCCGTGAAGGGTTGCGTGAACTACGACAAAAAGCACATAAAAAAAATTTATAACATTTCATTTCCCCGGTAAGTTAAAAGTATGTCATTAAATCGACTTCTAACATTATTTAAAACAATTTTCTTTCTTATTTGTCTCAACCTTTGGCAAAGACGACGCGAAGCCGCGTAAAAGTGCGACATAACTTTGCAGCAGCGCTCGCTGAAGCCGATGAAATGAAAAGATTTAAGTAATAATATTACTCTTCGATAAAATTTTGTACAAAATTGATTTTTATTGTTTATTAAAAGCAAATTAAAATGTCCAACGTCAGAAAACACTACGAATCCAAAATGGAAAATGTGTCCAGAATAATAAAAAGACAACAAAAAAAGCAAATTGTTTTATTCGAAGGCCAATGAAAACTTAATAACGCAAACAAACTGCAACAAATATAAATTTTGAAAAATATAAGGTTTTTATTTTATTTCTTTGTACCTCGAAAAATATCACACCCCGCTCTTACAAGGTTACGGCTAGGACCAGGTTACGTCAGACCACGCCGATTGACATCGTAGTTCATACTAGTTGTAATAGATGGCGTTAGTGTTTTTTGTAGGGCGACCGCGTCCGTCAAATGTTCGGACGACCGTATCTTTACTATATAAATCAATGCGTACTTGCCATTTTTTGGGCGGATTTGCCATAGTCACCACGCTTGGCAGGCGGGTTGGCGATCGCAGTATGGTGGTAAAATGCATAGAGAACGCTGCTGCCCATTCTCTAGTAAGTCCCTTAGTCGCCTTCTACGACACCCACGGGAAGAAATGGGATGGTGATATTCTTTACGTCCGGCACCACACGGAACTATAGTACATATCTATATAAATAAAAAGAAAAGTCTTGTCTGACTGACTCATCAACGCCCAGCCCAAACCCTTGGACCTAGAAAACTGAAATTTTGCACAGAGGTTCCCTTTATAACGTAGACAAGGAATAAGGAAGGATTTTTCGAAATCCAACCCCTAAGGGAGTTAAATACATGAAAGTCCCCGCGCAGGCGAAGCCGCTGGCAAAAGCTAGTTAATGATGAAATAACACACAAACTTAAAAAAAAAACCCTTTGAAAGTTTTGCCTCAACCGAAACTCGAACCCCGTCCTCATCATCCCATAAACTCCTCTAAACATCACCATTAGGACTGGACCTTCCCATAACAGTAAAGTTACTTCACCCGAGCGTCGAACCTGGGACCCTCTATTAAGCCGTTGTTTCTAATTAACTTTGGCTTAAGGGCATGCAGTCGGGTGCGGCTTCATACGAAATTAATTTTAAAGTTTTTGCTAGCGACTTCTAAAGTTTTTCACATAAAACTATTTTTTTTAAACGAAAGCAATAGGTTAAATTCAGTCATGATCTTTCACAAAAATTGGTCATGTATATAAATAAAATTGTTTATAAATTAATGTATAATTTTAATTTTAATAATAATTCTGTAATTTGTTTAATAATTTTAATCTACTTTAATTGTACGTATGATCCAATGTTGATTGAAATAAATAAATACATTCATGTATTTATTTTGTCCCTGAAATTCACATAATAATTATTCCTGTTCAGAATTTCCGACTGTAGGTAGACTTGCTCTAATTATTAAGATTTTAAGGTTTCCAAAAGAATGACAAAACATTTTTTTAACAGTGCATATTTTATTTCAAGATGTGTTTTTTTCGAGGTCAAGAGCAGGCCCGATTCAGCAATTAAAAAAAAAACACTGTTATGAAAATATATTTTATACTTGCTGTGCCCGCGACTTCATCCACGCGGAATAGTTATTTTTTATTATTTATTTATATTTATAAATAAATAACAAAGAAAAAAACTAAAATAACAGTATCCTAAGTTACTCCTTATTACTTCAACTATCTGCGAGTGAAAGTCCCGTCAAAACCAGTCCAGTCGTTTCAGACATTAGCAGGAACAAACAGACAGACAGACAAAAATTGAAAAAAAAAATGTTATTTAGGTAAATGTACCGTGTATACATCCATATGCATTTAGTAAAACGCTATTATTTTATTAATACAAACGGACACTCCAATTTTATTTATCTGTAGATGTATAGATGAACAAGTAATGAAAGACATTATACCCTTAACTGACACATTAAAATGTAATCTGCGTGTAATTTGAGCTTCCCTTAATCCGAGAGATTTCGAAAATTTCCCTAGCGTTTTATATTTATGGTTTTAAGTATAATTTGTAAAAAGACGAAGAGAGTAAAAAATATTGGTATAGTCCAGTTCAGTGAAAAAAGTTTCTGGTAAAATAAAAATAAAGTATCTATTTTTTTTATCTGTTTATTCATTTCCCAACTATGTTGGGGTCAGATTCCAGTCTAACCAATGCAGCTGAATTCCTAACTGCCTATCAGACGTCCGGCACCTCAATTATTGGATAACACGATACTTACCCCTTGGTAAGACTGATGGTCAGATTTTCGGGAATACGCATGTTTTTTTTTTTTGAGGGTGAGAAATTATTCAATAACTTCTCCCGCTCTGAGTCGAGCAGGAGGGCGTGTCAGATTTTTACTGACTAAAACCCACCCGTGTTCCTTCAGCTGCCTGTGTGCCAGAGGCGACGGTATCTCTTTCGAACAACCCGCAACCTTGGCAGTTTTAACTACCCGTAACCACTGTCAAAGATAGGCAGTCTATGCGCCCTCGCGACCCTAGCCGCCGCAGGATACGGAGACGCCCTGGGCGTCGGGAATCCCAGGCCGATTTCCGGCCACCGTAGGCATGAGCTTGCGGACGGCGAGTAATGGGTAGCTCGCTGTCCGGTAAGGACCAAGCCCAGGTCGACGGCGCGTTGTGTTCCACGCGCGCCTCAAAGAGATGTCAGCACAAAATTATGGGGCCCGCAAGGGCCGATGCCTGCCAGGGGTGCGGGTTTGTTCGAAAGAGACACCACAGCCCCTGGCATACGGGCTACTGAGGGAACACTGGTGGGTTTTAGTCAGTAAAAATCTGACACGCCCTCCTGCTCCACCCAGAGCGAAAAAAAAAAACCACTGTCAAAGATTTACAAATACTTAATAGCCAGGACCAGCTGCTTTACGTGATTTACGAGGCACGGAGATGCATAATGGATGGTCACCCATCCACAAATCGACCGCGAGAAGTGTAGCTTAACCTTAAATCGACCCTTGCTGCTGTAAATATTTCTCAACGAGCTCCATAAACGTTTTGAAACCGTTGGGCATGTTTTTAGGTGGGAAAAAACAATTGAACTCGCGACCCTGTTACCGATACCACTGACAACACGAACGTACTAACGAACAACGTTGAATGTTGAACGTTGTTTAATCCGACGATTCAAAAACTATTTCCTATTCAAAAAATACACACGTAATTATTGTTCAAGTTTTCAGTTCTTTCGGCACTGCCAAAGTGTTTTATCTTTTCACAAACATTTACATCGCCTACATTGCATCGCATTGAAATACGCATGAACACACTTTATATTGTGCTTTTAATATTAATAACCAACTTCTGTCAGCGGATTCTAGGTTATAAACTGTGTGCCAAATTTCATCCAAATTCGTTCAGCCGTGTTCGCGTGATTGAGTAATATCGAGGTATGAGGAACAGGGTGTAAAGTTCGCTCATACCTATTTGGTAAAGGAGGATCCTCCGACCAGACGGGTATTTTCTGGTGGGCAACTGCCCGACAATTGATGTCGGGATTTTGTACACGTTAGAGTGTCGTGGTAAACTCTGACTGCGCGATGTAGAATTCCTCAGATAGTTCGCCTGTGGCATTGTAGATGGCGCCACTTCTCTTTTTGCGTTTCTCGATTTTGTTGCGAAGTACTCGTATTTATTTCTTAGTGCCGCTACATCACTCCCCCCGGAGACCGGATGTCGATAGTGGTCTGAGTCAGTGCATATTATGATGCTTGCCAGTGCCAGTCAGGTTCCAGTGAGTCGAACACGCGCGTCGCATAGTTCGCGGTGAGTCGGAACTGTCTGCGGTGGTGCGACCCCAGTGAGTCGGGGCCGGCGCTGCTCCGGTGCGTCGTGGTACAGCGCCGCGATGTGGCTGACTGCTATTGTCGTCCGGGAGATTGAGCTGTCGACCGGCCGAAGAGCAGTAGTGCCGTGATCGCTTGTTGCGGAAGAGGCTGTGGGTGATGACCAGGCATGCGGTTTGCTGCATGCAGGTGGTCAGGATACCCGTTGAAGCCGTGGGTGCTGGCTGGCTGTGTGACTCGCCGCTCGACAAACATTCAGACAATTAAACATATAAATTTTTACGTTTATAATGCTTGTAGGATAAAAAAAACTGTATTTTTCTAAATATCTAAATCCAATAATAATTAATTTCACTAGAAAAACGCTGATGAATTTAGCGTAAGTGTTAGAATAGTACTCGTGACTGTAAAGTTCTGATTACCCCTTTGTGGAATAGAGGCGTGATATTGTGTCATGTCTCCTTGACAATAACATCATCTGTTGCTAATAAAAACGTGTAGTCTTTAATTTATGGCCATCCGTTGTTCAACCATAAAAGTGGCTGTCACATCAATTTACGTTAAACATTTTATGAGGTCGGGCGCACAAATAGACGGACACCGTTTAACAACGTAACATTCCTACTAGGACTATATATAAACGATATAGAATTGGGTTTATTTATAGTATAATTTCGAAGTAAATATAATAACAAAGTTAGATTTTGCAATAATAATAAATAATAATAATATCGTTTATTTTTATAAAAGGGGCATTTTTACAAAGTATCTTAACAATTAAAAAAAAAAAAGAGCACAGTTGCATATTGCCTGAACTAGGTTGAACCTGTGCTTCAGGCTATGAAGTGCATAAATACTTAATGTAATAAATTAACAATGGTGCCGATTCTGTTGTACACCGAACTAAACTAACTAAACTATAACTAAAATTCCTTACTTTTTACTATGAGAATCTAAACGCTATTCTGCAAAAAAATATCTCTAAATTTAAAAACTATTTTGACACAACTAAAATCGAATTTGACAATCGCGACTCGCACGTGGTATGTTTTGGCTTCGCAACGTGGTACTTGTTTGCCCTACCCCGTGTTTTTTTTAGAGCCAGCAGCGCGCCGGGGTCGGCCGCCTCGACGTGATTTATATGGAATTTTCATGGAAAATATGAAAAATTATTATCCACATGTTGAGTTTTAGAGGTGTTTGGGGTTTTATAAAGGGGGTCGAAATTTTCATTATTTTTGCGATAGGACACACCGTTTTCGAGATATAAGCAAAAGAAAAGAAAAAAAAATACAGTACTATTTTTGCACCAGAAGTCGAGGTGTCGGTGTGAATTTTGGTTCTTGACAACTAATTTTATTCCACACCTATTTAATCGCGATTAAAAATAGTCAGATTTAGTTAGACAACCAAAATTTTAGGTCGAATACAATAATGAAATTGACAACAACAGAATAGCAAAATTACCATTTTCACTAAACTAATAATTCAGTGCAATCTTAGTGCTGTCAATCTAAAATATAGTTAAGTTGTGTCACTTTAGTCAATTTCAGAATAGGAAATCGTCGTTTGACAGGAATAAACTAAATTTTAGTGATTTTTAGTCTAGTTTAGAGAATTTTGTGACAACAGAATCGGCACCAATGTGTATAAAGTAAAAACTAAGTTAAAATTAGAAAAATAAAAGTAAAATAGCATGTTAGTCGTTCTATTTGCAGACAACAAGTAGATCTTCTGTCTGTGCATAAGCGATGGTTAGTAAATATTTAAGTATAATTTTCTTACAGCTAAAGTAATTTAATTTATAGATACTTAGTTTTCTATTTAACGTATTGTACAGAAATGGGCCTAAGAATGTAAAAAATCTTTCTACAAAGACATGTTTTGAGGATGCATTAGATGTGCATACTATATCATTCCGTCTTTTGTTAGTATTGTCAGTAGTGTAGGTAAGCATGGTGTGCTGTTTTACGACTAAGTGCATTATGAAAAGTTGGCGAACAGTCAGCACGTTGCAAGATTTATATAGCAGATCTGTGGGAAAGAAAAAGGGATGAAAGTTTGCCACCTTTAAAATTGCTCTCTGAGCTCTTTCAAGAGGAAGCAGATTCGTTTTTGGTGCGCCACCCCATGATGTGATGCAGTATTGAATTATTGATTGACATAGGGCTAAATAAACTTGAGTGATTAATTTTGAGTCTGCAAATGTTCGCAATTTTTTAAAAACATATATTAATTTGCGCACTCTTTTAACAAGACTTTCAATATGTTTCCTGAAAGACAGAGTGTCATCCACTATTACGCCAAGGTATTTTATGTTGCTCGTTTTGAGGATAAAAGGACAATTACATATGTTGACTGAACGGTTTCCGCATTGATGGGCATATAAATATGAGGGTTAGTAATGTTAAGTTGAGGCTTGCGCATGGAGAAGTGAATATATTTTGTCTTGTCAGCATTTAATGTTAGTAAGTTTCTTTGAAGCCAATTAGTCACAGTATTAAAACCTAGTTGAGCAATTTCGAACAGTTCGGTACTGGTTTTAGCGGTAAATATTAGCGCCGTGTCATCGGCATAAGATATAATTCTTCCGTCTTTAATATTAAGGTTACACATGTCGTTAATATAAATGAGGAAAAGCGTGGGGCCCAGAATACTTCCTTGAGGAACACCAAAACCCGTACTTTTCTGCTCGTCGCTCGTGGTTTTATCTATTCTAACGCATTGGTATCGGCCATGTAAGTAGTCAGCAAATAGTTTCAGCGGCGTTCCCCTAATTCCTATAGTCTCTAATTTATTTAGAAGGACAGAAACGGACACCGTGTCGAAGGCCTTGGCTAAATCAAGGAAGACTCCTAGTGTCTGGTTCCCTTTACCGAGTTCTTCTGAAATGTAATTGGTTAGGTTATGCACCGCGTCGGCTGTGGATAATTTGGCTCTGAAACCAAATTGTGCAGGGGATAAAAAGTCATTGTTTTCTAGATAATTAACTAGTCTACTGTTTATAATTTTCTCCAATATCTTTGATATTGAGGGAAGTAACGATATTGGCCTGTAATTATTGACTAGGTCTTTGCTTCCAGATTTAAAAACAGGGATTACAACTGATTTTTTTAGACATCTAGGGAAAATTCCATTGAAAAGACAGATTCGAAATATATGCGTCAAAGGAGGTACCAAAATATGCTTATAGAGTTTAAGGATCTTATTGCTTATGTTATCCCAACCAACTGCACAGTCATCTTTTAGTCCAGAAATAATTCGGGTTATTTCGTCTTCGTCAGTGTCCAGCATAACAAAAGATTTCAGGTTACTGCTATCGCTTGATTTTTGGGAAGGTTGGTCACAATAATGTTTCGGAATCTGTTCCGCAAGAGTTTTCCCAACATTGACAAAAAAGTTATTTACGTTGTTAGCTGAAAGGAGTGGTGAGGCATTAGTCAGCAGTAAATTCGAATTTGACTCACGCTGCTTAGACATATTGGTGACGTTTTTAATATGTTTCCAAAGTTGCTTGCTATTGTTTCCTGCTCTATTTAATTCGTTTTTATCGTAATTATTTTTTAAATTCTTTAGCAGATTGTTGCAGAAGTTCCTGTATCTATATAAATAAAAAGAGAAGTCCTGACTGACTGACTGACTGACTGACTCATCAATGCCCAGCCCAAACCCGTGGACCTAGAAAGCTGAAATTTTGTATAGAGTTTCCCTATATAATGTAGACAAGGAATAAGGAAGGATTTTACGAAATTCAATCCCTAAGGGAGTTAAATAGGGGATGAAAGTTCCGCGCGGGCGAAGCCGCTGGCAAAAGCTAGTCTTTTATATGTGGTTTGAATTATTAGATTATCAGGGTATCTCTTTGTTCTTTGATGAAGTTTATCTCGGTGTCTTATACATCGAATTAGTCCAGGAGTAATCCATGGTTTAATATTGTAATGTTTCTTATCCACTATAGAAACCGTCGTGTTACGTAATATTGCTTGTTGGACATGTTTTATTAAGTACGATAAAGCCAAATTAGCGTCAGCAGTATTGTAAACTAAGCTAAAGTCGAGGTTGCATAAGTCATATTCGAGTTTGTTTGTGTTTAATTTGCTTTTGGTCAGGGGACGATTTTGCTTAGGCAGCGTTAAATTTACGGCAAGTAGGACAGCGTGATGGTCAGTAATTGTTGCGTTAGTAACAAGCGTAATGTATGATAAACTGCTTTTAATCATCATATGATCGAGACAGGAACCGCTTTGATGAGTAGGCAAAGTGTGAGCGGGGAGAAAACCATGGTATGAGCAGATATTAAGGTAATTTTCGGTCCCTGCATCGCAGCTTTCGGCGCCAATATTTATATTTAGGTCACCTGTTAGTATAACATTTCTGTACGAGCCTAGTGATTGAAAAATCTGATTTAATGAATTGTGGAAAGAATCTAAGTTTCTAGTGGAAGGGGACCTATACATAGCGATTATCGCTGTAGTCGCGCCAATTTTGATAACCAAGCAATTACTCATACAGTCCTGTAGAGTAGGTTCCTCGACTGTAACATTTAAGCATTCTTTAGCAAAAACGACCACACCATCATTTTGGTTTCGGTTTATTGTGGTATGCAATAAGTTGTACCCAGGTATTACAGGGAGGTTATCTATGCGGTTAGCAAGCCAACACTCAGATAGTACAATTACATCACAGTGAAAGTTAAGTCTATGAAGGAAGATTTTAAAGCTATCCATGTTCTTATAAATACTACGAATGTTTTGGGTCAGTATAGTTAGTGACTTTTGATAGTCGGAAAGATATTGTTTGCACTCCTCAACTTCACAAGTTTTCGACACAGTTAAAAACGAGTTATCTATATTGGTAAATAAGTTAATATCCATAATAAACTAAAGAAATAACAATAAACAATAAAAATTACGTCTAAAATATAAACAAGGGTGTGGCGCTCTTAGGCGCCTACATAATCGATTGAATTGATATACCTGTTTTCGGCAGCTTTTTTGGCCGGACAATCTGCGTCTCCCGTCTTGTGGTTGGCCTGTTTTTTAAAGCGCAAACATGTAGCACACTTAGGCGTTTCAGCTTTTTTTGCACAGTCTTGTATTATGTGTCCTTCTTCACCGCAATGTCCACAAGTCGAAACAGCAATTTTGCATGTTTTGGCTGCATGACCGTACTGCTGGCACTTGTAACATCTCGTTACTAGTGTGAAATCTCGTACTGGGCAGGACGTCCAATTAATGAATACGCGATCTTGTGTGATGAGGGCCTTGCGTACGATGGCTGGAACTTCTAAAATAAAGTTGCAGTGCTCAGCATCTTTCCTGCCAGATTTGTGGCTTAGTTTTATTGAGGTCAAAAATGTATCTAGGGATATAGTGGGCAGTTTGTCGGCCAAGTTTTGTTCATAAATACATTTATAAACCTCATTTTCAGCCATAGATGTGGGCACTCCTATTACTATTATGCGTGGTTTGCGCTTTTTGGGTTCGTCGACGGTAAGCCCTGACGAAGCAAGTTGGACTGTTTGCTTGAGCCTATCTAGGTCATCCTTAGTCTCAGTGCTTATTATGAGACCACCTTTTCCAATTTTGCGTACGCCTCGAACTTTCAGCTTCATTTCTCCAGGACATATAATTTTTTGTACCATATTCTTGGTCTCGTCACTGGTCTTTGAGTTGTCATTGGGATAAATGGCCAGGGAGCTAAAAGTATTAGGACGAACAAAAGTGTTGGACCCTTTCTTGACCATATCTGCGAAAGATGAAGAAGTGGCTTCCTGCTTCATACAGGACTCTTGAATCGTCCGGTTCATCTCCATTAAGCACTCTGATAGGTCTCGAGCTTCGGTCATGGTTTTGAGGGAGGTATGGGTTTGGATTGCTTTCTGTTTTAAGGACTGGTATTGAACCGCCATTTGCGAAACTCCATGTCCAACTTTCCGGCAGAGATTACTTATTTTCAGCTTCTGATCAGCGTTTAGCTTTCCCTCAGAAGCAATAGCAACGACCTCATTTAGACACTGCTCAATGGAACCCATCCAGTTCTGAATCTCCGGAGTGGTCACAACTTCAACTGTCTCATCTTGGTCTTGTCTCGGTTGTTTGGGCGGTGTCCGTGCCGGTACTGGTACCGGGGTCGGAGTCGGTGGAGGGCTACGTCGTATCATCGCGCTGCGATTAAAGGGGCTGCCTTCCATTTACAAGTAATACGAATTCAATATCGTCACTTGGGGGTGCTTGGACAGGAAACCTCCCCGTGTGCCCGTGGGCTGGAGTTTCCCTTGGATACGTCTGGGGGAAAGGCCAGTCTCCGGGACGGTGCACCCTGGGATGCGGGCAATATCCCCCATTGGGTACTGTGTGCCTAATGGGTGTCGTTGCCCGTATGCCAATATCCTGTCGGCGGGACGCTCCAACGCGTGTATCTCTGCGCTCATGCAGAGACGCACAGCGGCGGAGTAAGAGCGGGCTCGGTGTGCACTCACCCTGCCACCGGGCAGGCAAGAAGGAGTGCTCTCCTTCTGCCACCGTTATTCTCGTAGCCCCGAAGATTGTCACGGTCATGTCTCTGACTTTTGACGGGGGTCGAGGGCCTTGGCTTAACCGCCCGGGCCGCGAGGAAGAAATCCTCTATAAAAAATTACCCCAAACCTCCAAGCGGCGGCGCACCGTGAGGGAGGTTGTAAGCTTGACTAATGGGTAGCTTAATTAGTCTCTAGTGCGGACCACTATTTTTGAGTAAATAAAATGATTATATACTCGTGGGAATCAAATGGAAAACTTTAAACAAACAAAAAACGTAGAGGAAGGGAGTGATGCGGGGTCGGAGTCCGACTCCGCATCGAGCGCGAAGGGCTCTGTGAAGGGCCCGGAGCATGCGGCGGTGGGCGCTTCGAGGAGGACAGAGTTCCTCAAGAAGCGCCCCAAACCGAAGAACGGCCGGGGTTCGTCCTCGGATGGAGGAATGGCCCCGACCTCGAAACTCGGGAAGGTTTGTCGGAGCGGTGGGGTCCGGTTAGGCAGAGGCCTAACCACGAAGGATCCCGCCGAGCCGAATGCCGAGGGGGCCCAGTCATCCGAGGCACATGCCGCGGAGGGGCGGCTCTCTGGGGGGACGGGCAGCAGGGTCCTCTCGGAGTCGGAGTCGTCTGGCAGTGAGCCGGACAACGCCGGCGGCTCCTACTCGGAGCGAACGGCCAGGCTCGGGGAGGTTGTGGCTGCAGCGGTAAAGGGGGTGGCCTTGAAGAGGCTTCAGGCCTCTAAAGAAAAGGCCATTGCCGCAGCCATAGCCTCCATCATGGCGGCAGCGGAGGACCTGCACACCGGACCTCCGCCGGACAAAATGTCCGAAATGCGGGCGGAGGTCGCCCGCTTGGCAGCCGCCATGGAGCATCTCCGTAAGGAGAATGAGGAGCTCCGAGCGGACCTGGCCGTGCTCCGAGGAGATGGCCCAAGGGTGGTGCCTCAGAAGGGGGCGGGGCATGGGCAGCGTGGACCCGTGCCTGAGGAGGACCGGGTGTTGACTCTGGTGCGGCAGGAGCTGGCCGCCTTTCAGACCCGGTTCTCTGCCCTGGAGGCAATAGTCCTGCGGCCCCCGCTGGCGACGAGTCGGCCGGCCCTGGGCCAGCAGAAGCAGGCCACGTATGCCACCGCCACGACTGCCACGGCCAAGTCGGCACCGCAGTCGGGTAGGCCCCCGGCGAAACCGGTGCCGCCCAAGCCCAAGAAGGGCGGGGTGGCTGCGCAGGCGGCGACGGCCCCAGCTCTGGTGCCAGGACGTACGGCCCCACCTCCTCAATCTCCTCCGGCCGACGCCGAATGGCAAGTGGCCGGGGAGAAAAAGAAGGCGGGGAAGGCTGCTAGGGCAGCCAAAAGGAGGGAGAGGCGGCAGCGGCGCAAGAAGCGCACCGCCGCGGCTAGGCTACGCGCCCCGAAGTCCGCAGCTGTAGTGATAACACTACAGCCGGAAGCGGAAAAGAAGGGCGTGTCCTACCGCGACGTGCTATCGAAAGCAAGGGCGGCGGTGAACCTCGCGGAGCTGGGGGTCACCAATGGCATGCGGATGAGGGTCACTGCGACCGGAGCCCGCATGCTGGAGATCCCCGGCGCGGCCAGTGGCCCGACCGCAGACGCCCTGGCCGAAAGGCTTAGGGCGTCCCTATGTGCGGAAGAGGTCCGGGTGTCCAGGCCCACCAGGTGCGCTGAAATGCGCATCTTGGGCCTGGATGACACCGTGACGGAGGCCGAGGTGGTGGCCGCCGTTGCCAGGACTGGGGGGTGCCCTGCTGAGCAGGTGCGTGCAGGCACCATTCGTTCTGACGACGCGGGCATGCAAACCGTAACGGTGAGCTGCCCCGTGTCGGCGGCCAAATTGATCACCGGGGAGGGCCGAAGGCTCCTGGTAGGCTGGGTGTCCGCGCAGGTCAAACTGCTGGAACCCAGACCCCTGAGGTGCTTCCGCTGCCACGTGGGCCACCACGTGGGAGTGCAATGCACCTCGGAGGTGGACCGCAGTGGGCACTGCTTCCGCTGCGGTCAGCCCGGGCACAAGGCCGGCTCTTGCAATGCCACGCCGCACTGCTATTCATGTGCGGCAGCTGGCAAGCCGGCCGAACACCGGGCAGGGAGCAAGGCCTGCGCTCCATCCACCGAAGCCAGGGGCCGAGGCAGGGCCAAACCCTCCGCCACCGCCGTCACCGCCGCAACCGCCGCCACTGTCGTCGCCGCTGCTGCCGCCTCCAACACCGCCGTCGTTGTCGCCGCCGTCACGGCAAGGCCTGCCGAGGAGGCCCCGGAGGGGGCGGATATGGAGTGTCAGTAACGGCCCCATTACGCCTCCTCCAGGCGAATATCAACCACTGCGCCGCCGCTCAGGATCTGTTGATCCAGAGCATGGCGCAGTGGTCGATTAACATCGCCGTGGTCGCTGAGCCGTACTTTGTCCCGCCCAGGGATGACTGGGTGGAGGACCTGAGCGGCTCAGTGACCCTCATTTCGTCGGCCGCCGCCGGTACCCCGACCCTCGAGAGTGTCAAGAGGGGACGGGGTTGCGTTGCAGCACGGTTCGGGGAGATAGTCGTGGTAGGGGTGTACTTCTCCCCGAGCCGAACTCTCGCCGAGTTCCACAACTCCCTTGCGGAGTTGAGAGACGTCGTCGTCGGGTTTCGTTCCCTCCCCGTGCTCGTCCTCGGGGACTTCAATGCCAAGAACTTGGCTTGGGGTTCCCGGTTGACGAACGTGCGGGGCAGGATGGTGGAGGACTGGGCTCTGGAAGCAGACCTGGTCGTCCTAAACCGGGGTTCTGTCGCCACGTGTGTGCGGATGCGGGGTGAGTCGGTGGTGGACATTTCGTTCGCCAGCCCCGCTCTGTCGCCGCGTGTCATCGACTGGCGCGTCATGGAGGGGGTGGAGACGTATTCCGACCACCGGTACATCCGGTTTGACGTCTCCGCCCAGACCTCGAGCGCGCCGGTCCGACAGGCCCCGTGTGGTCCGCGGTGGGCGTTGAAGCAGCTGGACCGGGAGCTTCTCCTGGAAGCCTCGATCGTGCAGGCCTGGGTGTCATCACCGGACAGGCCTGCCGACATAAACGACGAGGCCGAGTGGTTCCGGGAGACCATGTCCGAGGTATGCGACGTGGCAATGCCCCGGGTCCAGCCAGGTCGTGCTTCACGCCAGGTGTACTGGTGGTCGCCGCAGTTAACAACTCTACGCGAGGCGTGTGTTGCTGCGCGGCACCTTTACTCCAGGCACCGCAGGCTCCGTATCCGCCCTCCGGATACGGAAGCCATTGAGGCGGAGCTGTACGAGGGGTACAGAGTGGCGAAGACCGCCCTCCGAGACGAGATCCTGCGGGCCAGAATAGTGGCCCGCGAGGAGTCGCTGGAGACTCTGAACAGAGACCCGTGGGGACGCCCCTACAAAACGGTGCGGGACAAAATCCGCCCGTGGGCTCCCCCGCTGACGCAGAGTCTCCGGCCTCAGCTCGTGCAGGACGTGGTGAGCGCTCTGTTCCCCTCGCGAGGGGAGCACGCTCCCCCGCCTATGGCTCCGCCTCCTGCGGTGCCCGATGCGGACCACACCGACGACGACGACGACTCTCCAGAGGTGACCGAGGTAGACCTGAGAGTGGCGGTACGTAGGCTGAGTGCCAAGAATACCGCCCCAGGACCCGACGGCTTGCCCGGCAAAGCCTGGGTCCTGGCCTTGCAGGCTCTCGGGCCTCGACTAAGAGGGCTCCTAAGCGCATGCTTGGAGGAGGGCCAGTTCCCACTTCGCTGGAAGACGGGGAAACTGGTCCTCATTAAGAAGCCGGGGCGCCCAGCGGACTCTCCGTCCGCTTACCGGCCCATTGTGCTGCTCGACGAGGTGGGCAAGCTCTTTGAGAGAGTAATTGCAGACCGCCTCGTCGGGCGGCTGGTGCGGGTGGGGCCGGATTTGGCGGAGAGCCAGTTTGGTTTCCGTAAGGGGCGCTCCACGGTGGATGCCATCATGCGCGTGCGAGCCCTCACGACGGGGGATGCTGTGGCCCGGGGTGGGGTCGTCTTGGCGGTGTCATTAGACATCGCCAATGCCTTCAACACCCTGCCCTGGAGTTGCATAAGGGAGGCACTCCGGTATCACCGGATGCCAACCTACCTCTGTCGTGTGGTCGAGGCCTATTTGACGGACAGGGCCGTCATCTACCCCGGTCACCTCGGAGAGTGGAACCGGCGAGAGATGTCGTGCGGTGTCCCACAGGGATCGGTCCTGGGGCCGCATCTGTGGGACATCGGGTACGACTGGGTGCTGCGCGCCGACCTCCCTGGCGGCGTCAGTGTAGTTTGCTACGCTGACGACACGCTGGTCCTGGCGCAAGGGAGGTCGTACCAGGCGGCGGCCGACTTAGCGACACAAGGGGTTGCGACAATCGTCGATAGGATCCGGCAACTGGGACTCGAGGTGGCATTGCACAAGTCCGAGGCCATGTGGTTTCATGGTCCTCGGAATGCGCCACCGACGGGTTCCCAGATAACGGTGGGAGGGGTTCACATCGGCGTCGAGTCGACCATGAAGTACCTGGGACTCGTCCTCGACAGCCGGTGGAACTTCGCGGAGCATTTCCGCCGTTTGGCTCCCAGACTGGAGCGGGCCGGGGCTGCGTTGAAGCGGCTCTTGCCCAATCTAGGGGGGCCAAACGCCTCCTGCCGGAGGCTCTACGCGGGGATCGTGCGGTCCATGGCCCTATACGGGGCGCCGGTGTGGGCGCCTACATTGAGGCGCCAACCAGCTCGCAAGCTGAGGGCGTCCCATAGGGTCATGGCAATCAGGATGATCCGAGGATATCGCACGATCTCCGGCGAGGCGGCGGGCCTCCTTGCCGGATTACCGCCATGGGATCTGGAGGCAAAGGTCCTCGCGCAAATATGGGAGTGGCGCGAGGAGGCCAAACGCCGGGGCGTAACTCCGCTGCCGCAGGAAATCGCGGCACAGCGGACAGAGCTCCGGCGGGATCTCATGGCGACATGGAGAGAGCGATTGTCGCAACCCAGTGCTGGGCACGCCACGATTGCGGCGGTAAGTCCCCTCTTTGAGGAGTGGTTCGAGAGGCGGCATGGCGTCCTCACCTTCCGCCTGACGCAGGTCCTCACCGGACACGGTTGTTTCGGGAGGTTCCTGTTTCGGATAGGGCGGGAGGAAACGCCCGGGTGTTTCCACTGCGAAGATCGCCCTGAGGACACGGTGGAGCACACGGTGGCGGTCTGCCCTGCTTGGGCGGAGCACCGCCGTGTCCTCGTGGAGGCGATCGGCGGCGGCGATCTCTCGCGTCCGGCCCTGGTACAGGCCATGGTACGGAGCGAGAGGGCATGGGGAGCCGTCACCTCCTTCAGCGAAGCAGTGATGCTCGCGAAGAGGGAGGCGGCGCACGTGAGGGAGAGGCAGCATATGCGCCCTCGCGACCCCAGCCGCCGCAGGATACGGAGACGCCCTGGGCGTCGGGAATCCCAGGCCGATTTCCGGCCACCGTAGGCATGGGCTTGCGGACGGCGAGTAATGGGTAGCTCGCTGTCCGGTAAGGACCAAGCCCAAGTCGACGGCGCGTTGTGTTCCACGCGCGCCTCAAAGAGATGTCAGCACAAAAATGATGGGGCCCGCAAGGGCCGATGCCTGTCAGGGGTGCGGGTTCGTTTGAAAGAGATACCACAGCCCCTGGCATACGGGCTAATGAAGGAACACGGGTGGGTTTTAGTCAGTAAAAGTCTGACACGCCCTCCTGCTCCACCCAGAGCGGGAGAAGTTATTTGATGATTTCCCACCCAAAAAAAAAAAAAAAAAAAATATCGTCACTTCATTATTTTAAATTATCACTACAATATTTATTTGATGTAACACACTATGAAACTGGGTCACTGATTATGCAAGTGTTAATTTATTTACTGATATTGTACATTTATGAGCACGTCTGTATGCGTTGAATGCAAAACCTACCAATGCAAGTGGTCGCCCAGTGCAGTGGTCCAAAATCGGCCATATTTTATTTAAACTTAATGTATTTCTAATAGATTGTTATATTAAGATATTAGCTTTTTGCACTTCTCCTCCATATAATCTTTAACTGTGCCAAATTTCATACTTGTCCGCTCCCGTAGGTTATTTGCGTAAAAAGGGGTACAAAGTAATTTGCTTCACGTAATATACAGGGTAAGTTTTTATCTAGTGCGCAAATTGTAACCATGAATTCTGTGACTGATATACAAGGAGCGACCTCTGTTGTCATGTAGCGGAAGCAAAGGTTGAGACGTCCAATTCTGTTTGTGATATTCATCACTAGAGGGCGCCCGGGATCAATGAATCTTCACGCATAAATAATCGATTGATGCCCGCTCCTCGACACTGGAGGCGCTGTTTTATGAATGGGTATTGTAATATTATGAATGAAATTTGTAATACTGGCCCACTGACACTACGTGGCATCCTGTATAGATAGTTAAGTACTTATCTAATTCCCTACTTCTGGAGCCATTGGGTCTGATTGACCACGTTGTTTTCCAAGACATTGCCAAGCGGTTGGTCGACTCTTCACGTGGTGACCAGAGGGTTTGCTTATTTTTCGTTATCAGCATTGCCATACAACGTGGCAATGCTGCCAGCCTTTTGGGCAATTTTTCTGTTGACAACGATGCGGACAAACTTTTTGTTGCCTAATTATTATTTTTTTATTTTTAGGTATATTCTTGTACAATCATTATTATTTTAACCCAGATATACAAAACGAAATCAGCTGTTCCATACATTTTGACCGCGTTGGCATTGCACTTTTCTATGAAACAGCAGATTTTTTGAAGTTGTAACTTCTTTAGGTGCGTTGAGCACTTTTTGGGTGAACAAAAATCATGGAATTCGTGTCATCGTCACCGAACGCTTTCCATGAGCTATATGTATACTGTGTAGTGTGTATATATGGATGAACAAGCACACGGATATGTCGCGCGTTGATTTATTTTGGATAAGTAACTTTCTTTCGTTAGGACAGATAGTTTTCAATTTCCTTTACAGTCATTTATCTTATAACTTTTGGTAACCAAGTGTTCCTTTTTTAACCGACTTCCAAAAAAGGAGGAGGTTATATGTTCCACCGAACGTATTTTTTTTTTTTATGTATGTTCCTCGATTTCTCCCCCATTTGCGGACCGATTCTCAAAATTCTTTTTTTATTTGATAGAGTATACTCCTGAGGTGGTCCCATTGGCACCAAGTCAGGAACTGATGATGGAATCCCAGGGAAATCGAGGGCAACCCCCAAATCTTATTGAAATTAACAATGTTTTTCATATGTTTTCTAATGCTATTGAGACATTTTTGTATGGTCATCATCATCTCATGACGCTGAGCTGATGATGGAAGGTACAACTCTGTAACTTAGGAGTTACGTGCAGATTCGGGCATAACTCCGTCATTTATAGACCGATTTGCAAAATTCTTTTTAAAGAAAGGGAAATGGTCCCATTTAAATTTCATATAGATCGGATGATGCGTTTCGGAGACAGACAACGGAACTCTTCAAAAAATTACAACAAATCAACCGCGATTGCTGCTATCGCATAAATATGCATTGTTTTGACCCCAAGGATGATAAATTGGTGTGGAGTGGGTACTATAACTAAAAAGTGAAAAACATTTTCTGTGGGGAGATGCATTTGCGCTCAATATAAACAGCACCCAGATTGCGTAACCCACCTTCAATCACAATATGAAACACAGTGAAAGAAATGGCTAATCCATATGTAAGAAAAAAAAAGTATTTTCAACAACGTAAATAACGCAATTAATATTGTTGAACATAATCATAAATACTCCTTAATCTTTTTTTACAGTCCGTTCAACTGATTTTGACCTCTATTGCGTTGGTGGCACGATAAATGGCATCTGCAGTAAACAGTATTGTAACCACTTTTTTGCTTGTAATGCCATTCTTATGCCTACGGAATACTAGTCAAAATCGGTTGAACGGACAATAAAAAGGTTTGTTTAAATGTCTAATCTTATTTCAAACAGAGTATAGTTGTCAGAATATGATAAATTATAAGAGGGGCAATTCTGGTAATTTTAAGAACGTTCACAGTCTGATCTCAGTGTCAATCTGTCAAAAATTCCTATACATTTTTGTAAAAATTTTGAAATTCGATTGTCGCCGCGATGACACTGCGAACGTTTTTAATTAGTAAATGGTATTATCACATTCTGCCAATATTATTTATTTTACTGTACCTACCTAAGTAAGTAAATGAAAAAAAAAACTAAAAAACATTAGATATATTAGGCAAAAAGCAGGCGAAAACTGTTAGTTTTTAGTTCATGAAATAACAAAACAATTTTTAAAATCCCATTCAAAGATTTCAGTTTTTTTATCTGTTTTTGTTCACCATGAAGTAGTAGTCGTTGGCTAAAAGGTCTCTGTAACCAGGCCATAAAACTAATTAAAAAAAAAAGTAGTAGTCGCCATGTTATTACGTCATACCGCTGTTTAAACCAATCAAATGAACAACTTTGTACTGTTATTATTTTCGTAACTAAATTAATTTTTATTGAAATAATATCTTACATTCAGGAACAGCAAACCAACGATAAGTAGAAAAAATAACTCATTTTTTAAAATGATAAACAACTATTATACAAAATATCAGCGCATTTGTTTACACAGCAAACTGACGTCATACCCACAGAGCAATATGGCGTCCTTTGCGTCCAGCGTTTTCGTCAAATTACGCACGAAATATGAAAACGTAAAATTTTAATGCATTTTTATGGCGCAAATCGATTCAATTTTTTTTTTTTTTTTTTTGTAGTTTATCAGCATTTTAGAATCTAATTACGACACTTTTCAAAAATGGGTGTAATACCCTATTGTGGCGTACAAAGTGAAACCCATTGCGAGGTACTGTTAGTGTGATACACCGTTACCTCATAGGTATCTCGAGTCTTTAATTTATTATAATTCTTTCACGGGAACACAAACATCTGTTAACATTATCTATACATTCTTAATGAATATTTAAAACTTCTTTTAAAATCTTTTCCAACAAAAAGATACTAAAAAGATAATACGACAATTGTCTTGATTCATGAATCATTCATTGAACTAATGAATATTCACGTTCATTAAGAACTTAGGGGTTGAGAAAAATATAAACTGCGAGGTGAAGCTATAAGCGAGGGTTCCGTCCTTTGAAAATGTTTGATAGGTTCTGTATCAAAATCAAAATCCATTTTATTCAAACTACGCTGAAAATCAGCGCCTTTTGAACGTGAAAACTACATAAGACGAGGTTTGTCTTATTTAGTTAAGGTGAATCTAGTCCACATTTTTCCCATACGAACTTCGGGAGTGTATTGCTCCACTGTTCGACAATGTACAGACTACAGACGCCAGGATATCAAGCTACCCCAAACTGTCAAATTTTCCCAATTGAACATGAACCTTACATTGATGTAATAAAGTTGAAAATCTTTCAAAGTTTGACAGATTGGGGTAGCTTGATGTGCTGGCGTATGTACATCAGAAATTAAACATGATAAGGTTTTTTCTCATTATTAATATTGTCTGTACGGAAACAGAATTCGAAAATTAAAAACCATTAGAAAGTTAGGGGCTAACAAAGATTCGTTTTTCTTGCAAATTTAACCTAACTTTGGGCGTGTTTAAGTAATAAAAGAAGTGGAAAATCTCCAAAACTAAGTTGGTACTGACAAAGCTCAAATGTCGAAAAGTTCAATAAACTTTATTGGTCCTTGATTTACGCAGTGGTTTTTCAGAAAACCCGATCTTCCGAAGGACTTTTCTTGATTTTTTACGCGCCTGTTTTACTATAACTGATCCTGCAGCTCACTCAATAATGTTGTGTGTGTAAACTAGCGTCTAACTGCTCATCACGGGTACTACCTCTGTCGGACACGAAGCCTGGTGAGATAGCGTGATTTTTAGCCAGGCCCATCAGTGAGTTTGAGCCCGCGACTAAGTTCCCCTTAAAGCACCCGCCCTTCACCACTTCCTAGTGCTTTAGCTGGGAAGAAGAAGTGGCGCTACAAACTGTCCAGCAGCACAGCCGTCTGTTCAGTTAGAAAAACTTAACTGTAAACAATAGTACGGTAAGTAATGAACATCATGAAACGCAAAACATTAAATGGATGTATACTGGGATTGTCAACGTTTTTACATCAGGGCCCCAATTCTGTATCACTATAGTTATTCCCCGCGGAATCTTACTACGTTCAAACTACGTCAATACCGTTTTTTTTAGAAACCAGTGAAATCGAAATGTCATATTCTGTATTTTCAAAGGCAATTTGTCAAAAAAGGAATCGTTAAGTGGTTATAGTGAATTCAAGTCCAGACGCCTAAATATTTAAGACGTTCACACATCATAGTTGTACACTTGGTTAGCATAAGTAAAGCGCGCGTCGCTTCGTGAGATAAAAATGCTGTAGCCTGCTACTATTTTTCAAACTGGCTACCTATAACTTTTATATCGGCACGAACTAGTTTCTTACAATTAGTAAAAAAAAAAAAACAGAGCATTCTCGAAGGCTTCACTTTCTGTCATGTTGATCCCTAAAGAGTTTAAAAATCTTCCCCACAGTTTACAATCATGGTTTAATTTGTATTATTTCCGTTTTGTAGATTGCTGCTAAAAGCCACAAGATTTTATAAAATCACCATGAATTTAGCATATAATCCCAAAAAATAAAAACTGCTTTTCCATACATTTTGACCGCGTAGGTACTTTTCTATGAAACAGCTGATTTTTTCTTGTATAACCGACGATACATTTTTAATAATCATAATCATAATCATTTATCTACTATATAAAAATAAGTCGGGTTTTCCTTCCTGACGCTATAACTCCAGAACGCACGAACCGATTTCCACGGTTTTGCATTCGTTGGAAAGGTCTCGGGCTCCGTGAGGTTTATAGCGTAGGTAGGGTAGGTAGGGTAGGTAGGGTAGGTAGGGTAGGTAGGGTAGGTAGGGTAGGTAGGGTAGGTAGGGTAGGTAGGGTAGGTAGGGTAGGTAGGGTAGGTAGGGTAGGTAGGGTAGGTAGGGTAGGTAGGGTAGGTAGGGTAGGTAGGGTAGGTAGGGTAGGTAGGGTAGGTAGGGTAGGTAGGGTAGGTAGGGTAGGTAGGGTAGGTAGGGTAGGTAGGGTAGGTAGGGTAGGTAGGGTAGGTAGGGTAGGTAGGGTAGGTAGGGTAGGTAGGGTAGGTAGGGTAGGTAGGGTAGGTAGGGTAGGTAGGGTAGGTAGGGTAGGTAGGGTAGGTAGGGTAGGTAGGGTAGGTAGGGTAGGTAGGGTAGGTAGGGTAGGTAGGGTAGGTAGGGTAGGTAGGGTAGGTAGGGTAGGTAGGGTAGGTAGGGTAGGTAGGGTAGGTAGGGTAGGTAGGGTAGGTAGGGTAGGTAGGGTAGGTAGGGTAGGTAGGGTAGGTAGGGTAGGTAGGGTAGGTAGGGTAGGTAGGGTAGGTAGGGTAGGTAGGGTAGGTAGGGTAGGTAGGGTAGGTAGGGTAGGTAGGGTAGGTAGGGTAGGTAGGGTAGGGATTCTGTATGAATGACTATTGGACGGACAGGACAACGTCTGGCAGGTAAGCTAGTTTGCAATAAGTATTGGTACAGTGTTGGTCTTAAAGTAGGTAATTGAGTTCCTAGCACATAGTCAGACATAATTTGACATGCAAAACAATATATTACACTTATTTTAAATTACGCTCAATGGCATGCTGTCTATTATTAATTTTTCAATACATTCAATGTTATGTGTTTATACCTATTCTACAGTGCTATCTAACACTTAGTCTGGCTAGACGAAGTCGCTATCAATTTTTGGCAAAGGCTAGCCTCTAATGGAAGACTAAAAGGGTTGCAAGGCTTTTTACTTAAAACTAGCGGAAAATCCGAAGCTAAATTTTCAGGATAGATAAATGACACGATGTGTAGGTACCGTTGCGGACACGGGCGGTCGACCACTTTTCAACTTTATTGCATTAAAATATGATTTTTTATACAAACATAACGACAGTGGAAAGGTAAGATAAAAGACTACGTTGAAGACAGGGAAGTTTGGCATTAATTCCTTCTGCACATGTGGCTTCCCTGGTACCTCATTAACAGCATATCTATGTGAAAGTCTATTAACTGCTCTCAATGTTCTTTTTATTCTTTTTATTTTTACAATGCTGACATATTCTCGTCATTATTTGACATTATACATCAATTTTAATATCAACTATTTTTTAGTGATTGTCATGTTAATCATGTCACTATGTTTAATTAGGTTCATTTTATTTATGTACATTATTTTACATATTGTGAATGGGAGAACGTTGTAGGCCTTACAGACTGTAGATTTGTAGACGATTTTCTATTCTGGATTCGTCTAAGTACCTGGTACTTATTTACAGGCCTGCACTGTCCTCCCATACATTTTATATCTGAAAACATTGTTAAAGCCAATCATTTTTAAAAGAGTAACCGTGGAGTTTCTTGCCGGCTCTTGAAACAACATTTTGGAACCGTGCACCTAGCTTCTGACGTTTCATAAGTGCCCATGCAGGTTTATATGAAATAAAAATATTTTGATTTTGATTTTGAAACTTGCTAAAACGTCAAAGGATATGAATTGTACAATCTATACGTATAAAATAACAACCGACTTCCAAAAAAACACTACAAAGTGCAAAATAACTTTAATTTCGGAAGCCCGTTTTTTTTTTTTTTTTTTTTGGAAAAAGTTTTACCGTTTCACTTTTTAGTACCTACCCACCAATTCGAAATTTCATCATCCTTAGCGTCAAAACAAAGCATATTTATGCGATAGCAACAATCGCGGTTGATATGCTGTAATTTTTTGAAGAGTTCCGTTGTCTGTCTCCGAAACGCATCATCAGATCTATATGAAATTTCAATGGGACCATTTCGGAGTAAACCCCTTTCGAAAAAAAAACCGGTCAAGTGCGAGTTGGACTCACGCACCGAGGGTTCCGTACAAACCTGTGGGTATATAAGTAAAAGTTCAAAATTGTCAAAAATATTTTTTTTTATATGACGAAACTAAAAATTTTCGGTTTCCGTAATTTTTCCTATATCTGTACTATAAGACGTGACTTCGTACAAAATTTCAAGATTCTAAGTTCACGGGAAGTACCCTGTAGGTTTTGATTCCCGTGCGAGTTTCGAAAATTTGCGGAATTTTGCGGCCTAAATGGCTGTATCTTTTGATTGCGTTGACTTAGAAGGTTGATTTTTCTACAGCTTCCAGGGACAGTAGAACTAAGTATCATATAGAAATTTCAGTTTGATACCTCCACGCGTTCCTGAGAAAAACGGTCTTGACAGACGGACGGACGGACGGACGGACGGACGGACAACAAAGTGATCTTATAAGGGTTCCGTTTTTTCCTTTAGAGGTACGGAACCCTAAAAAAAAGAATTTTGCAAGTATATAATATATACGACGGAGCTATGCCCGAACATACATAAAAAAATATATATAAACATCTCGAATTGATAACCTCCTTCTTTTTGAAGTCGGTTAAAAATGCTTTGTCCTGAATGACTGACTGATGAATCAACGCACAACTTAGACCGCTGATCGTAGATACCTGAAACTTGGAGGGTATTTTCTTTGTATGACGTAGGCATCCGATAACAAAGGATTTTATGAAATTCTAACCCTTTCTTTTAGGCGGTGAAAAATGGGGGCAAAGTTTTCTCAATACATTTAGTTAGTCAGTGCAGTCGAAGTACTAGGCTGTCATAACTCGGTAGGAGCATACCTAACATACTAAGTAGCTGTGTCAGCTAGAAAACGCTTTATGCCTTCGAAGTACCAGGTTGTCATAACTCGTTAGGAGCACACTTAACAGAGTTGTATCAGCTAGAAAGCGCTTACATTTTAACATAATCATTTTTATGTTATAACAAAATTATTTTCATAAAACACCAATTGATGTCCGGACCTGACGTCTCAGTGCTGCCACCTAGTGAATGTCATTTCATAAAATCCTCATTGTTAAGAAAAATGAAACTCTACCTCAATTTACCATTCTGCTGTGATTTGAATAAGTATAAGGAATATTTCAGTCAATTTGCTTAACAATTACTTTCCTTGAATTTACTTATCTACCATTAACCATAGTGCAGTCAAAAAGCAGTTGAAACATTTTGTAAGGTACAGGTAGTTTGATTAATAATGAAAGATAGTTCGTCAACTTTGATCTAGGTGGCGCTGTTCTTAATTTTAGATTCATTCAAAGATTTTTGACGTGAATTTTCTACTATACGGGGACAATCCAAAAAAAAAAACGAATGATAACAAAGGGGGGGGGGGGGATACAGTTTGGCGTTGAAGTTTCGACTCTATCCTCTACATCCATTGTTAAATTATACCACTGAATAGATAAGGATTTAAAAAAAAATTGCCCTTCAATATCGGCAAAATAAAACAAAATAATTTACTTCATGTCAAATCTTTGTTCGAAGGCATACTATTCATGGGCACGCCACGATTGCGGCGGTAAGTCCCCTCTTTGAGGAGTGGTTTGAGAGGCGGCATGGCGTCCTCACCTTCCGCCTGACGCAGGTCCTCACCGGACACGGTTGTTTCGGGAGGTTCCTGTTTCGGATAGGGCGGGAGGAAACGCCCGGGTGTTTCCACTGCGAAGATCGCCCTGAGGACACGGTGGAGCACACGGTGGCGGTCTGCCCTGCTTGGGCGGAGCACCGCCGTGTCCTCGTGGAGGCGATCGGCGGCGGCGATCTCTCGCGTCCGGCCCTGGTCCAAGCCATGGTACGGAGCGAGAGGGCATGGGGAGCCGTCACCTCCTTCAGCGAAGCAGTAATGCTCGCGAAGAGGGAGGCGGCGCACGTGAGGGAGAGGCAGCATATGCGCCCTCGCGACCCCAGCCGCCGCAGGATACGGAGACGCCCTGGGCGTCGGGAATCCCAGGCCGATTTCCGGCCACCGTAGGCATGGGCTTGCGGACGGCGAGTAATGGGTAGCTCGCTGTCCGGTAAGGACCAAGCCCAAGTCGACGGCGCGTTGTGTTCCACGCGCGCCTCAAAGAGATGTCAGCACAAAAAGTGATGGGACCCGCAAGGGTCGATGCCTGCCAGGGGTGCGGGTTTGTTCGAAAGAGACACCACAGCCCCTGGCTTAAGGGCTACTGAAGGAACACGGGTGGGTTTTAGTCAGTAAAAGTCTGACACGCCCTCCTGCTCCACCCAGAGCGGGAGAAGTTATTTGATGATTTCCCACCCAAAAAAAAAAAAAAAAAAAAAAAAAAGGCATACTATTCAATCAACGACTACTTAAACGATAAGAATTGTTGGTCGCTGTGATTAACTCAAGACAACGTTTGTGTTCTTTCACCAGAATTAGCTTACCTACTGACAGGTTATATGAGTTACTCCATAGCATTGTTTATTTTATTTGACTATAAACCATTTTTTATTTTTTTTTATTTTTAATATTGATATTTCCATTTTTTTATGAAATTTAATTACTTGCCTATTACTGTATAGAATCAAGTTCTTCCAACTTATCAGACAGCTGTGCTGCTGGGGAGTTTGTTGCGCCACTTCTTCTTCCCAGCTAAAGCACTAGGAAGTGTCGAAGGGTGGGCGTTTTTGGGGGACTGTCTTATGTAATTTTGACGTTCGAAAAGTGCTGACTCTCAGCCTAGTTTGAATAAATGACTTTTGATTTTGATTTTGATTTTGATTAAATCGTTACCTGGGAGCAGAAAATAATAGCTTTGATAATCAGTATCATTTTCTTGTCCTTGTCCCAATTTATTAGGGTGAGTTTACGGTTTGCGTTTGACATACTTTATTCTTATACGCTTTTCTATTAGGTAGTCGCCGTCTCTTACCTAAGTTTGAGTTTGACATATTTTTTTCTTCCATAATTTTCTATTAGTTGCCGTCTCAGTAGTCACATCCTTTCTAACCATATCATCATTCAGATCTATAAGAGGAAGTCTGAAAATGGTACCTACCGGTGACTGAGTTTTGAGTATGAATGTCGATGGCTATGTGGATGGACTGTGTGAAAGAATTAAACGTGTGTTTCAATACTACAAGTATATATTACTAGTAATAGTAAATTGTTGACGGCTTGCAATAATGGACTACTTATATTCTAAGTATCATATATCGTGGGACATAAACCCACGCTCTTCTGTGACTTAATTAGTGAAATAGTACATACATTATGGTACTAGTGTGTAATAGTCATGATAATCATCAATACACACGTGTATCATACGACGTTTTTCAACACACTTGCGAAGAAAATAATACTACAAAATCATCATCATCATCATCATCATCATCATCATCGTCGTCATCGTCATCATCATTGTCATCGTAATCGTCATCGTCATCGTAATCGTCATCGTCATCGTCGTCATCGTCGTCGTCATCGTCATGTCATCGTCAACGTCATCGTCATCATCATCATCATCGTCATCATCGCCGTCGTCATCGTCATCATCATCATCATCATCATCATCATCATCATCATCATCATCATTGTTGTTTTTAAGAACAAAGCAACTCAACCAATTAAAAAACAACCTACAACTCACTAAGAACAAAGCAACTCAACCAATTCTATAACTCACTAGTGAATAATAGTAATGAAAAAGTTACAGTTTGATAATAGGTGTCATTATGTGCCTAATTGCAGTGAAATTAGAGCCATTTTATGAGCAAGTGTGTTGAAAATATAATTAAGAGCGGATTTAAGTAACACAGTGCTATAATAGTACATTATGGTACTAGTGTGTAACGTTGGTGATTATCGCTGAGGCGCCATTGAGACCCGAGCCGTCAGGCGAGGGTCTTAAGAGAGCCGAGGACGATAATCATCAATACACACGTGTATCATACGACGTTTTTCAACACACTTGCGAAGAAAATAATACTAAATCATCATCATCATCATCATCATCATCATCATCATCCATCATCATCCATCATCATCCATCGTCATCCATCGTCATCCATCATCATCCATCATCATCATCCATCATCATCCATCGTCATCCATCATCATCCATCATCATCCATCGTCATCCATCATCATCCATCATCACTCATCATCACCCACCATCATCCAGCATCATCCATCATCATCATCATCATCATCCATCATCATCCATCATCATCATCCATCATCATCCATCGTCATCCATCATCATCCATCATCATCCATCATCATCATCCATCGTCATCCGGCATCATCCATCATCATCCATCGTCATCCATGGTCATCCATCATCATCTATCATCATCCATCATCACTCATCATCACCCATCATCATCCAGCATCATCCATCATCATCATTCATCATCATCCATCGTCATCCATCATCATCCATCATCATCATCCATCATCATCCAGCATCATCCATCATCACCCAGCATCATCCATCATCATCGTTTTTAAGAACAAAGCAACTCAAACAAAAAACAACCTATAACTCACTAAGAACAAAGCAACTCAACCAATTCTATAACTCACTAGTGAATAATAGTAATGAAAAAGTCACAGTTTGATAATAGGTGTCATTATGTGCCTAACTGTAGTGAAATTAGAGCCATTTTATGAGCAAGTGTGTTGAAAAAATAATTAAGAGCGGATTTAAGTAACACAGTGCTATAAACATAATTTATTCAAACACCAATCGCCCTTTTCTGTCTACAATGCCGACTCGTTGCATCCAGCCTATGAACCCTCTGTTCTGTCTCATGTCTGCCTTCTTACCTCCAACACATTCAGAGAGAGGTCGTTTGTACCACACTGAAAAAAAAGAGGGTTTGTACTTATGATCACGATCACAGGTGAAAACCTTTGAGTGGAGCCGAGTATACCCAATTCAGTGTCAGCGACCGACTGGAGCCGAGTAAACCCAATTCAGTGTCACCGACCGTCTTTGGCCAAGTATGAGCAATTCAGTGTCACCGACAAACTGGAGCCACAATATAGCCGATTCAGTGTTACCGACCGACTGGAGCCGAGTATAGCCAATTCAGTGTTACCGACCGACTGTAGCCGAGTATAGCCGATTCAGTGTCATCGACGGACTTGAGCGAGTATATCCGATTCAGCGCCACCGACTGACTAGAGCCGAGTATACCCGATTGAGCGTCACCGACCGTCTTTGGCCAAGCATACGCAATTCTGTGTCACTGATCGACTGGACCCGAGTGAACTCGATTCAGTATCACCGACCGACTGGAGCGGAGGCTACCCAATTCTGTGTCACCGACCGACTGGAACCGAGTATACCTGAATCTGTATGGGTACTGTCTTAGCAGTTTTGCTTCTGGGATGGTAACGCATCAGTGTTTTTTTCTGGTATTGCGAATGTCTTGTGGTTAGTGTGTAACAAAAATCAATCGTCGGTCCATTTAGCTAGGGGTTGTCCCACGCTACGTTTGCCGATACGCGGTCCCCACTCCAGAACTCGTCTGCTCCATCGGCTATCGGTCCTTCGACAAAAATGGCCAGTCCACTGCCATTACAGTTGGCTTACTCTGCAAGCTATATCGGTAACTCCGGTTCTCTTCCGGATAATGTCGTCTCTGATTTTATCTTTCAAAGAAACTCCGAGCATAGCCCGCTCCATAGCGCTCTGAGCGACCTAGTAATAGGGTATTTTAAAATTAATTGAAAACTATTATAAATTGAAGATTGGGACGAAATATGTAACAGAAAAATAAAAGTAAATTGATTTATATCCATTTTCTCAATTAAAAACTATTTAAATCCAATTTATATTTCGTTGTTTTGAATTTACCGCCAAAACGCTTGTTACGATGACGTTTTATCACGTGACGTCAACTTTGTGTAAACTAAAGTAGTTATTAAGTAAACAAGTGAATGCCGAGTTATAACTAACAAGATTTTTAATGGATAGAAAGTGATATCACTGGTGTGCGGTGACTGTGCATAAATACTTCTAAAACTGCACCAAACTAAGTATTTGTACCGGTGCCGTTTACACAAAACTGGCGTCACGATGTCACGTGATAAAAAGTCATCGTAAGGAGCGTTTTCGCGGTAAATTCAAAACAACAAAAACGAATTTTGATTTTAATCGTTTTTAATTGAGAAAAAGGATTTCAAATAATTTATTTTTATTTTTCTGTTAAATATAACGTCCCAATCTTCAAATTAAAATAGTTTTTATTAAATTGGAAAATACCCTATTGTGGACCAGCTCAACTGTCAGTGTCCACGTTTCGGCACCGCATGTCATTACACCATAACAAACAAAAGCAGGCTATATTGTTCCCACTTCGTCTTAATCCACCACGGGGGCCCAGTACGGGTTGGTAGATGTCACATGCCTTCAATGATTTAGTTCTAGAACATCTCTCATGAAGTTTCCTTCAAAATTTCTAGAATGGATGGTATATACTTACCAACTCTATAGGAGCAAGAATTGAGGTCCAATTTGCAGTGATTCACAAACACTCGTCGCTGTCCAGTGCCTGATATGGCACATTGAGGATCATAATCATCTGGGCAGGTTACTGGGCAGGGGTGCGAACAGAATTCCCCGTTGTAATTCTTTGTCATTGATCTGAAAAAGAACAAGTATATTAGGTAGGTAATAACGATATCACGGCTGTATTTCGCAAAGCTGTTGGTAGAGAAGACAACCACGTTTCGCAAGTTATGCTTTGGTTTCATGTTGAAAATAGCCGCGAAAAATGTTTTGCCTGTTTATATGTGCAAGAAAAGAAAGGCATGTGTGTGTGTGTGTGTGTGTGTGTGTGTGTGTGTGTGTGTGTTTGGGGGGGGGGGGGGGTGTTTGTGTGGGGGGGGGGGTGTGTGTGTGTGTAGGTTGACTGGTAACCAAACCCGAAATCGCGAATCGTCCCATAGTAAAAGTTGTTCATAATGATGAGTACAATCATGTGTTTAAATTTCGGTCACTAATTACCAGTCACCCTATACCTACAGGGTAAGTTTTTATCCAGTGCGCAAATTGTAACCATGAATTCAGCATATCATTCTATACCCCCTAGGGCAGAAATTTTTCGCCGGATATACAAAAAAAAAAACAGCTGTTCCTTATATTTTGACCGCGTAGGTATTGCACTTTTCTATGAAACAGCAGATTTTGTTTTGGTTAACCGGCGAAAAATTTCTGCGTTAGGGGGTCTAGAATGATATGCTGAATTCAAGGTTACAATTTGCGCACTGGATAAAAACTTTTCCTGTATATGCTTTTTGATTGTATATTTTCTTCTTTATTCTAAATATTATAAGATTAAAATGTAGGTACTTTTTTATTGTGTTTTAATATGGACCATGTGGTTTGCAGTAAATATTTTTATTTTTATATTTATTGTTGGGCGCGAGCCTAATGCCATCAATTGGGCACAAATCCAGACTACAAGCTGCTACTGAGAGATTCCAGAAGGAGAACAACTCTATAATAGGTACCACTCAATGTAAGAATTGTCCCAGGAATATCAGGTTTTTCCGTTAATGTGCTGTTGAGGTCAGATAGCTCCTCGCTCCATGTAAATACTCGTATTTGGCTGCATCTGGTTTGACTGGAAGCTGACCACTACATAGTTTCGAAAGTAGGAACAGAGGCTATAATCTCACGAAGCTACGCGCGCTTTACTTGTTGTAACCACGCTGTGAAAGCGCGTGGAAACGATTGTCAGCACGTAACACACACACTTTCGACTTCACCCGTGTCTCGGACGGTCCCGAGAAGGGTCCTGCGCTTACACACAAATTCACAAGGTGTTTGTACACTTGGTAACCACAAGTAAAGCGAAATTTAAATACCCACAGTAGATGATAATGCGTATGATGGTTCTTACCTTCGAGAAGACGAGCTTCTTCTACCAGACTCTGGTTTCAGTTCATTTTTGTATATGTACGGCTTTGGTTTGAAAGCAAAGGGTCTATCTACATAGTGGGCCCCAATATTTTTGCATTTGTCCAATCCTACTTGCTTATATCCTGAAAGAAAATGGGAAAAGAAAATCTATATGTATACTACACAGGGTCAAATTAAATTAGCTGGCAATACTTTACCAACGTTTTGTGTAGGTACCAATATCGAAAACTAATGAAAAAAAAAAATAACTTTATCTTCATCATCAAAAATGACGCTGTGACAAGCAACTAAACAACTCTCATATTATAGTTTTTGGAAATTCGTAAAAAATTCCTAAGTTCTACGAATAATTACAAAAACAATAGGTTATTCCCCTCCGAGTGGGTTCCCGCATTGACCTTGCGGGGGGGCTCAATAGCCGTGGTCCCCAAGCCACAGTAAAGCGAAGAGGAACCTAAAGGTGGGGCCGCTCGTCAGGGCTTTTGCCTCAAAGCCGACGATGTAGCGGCCAAAAAGGGTAGGTTGCGGTGAGGTGCATTGCAACTGAGGTGGGCTGCGATGTCGAATGGGAGGCATCGCGGCTAAGGGTTACGGGCTGCGGCGGAGGAGTGCCGGTACTTTTGAGTAGCGCTCTTCCCTTCCGTGGCCTGGACGGGGCCGCCACCTTTTGATGGCGGACGCGGTTTGGCCGCAAGAGGAGTGTCGGTATAGCGTTGGCCGCTCTCCCTATCCCCTGCGGCCGATAAGTGGTAGGCGGCGGGGCCACTTTGTTGACCAGTCGCAGGGTCATTGAGGAGTCCGCAAGGGCCGATGCCTGCCAGGGGTGCAGGTTGTTCGAAAGAGATACCGTCGCCCCTGGCCCACAGGCAACTCAGGGAACACGGGTGGGATTTAGTCAGTAAAGGTCTGACACGCCCTCCTGCTCCAGCTAGAGCGGGAGAAGTAATTTGATGATTTCCCACCCAGAAAAAAAACCAATAGGGTATTGACCTACACCCACCGAACGATTTAAAAATATATATTTTTAATTCCATATTTTTTTTGTATCGATACCCAACACGTGAATAAAATATTGCCAGCTTATTTAATTTGAACCTATGTTTAATGTTGATAAGTAAAAGTGGATGTAGAAGGTAATTTTCTGAACTCCTGATCTGATTTCGAAAATTCTTTATCTGTATTGCCGCGTCTCAGGATAAATTTTATGTTAAACAAGAAATTTCACGGAGCGAAGTCACAGGCAGAATCTAGTTAGATATACATTTCTCAGTTAAATAATTGTTGTTTTAAAAATCCGGCTCGAAGGACCATAATGAAAGTTGTAAACAAAAACTATTATAATTCGAACCTAGGTTTAGCAGTAGGTATAGTATTGTGTATGTACCTTGTGAAATTAATTAAACATAATATTACTTTTATAATGCTGGAATTTTTTCCACTTGCTGGCTAAGACCTCTTCTTATATACAAAAGGCATAAGCATTGATCACAAATTTAAAACGCTTGCTCAAGACAGATTGTTGATGGAAAGAAAGATGGAAAAAGGAAATAAAGATTTAAAAGAAAGCGATTCAAATCACGAACCAAAACATACCATCACGCTTGTATTCTCCGAAGTGGTAGACTACACCCTCTTTTCGCCCATTATGATTAAGTCCCATGTAACAAAAATCATATTATCATACCTACCCTTATCCCAGTTTCACAGGGCGGCATCCCACATCGACGTGCAAACCAAAACCATGAATTTACCATGTCAAAATCAAAATATTTCATTTACACATAATCCTGCATGGGCACTTATGAAACGTCAGAAGCTACATAGGTGCACAATCCAATTTGTCGCTTCCTATGGAGAAGAGCCGGCAAGAATCTCCACGGTTACTCTTTTAAAAATAATTGACAATGTTTTCAAAATATAGTGATAATAGGTATGGGTAAATCGTCTACAAATCTACAGTCTGTAAGGCCTACAACGTTCTCTCATTCACAATTTGTAAAATAAACTACTTAAATAAAATGAACCTATTTAAACCAAATGACATGATTTCCATGACAATCATTAAAAAATTGTCGATACTAAAATTGATGTACTTATAATGTCAAATAATGACGAGAATATATCAGACATTGAAAAAAATAAAAAATAACATTGTACGGTCGCGGTCAAGAGTCCATTCTCATGCTAAGGGTTATATTGCTATGACTCGCGGTCCAGGCCGTACCTACAGCTGTGTGTATAAGTGATGTAACCAGACCGCACACCACAATACTCACACACCACTGCACTGTCGTCGAAAGATACAAAAAACATACCGTCGCACAGAGTACTCTGTCTCTGTCTTTACTGTGTTACGTAGTAACTACGTATGACCTTGGTCGGTTCATACCATCGCTAAAATTCATGTTCTAATATCAAGTCTCGGTAGCTCGCAGCGTATTGTCATTGATTTAGAAACACACAAGTCTGGGTTCAAATCTCCAGATGAGGTTTTTATTTTTCTTTTCAAAAATAATCTTCATCAGTTCTTTTATTATTCGTTATGCGAGAATGTTTTTTTTTTTAAATTACTTATATTATTATTTAAACAAAGAATTAAGAATATTATGTGATTACAAAATGTTTATTCGTTATAATTTTATGAAGTAGGTATAAAAATAACTACTAATAACTTCTTGTTAACAGTTTATTTTCTCATAAAGAACAATTTATTGAAGTAAAGTAGCTAATTGGTGAACCATGATAATCAGGCTATTGTATCTTAGTAATATAATAATATTGTGCTGTAATTACTACCATGTGCGGTACTCTAAAGAAATAACATTTTTCTACGCAAATCTACCCACGTAAAAATAACAAATGCGGACAAGTTGTCACAATACAATTAAATGACTCAGTAGTACTACTACTGGAATAAATCTACTGCGATTTAGTTCTCTCAAACCTCAAAGTTATCAAATCGTATTTAATAGGACTTATTGAAGTTATAGCTTAAGAAATCATTTTCATTACGAAAAGAACATTGAAACTAAACCTCGAAATAATCCATATTACGGATATGACACAATATTATGTGAATATTACTAAAATCAATAAAAGTCAATAATAATAAATATTTCTAATTTTTAACTTAATGTTAATGTTTATGTTTTTTGAGCTGGTTTTCAACCCTTCTGCGTGGAGTGTACGGCACACGGTTCGGAAATATGTGTCGAATAATTTGGCAAAATGTCTTGTCTTTTTGAAACCACTTGTGCTGTCGCTTTCTTTTATAAGCTGGGGTCTTCCACTTTGCTTTCGACGGGCAAGGCTACCCCCTTCCTCATATCTTTTCATCCACTGACTCACAGTATTTCACTAAAACAAAAAAGGGGTACTGTTAGGCTACTAAACAAAATACATAATAATATGTATTACTATTTAGAAACAAAATTATTTGAAATATAAATTTCACATAAATATTTAATCTAGGAAATAAATTTACTTTGAAATTTTATATTTTTCTTCTATTTAGACGTTATGATATTTATAAAACGTTTAAAATTACTACAAGGATCAGCAGTTATACTTTAATTAAATAAGTGCTTAATAAAATAATAAAATCATAATACTCACACTCAGGCCGGTTTCATCAGATATTTGTGATATTTAAGTCCGCTTTTATGCAGCGCAATAATATTCGCTTTCATTTCTATTAATAAATTTGCTTACATTTTAAAATGAACTAGAAGACCGCTAATAGATTAAACACACGTCACTAGCACACAATAACAACCAACACCGTTCTATATGTCACGTCGAATGAGTCGTAAGTTAACTATCATTTAAATTTATTTAGGTTTCTGTGGGTATATTGATAAAGTTTTACGAGTTTAGTGAACAAGACGAACAGAACAAGAAACTATAGTCAAAAGCGATTTTTAAAACAATAAAAAGGCTAGCACACCGCGCGTGGGATTCGAACCCGAGACTCGTTGCGCACGAGGGCGCTAATCCAAGTACAGTAGCCACTAAGCTATCACGTCATTTACTTTAACGGTTGAATTTATGAAATACAATCATTTGTAGACGTATGAGAGTGTGTGTGTCTACAGTATAGAAATTACTTAATATAAGAAGGTCGTAAGTTAAACCGTAGTGTCAATCTATTACTTTTTGAAATTGTTACTCCGCTTTTGGATCCTACTGTACATTCTAGATTCCCTGGAGTATAAATTTTACATCGGGTTTAAAACATAAATCAGATGTTTCGTAGAAAACTGCAACGTACGCGGTCAAATGAATGGAATAACTCATTTACTTTTTTACAACGCAGGGTTTTCAGTTTAAAATTATATGCTAAATTAATGGTAACAATTTGCACGTCAAAATGGGGCCACCCTGTATTTTAAAAGCGCCAGAAACAAACGAAGACAAAAATAAAGAATTAAAAAGTAGATAATTAAATGGAATACTTTTGTTAGAACAGATAGATTCAGCGTTGCCAGCAATTTGAAACCAAGAATTTATTGTGTACGGAAATTTATAAAATGATTTATGCGGTTCCGTAGTCTAAGTCTAGTACTAAACTCTGTCCATCCGTCTACGAACTACGAAACTCTTCATTAAGCTTTGTCCGAAATGCACTCGACCGGTTTTTAGATTCTTTCGATCAATGTCATTCTGATTTCTAATAGAAAAATGCTATTATACGCTTGATGAGTTTCTAGGTGACGTACAGATCTAGACGTTTATAATTATTAACCCTTTTTTACTTATGTTTTGACATGGAACTTATAATAATTGACATTTATTTATTTTGTATTATTATTCTTTCTCTTGACATTTGTATTGGTTTATATCTTGAATTGACGTCTTTTTCTCTCATATCATAACTATACTCCAGTGGACTTGCAGAATGTTTCAAATATTTTTTAACTACGAAGATTGTTTTAAATCCAGATAATCATGTAAATTCTTTGTTTTTTCTTTTATCTTTAAGTTATATGTGTTCATGTAGTTTTAGCTTTTACTGTAAAACACTTCGACACAATGTAAAAAATTGTTAAAGAAATAAATAAATAATAATAATTATTATTAAAACACGAAAAAGAAAGAGAATTAATAAACACATTAGGACCAAAATATAACCCAACGAAACACCTGTTTTAATAGTTATTTCATTATGTTTAAATATCGATATATCTAAACATAATGAAATAACAAATACCCATTACCAGTGGTAGGAACAGGTAGTACCTATTTGCCTAAACTTCAAAGAACAGAGACAAGAAACGGAGAAAATCCTGAAAAGGTAGTTGCAAGTTTAGTTAAATATAGCTTTTACACATCTTAAATAAAGCTTATTTTCAACTTACTGAAGATTTTACCCAAATCCCGGGAAAAAAAATTTAGTCCTAAGGAAGTCTCCGTTTCTTGTCTCTGTTCTTCGAAGTTTAGGCGAATAAGCCTATTCCTATCACTGTGGGGCTTACGAAGCGTATCTAGCTAATACAACGTGTTGATTTGCATCCTCGTCAAATTTCAGGAGGCTGTTATGAAAGACATAAATCTATATCTATATCTATATCTATATCTATACATATAATAAATCTGTAAAGGAACTTTTTCTGTACATTTAAAATATTTCGAAAATAATTGCTTGGGGTGGTAAGGGATAATCAACAGATGACATTTTAACCCTTATCAACATTTTTGTCTGTAGCTCGGTTTTTCAGTTTCTATGTTGAATAGATCAAGTATCACGTCAAAAGAACGAAACTAATATGGTTATCTTTCATACTCAAATATTGTTTATAACTCAGAGTTTATATTAGTCTTTGTTTCATCGCAATCGCTTCGGTCAACCTATCTAAATAATTTAAAGTGTTCAAGAAGAATTTATTTACGTAATGTTGAAACACTTAGCGACATCTATTGGCGTGAAACGGTACTAACGAATACTTAATATTAACACGTCATTCTCATTTAAGTTACTTACTGTGTCTGTGTTATTTCAAAAAGTAATGATACTGATTACTAAAATCGCTTTCCGTTGGTGGTTGATTCCCACGAATCAAAAAAGGTAAAAGAATTTCAAATAAAAAGTTGTGATAATATTAACTGACGTGGTGTTCTGAGTCATATACCTAGAATGCAATGTTAGATAAATATTTATTAGTTTTATCAATCAAATTAATACAAATAGAGGGGAAGAAATCTCATTTTTAATTGTGATAAAAGTCTTAGTAGCGCCATCTAGCATAATATAGCAAAATTAGAGCGGCTAGAGGAACATCTCCATAGAAATTCTTAATCTCTAGAGTCAGTAACGCCATCTAGGTTTGAATAGCAAACATGCAAAGACAACAACTTGATTTCGCGCGAAATTTGATAATGTTAAATTTAAATGCGTGTTTACAGCATTACTCGATTCAAATAATGGGAGTTTTGGGAGTAAAGAGTTGTAAATACTTATGTGCTAATTTTCGTGATGTTAGTTTTCGAGGTGGGGAGGGGTTCAAGCGAGGTCGGATGGTGAAAGTCAGGAAAAAAAATCCAAAATTGCGACCATAACTACTGGTGGATTTGAGTAAATAGATAGGTTTTCACACGGGCAACTGTAGTTATGTCGATGCTCTTCCGAGCAACATCGCTTACAGAGAAGCATTTTCTTAGTTAAAACAAGTTTAAAAATGTATTTATTTATCCATTTGGCATCTCCAACAAAGGATACATTACCTACACAGGAACAATAGAAATCACAATAGTAAAATATTGACAATTTTAAAGTCGCTTCTTTAAATATAATTATTTATTGGTCTACAAATAAATGTATGGCTGAACAAAAGAAACACTGAAACATTTTTGATTACAATTTACAATAAAAAGGCATCGCAACTGAGAGTCGCGGAGGATCGCTCTGTTACGTCCATTATCCTCGGGATCGGGCTCTCTCTCTTCCTCCTGCCTGCGTCAGCAGCGGGGAGAGAGGTGGGGGCGCACGCGGTATGGCACTACGTAGCAACAACATCGTACTTACTATGTTCATAGAAAACCCGTGCTATACAATTAAATAGTTTTTTTTTGCCTGGTTTGGTTTTTTTTTTCAACAGCGCTTTTAATGTGGATAATGACCGACGTTACGGGGCGTAGGTAATGTAACATTCGCAGCGAGCATGTCTTTACGCCGTGTGCTAAAATCAGTGTTGCTCGCTCGCATGTTTTGCCGTAGGTACTACTGACTGCACGAATACTTGCTTGGTAACATATTAGGTGCATTTTGACCCGTGACGCCGGTCAGTATCCACCTTTACAGCGTGATCTTTCTTCATCGTGATAACGCCATGGTCCCACGGGCCATTAACTGACAGGTGGCGTCAGGTGTTACTGCACTGCTACCTGTCGAGGCCTATCGCAGTCCGTGCAGAGCATTCCCACTGCTGTGGTTTTATTCAGTGGTCAACGTTTGAAAAACAAAGCTAAAAGACGCGCCTGTACGGGCCGAGATAGGCGCCCGCCCCCGCGTGGAATAATGCTTCAGCACACTCAACCAGACGCGCAGTCGATTTATTGAGTAAGTACAGTAAAAGCTCCTTATTCGTGCTTCCTTCATTCGCGTTTTCACTATTCGCGGATTAAAAAAATGCGACCCAATTCCTATATCCGAGGCTAAAGATTTATTTATTTGCGGGTCTAATCGGTACATCGGTACATACATATTAACAAATAACAAAAAGGATTCCAATAGGTATCCAACCCAATATCCTTTGTAAACGCGTCGTCAGATGGACTATAAAAAAGTGAAATAGACCTTATTACAACTTCGCCTAAAGTACATTGTCAAATGATATCGCCGCTGTATTGGTTCGGCCTTTGACATCTACAATAGCCGCCTTCGCCGCGGTCGGTGTTTTTAACCGACTGAAAAAAGAAGGAGGTTATCAATTCGACATGTTTATATTTTTAATGTATGTTCAGGCATAACTCCGTCGTATATAGACGGATTTGCAAAATTCTTTTTTTTTCGAAAGGGGTTTACTCCGAAATGGTCCCATTGAAATTTCATATAGACAGGGCCCGATCTAGCTACTTAGCCGCTCCGGGCAAAAATAACATTCGCCGCCCTTTGCACTAACACCATCAAAGATGGTATGACCATAATTATGTGATATTCTTTTAACTATATAATATTCACATACGTTAGTATACTACGGCTTCTGAACAAGTATACAAAAATTCATGAGAGTATGTTTGTAAGTATACATTTTGCCGCCGCTCATTTTTGCCGCTCTGAGCATTTGCCCGGCTTGGCCCCCCCTTAGATTGGGCCCTGCATATAGATCTGATGATGCGTTTCGGAAACAGACAACGGAACTCTTCAAAAAATTACAGCAAATCAACCGCGAATGTTGCTATCACATAAATAAGTATGCATTGTTTTGACCCAAAGGATGATGAAATTTCGAATTGGTGTATGGTAGGTAACAAAAAAGTGAAAAATAAAAACTTTTTTCAAAAAAATAACAACCGACTTCCAAAAAACACTACAAAGTGCAAAATAACTTTAATTTCGGAAGGCGGTGACAAATAATTAAAATACACATCCAACGTCACCGACTTCCGAAATTAAAGTTATTTTGCACTTTGTAGTGTTTTTTGGAAGTCGGTTGGTATTTTTTTGAAAAAAGTTTTTTGAGAATGTAAACAAACATAATGAAACCAACCTCATCACCATAAAGTATATTTATATATCATCATCATCATCATTTCAGCTGAAAGACGTAGGTACACTGCTGGACATAGGCCTCCCCCACATTTATAAATGCTGCGACTTAATAGACATTCCATCCTTTGGTACGAGCCGCTTTGCGTGTTTTACCTATTGTTTCATCTTTCCATTTATTGCAAAATGTTGAAATTTTTTTTTTACTTAGAAACGATTTTCGTCGCGAAAAAATCTGTTTAACGCATAGAAATGCTTGATCGTTTACGCCTTGGAGAGTCGCTTGCATCCATATCACGCTCATACAATTAATCAATATGGTCAAAAACTTCAATTAAATTGTTTTTTTTTTGTCACTTAGGAACGTATCCCCTATAATCCCATATAAATTACCATTCCATAGTCACGGTTTCTGTATTCGCGGTAAGTATTTTACGGAACGTATACCTCGCGAATAAAGAGCTTTTACTGTACCTACGGCAGGTGCACATTTATTATAAAATGAGCCTCGACCAGGCGCTTTGATCTATATTTATTCTTAAAAATCTGAGTGAGACTTCGTCGCAATATCATTATAACCCCTAAAGACGCCTGCAGGCCTAGACAAAACACCTTTCTGTTAACGTTCACGCTAAACTCTACGCCAGAATATATGGGAATGACATTACCGTGTCCTTTCCGCAGGTAAATTGTCATTCCCATACATTTTGGCGTACCGTTTAGCGTGAACGCCAAGAGTAATGTGTTTTGTCTCTAGGCTCTGGACTGCATTCGAAAGCTGTGGTAGATTCCTACCAGGATAGATCGGAAGATCGGAGGAGTGGTACCTACACCGTCAAAGCGACACATTATTGTTTTCCGACATGCACGCGAACGAAGTCGCGGGCACAGCTAGTAATCAAATAAAATTACGATACTTGCTCACTAATGAATACATACTTGTTTTTTTTGTTATTTAAATTTAACAGTATTTCAGAAAACACCTCTTTCAAAGAACAGAATCGCCCCGTTCCGTACGCGGTAGGCAGTGTCGCACGACTATATCGCTGTGTGTTACAGTGCGGTATCACACGGGCCGCGTTTTAACATGCGTGTCCGAAAAAAAAAATGCCAAACGTCGATTTCCGAAAATATGAAAAAAAATACCCACTTATTTTATTATTGATTCGTGTCGAGAATCATTAGCATAGTTACCTCCTTGAATTTGACGAGGATGCAAAACAACACGTTGTATAATATGACCTTGTGTACTACACATACATTTCGCCAGTTATATTCACGTCACATATAATAAGTGTTTGTAACATACTTACTATTAACTTCATATTTAAACCCACAGTTAACTTTTCTAAAATAACATTCATTTAGAAATAATCTGTATCTCCATTCATTGTTAACGAGCTTCGCTCCACATACAGAACTAATAATGTTATCACAATCCAAATTATTGCAGTTTAATTTCGGTATCTTTATAATTTCTTCTTCTATATCTTCATTCTGACTATAGTAGTTTTTATAATCGTTGTTTACATTTCTTCTCCTCGTATTATCTTCTGGTTGAGTGTTTTCCACATCGTGGTTTTTACCAGATATAAATACTATGTCTTCGTTGGGTGTATCTGGAAATAAAATATTAAGTGATTCGTAAATACGTTTGCTGATAACCAGTTCTCGGCCCGACTTGACAAACTTAAGTGGCAGTGGGCAGGGCATATTGCTCGCAAAACAGATGGCCGATGGGGTCGATAGGCTCCGGAATGGCGACCACGTACCGGAAGACGTAGAATTGAAAAGCCTCCTACAAGGTGGAACGATGACCTGGTGAATCGCAGGTATCCGCTGGATGCGAGAAGTACAGAAACAGTCGAAATGGCGGTGCTTGGAGCCCGAAGTCCAAACAGTGGATGTCTTTCAGCTGAAATGGTGTTGATGACGAAGTAGGAATACTAAATTTCGTTCCAACACACAAATAGCGGACGCTCTGGTTACGCAGTTGCTAAACTAAAGTGAAACTGTGTTGGCCACATCTGTTGAATGTAGGAGCAATACTCAAAAACCACCACTCAGTGAATTCCAAATCTCCGAAAACGTCTACGCGGCAGTCTCAAAAAGAGACGGCGGAATGAGCTGAGCTCCATCATAAAAGATTGGCGCACAATCACATTAGACCGGGAAATGTGGAAAATGCGAAGACAGGCGTTTGGCCTGTAGTGCGATAACACAGGGAGATAAGATAAGATAATCATTTATTAGCCCAAACATGAGTACAAGACATACAACACAAATTGTCAGCATGCAAGAGATGTTAATAGTAAACATAAAACAGATCATCACGTTTGCCATAAACAATGGCATGCAAATATTAGCTAATACAATAATAAAATTTATAATGTCACTCCTAGTCAAAGTATTAAAAATAAATCATAATAATAAAAGAATATCAAAAAACAATGATTAAACATCATAAATTGGTGAAACATATTCATAATCTCTCATTTTGAAACTCATTCAGGTTATAATAAGCTTTATCTGCTAGAAAATTAATAACTTTCTTTTTAAATTGTACATCAGTTACCTGCACCCTAATTGCGTAACTCACGATTAATCATAATCTGTTTCAATTTGACAGTTCAACAGTATTCATTGCGTTATTTACGTTGTTGAACAGACACATTTTTCGACCAAATGGAGCAATGGTTTAACAATCGGTCTCAAAACGAAACAAATTATGATGAATCTTGAGTTACGCAATTAGGGTGCTGCTTCCAGCTTTTAGGTAGTTTATTATAAATTTTTGGAGCCATGCAAAAGACACTATATAGTTACTTTAAAGACACTTTAGGGTTACAATTAACAAAAAAGTCGGTTTGTACAACCACTTTTACACGTCAATCATATTTTAAGAACTTGATGAGATAAGCGTTTCTTATTTGACTACTCTGAGAAAAAAAGTCGAAACAAACTCAGAAGTCACCTCTATGAGCTCCATAAGAGACCGTTTGCGAAATGATTCAGATTTCGCTGTTTTAAATACGTGATTATACAGTTAAAATACTATATTTCTATTAGTTTTAATGCATCATATTTAAGACCGTTTCAAGTATTATCTAATGAATGTACTCCTCCGGTCGGTAAAATCAAGTAAATTAGTGAAATCGGCAGAATTTCGTATCTTAAGTTCTGAGTTGAGTTCAAATCAAATTATTTATTTGCATAATACAGGTAGGTATAAAAGATGTTACAAATAAATATAAAGTATACTGTATCATTACTTAATAAGATGTGCAAATATTTAGGAACATTATCAATAATCTAATTGTATAATTATTAAAATAATTACAAATAAAAAAGTTGCACGTTATCTATCTATATAAATAAAAAGAAAAGTCCTGACTGACTGAGCCCAAACCCTTGGACCTAGAAAGCTGAAATTTTGCACAGAGGTTCCTTTTATAATGTAGATAAGGAATAAGGAAGGATTTTTCAAAATTCAACCCACAATGGAGTTAAAAAGGGGATGAAAGTTCTGCGCGGGCGAAGCCGCTGGCAAAAACTAGTTACGAGTATATGCATGCACTAACTGGACAGGTCTGCTCAATCTGTGTAGTTCTTTCCTCAAAATACTATTTCAGACACCCATCCACATGGTATTCACGTGATCTGACCAAGATTATGTCTGAACTTTAAATGAGACTGTGACCTCTGAGTTTGTTTCGGCTTTTCTTCTCAGAGTAGTCAGATAGGAAACAGCGACATCATCTAGTTTAAAAAATATGATTGACGCGTAATTTTTTTTACCGCATTCAACAGATAATGTACGAGAATGTGATTGGTATTATTATGCAATTATGTGATATTTTGTAAAAATGTGTCGATCCTTTTATAGTAGGTACCACTGTCCTTCAAGATACAGGATTCTTCTAGTTTGAAGGAAGGGTCTACTCATCTGTATTAGCCACAACCTCAGATTATAAAACAAAGGCAGATAGACTGCGCGGAACACCAAGAGTGAAGCCAAAAAACCAAATACAAAAGCGTCGCATTGTATATAATGCGAGGCTTTAGTATTTGTTTTTTTTAACTCTTGGGTGTTCCGCGCGATCTATCTGCCTTTGTTTTAAAATCTAAACCCAAAAAAAAAAAACAAATACTAAAGCGTCGCATTGTATGTTACATAAAATGCGACGCTTTAGTATTTGATTTTTTGGCCTCACTCTTGGTGTTCCGCGCGGTCTATCTGCCTTTGTTTTATAATCCGAGGCCACAACTATCTCTTACTAAACAATGTCTGATGTTACCTAGGATTGGGCACGCCACGATTGCGGCGGTAAGTCCCCTCTTTGAGGAGTGGTTTGAGAGGCGGCATGGCGTCCTCACCTTCCGCCTGACGCAGGTCCTCACCGGACACGGTTGTTTCGGGAGGTTCCTGTTTCGGATAGGGCGGGAGGAAACGCCCGGGTGTTTCCACTGCGAAGATCGCCCTGAGGACACGGTGGAGCACACGGTGGCGGTCTACCCTGCTTGGGTGGAGCACCGCCGTGTCCTCGTGGAGGCGATCGGCGGCGGCGATCTCTCGCGTCCGGCCCTGGTCCAGGCCATGGTACGGAGCGAGAGGGCATGGGGAGCCGTCACCTCCTTCAGCGAAGCAGTGATGCTCGCGAAGAGGGAGGCGGCGCACGTGAGGGAGAGGCAGCATATGCGCCCTCGCGACCCCAGCCGCCGCAGGATACGGAGACGCCCTGGGCGTCGGGAATCCCAGGCCGATTTCCGGCCACCGTAGGCATGGGCTTGCGGACGGCGAGTAATGGGTAGCTCGCTGTCCGGTAAGGACCAAGCCCAAGTCGACGGCGCGTTGTGTTCCACGCGCGCCTCAAAGAGATGTCAGCACAAATAGTGATGGGACCCGCAAGGGTCGATGCCTGCCAGGGGTGCGGATTTGTTCGAAAGAGACACCACAGCCCCTGGCTTAAGGGCTACTGAAGGAACACGGGTGGGTTTTAGTCAGTAAAAGTCTGACACGCCCTCCTGCTCCACCCAGAGCGGGAGAAGTTATTTGATGATTTCCCACCCAAAAAAAAAAAAAAAAAAAAATGTAACCTAGGCTAAGTCTTTTGTTACATAAACGATTACTTACTTACTTACCTACTTACAGAAATACAATCATGTATCATTTTGCATCAAAATCTTACCAACAGCCTTCTCAAGTATTTGGTTTTTTGGCCTCACTCTTGGTGTTCCGCGCGGTCTATCTGCCTTTGTTTTAAAATCTGAGGCCACGACTATCTCTTAGTAAACAATCTCTGATGTTACCTAAGCTAAGTCTTTTGTTAAATAAACGATAACTTACTTACTTACCTACTTACAGAAATACAATCATGTATCATTTTGCATGAAAATCTTACCAACAGCCTTCTCAAGTATTTGGTTTTTTGGCCTCACTCTTGGTGTTCCGCGCGGTCTATCTGCCTTTGTTTTATAATCCGAGGCCACAACTATCTCTTACTAAACAATCTCTGATGTTACCTAGGCTAAGTCTTTTGTTAAATAAACGATTACTTACTTACATAACTACTTACAGAAATAAAATCATGTATCATTTTGCATGAAAATCTTACCAGCAGCCTTCTCAACATGAAAATCTTTATTCATAGCATCGTTCACCGTTTTCATCATCATAATATCTTTAATTCTCATTCCACGACCATCGAACTCGTCTTCCTCTCTGATCACTGGTGGTGCCTTATTCGGTACAAAAACCACATCTTCTGTAGCTTCCTCAAAGAACTTAGCTGTTGTTTGTTCTTCTACTTTCTTCGTCGTTGTTGTTACTTCTGTTGTAGTTGTTCTTTCTGTTGTGGTTGTTGTAGTGGTCGGGTCTTGGTACTCCGCGTCTGCGTGACCACCGTAGCGTACGAAAACTGTGTCTGTTTTGTTTTGGTCATCGCAATTGGACTTTATTATCAATGTTGGGATTAGGAACGGGATCCAGAGTTGGTGCCACATTTTTTCGGTGTGGGTGGTTCTTGTATGGTGCCGTTGGTTCTGAGGAAGCTGTGAGTTGTTTCTGTAATATGTTAAAAAATATGATAGTTGTAAATATCATGTGAAGTTGCTAGTGGCTAAATATTAGCAGCTGCATCATCAATCAAGTAAAACTACGGATACATACGAGTACATACAAATCTTTACAAGGCTCCGTGCATCGGAAAGCAAACAAAGGTAAAGATAAACTGAGCCCACGTATGCAACGTATACTATGCAATGTGGGGGAGAGTTGATGTTCACAGTTGTCCCGCGTACGCAACGCATATTGCAATTAAATAAATAAATATTGACATAAGACTCGGATGTCATTTCATCAGGTGTTTTAAATGTTTTCCGATTCTGAGAGTGAATTTAAGGACGATTTATTATGTTTGTTATTTATAGAATAATATTTCCGCACAAAAACGAATGCTTCAAGAATAAATCGAACCCTTTCCAACGTCTATTCGTGACTGACGCGCAACGAACGAAAGTTCTAGACACACTTGATGGCGGACGCGGTGGGGCTGCAGGGGAAGAGGAGTGTCGGTATAGCGTCGGCCGCTCTCCCTATCCTCTGCGGCCGAAAAGTGGTAGACGGGACGACGCGTTGTGTTCCACACGCGTGCAGTCAAAGATGTCAGCAACCACCGGTGGGGTCCGCAAGGGCCGATGCCTGCCAGGGGTGAGGGTTTGTTCGAAAGAGATACCACAGCCCCTGGCATACGGGCTACTGAGGGAACACGGGTGGGTTTTAGTCAGTAAAAGTCTGACACGCCCTCCTGCTCCACTCAGCAGGAGAAGCCATTTGATGATTTCCCACCCAAAAAAAAAAAAAGCATGTCGTTCTAGACAGCACAGAAATTTTTCGTCGGTTATACAAAAAAAAAAAAAACAACTGTTCCATACATTTTGAACGCGTAGTGTATAAACACCGTGACATTTTAGTAGACTTACAAAAATGGTCGACTCTATGTATCTGACATACAATACCTCTAGGTGCGATAAAAAAATTGTAGAAAGGTACCTATTTTCTTAATTAATGGTTAAAAAAAAAAAAACATACGTAATGCTTTAGAATTATGAAACAGCCTGTTAATAATATTTACGTATCCAAGGGTAGAAGATACCTATACCATTAGGTACATTCCATCAATCATTCCATCTCCACATCAGGGTGTTTCAAGCTACGTCATGCGTCATAGTGAATATTAACTTTTTTTTAATTATTCATAAAAGTAAAAAAAAAAACTTACCGTTAAACCCAAATAATAGTTATTAAATTCGAAAATCCTGTTTCAATTTTCTTAATCCGTATTTCATGAGTACACAATCGACTTTCAAACGTCAGAAACATACTCAAACCTTGTTGTATGTTTGAAAATCAACAAAATTTCTTATCGAACTGTAAACAATCTTTTCAAATCGTTGTTGTAGGAACCAATACTCATATAGTTACGACTACACGTATTGAGGTAAGCAGAGATGCTGGAGGTTTGTCACGTAACTAAATTTTTCATCATAATCAGCACTCTAATGTAATTTGCGAAGGTAACATGCTATCAATCAGAATATATTTGACTAATATTTCATGATTTCGCCAATACATTGCTTCAAGGTGAACCTAGTCCACATTTTTTCGCATACTTACAAACTTCGGGAGTGTACTACTCCACTGTTCGACAATGTACATCAAAAATTCAACAAGATTTGGTTTTGTCTCATTATTAATATTGTCTGTACGGAAACAGAATACTAAAATTAAAAGCCTTTAAAAGTTAGGAGCCGACAAACATTCGTTTTTCTTGCAAATTTAACCTAACTTTGGGCGTGTTGAAGTAATAAAAGAAGTGTAAAATCTTCAAAACTAAGTCGGTACCGACAAAGCTCAATTACCAAAAAGTTCAATTAACTTTATTGGTCATTGATTTATGTAGTGGTTTTTTCATAAAATCCGATCTTCCGAAGGACTATTCTTAATTTTTTACGCGCCTATTTTACTACAACTGATCCTGCAGCTCACTCAGTAATGTTGTGTGTGTAGACTAGCGTCTAACTGCTCATCACGGGTACTACCTCTGTCGGACACGAAGCATGGTGAGACAGCGTGATTTTCAGCCAGGCCACCTGTGAGTTCGAGCCCGCGACTAGGTTCCTCTCGAGTTTGAAAAATTTGTCTCAAAATCAAAAGTCATTTATTCAAACTAGGCTGACAGCACTTTTTGAACGTCAAAATAACATAGTACAGTCCCCCAAAACGCCATTCATCACTTCCTAGTGCTTTAGCTGGGAAGAAGAAGTGGCGCAACAAACTCCCCAGCAGTACAGCTGTCTGTTATGTTAGAAGAACTTGATTCTGTACGGTGGTAGATACGTAATTATAATTATGTTACGAAACGTAAAATAAAAAATAAAAATTGCCTTATGATGGCTAGCACACGCCAACATACTACGTAATAAATAAAAAAACAAAAACACAATTCAAGTATAAGCTGATCTCGCATTGTATAAGGATTTCGGTACCGTGCGAGATCAGCGTAAACTGGAAATTTATAGCTTGATGTGTAGCGGTGTGTGCCTGCCTCTCCTTCCGAAATTAAATTATTTTCGCTTTTTGTATAGCATCTAAAATTACTTTAATTGTTTTTACAATATCGATGCTTCCGACAACAAAGGTCGTAAACACCAAAATAGCACTTTTGGTAATCAACGAAAAACAAAAAAATAATTTCGTTTTTGGCTTATATCTTTTAAACTTTAAAAGTTGTAAAATTGTGTTCTATACAAGAAATACGTAAAATACGATGGTGTTTCATAATATATTATTGCTATTTATGTCAAAGCCTTAATTTAAAAGTTAGCTTGGACATACACCCCAGAAAATTCAAGAAGTTGGTATTTACGACCACTAACAAATCAATGGAGAACGATTTGTCTAACGGAAGTTAAAAGTATGCACCAGTTTTTAAATACTAAAAATGAGTGTAAACACCACGATCTGATGCGATGGTATGTAACAAACATGGAAATATCTGAAGCAAATCAATGAATTTAAGACTGTAAGTTGAGTTTTCATTACTTGTAATAAAAACAATAAAATAAAACACAAATTGACTTTAATAAAGGTTTTTTATTCATTGACCGTCATCGTTTAATCAAAATAATGGTTAAGCAAGGCACTAATACAAATTCAAAGTAAAAAAATGTCTAAACCAATCACTTAAATTTCCATTAGAGGATCTTACGTACATCAATCATCATTCATCATCATTGTTTGTGTCGCGGCTCGAAATTTAAATACCTTTAGGACCTGGCAGGTCCTAAAGGTATAAAAATACACTTAAGTAAGTATATTATAGGCATCGTCCCGTATAATTTAATCAAGCGTTTGTTACAAGATGCCCTTAGTGTTCTACCTCCAACGGCGTACCTAACCAGCCAGACATAATTCAAAATGTTAAGTAATCATTTTGTTTCATTGATTTCAAGAAGATTTTATAATCACGACATTTTTTTAAAACGTATTGATAATGAATTACAAAACAATATAAGTAAACATTCTACAAGCTTACTGCTCTAATAATTTTAATAAACAATGCCCATTTTCACCAACGCCCTTAAAAATTTAGGTAGTTCATCTTTCTAGATCTTGTTTGTTCGGAAAGCTTCTGTACTATGGTCTACCTAATTTTTAGTGCCGTTGGTGAAAATGGGAAAGTGTTATCGACAAGATAATAAAAAAGTAGATGCAAAACATAATACGACGACGAGTTTTAGAAAATCAGGTCTTCAAATTTCTGATTAATAATCTTCTGTCATTGGATAGAAGATTATTAACCAGAAATTTGAAGACCTGATTTTCTGATAGAAGATAATTAATCAGAAATTTCATCTTCCTCGTCAGTCTCAGGAAGAGTATCAATGACATTAAGAGACTGACAAGGAAGCTGTTGTGTATTCGGCATGAAACCGTTTGTGTATTGTCCACTGATCACACAATCGTTGCAGATCTTTGTATTTAGCTGCGGTAATTGGTAGTTTATCCGTTTATAGCTGTTTTGGAGTCAACTGCTTTACTCGATTACAATTCAATTTTCAAACCAATTCTCCAAGACCAAGTGACATTACGACAATTGTTTCTCAGCAGAGCTTACGTTTTAAAAATGATTGTGGGGTGTAATTACAATTAATTATGTATTCATGTTTTTACGACCGACAGCTGTTTGTACGTTGTATTATACGACCTGCACGGTTATTGGGTTCTAAGCAATATGAGTTATACATACCCTCTTTTCTAAAAAATCTTGATTATACTAGTAAAAATTTTGGGTGTAAAAGTATTTTTTTAGGCGAATATTTTTTCACATTTTTAGATCGACGCAGCGCCAAAAATTAAGTAGGGCTGCATTCTTAACTCATTTTCGCCAAAATGGCGTTTACGACATTTGTTGCCGGAAGCATCGATATGGAGCAAAATAATTTTGATAGCATTGTTAAGGGCACACTTTGCGCGGGCTCGAACTCACTGGTGGGCCTGGCTAAAAATCACGCTGTCTCACCAGGCTTCGTACCCGACAGAGATAGTATCAGTGATGAGCAGTTAGACTCTAGTCTACACGCACAACGTTATTGAGTGAGACGCAGGAGCCTTTTTGGCAAAAAAATCGCGAAAAAATTAAGAAAAGTCCTTCAGAAGATCGGGTTTTATGAAAAAACCACTGCATAAATCAATGACCAATAAAGTTTATTGAACTTATTGTTAATTGAAATTTGTCGGTACCGTCTTGGTTTTCGAGATTTTACACTCCTTTTATTACTTAAAAACGCTCAAAGTTAGGTTAAATTAGCAAGAAAAACGAATCTTTGTTGACTCATAACTTTTTAATAGCTTTTTATTTTAGTATTCTGTTTCCGTACAGACAATAATAATAACGAGACAAAACCATATACCATGTTTAATTTTTGATGTACATAGTCAGACAGTGGAGTAAAACCCTCCCGAAGTTTGTATGGAAAAAATGTGGACAAGTGTCACCTTAAGTAAAGTCAATTTGGATAATAATGTCATTATGAAAACTTTTTTTTTCCATGAAATTAAGATTATTATTACCCACCGAGCCCGTCATTTTAGCATTAGTAGCGCCATCTCTTAGTATAGTGCTATACCACTAAAAATACTGCTTCCCTACTTTCACGTTTGCAGAATCTGAATTATGAAGAGCGCCGTTCCTTGAGGGCTTAATAGAAATGGCAAGAGATGGCGCTGTATGAAGTTTTTCAGTTTTTAATAACTGCATAGCGTAACATAAATCAACGTGTTCATCGTTCATTGATTGATGAAAACAAACGTGTTGTAGAAAGTTGAAACACAATTGCAAGGCTTGTATATTTAATAATGTAGGACACTTTTGGGAGGTTTTCACGGAGAACTAAGTATTATTTTGTATAGTAGGTACCTTAGTAAATAAAATAGATAGTCGATCCTCGTCTCTCCGCCCCTTGATTGTAGGGCCTAGGTATTTGTGATGAGAATACCTACATATATACGTACATCTACTTTTACTTTAGATCCGTGTTTACTCGGTTGGTGATTTGGTGATAAGTTGATATGAACTTTTTTATCACTACCTTCCTATTTTAATTTTTACGTAGTTATTGTACGCTCATAACATTTTATGTAAATTTAGTTTCTCAGTAAGTGAATTATTGTTAATTCTTAATGAGGAATAATAAAGTTCTTAAACCACATATCTATTACCAATCTATACAAACAAATGTACAATTTAGTATATAAACTTACAAGTACAAACGATAAAGTGCTTGACTAAAGAGCGGTACTGTAGTGCTTCAGGCATGTTTGCAGATGCGCACATGGATGATTTCTATGCAATTATGCGTGAGAAAACCATGTCTGTGGTGCACAGTATGAGGGGGAGCCGTAACGGCATCTTGAAAATGATAGCGGACAGAGTGGACACGGCGGTCACGCGTCGCTTCACTGACCTGCATGTGACAGGTGCAGCACCCTAATTGCGTAACTCACGATTGATCATAATTGGTTTCGTCTTCACAGTTAAACTATATTCATTGCGTTATTTATGTTGTCGAACAGACAAATTTAACACATGAAGCAATGGTTTAACAATCCGTTTCAAAACGATACAGATTATGATGAATCGTGAGTTACGCAATTAGGGTGCAGGTTAGTGAAGAATTATACTGTTCCAATTTATTCCAGTATGTAATTGTACTAACATAGTGTATAAGATTTATGTTAGGTACTAACCTCTCCTATGGACTATATTGGTCTGAAAATAAACATATTTTTATTTTTTTTATTAGATATTTAAAAAAAAAAATTGTGTTATGATTTAAACTTAATAAGATAACCACTAAAAACCGCTGGAAATGCGACGTTGCCAGCCCGCGCCGACTGAACGCTCTAAAACGCAACTCACAGTATTTCTCTCCATGTAAGAACGGTTCCGTGGTCAAGAGTCGTACAGAATGGCCCAAGTTTGTTCCCGAGCGGACACTGATGTGGTTTCCTAACTATTTAATAGTTGGAAATATCATCACATCCCGTATAATGTCCGGAAGGGGAACGCAGATATGTACCTAATCTACCGTCCTTTAACTAGGCAGGCGTTAAGCCCTAAAAGTTGTTTCCGAGAAAATGGAAAAAAACGCATATTTATGCTATAGCAGCCATCTCTTTCGAAGAGTTGCGTTGTCTGTCTCCGAAACGCATCATCCGATCTATATGAAATTTAAATGGGACCATTTCGAAATAAACCCCTTTCGAACAAAAAACGAATTTTGCAAATCGGTCTTATGACGGAGTTATGCCCGAACCTCCACCAAACTCCTAACCGTTAAAGAGTTGTACCTTCCTTCATCAGCTCAGCGAAAGAAAGAAAGAAAGAAAAAAAAAAACATTGTTAATACCTACAAAATTTGAAGGTTGCCCTCGATTTCCCTAGGATTTCATCATCAGATACTGACTTGGTGCCAATGGGACCACCTCAGGAGTACACTCTTTCAAATAAAAAAAAAAAAATTGAGACTCGGTCCACAAATGGGCGAGAAATTGAGGAAGACACATACATTAAAAAAAAAACATACAGTGGAACATTATAACCTCTTATTAAAAACTGTGATATTTACGTTACTTATTGATATTTCTTTCTGTTTATCCTAAAGAATCCTTTCCAGTTAACGGCCTACAAACTCGCATATCTTGGGAACTATTTGAATTGTAAAAATGTTTGTTAGACAAAAAGATAGAGAATTGTGAACTCTCTTAGATTCTATTAAAAAGTAAAAATTGACCAAGGGACGATCTAGTTAAAGGACGGCAATATTGTACACTCACATTTCGCCAGGCATGTTCAAAGATCATCACTTATTATGACCGACTAGCTTTCGCCAGCGATTTCAACCGCGTGGAGGTCGGGATAAAAAGTATCCTAGTTTTTACTCCAGGTTATAAACGATATGTGTGTCAATTTCATTAAAATCTGTTCAGCCGTTTTTTGCGTGATTGACATACAAACTTTCATATATATATTTTTTCACACTTTCTCATGTATTGTGGGTGCGTTAACAAACATTTAAAGTCACATACACAAACACCCAGTCACATAATATTAGTAGGATGGTGGCCCAGTGACTACGGCCCCGACTTACCAGTTGTAAGTCGTGGGTTCGAGCCCAGACGGGCGCTTTACTTTGTGTAAATACAGGGTGTAAGGAAAACAGTACAATCATAAATTATTTTTTTTAATTACCATTTTTTTTTGCATTTTTTGTACACTATGCTGTCAGAACAGTTAAATGAACCATTATTTGAGATTAAACACATTTAAAAACGACCGAAATTCCAGGCAGCGACTTTAGTTTTAGGCATCCTTTGTAAAAGCCGCCAAAATAAAACAACTAGAAACATTACGGAAGCGTTAAACGTTTTAATCTGTTAAGTCCGGCTAATGAGACACAATTGATTTTCTACTGTAGCGTACCCTATCGGGTGCGGCCGGGGCTTTCGCTCTGGGCATAAGCGTGGCAGATTATTCCCACTCCGTCGCGAAGAGAGCAGGCTTTGTGTCCCAGCAAATTATTATTGCTGCATATGTTCGAAAAATATGTATATAATGAATGTTGTTGAACTGTCAAAATTACATCCATTGCTGCTGTTAAGGCTCCTGCAGACACGCGCGTCGCTCGACGCGATTCTAGTAAGTCAATTTCCATTAACAGCCACTTATGGACATGCTTATTTTCTGGATAGTAACAAGAATTTAAAATACGATGATACCATGTTCAATAGACGCAAATGTTATTTGACTGAATATTGTAACTAATTGTAATTTTTGCTAATTATAATTTGTATTGTTCCGTGTGGTGCCGGACGTAAAAGAATAGCACCATCCCATCTCTTATATTGGGTGTCGTAGAAGACGACTAAGGGACTTACTAGAGAATGGGCAGCAGCGTTCTCTATGCATTATAGTACCACACTGCGATCGCCAAGCGGCCTTCCAAGCGTGGCGATTATGGCCTTTTGGGGGAGGTCTATGTCCAGCAGTGGACGTCTATCGGCTGAGATGGCGAATTGTTATTTATGAGATTTATTTATGCATTGACTGTAAAAATTATTCCACATTGTGACATAAAAAAACAGAATTCTATTTATTTTGCCACACCAACCATATATTTTGTGTTTACCTCTCGCATGGTCATTATTTTATTTCGCATGCAACCATATTTGTACGCCTCTTGGCATAGCATGGCGACCTATGACTTTAATTTAAGAACTGTATACACTATCTATGTTACACAAATAAAAATGATTTGATTTTATGATTGTGGAGCGGCACTACAAAAATAAATACTTCGCAACAAATCAAGAAAAACGCAAAAAGAGAAGTGGCGCCGTCTACAGTGGGGGATTTCCGTTAAGGTTCTCGAAAATATCATTGACACAATTGCCCCTGTCCTAACAGGCATATTTAATCAATGTTTAGACAGCGGTACGTTTCCTGACTTAATGAAACACAGTAAAGTAGTACCAATTTTCAAATCGGGTAGTAAGAGTGATCCCTCTAATTATAGACCTATATCTGTGCTTCCAGCATTGAGCAAAATTTATGAAAAAATCATGCTGGACCAGATGTTGTCACACTTTAACTTGAATGGAATTTTACATAGTCGACAGTTTGGTTTCACGAAAGGTCGGTCGACGACTGACGCAGGAGTAAAACTCATCAGTCACATTTTGGAATCCTGGGAGAGTTCCCAGGACGCAATTGGCATTTTCTGTGACCTCTCAAAAGCGTTTGACTGCGTTGACCACAATACACTGATCTGTAAATTACACCACTACGGAATTCGTGGACAAGCCGCTGATCTTGTACTTTCCTATTTATCAAACAGGCAGCAAAAAGTAAACGTTAATGGGGCGACGTCCTCGGGGTCTCTAGTTAAGATGGGCGTGCTTCAAGGTTCAATTCTTGGCCCTTTTTTATTTCTAGTTTATATAAATGACCTTCCTTACCTGATGGCTAACTTCTCGGACATAATTTTATTCGCTGATGACACTTCTCTTATTTTTAGAATAGATAGAAAAGATACGGATGTCTTACATGTCAATAATAGTCTAGCTGTTCTTTCGAAATGGTTTGCTGCTAATAATCTCTTACTCAATGCGAACAAAACTAAATGTCTTAAGTTCTCGTTACCGAATGTACCCCAAGTAGGTCTAAACTTAAAACTTGATGGCAAGAAACTGGATGCTATTTCGGAAACTGTATTTTTGGGAATTACTTTAGATTCAAAATTGCAATGGGGTGCTCACATTAGAGCTCTTTCAAGTAGATTAAGCTCAGCTGCTTACGCAGTAAGAAAAATAAGGCAGTTGACTGATGTAGCCACAGCTAGGTTAGTTTACTTTGCTTATTTTCACAGTATTATGTCTTATGGCGTTCTGCTGTGGGGATCGGCAGCTGACGTAGATTAAATTTTTATTTTACAAAAGAGGGCAATCCGCGCAATCTATAAAATGGGGCCTCGCGAGTCTCTTAGAAACAAATTCAGCGAAATTGATATACTAACTCTGCCTTCTCTTTATGTCCTAGAAAATATCTTGTATGTTCGCAAAAACTTAGGCCTTTTCAAAAAACGATGCGATTTCCATAATCTGAATACACGTAGTAAAGATGAAATTGTGATTCCAAAATTTAGACTGACTAAAACTAGCAAGTCATTTCTAATAAACAGTATCCGCTTCTATAACAAGTTGCCAAAGTCAGTTACAGAACTTAGCGATGGAAAGTTTAAAACGCACATCAAACGTGTCCTTATCAAAAAAGCATATTATAAGATAAAAGACTACGTTGAAGACAGGGAAGTTTGGCATTAATTCCTTCTGCACATGTGGCTTCCCTGGTACCTCATTAACAGCATAACTATGTGAAAGTCTATTAACTGCTCTCAAATACAAAGTTCTTTTTTATTCTTTTTATTTTTACAATGCTGACATATTCTCGTCATTAATTGACACTATACAACAATTTTATTTAGGTTAATTTTATTTATGTAGATTATTTTACATATTGTGAATGAGAGAACGTTGTAGGCCTTACTGACTGTAGATTTGTAGACGATTTTCTATTCCTAATTCGTCTAAGTACCTGGTACTTATTGACAGGCCTGCGCTGTCCTCCCATGCATTTTATCTCTGTAATTTGAAAATATTGTTAAAGCCAATTATTTTTAAAAGAGTAACCGTGGAGTTTCTTGCCGGCTCTTCTCCATAGGAAACAACGATTTGGAACCGTGCACCTAGCTTCTGACGTTTCATAAGTGCCCATGCAGGTTTATATGAAATAAAAATATTTTGATTGATTGATTGACAGTGCCACAGGCGAACTAAATTAAGAATTCCTACATCACGCAGTCTGAGTTTACCACGACACTCGAAGATATACAAAATCCCGACATCAACTGTCGGGCAGTTGCCCACCAGACACAATACCCGTCTGGTCGGAAGATCCTCATTTATCAACATAGGTATGAGTGAACTTTACACTCTGTTCCTCATACGTCTAAAATTGATTAAGTTTTCATAGAAATTTTCTTATTGAAGTCGCGTTGCACCTGTCTGCCGGAGCCTTTATTGTATAACGCAATAGCCTCGCTGTTTTATGATTATAATATCTGAACATGAAAGGTAATTATTTTATTCTGAAAATACATGGTAATAAAATTATTCATTACCTATGTAGTAATAGGAAAATAAACAATTAAGGATTTCTTACATGCTTGAAGCTATAATATTTTCATTATAATAGTAAGATATCATACAATCTCAACTCATCATTATTTTCCTAGCCTTTTTGGGTCTGCTTCCAGTCTAACCGGATGCAGCTGAATACCAGTATTTTACATGGAGCGACTGCCTATCTGACCTCCACAACCCAGTTACTGGGTAATACGATACCCCTTGGTTAATCTGGATGTCAGACTTTCGGGCTTCTGACGACACGTAACGACTGTCAAAGATCTTCGAATAACAGCCGGGACCAACGGCTTAACGTGCTGTCCGAGGCACGGAGGGGTCTTGATATGTAAAGCTGGTCACCCATCCACGAACTAGCCGCGGCGAGCATAGCTTAACCTGATTGATCAAACCGTGCAGCTGTTATGACTTAGCTACAAGCCCCAATACAATACTAAATTTTAATTTTAATTAATGTTATAAATGCGAAAGTTAGTTTGTTTCGCTTTCATGTTAAAACGGCTAAACGAATTTGAATGAAAATTGGCACATAACCCAAGGCATCGGTACTTTTACAAAGGCAATTTTTTCATCCTGGTTCTCAAACGAACTCGCCCCAGCCACTTCAGGCAATAGCCGGTGACTTCATGTAAATTTACTTTGTATCAATAATTTCGTCACCACTGCTCTCGAACGGTGAAGGAAAACATCGTTAGAAAAATCAAAGACATGCAACATCGATACGCTAAGAAGATGAATAATATGCAAGCTATGCAAAGGCTAGCTAAGGCATACCTATGTAAGCTATCACACCCTTTATACCAGGGGCCAGTCTGCTATTCCAATAGTGTCAGAATGGTCTATCATTGATTTCATAATTGTTGATTTTGACAAGTTTGGTAATTTACTAATATAATGGCGTCATTATGACTTTCCAGTGGTCAGCCGCTGACACTCCATTGAAAGAAATGACATTTATTGGTAATCTCATACATAATGACAAATGAATGACTGACTTAGGGGGTAATCTGCTAAAATTTTGTTAGTTCTTAAAATAATAAGTTAAAAAATTATATGCAAGAATATATACATATAAATCAAATCTGGCAAGAATAAATGTTCAAATTTAGTAGTATTCTTTCGAAAATCATTTCTACTAACGGGTTTTATAATAATGGCAATACGACAACGCCACTATAACACAATTCTATTACGAGACCATTGAACGACCACTGATCGACCATTATGAATTTAGCAGATTACGAACTTTTAGTAAAATGACGATGGGATCGTGTTGGAATGACGAATTAAAAAAAAATAGCAGACTAAGGCCCCTGGAGGCTTTTATTTTGGTATTATGCTTTGTTACATTATTTTAATTTTTATTCTTTGTGCTTTAGTTAAGTTTTCATTTTATTTGTTTATATATTGGCTTGTGGCTAAGTAACAATAGCTGCTCGGGTCGATCGATCAGGTTAAGCTACGCTTGCCGCGGTTGGTCCGTGGATGGGTGACCATCTTTACATACCAAGACCCTCCGTGCCTCGGAAAGCACGTTAAGCCGTTGGTCCCGGCTGTCATTTGTGGATCTTTGACAGTCGTTACGGGTCGTCAGAAGCCCGAAAGTCTGACAACCAGTCTTACCAAGGGGTATCGTTTTACCCAGTAACTCGGTTGTGGAGGTCAGATAGGCAGTCGCTCCATGTAAAATACTGGTATTCAGCTGCATCCGGTTAGACTGGAAGCTGACCCCAACATAGTTGGGAAAAGGCTAGGCAGATGATGATATTGGCATGGTTAGCTGACATAATGACTAATTTTATTCAATTAATGTTCTGTGTCTCTTATTGTTTATTGGGGGCTTGTGGCTAAGTAACTATAGCTGCGCGGGTCGATCGATCAGGTTAAGCTACGCTTGCCGCGGATGGTCCGTGGATGGGTGACCAGCTTTACATACCAAGACCCCTCCGTGCCTCGGAAAGTACGTTAAGCCGTTGGTCTCGGCTGTCATTTGTGGATCTTTGACAGTCGTTACGGGTCGTCAGAAGCCCGAAAGTCTGACAACCAGACTAACCAAGGGATATCGAATTACCCAGTAACTGGGTTGTGGAGGTCAAATAGGCAGTCGCTCCATGTAAAATACTGGTATTCAGCTGCATCCGGTTAGACTGGAAGCCGACCCCAACTTAGTTGGGAAAAGGCTAGGCAGATGATGTCTCTTATTGTTTATTACTTTGCTTAAGTATGTGTAGAATCAAGTCTATCCGACTAAACAGACAGCTGTGCTGCTGGGGAATTTGTTGCGCCACTTCTTCTTCCCAGCTAAAGCACTAGGAAGTGGTGAAAAGTGGGCGTTTTTGGACCGTCTTATTCAAACTCAAACTCAATCTCAAACTCAAAGCATTTATTTCAAATAAACCAATTACAGGCACTTTTGAATTGTCAAGGTCGGTGAGTTAGAAAGATGAAGCTAGTTGCCCATTCCAAAGCGTAGGTACCTATGGAGAAGAACGGGCAAGAAACTCCATGGACACTCTTTTAAAATCAAGATTTTGTTACAAAAAGTTGGTTACATCATTATGTTGAAATTATCAATGTGAGAACGATGTAAAAAGTGCACATTAAAAGCGTCCGTAATTAAAATAAAATAACAATTAAAATAAGCCGTGGGAGCTAAGAGATGACCAGTCCCTACTGGCGGCGCCCGTTCACGGACATGACGTATGCATCAGCACCATTCAGCTCAACCATTTTGAAGGGAACTTAATGATCCAACACACACGCCACCACCAGCGAGACATTTGAGTGAGCATGACATACTCTCAGCTGCCAGGGCACATTCAAGTCAATGAAAGACGTACCCTGTAAATGTTTGCATTATAGTAGGAACATAGTGCTCACACATATGCTATGCAATTATACAATACAAAAATTTGAATTTATACAATGCAAAGATATCTAGCTTTTACAGTCTTCAGCAGCTCCAACAATGTTTTCAATGTTATTCAATTTAGTTTAAGCTACCTTTAGTTTAAGCTACCTTGTGGAGCAGGACAAGCAGCGTTTAGCCAAGCATTTTTGTCAGCGATGTAATCCCCCAACTTATAATAAGCATGGCTGCATAGTGTGCGTTTTATACAGGATTTAAATTTCGATTCATTCAGTTCGAGTATGTGGGGAGGTATTTTATTGTAACATTTTAAACAGTACCCCATGAAGGATGAGTCTACTTTAGCCAGTCTGAAGCCTGGTTGAACCAATTGGTGCCTATTTCTCGTTCTAATGGTGTGTCTTTCACCTCGTTTACTGAAAAGATTTAAGTTTTTCCTAACGTACATGATGTTCTCATAGATATATTGACAAGGTACCGTCATGATATTAATAACTTTGAACAGTTCCCTTAGAGAATCCCGCGTACGGAGGCCATATATTGCTCTAATGGCTCTTTTCTGCAGGATAAAAATAGACTCGATATCTGCAGCCCGTCCCCATAGTAAAATACCGTATGACATGATACTATGAAAGTAACTGAAATAGACTAGCCTCGCTGTTTCTACATTAGTGAATTGGCGGATTTTTCTTACAGCATATGCTGCTGAACTTAGCCGTCCTGCAAGAGCTGTTAAATGAGGACTCCACTGTAGTTTTGAGTCGAGCGTGATCCCTAGGAAAACAGTTTTATCGACGAATTCTAGTTTCTCTTTATTCAATACTACGTCACAATCAGTACTTTTAACATTTGGTAAAGCAAATCTTATGCATTTAGTTTTTTTCCCATTTAACACTAAATTATTAGCAGTGAACCAATTTTGTACCAGCAGTAGGGCATTATTTACGTCGTCAAGATTTGATGCACGTCTATTTATTTTAAAAATTAAGGATGTATCGTCAGCAAATAACACCATTTGTGGTTGGTTTTTTAATAAATGGGGTAGATCATTAATATATACTAAAAAGAGGAAAGGACCTAATATTGAGCCTTGTGGAACACCCATTTTTATTTTTAAACCATTTGAATTGACACCATTTATATGAACTTTTTGCTGTCTATCATTTAAATAAGATTTTACTAGACTGAGCGCAAGTTTACCTAGTCCGTAATGCTCAAGTTTTAAAAGCAAGGTTTCGTGATTAACACAGTCAAATGCCTTGGAGAGGTCACAAAAAATTCCAATGGCATCCTGAGCCTCCTCCCAAGCTGCAAATATGTGTTTTAATAAGGTAACACCGGCGTCAGTCGTACAACGTCCTTTGGTGAAACCATATTGCTGATCGTGTAAGATTTTGTTGGTATTAAAATGATTAAGCATTTGATTGAGCATTATCTTTTCGAACACCTTGCTGAATACCGGCAGCACGGATACTGGTCTATAATTGTTGGCGTCTTTGCTGTCCCCAGATTTGAATAGTGGTAGAACCTTACTATATTTCATTAAATCCGGGAAGACTCCTTGATCCACACACAAATTAAATATTAAAGCCAAGTATGGTGCTATGGTCTCGATTATGGATGTACAAACTTTTATAGACATTCCCCATAGATCTTCGGACAATTTGATTTTGATTTGCCGAAAAGATTTTAAAACTATTATAGGGGTTATGTGCTTAAATTGAAATTCAACTGGACAGCTTGGAACGTTCGCTCTTAATAAATCAATTGAGACATCGGGGGACGAATTTAAAGAATCCGTCGTTTTAGACGGTATATTAGTAAAGAATTTTACAAATTCTTGAGCTACTTCTATGTTAGAGCTTATGGCACCACGCGAAGTCTCCAATGTATAATCCGTATTTCGTATTTTTTTCCTACCAGTTTCGTTATTAATTACTTTCCAAACTGTTTTTATTTTATTCTCTGCTGTTTGGATCTTGTTGCTAATGTACAAGGCTTTAGCTAACTTACAGGTATTTCTAAAAATTTTGGAATATGTAGCAACATACTTGTTGAAAGTTTCGGTGTTAATGTAAGGCTTAAGGCCATACAGCTCGAACAGTCTTTCCCTGCTTATCCTAATACCTCTAGTAGCCCAGTCACTAAATACAAATTGAGGGCAACTATTTTTTGTTTTCTTTTCTAAAGTTTTACTGAATTCAGTGTGCACTACTGAAAAGAAATCCTCATATAATTTATTTGCATCGTCCATATTATTAACGCCCAGAACATTTAATTTATTGTATAGGGTACTATTGAATTTATTTAATTTGCCCGTCGTTATGGGTCTAAATTGTATTTGCACTTTTTGCAAAGGTGTTCTAAACTTAAAATTAACCGTTTGTCCACTATGATCAGATGGCAGATAATTTACGATGGCTTTCTCCACATATTCACAATCGCAGAAAATATTATCGATACAAGTAGCAGAAGTTGGAGTTACTCTAGTCGGTTCTATAAAAACATTCGATAAATTGAACGATTTAAAAAGGCTTAGTAATCTACTGCTATTTGAATTTTGTTCCAAAATATTGATATTAAAATCACCACTTAAAATTGTGGCTTTATTACTGGATGCAAGTTTCGCTAGGGTATCTTCCATTATTGACTCAAATAAAGAAAAGTTCTGATAATTAGGAGGTCTGTACACGCACACTACAACATGCATATCTAGCTCAACACAGGACAGTTCAATACAATGTTCCACTGATAAACCAACTATGTCATTACGTTGCTTAGATTTTAAACAATTTTTTAGCAATATAATAGAACCTCCACGCTGCATAGATTTACGGTTAAAACAACTGCCCACACTATAGTTTGCATAATTAATTAGCATTTGGTAATCCTTTAACCAATGTTCAGTGAAACAAACAATGTCAAACTTTGTTTTTTCTAAAAACAATTCTATTTCTAGTAATTTGGAAGAAATACCTTGAATATTTTGATGAAATAATTTCAAGGCTTTCTGCTGATCTCCTTTTTGATGCTTAATTATTTTAGAGCAAGAAGATACCTTGTTGTTGTTGGGTATAAGAATATTCTTACTGGTACCTTCTGTTGTCTTACAAACTAGTTTAAAATATTATCCGGAGTTAACCCCAAGACTTCAATAACCTCACCAGGCATTGAGCTCATTGTGAGTGAGGGACATGGAACCTCCTTCGTACAATTTGTAAACAAACTTATAGCATTTGAGCTACATTCGTTCAGGTTCACCACTGATGTGGTGTCAATAACACAAGACTTCGACATACTATTTATGTCTGAGTTTATATAAAAAGCTAATAGCCTTGCTATTATGTGTCTAAAACTAACAGGCAGATACACAGTACCCCTAGTCGAGTTTAAAGTTTCCACAAAACTGTTGGTGTCAAAAAATACAAGCTTGTCACTATAATGACTAACTAAAAAGTGCATATGCTTATTAAGCATATGAATATAATTGTTTTGTCTATTTGTCAATTTTTTAAAATATGGGAAAGCACACAATGTTATTTTACTACAGTTTAACTTTAACAACTCAGTTACATAGTCTGTAATTTCTTCTTTTCTGACCTTAGAACTATTACCTACAAACACAGTAATGTTGGTTTTGGGATTATAATCATTACCTGTTACTGATGCCATTATGCGTTTGTAAGTTGACCCTGGCATACAATAATTTTGAGTGAAGTAAGTCAGATTATTACTAATTAATTTACCTAGACCTCTACCTATACTATCTGAGAACATAACTGAACGGTAGCAATCATTACTATTAAACAATGGACAACTACCAATCTCGAGCTCTGCCACTTGTGATAGATTCTGTACAATATCAGATGCATCTTGGTTGAGAATACAGTCTTGAGACAAACTCTCAGTCTGGGACGGGTCCTCCGTTACCTCAGGCTGGACAGCATCAGAGTTTGACACGTTCTGACACGTACACTGAAACCTTACTAACTCATTTGCAGCAAGAATGTGTTCCTTAATTTGGTTCTGAGAACCCACATATTTAGTGTAAAGGGAACTGAGTCTGTCCTCAAGTTCCTGTATATCAGACTGTAAACGCTGTGTATCAATTTCATATATATTTTTGCAGTTTTCTAATTTAATTTGATAATTGTTTAATTTACTGATTAGATCAACACGTTCTTTCCTCAGTGGAATGTTTTTGGAAAAGTGTTTTTGTTGTTTCTTAAATTGGTTACATTTTTTAATTATTCTATTAAGCTTTGCATATTTTTTTATTTTTTTGTGACTAACTTTATGTATTTTGAAGTTCGAAAAGTGCTGATTCTCAGTCTAATTTGAATAAATGACTTTTGATTTTGATTTTTTAATACATTTACGGTCAATACAATGACAGCGCTTTTATATTGTAGCAGTAAGGGTGATTTTTGAAGTTCATTTGTGACCACTGGCTGACCATTCTATAATATTATTGCATTGAGATACAAAAAACCCGAAATGCACAGTCTGGAACAAAAGTTACACTCAAAACTGTCCCCAATTATACATCACTGGTTATAGTTACGATAAAACATATTTTGTTGCAAATTTAACCTTACACGCATAATCATAAAGTGGTTTTTACAAAGCAATGTCCAAAAAGACTGTCTGAAAGATGACTGACGATACCATTTGACACCTGCGCACATTGCGCCCTATTTATGCGGACGTTTTTGAGACGCTGATTGTGTATCTTGGGCTTTTTGTATATCAATGTCTTCTCGACTGAATCCTCGTCAATTTTCAGACTGACGTCATATTTCAGATATAAACCATAGTATAGCATATTGTATATATAGAACAGGGCTCCAGGAGCAAGTAGCCCCAAGGCAACACAGTACCTAATTAGTGTATTGGATGGGCAACGTAGGGTACGGGGTTTGAATCCATTGTCATACAATTTTAGGAAATTTCGGATGGTACTTTATTCAAGAACAAACCGTATAACCGATGGAATTAATGCGGAAAAGTGTATTTTGCATGGCGCCTTTATTCTTTAATAAACATCCTAAGTGATGGAGGGAACTTAGCGCACACATACTAAAAAAGTGGCTAAAGTTATACCTACATATCTAGTTGGGAAAGCATACTACAGTATTTTAGAATTTTTAAATGATAAAGTGTAATATTACGAATTTAACAATTAATATTTACTTGTATTTTATAATTTTGACAATTTATAATTAGATTACAGGACAATTTAATTGTTTAAACTGAATTTTTAGTTTGTGTAAAAATTTAATAATGTTTTCAGCTTTGTTTAAATGCCCATTGAATGACTTTTCTTACCAATATATTTGTATGCCACAAAGGCCGAACATGACGGATGTTTTTTGTTTATGAACAACCTGCATGCTTTGTGTGTATATTATGTATCTTATCTTATCTTATTTTCATACAGACTTTCATCCCATAATGAGTAATATCTGTTTTTTTTTGTTTGACTTTTTCTAAAAATGAAACCTAGCTAAATCGATTTATCGCCCCCGAAACCCGCTGCATACTAAATTTCATGATCATCGTTGGAGCCGTTTCCGAGATTCAGATTGTATATATATACAAGAATTGGTTTGAGCTGGGCGTTGATGAGTCCGTCAGTCAGTCAGTCAGGACTTTTCTTTTTATTTATATAGATATATAACTTCGTCATTTAAAGATTTTTTCTTGGGCTATGTAGGTAATTAATCCGTAGATGGGAGAACACGTTAAGCCGTTGGTCCCATCTTTGACAGTCGTTACGAGTCGCCGGAAGCCCAAAAGTCTGACCAGTCTTACCAAGGAGTATCGTGTAACCCAGTAACTGGGTTGTGGAGGTAAGGTAAGCGGTGGCTCCATGTAAAATACCTGTGTTCAGCTAGACTGAACAACAACCACCCCTTGGTGAGACTGGTTGTCAGTCTTTCGGGCTTCTGACGACCCGTAACGATGTAAAGATTTACACATGACAGCCGGAACGCAGACTAGGTTTGTAATGGATCTGAATCCATGGACTGACATCAGTAACCGTAGATTAAACTCTGGTTGCCTTTCGCGGCTTTATCTGATACTAAATTAAATTCTCGTGCCGTACGACATGAGATAATGGTTACAAACATCGCCTAAAGGCTACATGTCTTACAAGAGAGTAAGCTGAAGTTAATCTTAATTCTAAACAAACGTAATGGGTTTCTTGTTAAAAATTAGAACCATTTATATTATAAAGTCGGTTGGAAGGGTTCTAATCAAAGATAAACTTACTGACTATCTTCTATATAAATTAAAAGGAAAGTCCTGACTGACTGACTGACTCATCAACGCCCAGCCCAAACCCTTGGACCTAGAAAGCTGAAATTTTGCACTGAGGTTCTCTTTATAATGTAGACAAGGAGTGAGGAACGAATTTTCAAAATTCAACCCCTAAAGGATTCAAATAGGGGATGAAAGTTCCGCGCGGGCGAAGCCGCTGGCGAAAGTAGAAAAAAAAAAAAAACTCCAACCCAAACAAAAACCTCTAAAAAGTGAAAAATGTATAATTATTGGCCTTTAAAGTTGTGGGTAATATTTGATCAAGACATTATGTATGTCTCGCTTAAATCTGCGCAGCTTTACGTATGTTCCCCGCAGTGAAGCTTGCCCAATTAATAAATAAATAAAAACAAAATTTATTTATTTCAGACTAATAAATTGACCATATTTTGTTAGTATAACATTATCTAAAAAAGATATGTTAGTTGTGACGAGATCAATTGTATTTAAATTAAATTGATATAATTTAGTAAAAAATTAAATTGAAATAAATTACAATTAAATTAAAATAAATTAAACTGAAATTTATTACGATAAATTAAATTAATTTATCCTCATTCTCCGTTGCTATTTCATAATCAGACTCTACTGATGACAGGTGCCAGGGCATGCCTTTCGTTCGAAAGAGATACCGCGGCCCCTGGCATACGGGCTACTGAGGGAACACGGGTGGGTTTTAGTCAGTAAAAGTCTGACACGCCCTCCTGCTCCACCCAGAGCGGGAGAAGTTATTTGATGATTTCCCAACCAAAAAACAAAAAAAAAACCCTGCTTGCCTTAACTTAATTACCTATTAAAGGAAACATTTTCAACATTACATTATCTTAAACACTATGTTAGTTGTGACGAGATCATTTTTATTTAAAGTACATTGAAATATGTTAATAATAATTAAATTGAAATAACTTACAATTAAATTAAAATAAATTAATATGAAATTAATTACATTGAAATTAATAAAGATAAATTAAATTAATTTATCCTCATTCCTTCATTGGATATTGTGGCGCAGACTGAGATAGGCCTTTGTCCAGCAGTGGACTGCGATAGGCTGAGTTGATTGATTGATTGATATCCTCATTCCCCGTTGCTATTTCATAATCAGACTGTTAGGGACCTAACTAAGGACTAAAACCAAAAGACAGGTTTACTGAAGTTTAATAGTGGATATAATCCGTATATTAGGTAAAATCGTTGATGTAGGTAAACTTAAGGAGTGCGCGCGCGTGCCGTCGTTGGAGACCAGTAGCGAAGTGGTCCGACGACCCACGTCCTGCACGCCGCTCCTCTCGTCGCCGCCACCTCCAGCCGCCTTCCGCTGTCTCACGACAGCAGCCGATGATTGCCGAGGTCGGAGGCGCCCGAACATCCTCCCCGGGTTGAAGTATTCAAGTGAGAGGAAGTGGGCAGACGTTGTTGTAAGCCCGCACAACCGTTCCTCTCTTCGTCTTCAACTGCACTACCCGTGTGGTCCCGTCGCAGCCAGGGAAGACCTTGATAACACGGCCCAGTGGCCACACCAAGGGCGGTTGGCCTTTCTCTTTAATGAGAACCAGTGCTCCCACTGAGAGTTGACCTGTTGCCGCTGTCCATTTGGTTTTTAACTGCAGCAGAGAAACATATTCTAATTGAAACCGGTTCCAAAAATGTTGCTTGATGTGCTCCACTCTTTGGTAGCGCTCCAGTCGCCCGATGTTGAGATCAGTAACCTGTGGATGCGGAACAGATATTAGTGGTCGTCCAATTATGAAGTGTCCAGGAGTGAGAGCAGAAAAATCTAGAGGATCAGTGGAAAGAGGTGTAAGTGGACGGGAGTTTAAGACGGCCTCTATTTGAGTCAAGCACGTGGCCATCTCCTCGTATGTTAAGTGCGTTAAGCCTAAAAGTCTCTTTAAATGATGTTTCGTAGACTTGACGGCGGCTTCAGCAATGCCATTGAAGTGGGGCGAGTATGGAGGCGCAAAAGAAAACTTAATGCCTTGTTGAGCAACTTCAGACACGAGATTCGAGTCTTGTAAGAACTTACGTAGCTCATTGCAAGTACCTATAAAGTTGGTCCCATTGTCGGACAAGATGCTTTCGGGTTTGCCACGACGAGCCACGAAACGGTTCAAAGCAGCCATGTAGGATTCTTTCGTAAGGTCTGTAACAAGCTCAATGTGAACAGCCTTAACGGCAACGCAAACAAAAAAAAAAAAAAATACACAGGTACGCCTTTATAAGCCTGCACCCTCGCCCTTTGCGGTCAGCTATCAGCACTGGCCCAGCATAATCCATACTACAATTTAAAAATGGGTGTTCTAAATGTGTCCTTGCAGAGGGCAACTGACCCATTGTAGGTTGCACAATTTGACACTTGAATTTAAAGCATTTGATGCATTTTTTTACTACACATTTGGAGAGGTTTCTACCACCAAGAGGCCAATACATTTGACGTATATTTGCCAAGAGCAGCTGAGGGCCGGCGTGTAAGCCGTCGAGATGATATTTATGAAATATTATTTTTGTTATATGGTGCTTACCACATAATAATACGGGGTGCTTGACATTATAATCATAAGGTGAGTTGTCAAGTCTCCCTCCCACACGTATGAGACCATTGGAATCTGTAAAGGGACTCAAAGAAATAAGCCTGTTTTTGTTTGGTAACGACTTTCCTGATTGCAATAAATTATACTCATTAGGAAACATATCCATTTGAGCATGACGTAAAATAAAATTTGTAGAATTTGCAAGTTCTTCACAGGAAAGGGAACCAAGGAATTTTGTATGTTTATGTTTTAAATTGTAAACAAATCTTAACATGTAAGCGACGATTCTCTTTAAGTGATCATAATTGGAATATTTGTGAATGAGTGATTTCATGAATGAATGATTATTATTATGATGTGATAAATGATTTGAGAATAAATTGTTGTATGATTGATGATTGGATGAGTGATCAGTGAAGTGTGATGATACAACTTCAGGTAGATCTTGTTTCAAGTTCTCATTGGGCATTTTTGGCCAATATGCTTCATCATTTAACAAAAACTGAGGACCTGACCACCACAAAGAACACTCGCTGATAAGGTCAGCCTTCAGCCCGCGAGAAACAAGATCCGCCGGATTTTCCTTCGACGGCACGTAGCTCCACGTGTGCCCTGTAGTGCATTCTTGTATTTCATTGATACGATTACGGACAAAAGGTTTTAATAAATTTGGTGTCATGGAAAGCCAACTTAACACTATTGTCGAATCGCACCAAAAGTAACATTTACTAACGGGTTTGGTGAAGGAATTCCGTACATTAACACACAGTCTTGCTCCTAATAAAGCCCCACATAACTCAAGTCTAGGGATGGTTGTTGGCTTGATTGGTGCAACACGATTTTTAGATACCAACATCTGTACACTTACCAACCCATTCTTAGTGCTAGACTTTACATAAATACATGCACCGTAGGCCTTTTCGGATGCATCTGTAAACACATGAATCTCATTTACAGTTGAATTGTCACATGAAATCCACCGGGGTATTTTAAGGGTATTTAAACATGGCAGACTATTCACGAACATTAACCAGGAGGTATGTATTTCATCTGGTACTTGCTCGTCCCAGTCACACTTAGCCGTCCATAGACTTTGGATGATAATTTTAGCCTTGATAATGCAAGGACCTACCAGACCTAATGGGTCAAATATTTGACTTATCACTGATAAAATGTGGCGCTTTGTGATTGGTTTGCTGGTATCCACCGAAATTGAAAACTCGAGAGAATCAGATTTACATAACCAATATAGGCCTAACGTTTTTGAGGACACGTTTCTATCCTCAGACAAGTTCAACCTACTAGAATGCCCTGAACCACCGGCTATTTCTGTTAAAAGCTCTAAACTATTAGATTGCCACTTTCTCAAATGAAAGTTAGCTGACGCTAAAATGGATGCAACTTCTTTACCCATCTTGATCACCTCGGAAACCGAGTCGCCACCACTCAGATAATCGTCGACATAAAAATCTCGTTCAATGGACGATTTTACAATGTCATTGGAGGCGGTTGTTGCTAGACTGACTAAGGTCTTTGTAGCTAAATAAGGGGCAGAAGCTGTGCCATAAGTAACAGTATTAAGACTGTACGTTTGAAGTGGTAGCTTAGGATCAGCACGAAAGATTATTTGTTGTAAACAACGTTGTGATGGTGTTACCTGAATGGCCCTATACATCTTTTCTATATCACCAGAAATAACGAACTTGTGCTGACGGAAACGCAGCAATATAGAAAAGAGATCGTCTTGAACAGTGGGCCCCACCATTTGGATGTCATTAAATGACATTCCAGAAGTCGTCGCTGCTGATGCATCGAAGACCACCCTGAGCTTAGTTGTGGTACTGGATTCTCGGATGACGCCATGATGTGGCAAAAAATACTCAATTTTGTTCCCTGAATGAGGTTTCTTTGTGGAGTTATTCACAGTCATATGCCCTAAGCTCACGTACTCTTCGATGAATGCTACATATCTTTCCTTAAAAGCAGGATCACGTTGGAAACGACGTTCCAAAGATAAAAATCGGCGTTTAGCCATTTCATAAGACTCGCCTAACTCACTGGGATCATGTTTAAGAGGCATTGTAACTATGAATTGCCCGTTTTGATCACGCACAGTGTTAACACGAAAACTATCTTCGCAAGCTCGTTCTTCCTGTGACAAGGAATGCTCAGAAGGAACGGAATCGAGCTCCCAAAACTTATTTAGACTGTTATTTAAATCGTTCATGGAAATATTGCAAAAATGTGAATGTATATTTTTGGATGGATGTTTTGGAAGAGCCACAGAGCCTGATACTATCCATCCAAGCCTTGTCTCATGTAACTTGGGCTGATTTTTGCCTAAATTAATAGATGCACCGCCTAGAATATTCCAAAATATTTCAGCACCAACTAGTATGTCAATCTCTGATGGAACATTGAATGACGGATCGGCCAGATTTAAATCTAATGGAATGGGTATGTTACTTATGTCCACTAAAGTAGACAGAAGTAATTTGGTAATTGTGGGTAATATGAAACAATCTAAATCTGTCTTATAGCTGCCGCTGCATGATTCAATGGTTAGTTTGCAAGACCGTGTACTTAATGTAGTATGACTGTTAATACCTGTCACCGTGGAACTCCTAGCGAGGAAGTCCTAGCTTATCACATAGTTTCTGCGTAATAAAATTAGCTGTGCTACCATTATCGAGCAGGATCCTGGCGTCACTCCTGATGCCTCGGTGATTCACCACTCTCACCAGTGCTGTGGACAGGAAAATATGAGAGGTAGTATGTTGCGACTGAGCGTCACTCGACATGGCGATATTTTCTGAGGTGCCGTTATGTGGAGCGGCACCGCCAGAAACATCAGTAGGCAATGCTACGCTATTGGGCATAGGATCTTGGAAATTAGTAGACTGTTCCACATGTAAAAGTGTATTATGTCTACCTTTACAATATTTGCAAGGAGCTAATCTACATCGTTTTGTTAAGTGACCACTACGTAAACAGTTAAAACAAACTTTAAATTCTTTAACCTTTAATATGCGTTGTTCTACGTTCAGTTTTCGAAAGCCTTCACAAGTGTATAACAGATGATTTTGAGTACATAAGGGACATTTTGTTTTATATTTTTGATTTGAATTATCGCTTTGATTAGTTGCTATTATTAATGATTTATGTTTATTTTCTACTTGATTGTTATTAGTGTTAGTATTATTTTCTATATTAAGTGTGATTTTGTTATGTTCTAATGTCTCCAATAAATCAGCTTTTTTGCTAATAAACGAACAAAATTGAGTGACCGTCGGTTTTGTTGGTATGCTGTTACGATGAGCTTCCCATTCCCTGCTAGTGATAGGATCTAATTTAATTGCCATCATATAAATAATTAACGTATCCCAACTGTCCGTGGGCTCGTTCATTGTATTAAGGGCTCTAATATTTTTATTAATAAGATCTATTAAACGACGCAAAGAAGTGGATGATTCTTTTGTAATACAATCTACATTAAACAATGCCTTAACATGGGTATCTACCAAAAGCCTACTATTATCAAAGCGGTCGCTTAGTAACTTCCACGCCATTTCATAATTATCACCTTTAAATCTATATTTTTTATTATTTCTAAAGCATCGCCTTTAAGGGACGCACCGTGCTCACCATATTTTAATAACCTATTAATGGAACAAAATTCCATGATTAAAAGCCGAACCCAGCATAGTTAGAAAAAGCCAAGCAGATGATGATTGTACTCCATCAACGTATTAGTAAATCTAACAAAGAAACACGTTGTTTGCTTAACAGAATCTACCTGCTAGCAATATTTTTATAAACCATACCTCCATATTATTCTCCTTTGGGATAGAATTCAGAATATAACGTTGAAATAACAAAATTATATTTGTTCAGTAAAAACCAGTTCTGATTTGCAAATGAATGTATTTTTCTATCGTTATACATACATTCTTTCTGATATTTAAATAACGATGTTGTTTTTAATAGATTTGGTTCTTTTATCATTTGATTATAAATCATTCGACATTTGAAACGAGAACCGTTTATACATGTAATGGGTAGCTCGCTGTCCGGTAAGGACCAAGCCCGGGTCGACGGCGCGTTGTGTTCCACGCGCGCTTGAAAGAGATGTCAGCATCAACTGGTGGGGTCTGCAAGGGCCGATGCCTGCCAGGGGTGCGGGTTGTTCGAAAGAGATACCATGGCCCCTGGCATACAGGCAACTGAAGTAACACGGGTGGGTTTTAGTCAGTAAAATTCTGACATGCCCTTCCGCTTCTGCTGACCATCTTTACATACCAAGACCCCATCGTGCCACGCTAAGCCGTTGGTCCCTGTTGTCATTCGTAAATCTTTGACAGTCGTTACAGTCAGAAGCTCGAAAATCTGACAACCAGTTTTACCAAGGGGTATCGTATCAAACTCAAACTCAAACTCAAAGCATTTATTTCAATTAGACCTTTCACAGGCACTTTTGAATTGTCAAACAAAAATCGAAGTTGAAGCTAGGTGCCCATTCCAAAAACGTAGATCTCTCTGGAGAAGAACGGGCAAGAAACTCCAAGGACACTCTTTTAAATCGTGGGTATTACAAAATTTGTGTGTGTGGGAACATTATTCTTGGTGCTTCTATATGTGAGAACAATGTAAAAAAATGTAATAAAATAAATTAAAAAAAATAAGATTCAAAATAAGCCATGGCAGATAAGAGATGACCAGTCTCAACCGACGGCGCCCGTTCACGAACTTGACGCATGGATCAGCACCATCCAGCTCAACCATTTTCTAGGGAACCGAATGATCCAACACACACGCCACCATCAGTGAGACATTTAAGTGAGCATGACATACTCTCAACTACCACGTTTTTTCAAGTCGACGTACATTAAAACAACATATTATAAGGATGCATGGTACTCACATTTACAAAAATTTGACAAAATGCTTCTAAATTATACAAAACTATAGTTTCAATCCTATTTGAGAAATTCATAAAATTTGACTTCCAAAAAGAAAGAAAAATATATAATAAGTATCTATTGAAATTTTAATAAATAATACTTGGTTCAGTAAAATCAAAAACAAAATCGTAATGTCACAAAATTAATAAAAATAGGAACAGAAATGTTCGCAATGTCAGAAAAATAATAATAATAGGAACAGAAGTGTTCGTAATGTCAGAAAACATAAAAAAAAAGGGGAAGCATCTCTTCCAAATATTAAAATGTTAATTAGTAACCCCAGGTGGCTGTGGAGCAGGACCAGCATTAAGCCAGGCATTTTTATCTAAGATATAATCATCTAACTTATAATATGCTTGTCTACATAGTGTGCGTTTAATGCATGACTTAAATTTATTTTCACTTAGTTCAAGAATATCGACTGGTAGTTTATTATAACATTTTACACAGTACCCCATAAAAGAAGTATGTACTTTAGACAATCTGAAACGTGGTTGATCTAATTTGTTCCTATTTCTAGTGTTAAAATTATGCCTGTCACTTATCTTACTAAAAAGATGTAGATTTTTCCGAACATACATAATGTTCTCATAAATATATTGAGAAGGTACCGTCATGATGTTAATTGTTTTGAACAGTTCCCTTAGAGATTCGCGTCTGCGGAGGTTGTAAATGGCTCTGACAGCCCTCTTTTGCAGAATAAAGATCGACTCAACATCCGCAGCCCGTCCCCATAGCAAAATACCGTAACCCAGTAACTGGGTTGTGGAGGTCAGATAGGCAGTCCATGTAAAATACTGGTATTCAGCTGCATCCGGTTAGACTGGAAGCCGACCCCAACATAGTGGAAAAGGCCAAGCAGATGATGAGATAGTTATCAGTATTGTCGTTATGTGTGGTTAATGTAATTAAGGTGACACTTGTCCAATTTTTTCCATACAAACTTCGGGAGGGTTTTACTCCACTGTTTGTCTGTGTACATCATAAATTAAACATGGTATGGTTTTGTCTCATTATTAATATTGTCTGTACGAAAACAGAATACTAAAATAAAAAGCCAGTAAAAAGTTATGAGCCAACAAAGATTCGTTTTTTTGATAATTTAACCTAACTTTGGGCGTGTTTAAGTAATAAAAGGAGCGTAAAATCTCGAAAACCAAGTCGGTACCGACAAAGCTCAATTATCTAAAAGTTCAATAAACTTAATTGGTCATTGATTTATGCAGTGGTTTTTTCAGAAAACCCGATCTTCTGAAGGACTTTTCTTAATTCTTTAAACAGGCGCGCTGTTTTATTTTAACTGATCCTGCAGTTCTCTCAATAATGTTGTGCGTGTAGACTAGCGTCTAACTGCTCATCACTGATACTACCTCTGTCAGACACGAAGCCTGGTGACACAGCGTGCTTTTTAGCCAGGCCCACCAGTGAGTTCGAGCCCGCGACTTGTGTACCCTTAAGCGTGGGTATTTATCGTTGACCAGTAGACCCACGAGTTGGTTTTAAGAACAAGATTATAATGTTTTTAATTCCAATTCTTTTGTTTCAGAAAAATCCTACGTTGTCTGCAATGGTCATCCCGAATGGGCCCGTGTCTTCACCTCCGAAAGGTAAGTGTAATAAATTAACCAATCCAAAAATTGACGAGGTTATGCTTTCGACGAGTTTATTAAAAGAGTAACAGTGGAGTTCTTGCTCATTCTTCTACATAAGAAACTACATTTTGGAAGGGGCGACTAGAAATGTAAATGTTTACGTTCAAAAATGCCTTTTAAGTGTTTATTTGAAATAAATGGTTTGACTTGACTTTTAAGATAATTGTATTAACAACATTTCTTCCCGTTTTTCTGGGCGCATATTACGTGATTCTGTTTTCGTTCAGTTGAGCAAACTCACGCAGTGTTTTTTTTTTGGGTGGGAAATCATCGAATGACTTCTCCCGTTCTGGATGGAGCAGGAGGGCGTTCCAGACTTTTACTGACTAAAACCCACCCGTGTTCCCTCAGTTGCCCGTGTGCCAGGGGCGACGGTATCTCTTTCGCTGGCAGGCATCGGCCCTTGCGGACCCCTTGGTCACCCTGCGACGGGTCAACACAGTGGCCCCGCCGCCAACCACTTTTCGGCCGCAGGGGATAGGGAGAGCGGCCAACGCTATACCGACACTCCCCTTTTTGTCCGCTACGTCCGCGTCGGTCGTCGGCTTTAAGGCAAAAGCCTTGACTAGCGGCCCCACCTTTGGGTTCGTGTTCGCTTCCCTGAGCCCCCCCGCAACGACAATGCGGGAATCCACTCGGGGGGGAACTCACGCAGTGGTCTCAAATATAAATTTAAAGAAATGCATGAATACCTACCTACCTACTTGGAATATTATTAATAGTGAAACGGGAAGGTCTAGCAACCGAAATACTGACTACAGCCTGTCTATCAACGACAACATAATCACATCGGACTCGCAAGTTGCCGCGGCTTTTGAAAATTTCTTTACAGATATTCCCGTTTCAACTACAAAATCACTAAACTCATCACCTTCAGTTGCTGAATCTTTGCTTAAGGAAAATGTTAATGTTTGTGATTCAGAATTTCATTTTGAACATATTAGCTGTAGAGATATAATTAAAACCTTTCACACTTTAAATGTAAAAAAGACTGCAGATCTGTGGGGTAATTCTGTAGAAGTTGCTAAGTCTATTATTGACATTGTAGCACCTACTTTAGCTCTTATATTTAATAATTGTATAGACTGTGGGGAGTTTCCTGACCTAATGAAGAATAGTAAAATAATACCTTTGTTTAAATCAGGTAGTACATCAGACCCCACTAATTATAGACCTATTTCAGTACTACCTACCTTTAGTAAAAATTTTGAGAAATTAATTTTAGACCAATTGCAAAGATTTTTTAATAAACATAATTTATTACATAGCAAACAGTTCGGTTTCACAAGGGGTCGTTCAACTACCGATGTCGGTGTTGAACTCTTAGGGCATATTTACAATGCATGGGAAAATAAATACGATGCCTTGGGCATCTTTTGCGATTTATCTAAAGCTTTCGATTGCGTGCTTCATGAAACTCTAATCAGGAAACTCCGCCACTACGGGATCCGGAACACCGCTCTGGATCTTCTTATTTCATACTTGTGTAATAGGATTCAGTGTGTTGATGTAAACGGAAAAAGATCTCCGGGATCCGTAGTATCAATGGGAGTCCCACAGGGCTCAATTCTTGGTCCTTTCTTGTTTCTTATTTATATTAATGACTTGCCTTACCTCATAAAGGATAATCATGATATAGTGTTGTTTGCGGATGACACTTCACTTTTGTTTAAACTTAAACGTCAGCAACTTGATAATGACGATGTAAATAGCGCAATCTCAAAAGTAGTTCACTGGTTCAATGTTAATAATTTGCTTCTTAATGAAAAAAGACCAAATGCATTAAGTTTACGCTACCTCACGTTAAGCAGGTGAAAACTAATGTGTTGATAAAGGGCGAAGAATTGAATCCTGAAGATAGCACTGTATTCTTGGGCTTAACTTTGGATGCCAAGCTTCAGTGGGGCCCACATATAGCTAAATTGTCGAAAAAGCTAAGCTCTGCAGCATACGCTGTTAGAAAAATATTTACAATGCATGGGAAAATAAATACGATGCCTTGGGCATCTTTTGCGATTTATCTAAAGCTTTCGATTGCGTGCTTCATGAAACTCTAATCAGGAAACTCCGCCACTACGGGATCCGGAACACCGCTCTGGATCTTCTTATTTCATACTTGTGTAATAGGATTCAGTGTGTTGATGTAAACGGAAAAAGATCTCCGGGATCCGTAGTATCAATGGGAGTCCCACAGGGCTCAATTCTTGGTCCTTTCTTGTTTCTTATTTATATTAATGACTTGCCTTACCTCATAAAGGATAATCATGATATAGTGTTGTTTGCGGATGACACTTCACTTTTGTTTAAACTTAAACGTCAGCAACTTGATAATGACGATGTAAATAGCGCAATCTCAAAAGTAGTTCACTGGTTCAATGTTAATAATTTGCTTCTTAATGAAAAAAAGACCAAATGCATTAAGTTTACGCTACCTCACGTTAAGCAGGTGAAAACTAATGTGTTGATAAAGGGCGAAGAATTGAATCCTGAAGATAGCACTGTATTCTTGGGCTTAACTTTGGATGCCAAGCTTCAGTGGGGCCCACATATAGCTAAATTGTCGAAAAAGCTAAGCTCTGCAGCATACGCTGTTAGAAAAATTCGTAATTTAACTGATGTAGAGACAGCCCGCTCAGTGTACTTTAGCTATTTTCATAGTGTAATGTCGTATGGTATTCTATTGTGGGGAAATGCCGCCGACATTCAGACTATTTTTGTCTTGCAGAAAAGAGCTGTCCGATCAATTTATAAATTAAGTCCGAGACACTCTCTCAGAGATAAATTTAAGGAGATAAATGTAATGACTGTGCCTTCACAGTATATTTATGAAAATCTTTTATATGCTCATAAAAATATTAAATTGTTTAAAAAATACAGTGATATCCATAGTATAAATACTAGGAACAAACACAAATTTGTTGTACCATCAACAAGGCTCAAGAAAATAGGTGGGTCATTCAGATGTCAATGTATACGCTTTTATAATAAACTTCCAAGCCATGTTCAAGATCTAAGTCTCAATAAATTTAAATCATTCATCAAACGTAAGTTGTGCCTGAAAGCCTTTTATACCGTTAAAGATTATATTGAGGACAAAAAAGCTTGGGATTGACCTGCTCCAATTTTGTATACTGAATGTTGTTTTTTCTTTGTTTTGCTCTTTGACATTTGATTATTATTATATACACTTTGACATTTGATTATTATTATATACACTTTGACATGAATATTTACTTTGAGAAGTATAATATTATTTTTGTTTTAATTATTGTGAATGTGAGAACTATGTGGTATTTTTGGTTTTGTATTTCGTCTCTTTCTCAGTTCGTTTTTAATGTTAATCTGGCAGTTTGAGTACTTTATGCGGCCTACCCAAAGGTCCTTTCTTTGGTATTGTTCGTCAAATCGTTGAGCTCCTCAAGTTCTGAGTTGAGCCGTATGATTACTGATACATGCGTGCACTGAATGGACAGGTCCACTCAACCTGTGTGGTTCTTTCCTCAAAAGACCATTTCAGACACCAATCCACATGGTCTTCACATGATCTGACCAAGATTATGTCTGGACTTTAAAAGAGACTGTGACCTCTGAGTTTGTTTCGGCCTTTCTTCTCAGAGTAGTCAGATAGGAAACGCCGACCTCATCTAGTTTAAAAAAATATGATTGACGTGTAAAAGTGTTTGTACAAACCTACTTACAGAAATAAAATCATTTATCATTTATCATTTACCATTGATTGTTTGGCACAAGAAATAGTAAAAAGTTCGGATTAAATGAATTTAAACCAGAAGGCCAATTCTCGTAATTAAAACCGTTCAAAATCTAGTCGCAGTGTCATCTTAGCGACAAGAAAATGTCAAAAATGTATGAAAAATGTGAACGTTCCCAAAATTAGTAGAATTGCCCTCAGGTTTCTCAATATAGGGCCCACATTAGAAGTTTTAATTTTGTCCCCTATGATATACAACTATACGTTAATTTATAAAACTACTTATTTTAAGTTGCCGTGTGGTGCCGGATGTAAAAAAATAGCACCATCCCATTTCTTCCCGTGGGTGTCGTAGAAGGCGATTAAGGGAATTACTAGAAAATGGGCAGCGGCGTTCTCTATGCATTTTACCACCATTCTGCGATTGCAAACTCGCCTGCCAAGCGTGGCGATTATGGCAAAACCCTTTGGAGGAGACCTATGTCCAGCAGTGGACGTCTTTCGGCTGAAATGATGATGTTGATATTTAAAGACCCTTTTACATGTCAATATTTTAAAACAAAATGGCGCCAGCATTTTCTGATTTACTGATCCTTGAGACGAAAGGCCGAAACAAACTCAAAGATCAAAGTATTTTTTAAAGTCCAGACATAATCTTGGTCAGATCATTGTGAAGACCATGTGGACTATGGACTATGGACTGGTGTCTGAAATAGTCTTTTGAGGACAGAACCACACAGATTGAGTGAACCTGTTCAGTCAGTGCACGTATTAATCAGTATTCATGCAGCTCAACTCAGAACTTGATTTATGAGCTATGACAATTGTCTAAATACTACAAGACAATCCTGATTATCGAGTTAATGTGATTGAAATAATCAACACACACACACACGAAGGCTACACCTACAAGATTCAGGTCAAAGCACAGATTAATTGATGATGTTAAGCAATTAGACCTCGGATGCCTGAACTCTGTTTCCACGTCAAGACGTTTTCTTAGCCTTAGGGGAGTACCGAAATACCTATAGCTATAGACCTATCTATACCAAGCACTCGGTATTCTAGGTAATGTTACAATATCAATATTTAAACTCATATTAAAAGTACTAGAGTTTTATATCCAAGATAAGAATATTTGGAAACATGCTGGTCCTGCTCCAAAGGACAATTTAGAGTCTAGACAAAATCAAACTGGTTGCTAATTGAATTGTATAATTAATTAAATTAACGACATTGATTTACACTCAGTGATTACTTTAACTCACACACTGACTTATTACTTGTTAATATTCTAGGAAAATCGTATACTTACTTTTACAATGTTTGTAAATATGTGAGCACCATGTATCTATCATATTTATTTATCTGTAATTGCTATAATTTCATTTTTTAGCTATTTTGGTATGGTAATTTTATTCTGGGTGCATCGTTTTCACACATAATTATAATTATAATGAATGTACATTCAATATTGTACTTAAAACATTTTAAAAGAGTAACGGTGGAGTTTCTTGCCCGTTCTTCTCCATACGAAACTACATTTTGGAAGGGGCGACTAGAATCAATTCTATTTTAATGTAAATGTTGACGTTCGAAAGTGCCTTTTAAGTACCTGAAATAAATGCTTTGACTTTGACTTTGATCCGTCACGGGCGCCAATATGTACCAACATTTAGTAATGAAAAAATACCTACATTTTAATAGCTTTAATTTCCCTTATGGGGAAGTGGCGTGAACCTTGAAATCCAAATTTTCTTACGTTTTTGTAAAGCCATATATGTGTTAAGTTCGCAAATCATATTTTAATCGGAATACAGGGTTGACACAGACCTGCAATTTTCAAAAAACGTAAGAAAATTTGAATTTCGCTAGCTTCTTTAGCGGATCCTCCTTTTTTGTGGATGGGAAATCATCAAATAACTTCTCCCACTCTAGGCGGATCGGAAGGGCGTGTCAGATTGTTACTGACTAAAACCCACCCGTGTTCCTTCAGTTGCCTGTGCCAGGGCTACGGTAACTATTTCGAACAAATCCCCGACCCTGGCCGGCATCGGCCCTAGCGGACCCCTTCAGTTATTGCTGAGATCTCTTTGAGGCGCGCGTGGAACACAACGCGCCGTTGACCCGGGCTTTGGTCCTTGCCGGACGGCGAGCTATCCGATGTTCGAAAAAACCAAAAGTCATTTATTCAAATTGGGCTGAGAGTCAGCACTTTTTGAACGTCAATATTACATACTAGCAGCGCTCCGCGGTTTCACCCACGTAGTTTCGGTTCCCGTGAGAATACATAGATAAAATACAGCCCATGTCACCCGGGGATAGTGTAGCTTTCCAACAGTGAAATAATTTTTCAAATCGTTTCAGTAGTTGCGGAGCTTATTAAACAAACAAAACTACAAACCAAAAATCAAATCTTTCCTCTTTATTATTAGTATAGATGACAGTTCGCCAAGCCGTCTGCAAGCCCGCGTCTCCGGTAGCCGTGAATCCGCTATGGACTCCCCGACACCGACACCGTAGCGAGTGATCGCCGCCGCCGATCGCCTCCGCGAGGATACGGCGGTGGCCTGCCCAGGCATGGCAGACCTCCACCGTATGATCCACCGTGTGCTCCAGGCGATCCACATAATGGTGACACCCGGGCGTTTCCTCCTGCCTTATCTGGAACTAGCAGATCCTTTATGTAAATTTTTTGCAAAAAAAAAATTTTTGTTCTTCTTCTCTTCGTGTTGATGGTACTGTTTCGTGTTTTTTTTTTTTTTTTTCAGTTGACACTTCTTTAGGCGCGTTGAGCACTTTTTGGATGAAAACAAAAATCATGGAAATCGCGTTACGTCACCGAACGCTTTCCATAAGCTTTATATATTATATGTATACTGTGTATACATGGGTGAACGAGCACAGGAATTAGTTGCGCGTTGATGTCTTGGAAAAGTCCCTTTCTTTCATTAGGAAATTCTAATATTTTTGTACCCGCACTGAGCACGCGTGGTAGAATGTAGCCCACTCCGTCTCGAAGACTTTGTGTCCCAGCAGTGAGAATATTATTGTTCGATTGGTGCCGTAATAGAATAGCACCATCCCATTTCTTCCCGTGGATGTCGTAGAAGGCGACTAAGGGACTTACTAGAGAATGGGCAGCAGCGTTCTCTATGCATTTTACCACCATACTGCGATCGCCAACCCGCCTGCCACGCGTGGCGATTATGACAAAACCCCCCTTTTGGGGGAGACCTATGTCTAGCAGTAGACGTCTTTCGGCTGATGTGTATGTGCGTGTGTGTGAAGCGTTTTCTGAGAGATAACATCCGGAATGAGGTGATCCGGCAGATAACCAAAGTTGTCGACATAGCTCACAGAATTAGCAAGCTGAAGTGGCAATGGGCCGGCCACATTAGCCGAAGAACCGATGACCGTTGGGGTAGACGTGTTCTTGACGTAAGCTGGAGCGACCATGTTCGTAGGGTGGCTGGTAGCAACTTGATGAGAGTTGCCGAGAATCGAGCTGAATGACGTGCAATGCAATAGGATAGGCCTATGTCCAGTCGCGAAGTGATGTAGGTTGATGGTAGCCGATGATGAGGCGTTTGTACTAGTTAAAAGCGGCCAAGTGCAAGTCGGACTCGCCCATGAAGGGTTCCGTAGCAGCAAGTAACATAATACGATTGACGTATAAAAAAAAAAAACTACTTTCTAGATCTCGTTCAAACCAATTTTCGATGGAAGTTTACATGGTAATGTACAACATATTTTTATCATTCTCTTATTTTAGAAGTTACAGGGGGGGGGGGCACATTTTACCACTTTGGAAGTGTCTCTCGCGCAAACTATTCAGTTTAGAAAAAAAAAATACTTAATAGAAACCTCAATATCATTTTTGAAGACCACACGTATGGTGTAAATGATTTTTTTTTTTGAGTTTCAGTTCTAAGAATGGGGACCCCATTTCTTTTTCCATATTTGTGTGAAAATCTTAATGCGTTTCACAGAATAGATCTACTTACCAAGTTTCAACAGCATAGTTCTTATAGTTTCGGAAAATAGTGGCTGTGACATACGGACCGACAGACAGATAGATAGACATGACGAATCCATGAGGGTTCCGTTTTTTGCCATTTGGCTACGGAACCTTAAAAACGCGTTAGTAAGTCGAGGTTCCTCTGTTACTTCAAAATTCCCATTATAATATATAGTAACAAAAGGTATATTCTATAAGCTCTAAGATTCTCATTAATGTATTCTGTTTACCTAACCTCAAGTGTAAGGATTTAAGTGTTGTGCCTCTTGTCGATACATTACTTCCTAATTATATTTCAGTTCAAAGATATTAAGTGGAATTGAGTCGTGGGCTCGAACTCACTGGTGGGTCTGGCTAAAAAGCACGCTGTCTAACCAGGCTTCAAGTCCGACAGAGGTAGTATTAGTGATGAGCAGTTAGACGCTAGTCTACACGCACAATGTTATTCAGTGAGATGCAGGATCATATAGTAAAACAGGCGCGTAAAAAATTAGAAAGGTCCTTTGGAAGATCGGGTTTTATGAAAAAACTGCGACATAAATCAATGACCAAAAAAATTTTATTGAACTTTTAGATATTTGAGCTTTGTCAGTACCGACTTAGTTTTGGAGATTTTACACTTCTTTTATTACTTAACCATGCCCAAAGTTAGGTTAAATTAGCAAGAAAAACGAATCTTTGTTGGCTCTTGACTTTTAAATGGCTTTTTATTTTAGTATTATATTTCCGTTCAGACAATATTAATAATAAGACAAAACCATACCATGTTTAATTTTTGGTGTAGATACATTGTCGAACAGTGGAGTAATACACTCCCGAAGTTTGTATGGAAAAAAATGTCCACTATGTTCACCTTAATATCTCCATAAAGAATTTAGCTTGGACCTGAAGGGTCCCTGGTACCAACTGGTAATCAACCATTTTCGTCTGAAACAAAAACCTACGCAAAATATTTGAAGGGTTGTTCTAGATCTTGACAGTTCGAATGGGGCAAAGCCATTTCGTTGCCTGCCGTTACGCTCATAGGCGTTGCATTCAGTAAACAACCAATATTTACAGTACATACTTAATTCACATAAATATGAAAAAAAAAAAAAAAACACGATGTCATATCTATCTGTCGAGAAAATGCAGTAAGTCATCATTAGAGCTGGAAGACGTCCACTGCTGGACATAGGCCTCCCCCAATTTGGGGGGGCTTGCCATAATCGCCACGCTTAGCAAGCGGGTTAGCGATCGCAGTATGGTGGTAAAATGCATAGAGAATGCTGCTGCCCATTCTCTAGTAATTCCCTTGACACCCACGGGAAGTTTACGTCCAGCACTCACACGGTACAAAATTTATTATGGCTTATTAGTCGGTTCACACGTATTTACTCGCCCGATTCCTGCGAAATGACACTTTTAAATAATTTAATTCACTATTTAGTGATTCGCATGGAGTCAATTTATTTGTAAGTGAATCTGCCACTCCAGAAATGCGTATTAGGCAATGAGGGTGTATATGAATATTCAAGCCACCAGTTGGCGCCACTTTGACAAGAAGTCTTCCAGTTCGACAATGAACTTAAAATATTTGATGTCATTCGTTTCATTCAACAGTTCACCATTCAGTCCGTGAGCGCTTTGACACTTGACAGGTGCCCGGACCTGACGTCTCAGTGCTGCCACCTACTGAACGTTATTTCAGAAAACGCTCACTGGCACGTTTTGAATTTATAAATGCACTTAATTGAATGTACTTTTAGTGACTTTTTCTAATGACTTTATTACATTAAATGCCCAAAAATCTATTAAATTTATTACCTAAAAGTCTGCCAAAAAAAGGCAGTCGCCATGTTAAATATTGGTATCCAGCTGCATGCGGTAAGACTGGAAGCTGAACCAAAAATTGCTGAGCAAAGGCCACGCAGATTATTTTGATCAAATCAAAATATTTTATTTCACATAAACCTGCATGGTGCACGGTTCCAAATTTTTGCTTCCTATGGAAAAGAGCCGGCAAGAAACTCCACGGTTACTCTTTTAAAAATAATTGGCTTTTACAATGTTTTCAAATTACAGTGATAATAGGTATGGGAGGACAGTGCAGGCCTGTCAATAAGTACCAGGTACTTAGAGGAATGAAAGTACGGAACAGAAAATCGTCTACAAATCTACAGTCTGTAAGGCCTACAACGTTCTCTCATTCACATTATGTAAACCATCGAAAGCTGTGTCCTAATAGGGCAACAAAACAAGCCGTGTCCCAACACTACTAAAAGACCGAAATTAGGTTAATTGTATAGTTAAATATTCAAAATGGTTCAACTCGGATTGATGGGTTAACTACGTTCTCCGGGCGGCTTTGCTTCTGTGTATTTTATAGTGAACCTACTTGCTATTTACAGATGGTAAATACTATCTATCTCATTGTACTAGAAAAACAAGATGGAGATGATATTCTTACTTATATTATAAATTAGCTGATCCGTGCCCACTTCGTTGAGCGGTAAACATTTTTATATCACTCCATAGATTACGACACGGTCGCGGTTCCCATATCTATATCGTATTATATCTTAAACTATTCGTCCAAATTATATGCAGTAAAAGGGAAAAGTCTTTTCAAACACTTGAGACGATAAATTTACTTATTTTGATAAGAATTCATAATTAAACAAAATCAAAAAAAAAAATCATCGTAAACATTGTGTCAAACATAAATTGAGGCAGCCCCAGTAAGTTACAAAAGTACTTGTGTCGGAGCTGTCTCGCTCTTCCTGTAAGTGGTAGCTGGGTCATTCTCAGGAGACTCATTATTTGGTTGACTTCGGTGTCATTTTTGTTATCTAATTTAGGCATGAAATATCAAATCTAGAGTTAACACTCTACTCCTAACATGCTTTAAATTAACTCTAGATTTGATATTTCATGTAAACAAGGCCTAAATAAAAATAAAAAAATGACACCGAAGTCAACCACATAATGAGTCTCCTGAGAATGACCCAGCTAACAATGTTTTAGACGGTTAAAAGAAAATAAGAATATAACTTTAATTTAGCAGCTCTTGGTGTGTGTTTGTGTGTGTATGCGTGTGTGAGTGTGTGTTAGTGTGCATGTTTTTTTTATTTTTTTTATTATTGTTGATAATAATGATCTCTCATCGTTAAGGCAGCGTTTGTAAGAAATGTTTTCACTCGACCGTTTTTTCTCCGACTTACTTTGCAAATCAGACTACCGCGAATAAGTCTTTTAACTTTTCGGGTTAAAATATATAGCCTTTGACACTTACAAATAACGTGGCTTTCTATTGGTAAAATAAATTTCATAATCCGTTTAGTGGATCCAGAGATTATACCAGAACCTCACAAACTCACAAACTTTACCTCTATAAAATATTAGTGTAGATAGAACTATAGATAGTATTGTTGTGAAATTTTGTGATAGGTGGATATTTGTTACTCTTTCACGCAAAAACTACAGAAAAGATCTAGATGAAAAAACTTTTTTCCAAAAAAAAAAAAAAAACAACCGACTTAACGGTTAAGGTAACTTTAATTTCGGAAGGCGGTGACAAGAAATTAATAAAATACATATCAAAAGTCACCGACTTTTTCCGCTTTTCAGTTATGGTACCACGCCAATTCGAAATTTCATAATCCTTGGGGTCAAAACAATGCATATTTATGTGATCAATCGCGGTTAATTTGCTGTCTTTTTTCGAAGAGTTCTGTTGTCTGTGTCCGAAACGCATCACTATATGAAATTTAAATGGGACCATTTCGGAATAAACTACTTCCAAAAAAAAAAAAAACAGTTGCAAATCGATATATATATATATATGACGGAGTTATGCCCGAACCTCACCTAACCTAACTCCTAACCGTTAAAGAGTTGTACCTTCCTTCATCAGCTCAGCGTCATGAGATGATGATGACATACGCAAATGTCTCAACAGCTTTAGAAAACAAATGAAAAACATTGTTAATACCTACAAATTTTTAGGGTTGCCCTCGATTTCCCTGGGATTCCATCATCAGATCCTGATTTGGTACCAATGGGACCACCTCAGGAGTATACTCTTTCAAATAAAAAAAGAATTATGAGAATCGGTCCACAAATGAGGGAGAAATCGGGGAACATACATTAAAAAAAAATACGTTCGGTGGAACATATTATAACCTCCTCCTTTTTTTGAAGACAGATAATCACAGATAATTTATAACTTCGATTAACACATAGAATACTTTTTATCTCGGTACTACGTTCCCGTGGGATGATATTCGACCCCAAAGCGAGCGAAGCCGCAGGCAAAAGCTAGTACCCATATAAGGTAGAGTGGTAGGTAGTTCTCGTCACAAATAGCGTAATCTGTGAAGACTAAGGTCTTCAACCAGTGCGTCCTACCAGTTATAACATACAGTGGCGAAACGTGGACACTGACAGTTGGGCTGGTCCTCAAAATACGTGCTCAGCGCGCTATGGAGCGGGATATGCTATGAGTTACCAACATAATAAATAAATAAAATAAAATAGCCTTTATTGCTGTTTCTTTCTTTACAATTAATTATTACATGCCTACTTACTAAAACTAACATGATTTTATCTATTCTAACTTGCATTTGAGTGATCGGCAACTGGCTGTTTGTGTGAAACAGCTTGTCTATCGACAAAGGCCTCCTCTAAAGATTTCCACCTATTTATATTCCTATTGTATTCCTGCCTCTTGCTAAACGGGTCCACACCGGACCACCTATTTTCTTTAGGTCATCTTGCCATCTTTTGGTTTGTCCGCCTCTATTTCTTTTGCTATCTATGGAGACCATTCTGTTACTAACTTAGTCCATTTCTCTATACTTTCTCTAAACATAATGTCCCGTCCAACGCCATTTAAGCTGTCTGTAGGCTGTGTGTTCATTGTTGTGCAAGACTCCTTTCTATTGCATGTTGGCAGACTTTTAATTTATTTTCTTGTAGTTCTGTTAACGCCCATGTCTGGCACCCGTGTAGTAACCATGGCATAATGTTTTTACAACATAGCTCTTATTTATTATTTGTGCCAACAACATCCCCATTTTATATCCAGACTAATCGTAGTCCATGCTAAGGTTGCCTGGAAGAGATCGCGGAAAGCGATAAGGCCGCCCATTGTATATTTTGTAGTAGACCTTGTTTTTTTTTGTAATGTATTTTTTGTGGTGTACAATAAAGTATATATAAATAAATAAATAGCTCCCAGAGTAACCCGACCGTCCCTTGCTCGTTGATGCGCCAGCCCGCGCCGCAGCTGAGCCAGTAGCTTTAAATTCCCCGTTTAATAATCATGAAAACATCTTGATCCAGCCTGTCCCTGATAGTACTAGCTGCCCCCCCCCCCCGCCAGCGACTCCCTGAGCCGAGGTTCGTACCCCACAGGGGGTGCCCTCAGTGCGCAGTCGTTTTAGGTTTAAGTAGGTTTACGCCCTGGCTGGAGGCTTTTAGAATCCTAAAAACCTTCACAGGAAAGTCCGGTTGAGCAGTCACGGCCTCTCAAGGTCAACTGCGAGATGCCATACACAAAAAAAAAAAAACGCAGAGTAAGCAAGCTGAAGTGGCAGTGGGCTGGCCATGTTTGTCATAGGACCGACGGACGGTGGAGCAGACGAGTCCTGGAGTGGAGACCGAAGCGTAGTGTGGGACGCCCCCCAGCTAGATGGACCGACGACCTTAAAAAGGTGGTCAGGGTGTTGTGGAGCAGGCTAGGAGGGGCCTATGTCCAGCAGTGGACTGCGATAGACTGAGTTGGAGATGACAATACAGCAATAAATTAAACTGCGTCTATCAGGGTTGTTATAAATTGTCTAGCTGAACTTCGCAAACGCGATTAGTACCGTTATCTTAACACGATAAAGAAAGTGTACGAGTACCATCTACACGAAAATTAGATGAACACGATAAAACGGAAAATGAATTAACTTGATGTTTTTTTTTTTTTGGGTTGTGGACAGCGATTATTGCAGTCACTAGAAATATCAGTTTATAAAATCGTTTTTGTTTGTGGAGACCTTTTTTTTTTTAGTTTGTTCATGTTTCGGTTACTAATTCAAACATCAACATAGCTAAACATCTCAAAAATCTAAACAACCACCAATTTAAAAAATCTATTATTCACTGGTTAGAAAATTACGACTACGAAGAAACGGAACATCTATTTGGTAGCATTACATAATACCCAGTCACATTTACCACACACTACACACGTAAACACACACACCCCACTTACACAAATACACCCCGTCCACACTTACCCTCACTCTCCATAGAACGGTATGGTAATTTACTATTTTTTAGTATTTGTAATTTTTTTTTTGTATATTTACTCGTTTATAATAGTTTTTTTTTCTTGTATTTTTGTAATCCTACCTTTTAATGCATGCCATAATTTTAACATAAGTATCTCATTTTTGTCTATCTCGCTTCTATATCATATACCCTGTAAATTGAGGAATTCCTAGTAAAAAAGCCAGGGCTACACTGTTGTTGTTACTTGAAGTGAAATAAATAAATAAAATCAAAATTCAATTTCACCCTATAAACAGGTTGGAGGAAGGAACATCGTCGCACAGACTAACCATGAATTCAGCACATTATCCTAACGTAGAAACTTTACGTTGGTTATCAAAACAACACACAACAACACCTGTTTCATAGAAAAGTCCTAAAAACCTACGCGGTCAAAATGTATGGCATAGCAGTTTTTTTTTTTCATGAACAACGAACATTTTCGACGAAGGAGTTGTACTGAATCCATAGTAACAGCGCGCCCACAAAGCACCTAGCACCAAAAAAAAAGTAGCTTCGGGGAAGCAATAAACAAGTACTTCCCCGAAGACACTTTTTTTTTTGGGTATTGGCTTCGCACGGGTTGCGCATTTAGCCAGTGTCAAGTAATTTTTCTTTTCAATCAAGTAAATGGCCCGTTATCAGGCACGAAGTTACAAAACGTCATAGTCGTCTTTAGTCAGTCAAGTCAAAGTTATTGTAAAGCGGTAGTAACTTTACAACCACCTATTAGGAGTTTTTGGGGGGAACACGAAAAGTCCACGTTAGTCACTTTTTTTCACCTTCACTACACTTGTGCACTCACACGTAACTGAATTGAATAATACACTACCAAAATTATACAATTTAATTCGCTATTTCACAAAATCTCATGAAAATGAAAATTCGTGCGACATGTTCCAACGCGATCCCGCCAGAAACACGGAGGCACCTATTTTTAACCGACTTCAAAAAAAGGAGGAGGTTATATGTTCCACCGAACGTATTTAAAAAAAAAAAAGTATTTTCCCCGTTTTCTCCCTCATTTGTGGACCGATTCTCAAAATCATTTTTTTATCTGAAAGAGTATACGGATCTGATGATGGAATTCCAGGGAAATCGAGGGCAACCCTCAAAATTTGTAGATATTAACAATGTTTTTCATGTTTTCTAAAGCTACAACATTTGCGTATGGTCATCATCATTTCATGACGCTGAGCTGATGAAGGAAGGTACAACTCTTTGACGGTTAGGAGTTAGGTAGAGGTTCGGGCATAACTCCATCATATGAAGAGAAAAAAAAAACTAAAAAAAAACAATACATATCTAAAGTCACCGACTTCCGAAATTAAAGTTATTTTTCATTTCTTTTCTAGCGTTTTTTGGAAGTCGGTTGTTTTTTTTTTTTTGAGAAAAGTTTTTTTTTGTTTTGTTAATGACATCTGGCAGGTCACCCTAGGAGGTTATCGGCTGCTAAACCGTACTTGCCTATGGCTGCCTTAACAAGTTAAGGCCTCCGGCCAGGGCTTAAAAACTAAGTGACTACACGCTAAGGGCACCCCCTGTGGGGTTGGGATCTCGGCTTAGGGCGCCGCTAGAAGAGGGCAGCATGGGACGGGATGAATCGGAATGACCCAGAAGCGTTCTTTCGCAAAGGCCTTTGAATACTACCAGTCTGGTTGACTGTCTACTATTCTTGCCACGAGTCATCCTCACATTGATAGTGAGAAGTGAACAGTTGGTCAGTGGACGAATTAAGGTCGCTTTATACTGGACAGCGTAAGTCATACGTTCGGGATTTCGAGTGCAAACGCTACTTCCAAGTTTGTGGCAGTTACTTGCAGCGACAAAGAATGGTAGGTGCAATTACGTAAGTAGTGTTTCAAATATTTATTCAAATATAAGTAAATGTATACATAATAATAATATACTTATACCTATATAAAAACTATACATATGATATAAATACCTAATTAAATCATCATCATCTGCCTAGCCTTTTCCCAACTATGTTGGGGTCGGCTTCCAGTCTAACCGGATGCAGCTGAATACTAGTATTTTACATGGAGCGACTGCCTATCTGACCTCCACAACCCAGTTACTGGGTAATACGATACCCCTTGGTAAGACTGGTTGTCAGACTTTCGGGCTTCTGAGGACCCGTAACGACTGTCAAAGATCCACAAATGACAGCCGGGACCAACGGCTTAACGTGCTTTCCGAGGCACGGAGGGGTCTTGGTGTGTCAAGATGGTCACCCATTCACGGACCAACCGTGGCAAGCGTAGCTTAACCTGATCGATCGACCCGTGCGACTATTGTTACTTAGCCACAAGCCCTTCCTAAATTAAATATAACCACAAATTGTATTAGGTAAATACACATAAATATAATAAAACAAATGAGATAAACAATGGGAAAACATCGTTCTGTTGATACTGTCAGCTTCTTTTGAATATGCTCGCGAACTTTCGCTTGAAAGGATAACCGGTTTTTTTTTTTTTTTTTTGGGTGGGAAATCATCAAATGACTTCTCCTGCTGAGTAGAGCAGGAGGGCGTGTCAGACTTTTACTGACTAAAACCCACCCGTGTTCCCTCAGTAGCCCGTATGCCAGGGGCCGTGGTATCTCTTTCGAACAAACCCGCACCCCTGGCAGGCATCGGCCCTTGCGGACCCCACCAGTGGTTGCTGACATCTTTGACGGCGCGCGTGAGGAACACAACGCGCCGTTCCGTTTACCACTTTTCGGCCGCAGAGGATAGGGAGAGCGGCTGACGCTATACCGACACTCTTCTTCCCCTGCGGCCCCACCGCGTCCGCCATCAAACGGTGGCGGCCCCGTCCAGGCCACGGAAGGGAAGAGCGCTGCTCAGAAGCAACGGCACTCCTCCTCTACCGCAGCCCATAACCCTCAGCCGCGATGCCTCCCATTCGACATCGCGGCCCACCTCAGTTGCGGTGCACCTCACCGCAACCTACTTTTTGGCCGCTACGTCAATGGCTTGAAGGCAAAAGCCCTGACGAGCGGCCCCACCCTTGGGTTCCTCTTGGCTTCACCGTGGGTGGGAGACCACGGTTACTAAGCCCCCCCGCAACGACAATGCGGGAACCCACTCGGGGGGGAAGGATAACCGGTTGGTTGCCATCCTGATTTCCAGGGGGAGCGTATTCCACAGAGGGATAGACTGAGCGAAGAAGGAAGAGTGAATCAAGTCTGTGCGGTGAGTGGGTTATTGAAGAAGGCGATTGTTAGAAGAACGATGATTTTTGTTGTTGTTGACACAAATGTACTGAAAGTGAGGGACTAGATAGCTAGGGGAAGTGGGAGAGTCAAGAAAATAAAACAACCTGGTCAAAGACCTTTGTTCTCTGCGCTGGCGAAAGGGCAACCACTTTAGAAGCGACCATTGCGCAGAGACATGGTCTTGTAGCGGCACTACAAATAAAAATGCTTCACAACAAAATCGAAAAACGCAAAAAGAAAAGTGGCGCCATCTACAATGCCACAGGCGCACTATTCTTAAAAATTCTACATCGCGCAATCAGAGTTTACCACGACACTCGAATAGATAAAAATATCCCGACATCAACTGTCGGGCAGTTGCCCACCGGACACAATACCCGTCTGGATGCGCAGATGAACACGAATCGAATGCAGTAATTGAGAAGACAGTCAAGTTTGTCGAGGAGATCAGCATTCTGATCGTAGTAGCACACATCAACGATCACATCAATCCATTCAATTCCGCTTAGCAATGTAAACAACGCAACGAATATTATGAAACTATCAAAATCAAAGCGATTCGTTATGGTGAAACAAGTCCACATTTTTTCCATACAAACTTCGGGAGGGTTTTACTCCACTGTTTGACAATGTACATCAAAACTTAAACATGGTATGGTTTTGTCTCATTATTAATATTGTACATAAGGAAACGGAATACTAAAATAAAAAGCCGTTAAGATTAGATTAGAGTTATGAGCAAACAAAGATTCGTTTTTCTTGCTAATTTAACGTAACTTTGGACAAATTTAAGTTATAAAAGAAGTGTATAATCTCGAAAACTAAGTCAGTACCGACAAAGCACAATTATCTAAAAGTTCAATAAACTTTATTGGCCATTGATTTATGCAGTGGTTTTTTCAGAAAACCCGATTTTCCGGACACTTTTCTTACGCGCCTGTTTTACTATTACTGATCCTGCAGATCACTCAATAATGTTGTGCGTGTAGACTAGCGTCTAACTGCTCATCACTGATACTACTTTTGTCAGGCACGAAGCCTGGTGAGACAGCGTGCTTTTTAGCCAGGCCCACCAGTGAGTTCGAGCCCGCGACTAGTGTACCCTTAAGTGAAATATCATCACGTCGTCGTCGCCACGTTTCTTTCACGTTGGACACCGTCCAGTATACAACGGCCTTTATTCTATGCCTCCAGGGAAGTTACAATAAAAACTATAAAATAACCGTTCTAATAGAAAAAAACTATGCACAGTATAAATACTGGCGAACTTACAATGTTAATTAAAAATAACTTTGCTCTTTAATAAAAAAGTCAAGCGCTATAAATGAACAAAAAATATTTCAGTTTCGTTTTTAGTGGAATAATTTTTTTATGTGCTTGGTTTAGCTCGCGACTTTGTCCGCATAGGTTCGGGATACTAATTTACTATCCTAGTTGAATATATTTTTATCCTTGACAGTGTAGCCAGAGGTGGAGCTATAATGTATCCGAACTCGTTAATTTCGTCAGTTTTGTGCTTGGTATGGCAATTTATCGCATGCCTATAAAAATTACCAATAAACGTCTATCTGATAATGTTTTTAAAATAGGATACACAGTTCCCAAACCCACACACACCCACTCTCATAACACACTAAATACACACACCCCCTCTCACAACACACACACACCCTGAGAGGGTGGTGAAATAAAAACCTTATATTCTCTCCCACTCAATAGTCCAATACAAACACCTCTATTTACATACACACTTCACAAACACACACACCCTCTCACATCACGCCCACACACACCCTGAGAAGGTGGTGAAATAAAAATCCTATTCTCTCCCACTCAATAGTCTAATAAAAACACCTCTTTTTACATACAGAATTCACAAACACACACACACACCCTCACATAACAAACACACACACAATTTGTGCACAGTTGTCTCCTACTACATGCGACTTAACCATAACAAGCAAAATGTGGGTGTACAATAGATAAACTTCTGCCCATCCCTTCAGGGATAAAGATAAAGTCGTGATGTTACGTTATTTCCTTTGGTTTCTTAAACTCTTGTAATTACAATACATTACAATTCTTTCATGGTTACCATGGTTACCAGCTACGTTGGAACATATGCTATACTTCATGAATTTTATACTGCCAGTTACTGTGTGTGAGTTTAGAGGGTGGTCTAAGTGAGGAGTGGGAGTTTCTGGCGGGATCGCGTTGGAACATGTCGCACAAATATTCATTTTCATGAAATTTCTTGAAATAGCGAATTAAATTGTATAATTTTGGTACTGAATTATTCAATTTAGTTACGTGTGAGTGCACAAGTGTAGTGAAGGTGCAAATAAGTGACTAACGTGGACTTTTCGTGTTCCCCCCAAAAACTCCTAATAGGTTCTTGTAAAGTTACTACCGGTTTACAATAACATTGACTTGACCGACTATGACTTTTTTGTGACTTCGTGCCTATTATCGGGCCATTTACTTGATTGAAAAGTAAAATTACTTGATACTGGCTAAATGTACAATCAAGATTCACTAATGCAGTCGCATACTAAGGGCTATATTGCTATGAAGTGGCGGTCCAGGCCGTACCTACAGCTGTGTGTGTAAGTGATGTATTAACACAAAACTCACCGCTCTACTCACACACTGGCGTTACTCTTTGTATTTTATACATACCGTCGGCGACGACAGACATGACCTTGGTCGGTTCATACCATTGCTAAAATTTACTTTTATAATTTGAGTTCCGGTAGCGTGCAGCGTATCGTCTTGGATTAAGAAACTCATAGGTCTGGGTTCAAATCTCGCGATGAAGCTTTAATTTTTCTTTTCAACAATCATCTTCATCTGTTCTTTTATTATTCGATTTATTAATATACCAGAATAATAATGTAACAAATTTGTTTTATTACTCGTATTGTTATATATATAAAGGTTTAACAATAATAAATGATTACAAAATGTTTATTCGTTATAACTTCATGAAGAATGTATAAAAATAACTAATAATAACTTCTTGTTAAAACAGTTTATTTTCTCTTATAGAACAATTTATTGAAGTAGCTAGTTGGTGAACTATGATAATCAGGCTATTGTATCTTAGTAATATAATAATATTGTGCTGATTACTACTGTGTGTCGGTACTCTAAATAAATCACAATATTCTACAAAAATCTACCCACGTAAAAGTAACAAATGCAGACAAGTTGTCACAATACAATTAAATGACTCAGTAGTACTACTTTTATTCTACTGCGAGTGAGTTCGTTTTAACTCAAACCTCAAAGTTAACAAATCGTATTTAATAGGACTTAAAGAGGTTATAGCTTAAGTGTTCATTTTCATTCCGAAAAGAAGATTGAAACTAAACCTCAAAATAATCCAGATTACGGATAAGACCAAAAAATTATTTGAATATTACTAAAATAAATAAATATTTGTAATTTATAACTTAATGTTAATGTTTTTTCCGTTAACTATGTTTTTTAAGCTGATTCTCGAGCTGGTTTTCCATGATGCCTTGTTTGCCATGAACCTTCTGCGTGGAGTGCACGGCGCACGGTTCGTAAAGATGTGTCGAATAATTCGGCAAAATGTCTTGTCGTTTTGAAACCACTTGTTTCATATTCGCTGAACGTGTGCCTGTTATAGGAGCTGGGGTCTTCCACTTTGCTTTCCACGGGCAAGGCTACCGCCTTCCTCATATCTTTTCACCCACCGACTCACAGTATTTCACTAAAACAAAAAAGGGGTACTGTTAGGCTACTAAGCAAAATACACACTTTATGTATTACCTACTATTTAGAAACAAAATTATTTAAAAGGGCAATTTCACATAGATATTAAGTTTATTGTTATTTTCATCGTTCTATAATCTAGGAAATAAATTTACATTGAAATTTTATATTTTTATTCTATTTAGACATTGTGATAATTTTATAAAACGTTTAAAAATAACTACAAGGATCAGCAGTTACACTTTAATTAAATAAATGTTTAATATTTATATTTAAATCATAATACTCACACTCAGTCCGGTTTCATCACATAGGTATTTGTGATATAGGTATTAAGTCCACTTTTATGCAGCGCAATAATATTCGCTTTCATTTCTATATTTAAATTTGCTTACATTTTAAAATGAATTAGAAGGACGCTAATAGATAAAACACACGTCACTAGCACACAATTATCAACCAACACCGTTCTATAAGTCGCGGTGAATGAGTCGTAAATCATTTAAATTTATTTAGGTTTCTGTGGGTATAATGATAAAGTTTTACGAGTTTAGTGAATAAGAAGAACAGAACAAGAAACTATACTCAAAAGTGATTTTTAAAACAATAAAAAGACTATCACACAGCGAGTGGGATTCGAAACCGCGACTCGCTGCACTCAAACGCGATAATCAAGTGCAGTAACCGCTCAGCTATCATGCCATTTGCTTTAACGGTTGAATTTAGGAAATACATTCATTCGTAAACGTATGAGAGTGTGTGTGTATATAGTATTATAGCCTATAGAAATTGCTTATTATAAGAAGGTCGTAAGTTAAAGCGAAGTGTCAATCTATTGCTTTTTGAGATTGGGGCTCCATTAGTGAGGGCTACTGTACAAACCGTGCGAAGCCAAAACCAAAAAAAAAAAAAGTGACGATTGGTTGCGGTTCGACTTTTGAAATGGTGTGTGGAAAATTACGAAAGTGTTGATTGGCGAACATACTTTATCATTATCGTCATAATTTCAGCCGAAAGACGTTCATTGCTGAACTTGGGCCTCCCCCAAGAACCGCCACTTCGACCGGTTCTGTGCTTCTCGCATCCAGCGGATTTCTGCAGCCTTAATCAGGTTATCAGTCATCTTAGGGGCAATGGAGAGGGCTATGCCTCGAGTTTAACTACGTGATCGAATCAGAAATGAAGAGATCCGTAGGAGAACCAAGGTAGCCGACATTGCCCGAAGAATTGCCAAACCTGAGTGGCAGTGGGCAGGGCACATTGCTCGCAGAACAGATGGCCGATAGTTTCTGGAGTGGCGTCCGACGTAGCGTTGGAAGGCCTCACACAAGATGTCAACATCATCATATCGGCCGGAAGACGTCTACTGCTGGACATAAGCCTCCCCTAAAACGGGGGGATTTGCCATAATCGCCACGCTTGGCAGGCGGGTTGGCGATCGCAGTATGGTGGTCAATTGCATTGAGAATGCTGATGCCCATTCTCTAGTAAGTCCCTTAGTTGCCTTTTACGGCACCCACGGGAAGAAATGAGATGGTGCTATTCTTTTACGTCCGGCACCATACGGAACTCACAAGATGTTGTACGATGATAATACTTACAACACACATAAAATCACGCATTTACAGGCGTGATTGAAAAAAAACCTTCCTGGGATTGCTCCCAGAAAGGTTTTTGTTTTTTGGTGGGTGGGAAATCATCGAATGACTTTTCCCGCTCTGGGTGGAGCAGGAGGGCGTGTCAGACTTTTACTGACTAAAACCCACCCGTGTTCCCTCAGTAGCCTGTGTGCCAGGGGCGACGGTGTCTCTTTCGAACAACCCGCACCCCTGAAAGGCATTGGTCATTGCGGACCCCACCAGTTGTTGCTGACATAATAGACGGCGCGCGTGGAACATAACGCACCGTCCCGCCTACCACTTTTCGGCTGCAGGGGATAGGGAGAGCGGCCAACACTATACCGACACTCCTCTTCCCCTGCAGCCCCACCGCGTCCGCCATCAAACGGTGGCGGCCCCGTCCAGGCCACGGAAGGGAAGAGCGCTGCTCAGAAGCACCGGCACTCCTCCTCTGCCGCAGCCCGTAACCCTCAACCGCGATGCCTCCCATTGGAAATCGCGGCCCGCCTCAGTTGTGGTGCACCTCACCGCAACCTACTTTTTGGCCGCTACGTCATCGGCTTGAAGGCAAAAGCCCTGACGAGCGGCCACACCTTTGGGTTCCTCTTCGCTTCACCGTGGCTGGGAGACCACGGCTACAGAGCCCCCCACAACGACAATGCGGGAACCCACTCGGGGGGATCCCACGAAGGTTAGGTAGAAGGCTAAATACTTCTACATTTTCTTTCGTTTATTTGTAATTTTCTAGATTCACATTTCTCGATTGAATGACTACCTATTTAATGAAATCATGAATATCAAGACTATTTTAATTTAGGTGGTTATTATTGATGATTCTGATCTATATAAAAACGTGAAGCAAAAAGCTTTGTAAGTACTCCTTTTTACGAAAATTACGGACGTAGTTGTGCATATGGAGATCATTCATCCTTCTCCACATTAACTTTATAAAATATTTGCAATTATAAGCTATTGCATAGATTTTATCGCGGGCTTTGAGCGCGGCGACCGAATCAAGAAATTCCGTAACAAAAATAAAACCCAACACCCCTCACTCCGCCTACCATGTAGCTCGGCCGAGCGTTCGCTTAACGATATAATAAAATTAGTTTTCTTATTGGTCACCACGCTCAAAAAGTGTAACTTGAATTAATATCAAAGAAAAAAAAAATACTGCATAAATAAAAAATTAATAAATAATTATAATTACATAAGTTGATAAAAAAATGCTATGCAATAGCTTTCTCGCGGCAGTCCCCGAGTGCCACACGCATTTTTTTTTAAATTGTTGATTTAAATTAGTAATGGGTTGAGTTAAATGAATTTCGACCACTTGGCGAACACAGGTTATTATAATTACAAATATTTCAACCAGACATTTTTTATTTCGTCCCTCTTAAAGCATTAAATATAACTACTTTAGTCAAAACAAGTGTGCCTTGAGCTCAGGCAGAATAAACTTTAAGGAATAAAAAAAAAACGAGATAAATTTTATTCTTTATTTTCCATTATTTTACACCATAACGTAAAACAATGCGTACTGAACCTCCCCGATCTCCACTTACCGCTTGCGCCACACACACAGAAACCCCGCGCAGACTTCCGTATGTACACACTGATTTCCCAAATGAATCGCCCGCGGCTGTAGAACTGTGCGAGGGAACCAAGAAGTTATTAAAATACTTGATTTCCACCGCGATTTTAATCGTATGCTAAGACAACTTGAAAGCTCGTACAGTACCCGGCGATAAATATGGCACATCGACTTTTGGAAAGAGACAATCGGCTCATTTCGGCTCTATGTCAACATACAGTTAGTATGCCAAAAACAATTCTGGCAAAAAAATATACTTAAAAATATACCAAAAGAGTTATCATCATCATCATTTCAGCCGAAAGACGTCCACTGCTGGACATAGGCCTCCCCCAGGCAACTCCATTTCGACCGGTCTTGTGCTTCCCACATCCAGCGGATACCCGCGGCCTTCACAAGGTCATCGGTCCACCTTGTGGGAGGCCTTCCCACTCTACGTCTTTCGGTACGCGGTTGCCACTCCAGAACCTTTCGGCCCCATCGGCCATCTGTTCTGCGAGCAATGCCCACTGCCACTTAAGTTTGGGAATTTGGCAATAAAAGAGTTATGCCAAAATATATTAGTAAAAAAAAATATGCGAAAAAAGGGATCCCCTCCACAAACCAGTTAGTTACTGCTTACATATATTATGTTAACTTAAATAGTCTATAATAATTATAGTAGGATAGAATATAAGAGAGCAGTTGTAGCCTACTGTTTTTTCAACACGGCTTCGGCTGTTTTATTTTATTTAACATTTTATTAAAGACAAAATATTAAAACAGGTTTCTAAATAATAAAACAGGCTTATAAATTCTTGTTTTAATATTCCTTACCATAAACAAAAATGTCACAATAATTAACACACTGGTACATGTCACATAACGACAACCAAAGTCTAAACTTAGTTCAAACTCACCTCAAGTTAAAGTAACTGATTCCTTACCTTGCTACAGCAACCACTGACCACAAAGCGAGCAGTAACGTGTACTGCAACATGTTACAGCAACGTTAGAAGTGCTTGGATATCAGTAAGGCATCTTATTTCACTTGAAACTAAACTAGTGAGATGCTCCTGCTTCGCACGGTTTGAACACTTGACAAATCATCGAGATTTCTTTTTATTATGATATTTTTTTAAATTGTCAAACTTAATGTACCTACATTACTTAATATTTTCCTATAATTGGAAGCGCACACTGTATTTGTCTCTGCTTAATGTAAACTTGCATGTAATTGTGTAGCCTCTGTTGGAGATCCAAATAAATAAATATTTAACATTAATCTATACAAAAGCGAAAGGTCACTCATTCATACATTCATTCACTTACTGATTCATCACGAAATCTCAAAAACTACTTGATCAACGAAGATGAAATTTAGCACAGAGGTAGATAATAAGTAGAAGACGTCAGCTAAGAAAGGATTTTAGGAAACTCTCCCCGTAAAGTGGTGAATTAGGGGGGGTTCTTTCTTCTGGGCCATAGAAGCCTGTTGCAGATAATTTTTTCAACATTTGTTGTTGTCAACAATGTTTTCAACATTGACGCAGGCGGCCATGGGCAGCAAGTAGCCAGTGTTTTATCTATACTAATTGTTTGTTTGAATAAGCTCCGAAACTACTGTTGGGAAGCTACACTATCCCCGGGTGACATAGGCTATATTTTATCCTCGTATTCCCACAGAAACGGGAATTACGCGGGTGAAACCGCAGAGCGCTGCTAGTATAGATATAAACCTTCTAGAATAAATTATCTAAATGGTGAAAACCACAATAAAGTCCGGGAACCAAAAATTCGAAGACATGTGACATCTGAAAAAGAAAAGTGGCACCATCTACAGTGCCACAGGCGAATTATTCTTAGAAATTCTACATCGCGCAATCACAGTTTAACACGACACTCGAATAGATACAACATCCCGACATCAACTGTCGGGCAGTTGCCCACCAGACACAATACCCGTCTGGTCGGAGGATCCTCCTTTTCAATAGAGGATGACCGAACTTTACACCCTGTTCCTCATACCTCTATACTGGCTACACATCTACCAACCCGCACTGGGCCTGCGTGGTGGATTATAGCCCACTCCCTCTCACAGAGAGGAGGCCTGTGTCCCAGCAGTGAGAGGCGGCATGGCATCCTCACCTTCCGCCTGACGCAGGTCCTCACCGGACACGGTTGTTTCGGGAGGTTCCTGTTTCGGATAGGGCGGGAGGAAACGCCCGGGTGTTTCCACTGCGAAGATCGCCCTGAGGACATGGTGGAGCACACGTTGGTGGTCTGCCCTGCTTGGGCGGAGCACCGCCGTGTCCTCGTGGAGGCGATCGGCGGCGGCGATCTCTCGCGTCCGGCCTTGGTCCAGGCCATGGTACGGAGCGAGAGAGCATGGGGAGCCATCACCTCCTTCAGCGAAGCAGTGATGCTCGCGAAGAGGGAGGCGGCGCACGTGAGGGAGAGGCAGCATATGCGCCCTCGCGACCCTAGCCGCCGCAGGATACGGAGACGCCCTGGGCGTCGTGAATCCCAGACCGATTTCCGGCCACCGTAGGCATGGGCTTGCGGACGGCGAGTAATGGGTAGCTCGCTGTCCGGTAAGGACCAAGCCCAAGTCGACGGCGCGTTGTGTTCCACGCGCGCCTCAAAGAGATGTCAGCACAAAAATGATGGGGCCTGCAAGGGCCGATGCCTGTCAGGGGTGCGGGTTCGTTTGAAAGAGATACCACAGCCCCTGGCATACGGGGTACTGAAGGAACACGGGTGGGTTTTAGTCAGTAAAAGTCTGACACGCCCTCCTGCTCCACCCAGAGCGGGAGAAGTTATTTGATGATTTCCCACCCAGAAAAAAAAAAAAAACCTACTCGGATGTCGTATTATCTCTTTAACTATTCGTCCAAATAATATGCAGTAAAAGGGAAAAGTATTTTGTTTTAAACAATACTAAAAATTTCCTCATTTTGATAAGAATTCATAATTATTGATAATAATGACAAATAAACATAACCTAACGATTTATATATTTTTTATTACAAAAACTACTTTTCGTGACTTAAATATAAAAGTTAGACATAATGTATTGTGGCTGACTTTTTTGTAGGAATTATCGAGTTCTACAATTTTTCTCGAGAACTCAATCATATATCTCTCATCGTTAAGGCAACGTTCGTAAGAAACGTTTTCGTTCGACCGTTTTTTCTCCGACTTACTTTGCAAATTCGACTACCACGAAAAAGGCTTTTAATTTTTCGGGGTAATATATAGCATATGACACTCACAAATAACGTGGCTTTCTATTGGTAAAATAATTTTTAAAATCGGTTCAGTAGATCTAGAGATTACCCCCTACAACCTTACACACTTTACCTCTATATAATATTAGTATTAGTTTCGTGTGGTGCCGGACGTAAAGAATAGCACCATCCCATTTCATCCCGTGGGTGTCGAAAAAGGCGACTAAGGGACTTACTAGAGTGGTCAGCAGCGTTCTCAATGCATTTTACCACCATACTGCGATCGCTAACCCGCTTGCCAAGCGTGGCGATTTTAGCAAACCCACCCAAATTGGGGTAGGCCTATGTCCAGCAGTGGACGCCTTTCGGCTGAAATGATGATGATGATGATTATTAATATTGAAGTATTGATGATGCTAAAACCCCCAGGGTTTAGTAATCAAACTCAGGACCCCTAGCTCAGTAGTCGTTCTGGCCACGACGAGACCAACGGGGCAGTCCATATTCTTGTATTAATTCGTATTATATACAGCTAATGTAACCAATTTAGAAACACCCCCCCTTACACCCCCACAGAGCACATGTCAACAGCAGGGACTTATTTCACCCCCGGGCATGTTAGGTTTTTTTGTTAATTTGTAACTTTATCAAATGTTATACTTTCTCTTTGAAGTAGGATAAACTTTGTGATTTCAAAAAATGTGTTCTTTTTTTGTTGTTAAGAATAAAAATTATTTTTTGTTTTGTTCTGTTCTGTGTAACGTTTTGTTTAAGTAGGTCGATTAAATATTTTTTGTATGAAAATTTGTATGTTTGTATGTAAATGTTTTGAAATCATCAGCAGTCGGCTATCAGTATGTAGATACAGCTGAATACCAGTATTTTACATGGAGCGACTGCCTATCTGACCTCCACAAACCAGTTACTGGGTAATACGATACCCCTTGGTAAGACTGGATGTCAAACTTGCGGGTTTCTGACGACCCGTAACGACTGTCACAGATCCACAAATGACAGACGTTGGCCCCGGTACCACTGACGTTAAGCTATTAATATGTAAAGATGGTCTGCCAGGGGTGCGGGTTGTTCGAAAGAGATACCGTTTTTTTTTTGTGTATGGGAGAACATTCAAATAACTTCTCCCGCTCTGGGTGGAGCAAGAGGGCGTGTTAGACTTTTACTGACTAAAGCCCACCCGTGTTCCCTCAGTAGCCTGTATGCCTGGGGCTGCGGTATCTCTTTCGAACAAACCCGCATCCCTGTCAGGCATCGGTCCTTGCCCTTGATTTTGCGGGCCCCATCGGTTTGTGCTGGCATCTCTTTGAGGCGCGCGTGGAACACAACGCGCCGTCGACTTGGGCTTGGCGAGCTACCCATTACTCACCGTCCGCCAGCCCACGCCTACAGTGGCCAGAAATCAGCCTGGGATTCCCGACGCCAAGGGCGTCTCCTGGGGTGGCTAGGGTCGTGAGGGTGCATAGACTGCCTCTCCCTCACGTGCGCCGCCTCCCTCTTCGCGACCATTACTGCTTCGCTGAAGGAGGTGACGGCTACCTATGCACTCTCGCTCCGTACCATGGCCTGAACCAGGGCCGGACACGAGAGATCGCCGCCGCCGATCGCCTCCACGAGGACACGGCGGTGCTCCGCTCAAGCCGGGCAGATCGCCACCGTGTGCTCCACCGTGTCCTCAGGGCGATCGTCGCAGTGGAAACACCCGGGCGTTTCCTCCCGCCTTATCAAAACAGGAACCTCCCGAAACAATCGTGTCCGGTAAGGACCTGCGTCAGGCGGAAGGTGAGGACGCCATGCCGCCTCTCAAACCACTCCTCAAAGAGGGGACTTACCGCCGCAATCGTGGCGTGCCCAAAAGACATATCGTGGCCCCTGGCACACAGACAACTGAAGGCACACGGGTTGGTTTTAGTCAGTAAAAGTCTGACACGCCCTCCTGCTCCACCCAGAGCGGGAGAAGTTATTTGAAGATTTCCCACCCCCAAAAAAAAGAACAGATGGACGACCATCCACGGCTAGTATTATTACAAAATCTAGCCTAAAGTAGTAACCATTATAACGTGGCCGTTGGAATTAGTACATGAAGCGATCTGGCCTCCACAACCCAGTAACTGGGTAACGCAATTTATCTTGGTAACACTGGTTCATCATGAATCACTTTCTCCACCTGCATCAGCTCCTACCACGCTAATTTCTGTCGTTTCTGCCTACCCCATGAGAAAAAGCCGCGATTTTTGAACATATTTAAGAGACCAGTTTATCCTTAAAATCAAATCAAATCATTTTATTTGTCACAATGCAGGTACATAGTTTATATAGGTCTTATTATGATAATGTTAGTCCGCTGCATTCTGCTCGCAAGCATACAAATATTACACACAAGTATAATGAAATATAATATTACAAAAAAAAGACGTCTGTAGGTAAAATTAAAATGTCAATCCAAATACAATTATGTCAAAATTTCAAATATCATTTTCAACAATAATCCTCCGTAAATTCAGTGACTGAGTATTAACATTTATTAATTAAAAATTATTTCAGTCGTTTCCCTGAACAGAAACGCCAAAATAATGTCCTACAGAAACTGTACAAACTATTGAGGTGGGTGCTACGAAAGTCTACGAAACCGTAGCACTTGCTACGCCGTAGGCACGTCTACGAATAATGAGCGCTCAAAACCATTAGTTATCATTTATCTTAAATTATATTATTTCTGTAAATGATTTTGTGAAGGGCTTGTGGCTAATTAATATTAGTCGTACGGGTCGATCGATCAGGTTAAGCTACGCTTGCCGCGGTTGGTCCAGGGATGGGTGACCATCTTTTCATACCAATACCCCTCCGTGCCTCGGAAAGCACGTTAAGCCGTTGGTCCCGGCTGTCATTTGTGGATCTTTGACAGTCGTTACGGGTCGTCAGAAGAGCGAAAATCTGCCAACCGGTCTTACCATGGGGTATCGTATTACCCAGTAACTGGGTTGTGGAGGTCAGATAGGCAGTCGCTCCATGTAAAATACCAGTATTCAGCTGCATCAAGTTAGACTGAAAGTCGGCAGATTATGATGATCAATTAGTAGGTTTGTAAAAAAAAATTTATACGTCAATCATATTTGAAAACTAGATGAGGTCGGCGTTACCTCAAAAAAAAAAACATATAAACCTGCATGGGCACTTATAAAACGTCAGAAGCTAGGTGCACGGTTCCAAATTGTCACTTCCTATGGAGAAGAGCCGGCAAGAAACTCCACGGTTACTCTTTCAAAAATAATTGACTCTAACAATGTTTTCAAATTTCAAATAACTGTGATAATAGGTATATGGGAGGACTGCAGGCCTGTCAATAAGTACCAGGTACATAGAGGAATGAAAATACAGAATAGAAATTCGTCTACAAATCTACAGTCTGTAAGGCCTACAACGTTCTCTCATTCACAATATGTAAAATAATCAACATAAATACAATGAACCTATTTCAACATGATTTCCATAACAATTACTAAAAAATATTCGATATTAAAATTGATGTATAGTGTCAAAAAATTACGAGAATGTGTCAGCATTGTGCATTGTTTGTCAAAATGTATCTGACTGACATCACGCCTTTATTCACCGAACGGTTAATGGGTTAATGGGTAAAGGGTTAAACACATTGATGATTGATGAACAGAGAGATAGTACACCCATTTCGCCAGTTATGTTTATCATCATCATTATTTCAGCCGAAAGACCACTTCTGGATATAGGCTTCCCCCAAGCCCCTCCACTTCAACCGGTTCTGTGCTTCCCGTATCCAGCGGACTCCTGTGGCCCTCACAAGGTCATCGGTCCATCTTGTGGGAGGCCTTACAACACTACGTATTCCGGTACGCGGTCGCCACTCCAGAACCTTTCGGCCCCATCGGCCATCTGTTCTGCGAGCAATGTGCCCTGCCCACTGCCACTTAAGTTTGGCAATTCTTCGGGGTATGTTGGATAGCTTGGTTCTCCTGCGGATTTCTTCATTTCTGATTCGATCACGTAGGGAAACTCCAAGCATAGCCCTCTCCGTTCCCCTTTGGGTGACTTTTAGCCTTCCAATTCCATTGTGAGCGACCGCATTTTAGTAAGTAATTAAGTGATGTTCAAATCCCATGATTACTGATAAATGCGTGCACTGAACGGACAGGCCCACTCAATCTGTGTAGTTCTTTCCTCAAAAGACCATTTCAGACACCAATCCATATGGTCTTCACATGATCTGACCAAGATTATGTCTGGACTTTAAAAGAGACTGTGACCTCTGAGTTTGTTTCGGCCTTTCTTCTCAGAGTAGTCAGATAGGAAACGCCGACTTCATCTAGTTAAAAAAATATGTTGACGTGTAAAAGTGTTTGTACAAACATACTTACAGAAATAAAATAATTTATCACGTAACAGGGAGCAAGCCTATTGCCAATCAATCAAACAATATTTCTTTTAATAATAACATACCGTTCAGACTACCGGTACACAGGTATTCATAGAATTTCCTGACAATGAGCGTGTATGTTGCAGGTAATTCGAGTAACACTACTGGTATTTGATGAAAATGTCTAGCTATTTAGGTTAATGCTGGCAAAAAGTCCCGTTACAGCACACTCCCTCAATTTCCTAGCATACACATACTTACACACTCGTTTTGCCACAGATGTAGATTCTAAAGGTCAATAAAAAAAATAACCATAACCCACAGGACTTCTGTCCATGTGTATAAAAGGTTAATTTAGGTTAAATTGGATTTTAAGAAAATCAAACATACCCTAATAAATAAAAACAATATTTTAATTTTATAATTATCTGGATTTAATGTTGTAAAAGTCCAATACATCTTATAATTAATAGTATAACGAAGTGAGTACTCATAATAAGAATTATTATTATTTGCCTGAGGCAACCCTAATCTATCAAAACCAATATAAGCTTTAGCAGAATGCTCATTTTTAACAATATCAGGAGTACCCATAGATAAAACAAACTCAGATATACGTTGCTTAGAATTAAAAATAGACGTTTCAACACGGTTTTTACATCTAGGATAATAAGTCCACTTAATCATAGCACCTTTCCTCAAAGCTGTACGTTTTACATTCTCATAAGAACCAGTAACCTCAGGCACACTGTCTCGTCAAAGACTTTCGTCTTGAGACACTGTTCTGGAGTGGCGACCGCGTACCGGAAGACGTAACGTGGGAAGGCCTCCCACAAGGTGGACCTTGTGAATGCCGCAGGAATCCGCTGAATGTGGGATCACAAGACCGGTCGAAGTGAAGATGGCCTATGTCCAGCAGTGGACGTCTTTCGGCTGAAATTCTAATGACGACGGGTTTGTTTGTTTATTTGAACGCGGTTAACTTTGGAACTACGAGATAGATTTGAAAAATAATTTTGCCATTTGATAGACCAATGTTTGAGGCGGGCTACATAATGCCATGCTAAGAGGGCATGGGTAGCCGTCACCTCCTTCAGCGAAGCAGTGATGCTCGCGAAGAGGGAGGTGGCGCACGTGAGGGAGAGGCAGTCTATGCGCCCTCGCGACCCTAGCCGCCGAAGGATACGGAGACGCCCCAGGCGTCGGGAATCCCAGGCCGATTTCCGGCCACCGTAGGCATGGGCTTGCGGACGGCGAATAATGGGTAGCTCGCTATCCGGTAAGGACCAATCCCAAGTCGACGGCGCGTTGTGTTCCACGCGCGCCCCAAAGAGATGTCAGCACAAAAAATGATGGGGCCCGCAAGGGCCGATGCCTGTCAGGGGTGCGGGTTTGTTCGAAAGAGATACCACAGCCCCTGGCATACGGGCTACTGAGGAACACGGGTGGGTTTTAGTCAGTAAAAGTCTGACACGCCCTCCTGCTCCACCCAGAGCGGGAGAAGTTACAGATATTTGATGATTTCCCACACAAAAAAAATGCCATGCTGGGTCTCTTATGGACTGAGCAAAAACAGAAAAAGTCAGAAAGAATGCTGAGCGAGAACGGAGTAATAGCGGAATCAGGCAATGCGATGCGACGAGGTAAGTTGGAGGAACGAGAAATTTCACGCGGCCAGTGACGAGGGCAGAAGCTTGTAATGATTTAAAAAAAAAACACTTCCGGAAAAACACTACAACGTGAAAAATGACTTTAATTTCGAAAGGCGGGGGGAAAAATAGTTAAAATACATAACCAAAGTCACCGACTTGGGAAATTAAAGTTATTATTGACTTTGTAGTGTTTTTCCGGAAGTCGGTTGTTTTTTGTATTTTTTTTTTTTTTTTTTTTTTGTAACAGGACCTACCCCACAACAACTCGAAATGTCAACATCTTTGTAGTCAAAACAATTCAAATTTATGCGATAGCAGCAACCACGGTTGATTTGCTGTCATTTTTTGAAGTGTTCCGTTGTCTGTCTCCGAAACGCATCATCATTTCTAGAGATTTAAATAGGACTATGTCCCATTTAAATCATCATCATCAATCATTGGGTAATAAACTCTATTCGGGCAAAAAAACAATTTTGTATATCCGTCTTTACATATATTATGACGGAGTTATGCCCGAACCTACATTAAAAAAAACTGAATAAGAACTCTAATTGCTAGGAATGTATGATAACCTCCTTCTCGTTGAAGGCGGTTAAAAAGTTAAAACTGTCTTATAGTACGCATAGCCCCACAAACCAAGGTACATATACGCCACTGCAACGGCTGCCCCTCAACAATTTACACTAAACATTGGGATACTTCAAATAGGGTATTTTCCAATTTAATAAAAACCATTTTAATTTGAAGATTGGGACAATGTACTTAACAGAAAAATTAAAGTAAATTTATTTAAATCCATTTTCACAATTAAAAAGGATTAAAGTCAAATTTCGTTTTCGTTGTTTTGAATTTACCGCCAAAACGCTCCTTACGATGACTTTTCATCACGTGACATTGTGACGCCAGCTTTGTGTAAACGGCACCGGTACAAATACTTAGTTTGGCGCAGTTTTAGAAGTATTTGTGCACAGAGCCACTGTACGCCAGTAATTCCACTTTCTATACATTAAAAATATTAACTCGACATTCACTTGTTTACTTACTAACTACTTTGGTTTACACAAAGTTGACATCACGTGATAAAAAGTCATCGTACCAAGCGTTTTGGCGGTAAATTCAAAACAACGAAAAGTAAATATGATTTCAATCGTTTTTAATTGAGAAAATAGATATAAATCAATTTACTTTTATTTTTCTGTTACATCTTTCGTCCCAATCTTCAATTTAGAATACTTTTCAATAAATTGGAAAATACCCTATTGTTTTTAGCCCCAGATCAGCCATTGTAAAGAGGTCGAGTGGCCTGGCGAAGATACCTAGTAATCGATTATATTTCTGTAACACATTTAGTATTTAGTTATTTCAATTAGATTCAAAAAGGTTTGATGGGGTTGGCATATTTGCATGTGGATAAAAGCCACTTTTGATACCAAAGAATAAAAAAAAAACTGGGATTTCAATAAAAAATCTATTTTTCTTTATGTCTGCAACACACACATAGGCAAAGGAATGTTAGTATATAAACATACACAAGGCTCTTTGTGCCCCACTCACACTAGTAAATGAGCCAAATAATAAGGTCTCATACTTTGGTAGCGACAGCAAAAACAAAGAGAGTGTGTGCACGATAGAAGTAAAAACTTATGACTGGAGTCGAGTATACCCAATTCATTGCCGAGTGTACTCGAGTTACTTACCGACATGTCGTCAATATAATCCAAAAATGTTGCTGAGGCCCATGAACACGCACTCAACACATTCAGCTGTTAGAACAAACAAACATAATGCGAAAACTAAAATCTATTTCTAAAAAATAACATATATATATAAATAATTATTTTGCACTTCGTTTTTTTTGGAAGATGGTTGTTATTTTTTTGAAAAAGGATTTTATTTTTCACTTTTTAGTTACCTACCCCATACCAATTCGGAATTTCATCATCCTTGGGGTCAAAACAATGCATATTGTGCGATGGCAGCAATCGCGGTTGATTTGCTGTCATTTTTTGAAGAGTGCTGTTGTCTGTTTCCAAAACGCATCACCAGATCTATATGAAATTTTAATGGGACCATTTCGGAATAAATTTCTTTCGAACAAAAAAAGAATTTTGCAAATCCTCTATATATATATATATATATATGTATATACAAATGCAAGTCTATATATGACGGAGTTAGGCCCGAACATACATAAAAAAAAAATACAAACATGTCGAATCGATAATTTCCTTCTTTTTGAAGTCGGTTAGTAAAAAAACTAAAAAACCTTATGAATTAGTGTAGTTTAAAAAAGTGTAGAAATCAAATAGGAGAACAAAGGCAACCGAGATAGCCCAAAGAATTGCCAAATTTAAGTGACAGTGCCGGGCACATTGCTCGCAGAACAGATGGCCGATGGGGCCGAAAGGTTCTGGAGTGGCGACCGCGTACCGGAAGACATAAAATTGGAAGGCCTCCTACAAGGTAGGCCGAAGACTTTATGAGGGCCACAGGATTCCGCTGAATGCGAGAAGAACAGAACCAGTCGAAGTGACGGAGCTTAGGAGAGGCCTAAGTCCAGCAATGGACGTCTTCCGGCTGAAATGATGATGATAATTTGAGGGTCCATGTGAATATAACAGAATATCAGAAAGCATTTTGTTTAACCCACATTGCGGGAGAAAATTCTGTAGTACTAGCATATCCCCGGCGTCAATACTTTCGCCTACTTTTCTTTCAAAGACATACTTGAATTAAATTGAAAATGGTCGACAAATACCACAGAGGTTAAACTCACAAACTTTTCTTGAAATAATACGACTTTCATTAGATTTATTAAAATGAAGAAAAATTATATCAAAGAATATTTTATATAAGTTTTAGTAATTTTTATTCGTATTTAATTTTTTGTGGGACCAAGTTGACTGATGATTTTCGAACTACATCGTTGCTATGTAGATGAGTGCCTCGAGTTGAAAATAAGCTTCATTTAAGATGTGTAAAAGCTATATTTAACTAAACTTGCAACTACCAAATTTTCAGGATTTTCAAGTAAAATCCCGAAATAAATAATCTAACTTTAATTCATGATTTGATACAACGGTTAGTTGGATCGTAAATATAATTCGAATACATGAATTAAAGTTAGATTATTTATTTCGGTAATTGCAAGTTTAGTTAAAAATAGCTTTTACACATCTTATACAGGATAAGTTTTTATTCAGTGCGCAAGTTTTAACTAACTGAAGATTTTCCCCAAATCCCGGGAAAAAAAATTTTGTCCTAAGGAAGTCTCAGTTTCTTGTCTCTGTTCTTCGAAGTTTAGGCAAATAGGCACTACCTATTCCTATCACTGCTGACGAGCGTGGAGTTTTGGGTTCTAACCACGGATGAGTCATAATTATCCTCTTATATTTCCACTGCGAGACACAAGCCTCTTTAAGAAGGCTATAATCCACCACGCGGGCCCAATGCGGGTTGGTAGATGTCACATGTCTTCGAATTTTTGGTTCTAGTACATGCCGGTTTCCTCACGATGTTTTTCTTCACCGTTTTGAGAGCAGTGGTTTTTTTTCCCTTGTTAGTAAGAACTATAGTTCTTAGTAATTTATTACAATCTAGCCTAATAGACCTAATAAGCAACTTAACTCTAACTTAATATTCTACGTGGTAGATTACGTTATAACTAAGAATAGTGTCATTTTGCACTTTTACACAATTCCGTTGCACTTTCTTAGAGTCTGATAACAAAAATAAAAAACACTTTGTTCATGTGTTACATGTATAGCACATCACTGTCACTATTATACACTATTTATACACTACACTAATTCAAATGGTTTAGTTCTCTTTAGCATAAGCACTATGTCCGTGTTATCTAGCAGCTGAATTGCCTCAATGTTCACATGTCGGTGAAGTCTGTGTTCGTGGGCTTCAACAAATTTTTGGATGATGTTGGTGACGAGTTCTATTTTATATATATTGAGATCAGTGGTGATGAAATTAATGAAAAAAATTGAAGGAAAGAATTATTTTACTTCATTTTAATTTGATTTGATTTATTTAACCATTAATGCACACACTTACATACAAGAATAAAGAAACAGAAAAATACGTACAGAGGTGATGCTGATTTCTACAGAAATCTCTTCCAGCATACCTGCGATATGAGAGAAGATAACAGAGATGTAGACAACGCGTGTAATATTAATAGAAGGGAAAACATAAAAGTACAAATTATAATCTAATTTATAAATACACATATCATATAAGAATATACATACATACATACTAGTAAAATAAATATCACTAAAACATATATATAATTATAATGTAATTTAAATAATAAATACAAATGCAACTTATGACAAAGTGGAGAGATAGTGTTCTTTCACTCTTCTTTTGAATTTTGACTTATTTCTGATTTAATTTAGTTTATTCTAATTTTAAATGTTATGTATGACATAGTGTTAAACACCCACTGTACCTGATAACAAAATATGGATGATTATTGTATTAAATAAACGTTTTGATTTGATTTTTGTTTTGAAAGTGTCTGCTACCCAAAGCACTTTCAAATCAAAAATCAGAGGAACATGACCTACAACTCGTAAGTCGGGACTGATGCCACAGGGCCACCACTGCTCTATCCCCGGGTCAGACATATTGAATAATTAAGTAAATTTTCAGTAGTTTAGATTTGCGGTGGCCACCTATTACATGGGACATGACTAGCTCATGATGGGATACCTACTTTCTTATACTGCAATACCGAATTTGAAAGCATTGTACATAAAAAGCCAATAATTTTTTAATTAGTAACCGTGGAGTTTCTTGCCGGCTCTTCTCCATAGGAAACAACAATTTGGAACCGTGCACCTAGCTTCTGACGTTTCATAAGTGCCCATGCAGGTTTATATGAAATAAAAATATTTTGATTTAAATGTATTGTATAGTTTAGTGTATTTATAGTTTGACGGAACGGTTGGCGCAGTGGTTAAGCGATTGACTGCTGCGCTTCATGTCGCGGGTTCGATTCCCGCACGGAACACATATTTGTACGACCTACAAGTAGTTGTTCCGGGTCTGGCTGTTTGTGTATGTGAGTTTTTAAATGTTTGTAAACGCACCCACTATACAGGAGAAATTCCTAGTGTGGGGCAACGTTTTTTTTATAAAAAAAAAAAAAAAGTTATTTAAATATATCTGTATTAAACGTATTATTAAGTAATTGTGTTTTCTTTTAGTGTGTGGTATGATTGCGAGTCAAAATAAATAATTTTGCTTTCTATAATTTCTGATTTTTTTATCTCTGCCTTCCCTGTTATGGTGACTTAGCCTGATACTTAATTTAAAGACATTTGGTCAGTCTTGCAAATTGTTGCCAAATCTAAGAGTTAAAGTTAGTTAGTCTAAACTGAAGAGTTTATTAACTGAAAGAGCATATTACAGCATAGTAGAGTTTATGGAAGAAGATAATTTTCTTCGTTTTTGAGATGATAATGTTGTATTTTAGTAATGTGTTGTAATTTTTAGTTATAGTTTTTTGAATAATTGTTGTTTGGAATAGACATTTTAATGACATTATTTTATATTTTTATTGACTAACTTATTTAATGACTACTTTGACATTGTATTGTATCTAAAAATATGTTTTTTGAATTGTAATGATACCCAATTTTTTTTATGTAATTTTAATTAATATTATCACGGTTTATGCACCATCTCTTCCTATCAATTTGTACGCCACTATATGCGGCTGAACATGTCAGAACTTCATTTATCTCCTAGTTAACTTGCATGTAATGTATCATGTACACCATGTTTAAACAAATAAAGAATCTTATCTTATCTTATCTTATCTTATCTAAGAAAATAATTTTGTTAAGACCTTGCATAAAACAACATTATTTTTGCTGACCCTACACCCGTGACAACCTGTTTCACCGTGATCAAATAAGCAATGATCCTTTTGTCTGAATAAGTCGGAAGTCAGAACTAATCAGAAGTCGGAACCCTTACTTTATATTAATTTGGAAAAGTTATTCGTCATGAATAATGACGTAGAAGACTCGTAGGAGGGGCTCGCGGGTAAGCAATAACGTCCCCTCGGATTCTACAGAGGTAAAGCTATGCTTGCCACGGTCGGTTCAAGGATGGGTGACCATCCATGACATATTTCATCATCGTCACAATTTCAGCCGTAAGACGTCCGCTACTGAACATAGGCCTCCCCAAGCTCCGCCACTTCAACCAGTTCTGTGCTTCTCGCATCCAGCAGATTCCTGCGGCCTTCACAAGGTCATCGGTTCACCTTGTGGGAGGCCTTCCTACTCTACGTCTCCCAGTACGCGGTCGCCACTCCAGAGTCTTCCGGCCCCATCGGCCATCTGTTCTGCGAGCAATGTGCCCTGCCCACTGCCACTTATGTTTGGCAATACTTCGGGCTATGTCGGTTACCTTGGTTCTCTCTCATCTCTTCATTCCTGATTAGATCACGCAGGCAAACTCCAAGCATAGCCCTCTCCATTGCCCTTTCTGTGACATATTTAGACCCATCCATTCCTTGGAAAGCACGTCACGCCTTTGGTCCCGGCTGTCATCCGTAGATCTTAGACAGTCGTCGAAAGGTATTTGCTGAAAACCAGTGCTATTAACGATAGGTTTTCCGAAGTCACAGCATTTTGCTGAGCAAAGACCTGTTCTTGCACAGATGCGATGCACGGTTAAATTGTTTTTATTATTGTGGTATGTCTGTTGCAAAAGTATTTATTAGTGCACTCTGCAAATTCTGCAATCGGCATTGTTTTGATTGTTATTACTTAGTAATTGCCAGTGTCATAACGCAGGTCGCTGATCCATCTCTATTGGTCACTAGCCCTGACATTAACAAGTAATGGACAAAATTGTAAACTTTTTCTACTGGAATTTTGGCTACTTTGTATGTGTGCATTTTATGTCCTTTTTTACCCGACTGCGCCAGAAGGAGGGTTATGTTTTTCGGCTGTATGTATGTATGTATATTTCTTTGGCACGCTTTTTTTTTTTTTTTTTTGGGTGGGAAATCATCAAATGACTTCTCCTGCTGAGTAGAGCAGGAGGGCGTGTCAGACTTTTACTGACTAAAACCCACCCGTGTTCCCTCAGTAGCCCGTATGCCAGGGGCTGTGGTATCTCTTTCGAACAAACCCGCACCCCTGGCAGGCATCGGCCCTTGCGGACCCCACCAGTGGCGCGTGTGGAACACAACGCGCCGTCCCGCCTACCAATTTTCGGCCGCAGGGGATAGGGAGAGCGGCCGATGCTATCCCGACACTCCTCTTCCCCTGCGGCCCCACCGCGTCCGCCATCAAACGGTGGCGGCCCCGTCCAGGCCACGGAAGGGAAGAGCGCTGCTCAGAAGCACCGGCACTCCTCCTCTACCGCAGCCCATAACCCTCAGCCGCGATGCCTCCCATTCGACATCGCGGCCCACCTCAGTTGCGGTGCACCTCACCGCAACCTACTCTTTGGCCGCTACGTCAATGGCTTGAAGGCAAAAGCCCTGACGAGCGGCCCCACCTTTGGGTTCCTCTTGGCTTCACCGTGGCCGGAATCCACGGTTACTGAGCCCCCCCGCAACGACAATGCGGGAACCCACTCGGGGGGGTTTCTTTGGCACGCTCTGTAACCTAAACGATCGCATATGCAGTCGGAGGCATATTCTTAAATTTAACAATAAAGACCTTTAATGCCTCCGACTGCATGCGATTGCTTATAGTATTCAGTCTAATAGACATCCTTTTAAAACAAGTTTCTTGTTTCCATCTTTTTTAATTACCTAAAGTTCACTTTTCAGGTAGTCGGGTTTTTGTTTTTTTTAAATAATATTTTTGTAGGGGCTTGTGGCTAAATAACAATAGCTGCACGGGTCGATCAGCCAGGTTAAGCTACGCTTGCCGCGGTTGGTCCGTGGATGGGTGACCATCTTTACATACCAAGACCCCTCCGTGCCTCGGAAAGCACGTTAAGCCGTTGGTCCCGGCTGTCATTTGTAGATTTTTGACAGTCGTTACAGGTCGTCAGAAGCCCGAAATTCTGACAACCAGTCTTACCAAGGGGTATCGTATTACCCAGTAACTGGGTTGTGGAGGTCAGATAGGCAGTCGCTCCATGTAAAATACTGGTATTCAGCTGCATCCGGTTAGATTGGAAGCCGACCACAACATAGTTGGGAAAAGGCTTTGCAGATGATGATGATTTTTGTAATGTGCGTTTTGTTTGTGCAGAATAAACAATTTTCTTCGTCTTATACTCGTAGCTAGTCAAAAGCCCAAATGAAGCCGGCTTCCAGTTTAACCAGATGCAGTTGAATATCAGTATTACATTGAGTGACCTTATCTGACCTCCACAACCCACTTACTCCCCTCGGTAGCTCTGATGGTCAGACTTCTGGGTCTGACTACCCATAAAGACTTTCAAAGATCTACAAACCAGGGACAACCTACTTAACGTACTTTCACAGGTGCGGAAAGGTCTCGATATGTAGTAGACGGTCACCCATCTATGAACTTACCTCAGCAAGTGTAGCTTCACCGAACTTTTGTGGCTGTTTTATATAGGGTGTAACAGAAACTCTGTTGCTATCCTTAAGCACTAAAGATTCCGGGGTGCGGGTTGTTTCGAAAGAGATACCGTGGCCCATGGCACACAGGCAACTGAAGGTACACAGGTGGGTTTTAGTCAGTAAAAGTCTAACACGCCCTCCCCGCTCCACCCAGAGCAACATAACATGCCGTGACAAGCATAGGGCCGCGTTGTGATTAACTTGACCGAAGATGTGGAAAAATTGGACTCGATAATATTTTGTGTACTTACTAACTTATAAGTTTGTGGATAAGTAACCCTACTTTTCTTTACAGGGTGTATAGAATCACTATACATGGTTTCATCCAAAATAAAATACTCTAAGAATTGAGACCAAATTTTCGGTTTCATATGTTTCTTAAATTCAAATCATAACAAACGTGTCACCGCACTACGTAGGTCAATAACTTTCCACGTTACTTGCCAATATCACGATAAATCTCGTCCGAGTGATGTGTTTATTTCAATTTAAAAAGTTTGGGTTCTGGTATCAATGTTTTAAAAATTCTCATAACTTCCGAACATATAGAGATAAGATTAAAAAAACCCTTCCAATATCGTTTTATATCATCCAAAGAAGCCATGCTGTTGGTAAGTATATCCCCTTTCCGTTACACGTTGTATAGCCACGAGCCCCGTTAAATTATCACACATTCTTAACAATTTAATATTTTAAAGGTGTGACATTTTTAAGTGTTCTTCACTAAGAGTCGTTTTAACTGACTTCTTTACTGGGGTGGTTTGAAGAATCTAGAGTATTACACGAGTGTTTTTTGTAAAGATTCCTAGCGATGTAGGTTTCTCTCTAGTGTTCTTGTACTTAGTCTAAATAATTTAGACTAACCTTAATATGCCTATAGTTATAGTTATAGTTATAGTTTACTTCTCTCATAAAGGTACATTGTAACAGTAATTTATTTATACAATTTTGCCTTATTCTAGAACCTTTGATTCGGGACGTGTAAGACAGATCTCCAGGCTCACACCCTTTTAAACATGATCACATTGTATGGCATTTTAATTTAGACTATAAAAAGCAAACAATTTTGAAAGAGAGGTAAGACTATAATAAAGGGCTAGGGCAAACAGACTTCCTAGTGTAAGATCCTGAGTTTGATTCACTACTTGGGTTAAGTGTTATTAGCTAATGGTTGTGAGTGAAACGGAAAAAAACATGAAAACAGAAAAAAAATTGAAGTGTTTTAAATTTTCACTTTTTATGGTACCTACCCCACATCAATTCGTTTAACATAACTTGGTATGTAAATAACAGTAATACGAAGTATTTACAAAAGTAAGAAAGAAAGAAAGATTGAACGTAATTATATTACTATGAAAAACAGATATTTAATAAATAACATAACAAAAATAATTAATATACTTAACAACACTACCTACAATACTTAATAATTAAATTGTAAAAATTATAAAAATAAAAATAATAAACGAGAACGTCATGCGCGCATATTACGGGTCTACAGAGGGGGGAACTAACCTCACTGCGTACCGCGAAAGGATGCTGTCTCTGTTCCAGGTACTAGAACCAACCGTCAACGTCTCGGCCCAACGACTGTCGGATCAGGTGCGGGTCATCCAACGCAATCACAGGTTGGATGATACCGCACTTGATAGGCTGCGCTCAGAAGTGCTGAGCAACCATATCGTCTCGACTCCGACACAAACCGCGGCACATGCGTCATGTATTGATGCGATCTCGCCGCGGTCTAATCATGTTGAAGAGGATGATAGGGTTGTCACAGTAAGTAGCCAGTGCAACGCCCGACTGAGGAGCGCACTGGATGATGCGATTCGCGAGTTTCGGTCCACCCCGACCGAACTTAGACCCCGGCTACCACGGTTGCCTATGCACAAGAAAAATAGGGCGCTGGTAAGTGCCTTGGACTCGCAGCTAAATAGTTTTTTCGAGAGCAGCGAGAATCTCGTTGATACACACTCGATCCTGTATTGCGCGGCTGTTGCGACATGTCGTTTAGCTAACGTCAAGTTCCCAAACTGTGACGGAGCTACTCGACCGAAACCAGCCGCACCAGCCTGGCAGTGCAGGATTGAGCGTCGTATCGATGGGGCCAGGGTACTCATCGGCAAACTATACTGCTTCAGGGAGGGCAATACACGGCCACGAGTGATGCGCTTTGTTAAACGGGCTTTCTCGGGGACTGGAATCAGCCCTCCAGAATACATGTCCCGTGTCACAGAGCGACTTCCTGAAGCAGAAAGTCTGTGCATGGGCAAACCGCATTCGGCGGTATAAGCGGCGGGTTGACCGATACACGCAGAATCGCATGTTCCAGAGCGATGAGAGGTGGGTATATAGAGCTTGGGAGCGACCCGAACAAAATGTGACAGACGTGTGCCGCCCGGATGATGCCGCTACAAGTGCCTTTTGGCGGAACATTTGGTCGGTACCCGTCTGTCACGTTGAGGCAGACTGGATGCAGGATGTCAAGCGAGTGTGTGAACCAATACTAGAAATGGAACCGGTGTCCATTACATCAATAGACGTAGCCAAAGCAGTCCGTCCGTTACCGAATTGGAAATCACCAGGACCGGACGGACTGCATAATTTTTGACTAAAATGGCTAACTAGTTCACACAATCGCCTGGCATCTCAATTCCAGTCATCCTTAGAGTCTGGGTCGCTACCACAGTTTCTAACAACAGGCGTTACCCACCTGCTCCATAAATCAGGTAGTCCCGCGGAACCCAAGAATTATAGACCGATCACAGGTTTGTCGACGGTTTATAAACTTCTTACATCCATTTTGAGAGCGAAAATTAGTACACACATTGAGAAAAATTCGATTATGTCTTCCTCTCAAAATGGATGTAGGAACGGGTCCCGCGGTACTAAGGAGCTACTCCTCATCGACATGGCCATAAGCCAACAGGTTCGTCGATTTCGCAAGGATTTGTCGACATGCTGGATAGACTACAAGAAGGCCTATGACTCAGTGCCACATGCATGGCTCTTGAGAGTGCTGGAGTCGTACAAGATTGATGCAACTCTACGTACCTTCCTTGAGTCGTGCATGGAGCAATGGAGGACAGTCCTTCGCTATCCGGGGTGTCCACAGATCCAGAGAAACGATGAGCCTGTATGGATCAAACGGGGAATATTCCAGGGCGACAGCTTGAGTCCACTTTGGTTTTGCTTAGCCCTGAATCCTCTAAGCACACTGCTGGAGGATTCAGGTCTAGGCTATCGGCTGAGGAGAGGTGGTGAGGTTATATCTCACCTCCTATATATGGATGACCTTAAACTCTTTGCTCCCAACAAATTGCAACTGATGGAACTACTGAAGGTAACTGAAACTTTTAGTAGTGCCATCAGAATGGAATTTGGTGTGGACAAATGTGCAGTCATGCATGTAAAGAGAGGTGAGATTATGGAATCCGAGGGAATTCAACTCTCGGATTCCATAAACCTCAAATCCCTCTCTTCATCCGAAAGCTATAAGTATTTGGGTAGGTATGTCGGAAGCGTTAGGCATCAACACTTCTGACATGAAGCAATCGTTGACGGAGCGCTTCTTTGGTCGCCTGAAGAAGGTATTAATTAGTCTTCTTTCAGGCGGAAACAAGGTGCGCGCCTTCAACGGTTGGGTCATGCCAGTTTTTTTGGGGTTCCTCTTCGCTTTACCGTGGCTGGGAGACCACGGCTACTGAGCCCCCCGGCAACGACAATGCGAGAAACCACTGGGGGGGGATTTGTGAATAGGTTTAGTTAAGTTAGGATTTTATTTGTTTTTTTTTTTTTGAACTTATACTATTTGTTCCAAAACAACTAAACTAAGTTTTATTTAGAAATCTCTTTTGACCAGCACCCTAATTGCGTAACTCACGATTGATCATAATTGGTTTCGTCTTCACAGTTAAACAATATTCATTGCGTTATTTATGTTGTCGAACAGACACGTTTTTCGAACATATGAAGCAATGGTTTAACAATCCGTTTCAAAACGATACAGATTATGATGAATCGTGAGTTACGCAATTAGGGTGCTGTAGCCACATCGCTACATCGCACAAATGTGGAACAAGCGCGGGCGAGCTAGATTTTTGTAAAAAATAACAGTTGAAAATCACCAACACAGTGAGTAAGAGTGGTGATCAATACTCGAGCCTTCTCTATATCAGAAGAGCCGGTTGATCAACAGTAAAACAAATGAAAACTGATTGCAACATTGTACAGAATTTCTACATTTACGAATAGATTTTCGCTACACGATGAATGGGCATGACATCAAATCGAATCGGTCTCGCAGAGCGGTGAATGAAACTCTGGACCACAGAGCATGGAAGCGTTTCGCCAGCTGCTGCTAGAAGTGGCAATATTAGGTTAGGTTTACGATAAATATACTTTATTCTCAAAAAGACAGAAGAGCCACTTACATGAGAACGGGAGTGATATGAACTATCGAAAGACGTTATTTCGACGCACGCTATTTCGAAAAAAAATACTCGTGGTACGCCAGTTCGAAAGCACATTGAGTCGAAAACCGATATATCGAATGACGTTGTCGCGAACACTCCGATTCGAAAAACTATTTGAATCTTAAGCTAGTACGAAAGTCTTGGTATCGAAATCCAATCTGAATTTGTTGGGGATCAAACTCGCGACCCCGATAAAGCCTTATCTTTGTATTGGGTTTGGGAAACGAAAGAAATGAGAAGTAACTTAAATGATTAATTTCCTTTAATATATTAATCCCCAGACAAATTCAGATTGGAAAATGCTATTCGCAACAGTGAATTTCGATACCAAGACATTTTTCGAGTCAGCGTGTTCGCGACAACGTCATTCGATATTGCGGTTTTCGACTCAGTGTGCTTTCGAACTGGCGTACCACGAGTAATTTTTTTCTAAATAGCTGTGTCGAAATAACGTCTTTCGAAATTTCATATCACTCTCCATGAGAACTTAAGATAACATATTGTAATAAGCTTATTCTAGGTAACGGTCACCGATACAATTAAATAGTACTAAAATTATTTTGTGTTTATTTTAGTTGGATTTACACCTTCACCGGTTTTATTCACAACTAGTAGGCTAATAACATGTGAGTGGTTTCCATTATGTAATTTGACAGTTTTGATTTCAAACCACTGACAGAGCTTAAATTTTTTTATGTAGGACGGTAAATTATTATAAAATTATGCTCCTTCATAGGTGATATTCATTTTAGCATAATTTATATTAACACTTACTTTCCATACAAACCAAGCATCTCTCCGTTTACTCGCAATAATTAGAGAGCATTATATTTGTAATTTGAGTAAGTACATATATACAGATATATGGAAGTCAAAGACAAATAATTTATTTCCAATAGGCATACAAAAGGCACTGGAATTAATTCTAGTAGCTCCTTCCAAAAGGTAGTTTCGTATGGAGAAGAATGGCCAAGAAACTCCACCGTTACTCTTTTATAATGTTCTGCAATATTTTGTACACATTCATTAAATATAATAAAATATGCACCTAGAATAAAATAACAGTACCACAATAGGCAAAAATAATCTATATAAATAAAAAGAAAAGTCCTGACTGACTGACTCATCAACGCCCAGCCCAAACCCTTGGACCTAGAAAGCTGAAATTTTGCACAGAGGTTCCCTTTATAATGTAGACAAGGAATAAGGAAGGATTTTTCAAAATTCAACTTCTAAGAGAGTTAAATAGGGAATGAAAGTTCCGCGCGGGCGCCGCTGGCAAAAGCTAGTTAAAAATAAAACAATGAGAGGTCACCGTTAACTTATTAAATAAAATATCTGTATGACCGAGCTATGCTCCGTTTTTTATTTTCCAAGTTGACGGCGCGTTGTGTTCCACGCGCGCCTCAAAGAGATGTCAGTACAAACCGATGGGGCCCACAAGGGCTGATGCCTGCCAGGGGTGCGGGTTCGTTCGAAAGAGATACTGAAGCCCATGGCATACGGGCAACTGAAGGAACACGGGTGGGTTTTAGTCAGTAAAAGTCTGACACGCCGTCCTGCTCCACCCAGAGCGGGAGAAGTCATTTGATGATTTCCCATCCAAAAAAAAGGTATGAGATAAATATCTCCCAAAATGTTGAAAACAAAATTTAATGAACTAGCATTCTTGTGCTAGTATGGGCAAATTAAAATTTAATTAAAAGAGTAACTTTAGAGTTACTTTATTCGTCTCCATACGAAACTATCTTTTGGATTGGGCAACCAGAATCAATTCTATTTTCTTGTAAACTTTATCGTTTAAAAGTGTCTTTAATGTGTCTAATTGAAATGACTGCCGATTGATGGTCGTTTTGCGTAGATGTGGCGCAAACTTTATCCGAACTTGTTCTTTTCTGTGTTTCTGTTCTTCCTTTACGTCTAGTTTACCGCAAATAAACGTACAGTACCCGGCGATAAATATTGCACATCGACCTTTGGAAAGAGACAATCGGCTATTTTCGGCTTCGTAGAGCGTTATCTCTGTTTCACGAAATACAAACAGTCCGGTATCTATTAGGAGCTGTTAAAACAATTATGATTTGCTTCTTTTCATAATTAGTTTTATTATTTGTATAAAATACAGCAATTTTTCTATAAGTGATGGCTTTAGGTTGGGGTAAAATAAAATGCCATAGACACCAATGCCATAGTACAACTTTAAATTATTTAAATTTGGGGGTGTTAACAACTCTAAATATATATTTTGAACTGTACGCGACTGCGCTCTATCGCGCTTGAACAACTACTGAAAAAACGTCACATAGGTAGTGTGCGACAGAGATAACGCTCTACGAAGCCGAAATGACCCGATTGTCTCTTTCCAAAGGTCGATGTGCATTATTTATCGCCGGGTACTGTATTTTCTTTCTGAATTCTTGATTTTGACTTTGACGCGCACTAAGACACTAATGTCGTACAAAAACTGACGTCTTTTAATGCCAGCCATGATTGAAGTTATGCGCTCAACTTGCGCTCAATGCCACGATTTTATTCGTACTGCCGTTTCTAGACGGTTCGGAGCAGCGGTTCTGTACTCTGTGTTCTGTGGAGCGAATTTGTGAAACACATTTAGGAAATATCGTTGCTGCGTTTACAGACACAAATCTCTTAATGGGCAGACCCGAATCTACTATCTGTAGGTCATGCAAAATTGAATGATTATTCTGAGTGAGAATCGAACATCATCATCTGCCTTTACCTAACTATGTTGGGGTCGGCTTCCAGTCTAACCGGATACAGCTGAATACCAGTATTTTACATGGAGCAACTGCTTATCTGAACCCACAACTCAGTAACTGGGTAACTTGACACCCCTTGGTAAGACTGGTTATTTCAGATTTTCTGGCTTCTGAAGACCCGTTACAATTGTGAAATATCCACGAATAAAAACTGAAACCCGACTACTGAAAAATCAGGAAAAATACGACCACTGTTTTCAAATGAGAATATTTTCTTATTGGAACGAAGTTCCTTATCGCGCGTTGTGAAAGGGGGCTAGACGGAAAAAAATCATACGAGAAGTTGTAACGACACTTTTTGCTATAGTAAGCTATTGTAAGCCGTGCGGCGTGCGCATGTTTCTCTGTTTGTCTCTCTCTTTCTCTCTTATAGAAAGCAATAACGATGGTGACGGTGGTCACGATGGTGACGATGGTGACGATAGTGACGATGGTGACGAAAGTGACGATGGTGACGATGGTGACGATGATGACGATGATGATGATGGGTTTTAAAACTCTGAAAACGCGAAGTTCCTTATCGCACGTTGGGAAAGGGGGCTAGACGGAAAAAAATAAGACCAAAAAGGAACTTCGTTCCATCCGGGTGTCCCTTGACACCTCTCAAGTTTTTTTTATACTTTTTAGAGCAATTTTTATCAGTAGCTAGTTAAACATAATTTTTATTTAAATAATGTTGGGGCTAGCTCACAATACAGGATAAGTTTTTAATCAGCGCGCAAACTGTAACCATGAATTCAGCATAAATCATTCTAAACCCCCCAGGGCAGAAATTTTTCATCGGTTATAAAAAATAAAACAGCTGTTCCCATACATTTTGACCGCATAGGTCTTTTCTATGAAACAGCAATTATTTATTTTTTAATAACCAACGAGAAATTATTGCTCTGGGGGTCTAGAATGATATGCTGAATTCATGGTTACAGTTTGTGCACTGGTTAAAAACGTATCCTGAATAATATGTATTTGAAATGTCCAAATTACGCTCTATTGTTTGATAACAACATGGCGTCATAAAAAATATACATTCTAGTCCATGACTTTATGTTCTTTAGAGGATGTCATATATTCAATTAAATGTGACGTCATACCAGCGGACAACCAAGATGCTTCCAGCGATGTATCATTTTTCAAAAATGTTAAATAGTTAACAGGGAAAATAAACGGACTGCCTAAAAAGTGAACTTTAATTTAAAAAACTTTTTTCAAAAAAATAACAACCGACTTTCAAAAAATCACTATAAAGTGCAAAATATCTTTAATTTCGGAAGTCGGTGACTTTGGATGTGTATTTTAATTGTTTATAAAAAAATATATATGTAAACATGTCGAATTGATAACCTCCTTCTTTTTGAAGTCGGTTAAAAAATAGAAACAAAAAACTTTTGCAGCTTAAGGATAGTAAATTTAATATTAACTCAATGACACAAGGAATGTTTCAGACTGAATACAGTACACGACAACTCTCATTCTGACAAGAACTTTATCCAATTGAGATAAAGTTTCATTTTCGTAGTCGTTGAAATCATTTTGATTAGTTTCTTTGTACCAATATTTTAGACGATTAGGTACTTGTACACTATCAAACTGACAGATAGAATACAAAGAGCCGCTGCGGTTAAATGTTTATCTAGCCAGTAACATTGGTGGCGAGGCTAACTAACGAATAATTTGGACTCATCCAAATGCAACCCATTAACTTCAAATGAATATAGAAATAAGACAAAGTTGCAAAGCTGCCCAACTTTTGTACAGAGTTGAAATGCTGCAATCAATCAATCAACTCAGCCTATCGCAGTCCACTGCTGGACATAGGCCTCTCCCAGGCTGCACTATAACACTCTGTCCTCCGCCTTCCATATCCAGTCTATCCCAGCAACCTTTTTAAGGTCGTCGGTCCATCTTGCTTGGGGCGTCCCACACTACGTTTGCCGATACGCGGTCTCCACTCCAGGTTTAGTCTACTCCACCGTCCATCGGTCCTTCGACAAACATGGCCAGCCCACTGCCGCCTCGGCTATTTCTGTAAGTGCTGCAATATCATTTTCAAAACATTATTTCAAAATTCGAACGCTGTCTCGTTGCGAATCCGCCATCATATATTTTAAAAAAACTTTTTTCAAAAAAATATCAACCGACTTCCAAAAAAACACTACAAAGTGCCAAATAACTTTAATTTCGGAAGTCGGTGACTTTGGACGTGTAGGTATTTTAATTCTTTGTCACCGCCTTCCGAAATTAAAGTTATTTGGCACTTTGTAGTGTTTTTTTGGAAGTCGGTTGATATTTTTTTGAAAAAAGTTTTTATTTTTCACTTTTTAGTTACTTACCTACGCCACACCAATTCGAAATTTCATCATCCTCAGGGTCAAAACAATGCATATTTATGCGATAGCCGCATTCGCGGTTGATTTGCTGTAAAGTTTTGAAGAGTTCCGTTGTCTGTCTCCAAAACGCATCATCAGATCTATATGAAATTTATATGGGACCATTTCGGAACAAACCCCTTTCGAACAAAAAAATAATTTTGCAAATCCGTCTATATACGACGGAGTTATGCCCGAACATACATAAAAAAAAAAAAAAAAAAAAATATAAACATGTCGAATTGATAACCTCCTTCTTTTTGAAGTCGGTTAAAAACAAATAATTTCGCTTTCGAACTGTGTGCGCTCACTTGAATGAGGTTTATAGTGCACAGAGTAGCACTACTGCATAGAGAATTGATGGTACCAACGAATTTAATATGATTACTTTAGGATTCCTGCTTACCCCCGTTTCAGTAATAAAACTGGCGACAGTGGCACTCAACGTTTTTTGAACTTATATATTACAAGCTTTTACCAGCAGTTCCGTCCGCGTGGATGTCGGTTATCGTGGAAAAAAGCCTATGCCCTTCTCCATATCCCAGGCTATATATTATCTGCCAAATTTCATGACGATCGGTTCAGCGATTTAGGCGTGATAGCGAGACAGATAGACGGAGTTACTTTCGCATTTAAATATTAATAGGGATTAGGAGCTATCCAACCCGCACTGTGCCCGCGTGGTGAATTACGGACCGCTACGAGAGGCCCGTGTCCCAACCATGAGATCGTTGTAGGCTGTTGGCTCTTTTTTCAAAAGGCTCTTCCAGACATGGCTCTTCATGATTAGACTCACATGACATTCAAATGTTTAGTCATCTAATTTTTAAAATGTTGACCAACTAAATACTGACGTGTAAAAGTGACATATAAGATTTAATTACTATGAACATTTCATTTTAATTGATAGATCATGTCGCCACGGATCGCCTCCAAAAGGACACGGCGGTGTTCCGCCCAAGCCGGGCACACCTCCACCGTATGCTCCACAGTGTCCTCAGGGCGATCTTCGCCGTGGAAACACCCGGGCGTTTCCTCCCGCCTTATGCGAAATAGGAAACTACCGTGTCCGGTGAGGACCTGCGTCAGGCGGAAGGTGAGGACGCCATGCCGCCTCTCAAGCCACTCCTCAAAGAAGGGATTACCGCCGCAATCGTGGCGTGCCCAAGGTGGGGCATGATCTGATCAGAAGTATCTTAAGGAACATAACCTAACATCATGCCTGTAATCCCCACAGGTTGGGCAGCGATGCACCTACCTATAGTTCACCCACAATTAGCCAGTTTTGACGGCGCGGTTGGCGCAGTGGTTAAGCGATTGACTGCTGAGCTGCGTGTCGCGGGTTCGATTCCCGCATAGATCAAATATTTGTATCACCTACAAGTAGTTGTTCCGGCTCTGGCTGTTTGTGTATGTGAGTGTAAACGCACCCACAATACAGGAGAAATTCCTAGTGTGGGGCAACGTTTTTTTTTTAAAGAAAAACAAAAAGACAAGTCCCATGTAAAAGGGAGCGAGCCTATTGCCATCAACCGGACACAAATTCAAACACCGAGCACGAAAACTACGAAATTCCTGAAGACTAATCCGAATACCACCCTGCAAGACTAATAAACTGCATTACCTATACAAAGTCAAAATCAAAATTACATAAGACAGTCCCCCAAACACGCCCACCCTTCACCACTTCCTAGTGCTTCAGCTGGGAAGAAGAAGTGGCGTAACAAACTCCCCAGCAGCACAGCTGTCTGTGATGTTAGAAGAACTTGATTATGTAGCGGCACTACAAATAAAAATGCTTCGCAACAAAATCGAAAAACGCAAAAAGAAAAGTGGCGCCATCTACAATGCCACAGGCAAACTTTCATCGCAATTTTACATCGCGCAATCAGAGTTTACCACGCCACTGAGACAGGTACAAAATCCCGACATCAACTGTCGGGCAGTTGCCGGGACCAGACACAATACCCCTCTGGTCGGAGGATCCTCCTTTACCATCATAAGTATGAGTGAACTTTACACCCTGTTCCTCATACCTCTAAAATTATATAAAATGGTAGGTACGTAAAACATAAAATTAAAATATTTGCCATATTGTCAGCTGGCACACGCCAATATACCAAAATAATCATTAAAAAACTTACTCAAACAGAAATAAACAATAAAAACAAAAACATAAACAGAACTTAACACACACCTAAATTAAGGCCTTCAGGCACAAAGGGTGTGTCCACTTTTTTTTTTTTTTTTTTTTTTTTGGGTGGGAAATAATCAAATAACTTTTCCCGCTCTGGGTGGAGCAGGAGGGCGTGTCAGACTTTTACTGACTAAAACCCACCCGTGTTCCTTCAGTAGCCCTTATGCCAGGGGCTGTGGTGTCTCTTTCGAACAAACCCGTACCCCTGGCAGGCAAGGGTGTGTCCACTTACGTATGAAATGCGGCGTTATGTTCACATAGTTGTAGCTAGAAGAACAAATGTTAACCAGGACCTTCGGAGTAAAATAACTAAACAGTTAATACTATTAACAAATTACTAATCCATGGTCAGCAAGACGACCAGTCACCAAAAGCAACACCCGTTCACGAGCATAACGCAAAGAATAGATACTTAAGGTGACACTTGTCCACATTTTTTGCATACAAATTTCGGGAGGGTTTTACTCAACTGTTTGACTCAAAAATTATACATGGTATGGTTTTGTCTCATTATTAGTATTGTCTGTACGGAAACAGAATACTAAAATAGAAAGCCATTAAAAAGTTATGAGCCAACAAAGATTCGTTTTTCTTGCTAATTTAACCTAACTTTGGGCGTGTTTAAGTAATAAAAGGAGTGTAAAATCTCGAAAACCAAGTCGGTACCGACAAAGCTCAATTATCTAAAAGTTCAATAAACTTAATTGGTGATTGATTTATGCAGTAGTTTTTTCAGAAAACCCGATCTTCCGAAGGACTTTTCTTATTTTTACGCGCCTGTTTTACTATAACTGATCCTGCATCTCACTCAATAATGTTGTGCGTGTAGACTAGCGTCTAACTGCTCATCACTGATACTACCTCTATCAGACTCGAAGCCTGGTGAGACAGCGTGCTTTTAGCCAGACCCACCAGTGAGTTCGAGCCCGCGACTAGTGTACTCTCAAGGAAAGTAATTACAGTAAGACGAACCAATTGTCTTCCTCTTCAAACTTTAAAGTACATTCCGAGTTTTGTTTCCTCCCTTTATTTTAAGATTGATAAACTTCTTCCTTGAGTAAAACCTTATCGGGGGAAAAGGGCTATTTAAAACATGGACGGTTAATGATTTGGAGGATTCGGAACTTTTTGACAGCTGTCAATTTGAATTGACATTACGTCTCTTTTTTTTTGGTTTTGGCTTCGCACGGTTTGTGCATGTAGCCAGTGTCAAGTAATTTTACTTTTCAATCAAGTAAATGGCCTGATATCAGGCATGAAGATAAAAAAGTCAGTCAGTCAAGTCAAAGTTATTGTAAAGCGGTAGTAACTTTACAACAACCTATTAGGAGTTTTTGGGGGGAACACGAAAAGTCCACGTTAGTCACTTATTTTCACCTTCACTACACTTCTGCACTCACACGTAACTAAATTGAATAATTCACTACCAAAATTATACAATTTAATTCGGTATTTCACGAAATGTCATGAAAAGAAAATTCGTGCGACATGTTCCAACGCGATCCCGCCAAAAACTCCCATTACGTCTCTTGAAGTAAAAGTAACATTCAAATAGTTTTGAAATTGATATGGATGTAATTTTTTTTTTTTTTGCAACGAATGACTGTAATCGATTCCTAGTTAAACTATAAACTTTAAAAATATACTTTTGCAAAGACAAGCTACTGTTTCTTTTTGACCAGTTTACCCTATTACTTAACATAGGTAGAAATTTTCATTTTCGACTTTAAGTTGTATATTTTTCAGTGTACAGTCACGAGCAATAATATGTATACACTTACCAACTTTTAAAAGTAATTTTCTCCATTTTACTAATTCTAATCTTATTTTATTATGAAAATATTATTTTGGAACCCACACTGTAATGAAATATCTAAGTTATCTCAAGGCTGCAATCGCTATTTATAAGAAAATCGCTTTTGAATTTGGCGATGTGTTTACATGTTATTGCTCGTGACTATACGACTATACGCCGACAGACACTACGCCGACAGACACTACGCCGACAGACTGAAAACCGACAAGACTTTACTTCGACGGGACTCATCGCCGACAGGACACTTCGCCGACAGGACTCATCAGGTAGGTAACAGGTTAGGTTAGGTTAGAATTGCGACCAACCGTGCGCGAGCCGAGCGAGTGAAGCGAGCGGTGCCGCGGCAGCGGCCGACGAGCGCTACTGCCATGTTAGTGGCAGTTACTTGACTATTTAGTAATGGCGGAAGGATGAGCCTTGTCGGTGAAGGGCCCCGTCGGCGAAGTGTCAGTCGGCATTTAGAATTATTGTTATCAGGCTACTCAAAATTATCATATCATCTAATTAATAGCATTAATACGAGTACATACCCTTTCATACTTACATACAAGTAAATATATTTACTAGCTTTTTACTAAGTATGCCACGATACACCTTTATGCCAATACGATACCGATACGCTTATTGAATTCAGAAATGAAGGTAAAATAAATAAAACACAAGTCGGGTTATTTTTTATTAATATAAAAAGAACAAATAACAGGACACACTAAATAAAACCTTTTAACGCTATAGACAGGCAGCATCGTTAGTTCGTGCCTCGCTTGCAATGAAATAGACAAGACCACACGCGCGTTTACATTAAATTTGTAAAGCGCGAAATTTGAAAAGTATCGTTGAATCGGCCACAAAAATATCGCCGCTGCCGATATATCGGCAAACTTCGAGTATCACCGATATATCGGCATCGGTATCGGTATCGGATGCATCCCTACTTTTTAATAAACAAAAAAAAACCATTTGCCTAGACATACAGGCAAATGGTTTGTTCTGCTTAATTTCTGAAACGGCTGATCTTGAGCTAATTTAATAAGGTAGGTAGCACATTATTTTGGGATGATTTCCAACATCCACGCGAGCGAAGCCATGAGTACAGCTAACCTCTACTTAATATTATAAATGCGAAAGTAACTCTATGTGTCTGTATGTTACGCTTTCATGCCTAAACCGCTGAACCGATCGTCATGAAATTTGGCAGAGATGTAGCCTGGGATATGGACAAGGACATCGGCTACTTTTTGCGCAATAACCGACATCCACACGGGCGGTGCCGCTGGCAAAAGTTAGTAAAGAATAAATGTATTGTAATATAGAGGATTAGCATGCAAAAAAAAAAAATGTCTGCATAGACGTTTTAATTTTTTCGGACGAAACTCTTTTACATAGGTAAACGAGTAAACGAAAATTCTTCAATAACATTTATGACAATAGCTTGCTTTGAGAAGTAATCAAAGATCTGTTGTCAAACACAGAAGATGCCAGCGTTCATTAACCTAAATAGGTACCTACCTACCAATCCACATCAATCATAAAACTACCCTACTGTCACAGCAGAAACTACCTTTAAACACTTTGACAACCGCCCCACTTATAATCGATCATGCAAAAAGAAAAACAGTAATATATTTAATTTGCTCAAAGTTGAGAACCACACGCTTTGCCAAGCCAAATTTCGCTTAACACAGGCAACCCTCAAGTGCGAGAGAGATAGAATATGTTTAAGAAAGAAAGAGAGAGGTATACAGCTGTCAGCTACGCCCAATCAATGCATAGAGCCTTTATGGTCTGCAAGCCAGTGTTTCGTTAACCGTCGTCGTAAACGGTACGGTCGCTCGTCCCAAAAAAATATAAATAAAATATAGCAAAAAAATACATTAAAAATATTTTTTGATGCGTTCTTTATTCTTATTTCAAGGAAAAATATTAAAATCCCATTCTGAATTCGTTTGGAACGGATAATCGGGATTCGAAATTGGAACGCGTAACAAAAGACCGCGATGAATTGTGGCTTTTTTTTTTAAATTGCGTGTAAAAAATATCGTGGTTAAGGTATTCGGTTTTGTACAGCCTTGTGGATTATTGAAAAAAAAATCTTCAGTGAGACTATGGTTTTTTTTGGGCGGTTTGACGGCAGAGGGATATCCTTTGTTCCTGATGCACCGGGCGCAATGCTAAAAGGTAATAAGTTGTATCATTTTCAGACCACCTACGCCATCTTGGATTTCTGTTTAAACATGTATTTTCCAGGGTTTTACTGTGTTTTCTGCATACTTTCAGGATATTTTTCAGGATGTATGTAAGAGTTTTTCATTCCATCTTTGAAAATTTTGATTGAAATACAAAAGTGTGTTTAAAACAAAAAACAATGCTACAATGCAGTTTTTATGTTTTTTTATTTTTGCAATATTTTGACAAATATTTGTAGATTATTATTTTTGTAGCTGATATCTTTAATAGGTAGCTTTGAAATACTTTGCGAACAAAATTATTTTATACATCTGCAATATCAATAATTACCTTAAAAAAAAAAAAAAAAACTTTTAATATTTTAATAAGAATTCCGTGTAATTTCTATGCGTAATAGACCGCGGAATTCTTAATTAGGTAGGTCAAATGGTCGCAGCTTTAAGCCGCATCCGGTCTGACTGGAAGCTGACCTCAACAGAGTTGGGAAAAGGTAGAGAATATTTTACAGATAAGTAATATTGACATTTCACACGTCCCGTGTGGTGTCCGGGCGTAAAAGAATAGCACCATTCCATTTCTTCCAGTGGGTGTCGTAGGAGGCGACTAAAGGACTTACTAGAGAATGGGCAGCAGCGTTCTCTATGCATTTTACCACCATACTGCGATCGCCAACCCGCCTGCCAAGCGTGGCGATTATGGCAAATCCCCCAATTGGGGGAGGTCTATGTCCAGCAGTGGACGTCTTTCGGCTGAAATGATGATGATGATGAATTTTGACATGTAGCTATGCAAATGACAATTTACTGGAACAAAAAAAAAACAAATGAGGATCAACACGTAAGTTTGAAATCGCCAACCCGTCTTGAGCAAGCGTGATGATAATTGCCTTCTGTGTATTAGAAGAGGGTTTTGTCCTTTAGTGGGGCAATTAAAGACCGAAATTATAAGGCTGGCTTCCTGTTTCTGACCTCCATCGATTAATGTAAGCCTTGTATTTCTGCTGCAAATTAGAAAGCGTATTTATTAGAAGGGATGTTCGAAGCGTATTACGAAAAATTATTATTTTTTTGAGTAGGTTTGTATAAACCGTCAATCATATTTTTTAAACTAGATGAGGTCGGCGTATCCTATCTGAGTACTCTGAGAAGAAAGGCCGAAACAAACTCAGAGGTCACAGTCTCTTTTAAAGTCCAGACATAACCTTGGTGAGATGATGCATTCATTAACTAAATAAGAGATTTTTATGAATTTGACATTAGAGATTCTTATCAAGGGATTGTAGCCCAGTAACTGGGTTGGTTCCGTGTGGTGCCGGACGTAAAAGAATAGCATTATCCCATTTCTTACCGTGTCTGTCGTAGAAGGCGACTAAGGGACTTACCAGAGAATGGGCAGCAGCGTTCTCTATGCATTTTACCACCATACTGCGATCGCCAACCCACCTGCCAAGCGTGGCGACTATGGCAATTCCCGCCCCGTTTGGTGGAGGCCTATCTCCAGCAGTGGACGTCTTCGGCTGAAATGATGAACTGGGTTGTGAACGACAGCTGGACAGTCGCACCATGTAAAATACTGGCATTTAGCCGCATTCAGTAAGACCCTCTCTAATGTTGTTTGAAAATGGTTGCATTCAGGCAACATAATTGGTAGAGGAAAATAAATTACTTCATTCAGTAAAGATTTTACTTAGAATTTGAAATGAAATGTTTATATAAGTCAGTAGATCATATAAAAAAGAAACAATGAAAAATAGTTTGTCACAGAAACACGGGCATATAAAAGATGACATAACATTTAAAAAAAAACATGATCACAAACACAGATAAGTATACATAGGTATAAAGAATATAAATATTCGGCAGCTGCACGCCGTGACTGTGACAAGAAGGCTTCCGCTCAGCATGATGCTGTGCTATGTGACCCACAGCACAGCGCTGATTTTCAGTGGTCACCCGAAAACAACGTACGAAAATCAAGCCAGGTTTTTTTACAAAACAAGTAACAAATTAAAATAATTATCTTTATTAAACAGTACATAAAATGTAATATTACCCTACAACCAATGATATAAATTAAAATGCTATATAGTAATGAAATGCGTAGCTACCCAAAATTATAGTAAGTTAGTACCTACACAAAAATGTACCCCGTTTTGTCGCGCTCCCACTAAGACACTTACGACACTTTTACATGTCAATATTTTGTTTGTCAATATTTTAACAACTAGATGACGCCGGCATTTATTAGCTGACTGTTCCCTGAGAAAAAAACCCGAAACAAACTCAGAGGGACTCTCTTTTAATATCCAAACATGATAATATTTGAATTTTATGCGAGTCTAAAAATGCATGGCCAAGTCTGAAAGGGTATTTTGTCGAAAGAGCCATTGCAGCTTTGAGCAGTCCCAACAGACGGCATGTATGTATCAGTCACCGTGTAGCTCAACCCTTGTTTAGGGAGCTCAACAGCCCGTCATAAGTCGCTACCAGAGGCGTTTGGTGCTCCGATTGGCCCTGGATTGGTGATGGACCAATCGGAGCGAAGAACGCGCTCAAATCAAATCAAAATATTTTTATTCCATATAAACCTGCATGGGCACTTATGAAACGTCAGAAGCTAGGTGCACGGTTCCAAATTATTGTTTCCTATGGAGAACAGCCGGCAAGAAACTCCACGGTTACTCTTTTAAAAATGATTGGTTTTAACAATGTTTCCAGAGATAAAATGTATGGGAGGACAGTGCAGGCCTGTCACTAAGTACCAGGTACTTAGACGAATACAGAATAGAAAATCGTCTACAAATCTACAGTCTGTAAGGCCTACAACGTTCTCTCATTCACAATATGTAAAATAATCTACATAAATAAAATGAACCTAACTAAACATAGTGATATGATTTACATGACAATCACTAAAAGACGGTCGATGCGTAACTCACATAAGGGATACAGATCTGCAAGACATTTGCGTAGGCAATTTACAAAATACTCAAAACCACCAGATGAGTCACAAAGTCATGTGTTCAATCTAGCCTGCATTGCATAATGCTATGACAGCCCCGGAACTACGATTTTTTCGAACCGGGGCAGAAACTTGATAGTGGCGCCCCTCTCTCCAGCGTTTGAGATAAATTAAGTAGGTGTGGGCCTGTGTGGCGCCTTTTTCTTACAAGTCGACGGTGAGCCAACCAGGCTTCCGTATGCTAGGCGCTTTGTGGAGCAATTTTTTTTCTTTTAAGCTATTGTATAGCTTTTATCGCGGGCTTTGAGCGCGGCGCCCGAATCAAGAAATTCCGTAATGAAACCCCTCACTCCGCCTACCATGGAGCTCGGCCGAGCGTTCGCTTAACGATGGTACGACTGTACGATATAATAAAATTAGTTTTCTTATTGGTCACCACGCTCAAAAAGTGTAACTTGAATTAATATCAAAGAAAAAACATGAGTTATTATCAAATAAAAAAAACATTGCATATATAAAAAATAAATGAATAATTATAATTGCATAAGTTGATAAAAAATGCTATGCAATAGCTTTACCGCGGCAGGCCCCGAGTACCACACGTACTTTTTAATCATACTATATTATGATTTTGGCGCCCCCCTGAAACTGCCGCCCGGGGCAGGTGCCCCGGTTTGCTCCCCCCTAGATCCAGGGCTGTGCTAAGATATTGTTACCTTGGATTCATGCAGGCACATGATTCTGGATCCTCAGAAGTTGAAGGATTTTTGTCGGTCATTCGAAAAATAACTGTTCCATGTAACGTAACATATTATCACGCCTTGTTTTCCCGAAGCGTGAGGCAGAATTGTAACTATAGCATACTCAAATTTACTAATTATTATTTAATCCTAAGTCATTTGTAGATCTTTAAGAGTCGTTACTGACCGTCAGAATCCCGAAAGAATGACAACAAAGTCTTACCAAGGGGTATCGTATTACTCAGTAAATGGGTTGTGGAGGTCATCATCATCATCATCATCATCATCATCATCATCATCATCATCATCATTTCAGCCGAAAGACATCCACTGCTGGACATTGGCCTCCCCCAAGCTCCTCCACTTCGACCGGTTCTGCGCTTCTCGCATCTAGCGGATTCCTGCGGCCTTCACAAGGTGATCGGTCCATCTTGTGGGATGCCTTCCAACGCTACGTCTTCCGGTACGCGGTCGCCACTCCAGAACCTTCCGGCCCCATCGGCCATCTGTTCTGCGAACAATATGCCCTGCCCACTACCACTTAAGTTTGGCAATTCTTCGGGCTATGTCGGTTACCTTGGTTCTCCTGCGGTTCTCTTCATTCCTGATTCGATCACGTAGGGAAACTCCGAGCATAGCCCATTAGGTCCATTGATAGGCAGTCGCTCCTTGTAAAGTACTGGTATTCAGCTGCATCCGGTTAGCCTGGAAGCTGACCCCAACATAATTGTTAAAAGGTTTGACAGAATAATATGATGATGATGACGTATTTGGCGAGCGTGTTGACATCCTCCTTGTTGCTATTGTGAAATTTCATTATTGATAAATTTTATATTTATTTATTCATTTACTTATTTATTCAATCCAAACATACGAATACCCTTACAGGCTACACCGAATACGATATTGTACTTAAACTAATAACACTGCTTGTACCATGACAAATTTTATAGGTAGCTAATCTTTGAAATTCACCCAAAGCGCGCAAAGAATATGTCGACGTCATCAGCAATGAGGTTGAGGGTGCGGAGCGCGCTCGTCAGCAGCGCCTCACGCAGAATGTTACTTTGGGCACGCCACGATTGCGGCGGTAAGTCCCCTCTTTGAGGAGTGGTTTGAGAGGCGGCATGGCGTCCTCACCTTCCGCCTGACGCAGGTCCTCACCGGACACGGTTGTTTCGGGAGGTTCCTGTTTCGGATAGGGCGGGAGGAAACGCCCGGGTGTTTCCACTGCGAAGATCGCCCTGAGGACACGGTGGAGCACACGGTGGCGGTCTGCCCTGCTTGGGCGGAGCACCGCCGTGTCCTCGTGGAGGCGATCGGCGGCGGCGATCTCTCGCGTCCGGCCCTGGTCCAGGCCATGGTACGGAGCGAGAGGGAATGGGGAGCCGTCACCTCCTTCAGCGAAGCAGTGATGCTCGCGAAAAGGGAGGCGGCGCACGTGAGGGAGAGGCAGCATATGCGCCCTCGCGACCCCAGCCGCCGCAGGATACGGAGACGCCCTGGGCGTCGGGAATCCCAGGCCGATTTCCGGCCACCGTAGGCATGGGCTTGCGGACGGCGAGTAATGGGTAGCTCGCTGTCCGGTAAGGACCAAGCCCAAGTCGACGGCGCGTTGTGTTCCACGCGGGCCTCAAAGAGATGTCAGCACAAATAGTGATGGGACCCGCAAGGGTCGATGCCTGCCAGGGGTGCGGGTTTGTTCGAAAGAGACACCACAGCCCCTGGCTTAAGGGCTACTGAAGGAACACGGGTGGGTTTTAGTCAGTAAAAGTCTGACACGCCCTCCTGCTCCACCCAGAGCGGGAGAAGTTATTTGATGATTTCCCACCCAAAAAAAAAAAAAAAAAAAAAAACGCAGAATGTTAGTTCGCACGCGCGGCGCCGGCAGCAACCGCGGCTGACGACGTTGACCCACATACCCGTCTGGCACGACTAGTTCCACCCTTCGCAATATATCCGCATTGTGTTTCTTCCCTCTAATTATCTTAAAGATATAAAAAACAAGAGTGAGTTACCTCCTGACCCTCACTTCATTATATCTGACCATACCTAAGATAAATACAGTTGGATACATTAACCGATAAAATGGAAACACCCCATATTCCTTCATATACTTATATCTAATAAAATTTTGTACGCGCTCCAACATGAGACTATATTTAGTTTCATGCGGAGCCCAGATAATATCACTTTGCCCGGCTTGTGAATCGATCCCGAGCCCTCATGTTTTGCAGTAATGCTTGCAACCACTAGTCGAATGAGGCAGTCCATTTAATATCATTGTAAATACTGTCACTAGTACTGAACTCCTATATTATGCAGGATAAGTTTTTAACCAGTGCGCAAACTGTAACCATGAATTCAGCATATCATTCTAGAACCCCCAGCGCAGACATTTTTGGTCGATAAAAAAAAAACAGCTGTTTCATAGAAAAGTGCAATACCTACTCGGTCAAAATGTTTGGGACAACAGATTTTTTTTTTTTTTGTATAACCGACGAAAGATTTCTGCGCTGGGGGTCTAGAATGATATGCTGAATTCATGGTTATAGTTTACGCACTGGATAAAAACTTGTATTGTATTCGTATTATGTTAATGAGGTCACGTTTGGCGTACTGAATTCATGGTTACAGTTTGAGCACTGTTTAAAAACATACTGTATTGTATTTGTATTGTGTAAATGAGGTCACGTTTGGCGCTGACGATTTTTTTTTTATTCGCTAACATATTAAATTATACCTATCTTTATTACTGATTATTTATTTATACTCTAACTGCCCGTGATACACATCGCTCGGGCCCTATCAGCATACCAGCGCTGCGACACTTTTTAAATGTCGCAGAATCGTGCCGAGGTAGGAGCCTTTTGGCCTCGTGCAGGATTTTCTGTTTTTTTTTTTTGCTTCCAAGAAATTTGTTTTTTTTAAATAATTTTTGACGAATTCTGTGTTTAGTTTAGTTTGTGATATTCCCGTGCGAGTTACTATAAATACGATTTCTTTCTTTCTATTTAATATGGGTTGGGCAAGTTTTTGATCACGATCAATTAATGTAGTATATCACAGTCCACTGCTGGACATAGGCTTCTCTCAAGCTGCGCCAGAACACCCGATTTATCGGCTTTTGCATTAAATCAGTCAAAATCAAAATCATTTAAAAAAGTCATTTATTCAAATTAGGCTGAGAATCAGCACTTTTCGAACGTCAAAAAACATAAGACAGTCCCCCCAAAACGCCCGCCCTTCACCACTTCCTAGTGCTTTAGCTGGGAAGAAGAAGTGGCGCAACAAACTCCCCAGCAGCACAGCTCACGTAGGAGTATTTCACTTAAAAAAACCGGTCAAGTGCGAGTTGGACTCGCGCACCGAGGGTTCCGTACAAACCTGTGGGTATATAAGTAAAAGTTCAAAATTGTCAAAAATATTTTTTTTTATATGACGAAACTAAAAATTTTCGGTTTTCGTAATTTTTCCTATATCTGTACTATAAGACGTGACTTCGTACAAAATTTCAAGATTCTAAGTTCACGGGAAGTACCCTGTAGGTTTTGATTCCCGTGCGAGTTTCGAAAATTTGCGGAATTTTGCGGCCTAAATGGCTGTATCTTTTGATTGCGTTGACTTAGAAGGTTGATTTTTCTACAGCTTCCAGGGACAGTAGAACTAAGTATCATATAGAAATTTCAGTTTGATACCTCCACGCGTTCCTGAGAAAAACGGTCTTGACAGACAGACGGACGGACGGACGGACGGACGGACAACAAAGTGATCTTATAAGGGTTCCGTTTTTTCCTTTAGAGGTACGGAACCCTAAAAACCGGTCAAAATTGAAAATACTGATGTTAATCCAACCGCACCCAAAATACATGTTTCTTTACCTACGATAACCGGTTTATCAAAAGGCAGACCCCCAACCCTCAACTCCTGCTCATGTGCCACAACGTCTCAGTCGGAAATCAGTCATCGTACTGTACGCGTGTCTTTGTTCTCGGCGCTCTCGTTTGTGTTTATCAGTTTTCTGTGCTAAAATGGCTTCGTGTAGCAAACAACAGGAGATTAACTATTCGGATATGGATATAGAAGGTTAGTACTATATACTGAAGTATATTTTATTACGTTTCTTCCAAATTTTCTATTTGTATAGCCATCAATAAACAGCAGCACTTTTTTGAATTGTTTTTTAAAGAAATTTGAAATACATTAGTGTTTTTGTTTATGTGTCGCGCCTTGTCGCCTCAAAATTTTTATGTGGGCATAAAATCTAGACTCTAAGGAAGTAGAAACACGAATAAAAAGTCCCCCCAACGTACCCCATATTTTTTTATAGTAGTTCAAACTTTATGGGGAAGATTATAATTATGTTGAATACTAAACTAATTACTACTAACTAAACTAATACAAAACTAATTTTTTTGCTTTCTTTTGTCATAGACTGCAACACAGATATTTTAAATAGGTTGTTGCTGACATCTGATCCCTTTATCAGCTGCAACAGAATAAAACGGAAGAAGAAAAGCAAGTCCTTTTCCCAGGAAGCTATTAGTATGCTTCTCACGAAAACACTGAATTGTGACAGTTCCGACGACGAAGATGGTGAGGATCAAATCACCTGTGAACTCGGAGACAGTGATTCTGATTGATTCGGTCCCCTCATGATTATCCTCTTGAAAACAAATCCTGTTTTAAGAGTAATCTCTCTTAGATTAGTAACTTTTTTTTTAATTGTTTTTCTTTTTAAATAAATGCCTAATTATGATGAATTTTGAAAGAAAATGAAAAGACTTTTATTTCATAAAATAGTAAAATAAAATATAAAATAATTTTGTCCGGTTTTTTATGTCAAATACTCCTATGCAGCTGTCTGTTTAGTCGGATGGACTTGATTCTATACATACGTATGCAAGGTAATAAACAATAACGCATAATACCAAAAATAAAAGTCTCCTGGTATAAAGGGCTCTAAAGCTTACATATGCAATGCTGGATTATTGTTAGATCATGTCAATAACGAATGACATAATAGATAGATAGTAAAAATAAAAAAAATAAAACACTTGGTCAATAAAATTGAAAAGAGAAAAAAAAAGAATTTAACTAAATAATTATATGAACCCGTATAACCTGTCACTAGGTACACTAATTCTGGAGAAAGAACATAAACATTGTCTTGTGTTAATCACAGCGACCAACTATACTTGTCATTTAAATAGTCGATAGTGTTTACCGGGAAAGTCGATCAGCGATTCAGTTTACCTAAAGTGGTATGGTAATTTTATTCTTAGTGCATCGTTTTCACATACAGGATAAGTTTATGATTATCATTCTACACCCCCCGCGTAAAAAACAGCTGAATACCAGTAATTAACATGGAGCGACTGCCTATCTGACCTCCATAACCCAGTTACTGGGTAAAAAAGATTTCGTAGCTGTTCTCTGTATTTATAAGTAAATTGCATGTGTATATTATGTTCAACACAGTGTAAATTGTTTTATGAATAAAATAAATGAATTAAATTGGTAAATACGATACCCCTTGGTAAGACTGTTTGTCAAACCTTCGGGCTTCTGACGACCCGTAACGACCAATCCTTACTATACAGGATAAGTTTTTAAACCAGTACGCAAACTGTAACCACGAATTCAGCATATCATTCTATACGCCCAGCGTAAAAAAAAAATCGTCTATTTTACGAAAAAAAAAATCATCTGTTTCATAAAAAAGCGCAATACCTAAGCGGTCAAAATGTATGGAACAGCTGATTTTTCTTTTTGTATAACAAACAACGAAAAATTACTGCGCTACTAAAGTCTAGAATGATATGCTGAATTCGTGGTTACAGTTTGCGCACTGGTTAAAAACTTATCCCATATTAGATTATTAACGCGACAGTTTGCATGTATGGATATATGGATGTTTGTTACTCTTTCACGCAAAAAACTGCTGAATGGATTTGAATGATATTTGGCACACAGATAGTCACCTAAATAGGATACTTTTTATCTCGGTAAAACGTTGCCGCGGGATAATTTCCGACTTCCGCGCGGGCAAAGCCGCGGGCGGAGGTTTATCATCATCATCATCATCATCAGCCTATAATATTCCCACTGCTGGGACACAGGCCTCCTCTCTGTAAGAGGGAGTGGGCCGTAATCCACCACGCGGGCCCAGTGCGGGTTTGTAGATGTCACATGTCTTCGATTTTTTTTATTCTAGGACATGCCGGTTTCCTCACGATGTTTTCCTTCACCGTTTTGAAAGCAGTGGTGATGAAATAATTTACACAAAGTAAAGCGCCTGTCTGGGTTCGAACTCACGACATAGAACTCGTAAGTCGCGGCCGTTAACACATGGCCACCATTGCGGCGGAGGTTAGTATAAATAAATATATAGAATATTGATGACATATCATCATTCAGCTAATCTGATGATAGAAGGCCCTATATAATTTTATTAATTTTAATGCAACCTGCCAAAATATATTTTTACTCATAGAAAATTATCGATGTTCTGCAAAATCCCATGAAAAAAAAATTAAACTTTGATTCCGATTTCATGTCCACAGGCACTTTTGCTCAAAGTCCCGCGTTTAAATGCAAATTTTATTATTAATGTTCCAGCCGTTTTTGATGGCATTTCTGAACGTAAAGCTTTTTTTTTTTGTAATAAATTACTTTATAGTTGAGTATTATTATTATTGAGGAGCTTGTGGCTAAATAATAATAGCTGCACGGGTCGATCAGCCAGGTTAAGCTACGCTTGCCGCGGTTGGTCCGTGGATGGGTTACCATCTTTACATACCAAGACCCCTCCGTGCCTCGGAGAGCACGTTAAGCCGTTGGTCCCGGCTGTCATTTGTGGATCTTTGACAGTCGTTACGGGTTGTCAGAAGCCCGAAAGTCTGACAACCAGTCTTACCAAGAGGTATACGATACCTCACATATCCCATATCCCACAAGGTGGACCGATGACCTTGTGAGGGCCGCAGGAGTCCGCTGGATGCGGGAAGCACAGAACCGGTCGAAGTGGTGGAGTTTGGGGGAGGCCTATGTCCAGCAGTGGACGTCTTTCGGCTGAAATGATGATGATGATGAGCTGCATCTGGCTAACCTAACCTTTTTTTTTTTTTTTTGATTACGGCGGGAAATCCTCATGGATGTCCTCCGCCCCGGGGAGGGCGGAGGGGTCTGTCAGACTCTTACTGACTAAAACCACCCCGGTGTTCCGTCTCTCACGTACACCGGGGATCACGGGAACTATTGAGTCTTCCGCGATCCCCGACTAGTGCCGGCCCGCCTATGCGGGCCACCTCGCGATAGGGGGGGAGTGAGGTGTTAAACTCCCCCCCACATCAAAGAGAGGCGCGCGTGGAACACTACGCGCCGCCATCTCGGGTCCTAAGAAGTAGGGGGCGACGGATTCCCCAGTCCGTCGCCCCTGGACCCATTTAGGGGGGCTGGAAGAGGGCGTTGTCCGCCCTCCGCCGACGCCCGGTGCGTCTGCTGCGGATCGGGTTAGCTGAAGCAATCTCCCGCTCCCTCTCCGCAGCCTCCTTCTGCGAGATGACTGTTTCGCAGAAGGACACCACCGCGTCCCAGGACTCCTCGCTGTCGACCATCGAGTCGACAACGGCCGGCAGCGACAGGTCACTGCCTACTCCTGAGATGAGGGCACGGCGTTGGCTAACCTAACCTAACCTAACAATGTAAGAAAATAGCAGCCAGATGTCTTATTAAGATGGTTTCTTACTTACTGAAAAGAACCTATATTTCGCAAAAATACAGTGAAAACTTTCCTTTGTTTAAAAAAAAAAGTTAATTAATTTTCAAACAATTTATTTTTAATCTCCCTCCTAAATGAAAACATTTCATGAAAGATAATAAAAGGTAATGGGAGATGAATTATTTTTTTGTTATTCAATTATCTTTTTTAACAAAACGTTTTCTCGTGTTTATGTATTCTTTGGGAACTTTATCCTCAGAGATGGTCCGTCTTACTTGAGGGCTTTGGTTCGATGCTTGAGTCCAGTAAATTGTGTCGTTGGTTTAATGGTCGCAAGTTCCCACTGTTGAGCATATGGTTCGATGTTCAATCTCCATCCTCATCTCATCATCAGCCTACAGCAGTCCACTGCTGGACATAGGCCTCTCCAATTGCCCGCCATTCAGCTCGATTCTCGGCAACTCTCATCCAGTTGCTACCAGTAACCCTGCGAAGATCGTCACTCCAATAAGCCTGAGGGCGTCCTACCTTACGTTTGCCGATTCGCGGTCTCCACTCAAGAACACGTCTACCCCAACGGTCATCGGTTCTACGGCTAATGTGGCCGGCCCATTGCCACTTCAGCTTGCCAATTCTGTGAGCTAAGTCAACAACTTTGGTTCTCTGCCGGATCACCTCATTCCGGATTCTATCTTTCAGAGAAACTCCGAGCATAGCTCGTTCCATAGCTCGCTGAGCGACTTTGAATTGATGGACCAGCCGTACAGTGAGTGTCCACGTTTCAGCTCCGTAGGTCATAACAGGTAGGACACACTGGTTGAAGACTTTAGTCTTCAGGCTCTGTGGAATACGCGACGAGAAGACTCGACGAAGCTTCTCAAATGCTTGCCAACCCAGCTGAATTCTTCTGTTAGCCTCTTTCTCAAAGTTGTTCTTACCAAACTGCAGAGTTTGCCCGAGGTAAACGTAATCTCGAACAACCTTGAGAGCACCGCCATTGACAGCAATCGGTCCCGGAGTAACGTGTTCGTTGAACATAACATAATATCATCACCTACCTGCATGTGAATACCAGTATTTCACATGGAGCAACTGCCTATTTGACCTCCACAACCCAAACACTGGGTAATACCATATGATATGTTCAATCTCCATGTCGGGTAAAATGGTTTTGGGATTTGACATTAAAAAAATCTGGGCTGGCATATTTTTTGGTCAAAGAATCAGCATTGCCATACTACGTGGCAATGCTGCCATCATTTTGGGCACCTTTCCGGTTGACAACGATGCTGACGAATTTGTTGATTCCTTAGAATTCTTTTATCTTTATATACTTGAACATTTTTTTAACAATAAGCTTTTAAATTAAGTAAATACTAGCATTTCCGGCGGCGTCGCCCTCGTGGAGGTCGAAAATTATCCCGCGAGAACGAAATATCCGGATGAAAACAGACTTTATGTTATATATGGTCACAAACTATCTGTTTGCCAAATTTCATAAAAATCCGCTCAGACGTTTTTGTGCGATTGACTAACAAACATACAAACTGTCACATTTATAATAATATTACGATTAGTTTGATTTTAATATCATCATAATCATCATCAACCCACTGTTCCCACTGCTGGGACACAGGCCTCCTCTCGATGAGAGGGTTTGGGCCGTAATCCACCACGCGGGCCCAGTGTGGGTTGGTAGATGTAACATGTCTTCGAATTTTTGGTTCTAGGACATGCCGGTTTCCTCACGATGTTTTCCTTCACCGTTTTGAGAGCAGTGGTGATGAAATAATTTACACAAAGTAAAGCGCCTGTCTGGGTTCGAACTCACGACCTACAACTCGTAAGTTGCGGCCGTTACCACTGGGCCACCACTGTTCTATTTTAAGTAAGTAAGTAAGTATTTATTTGCATAAAACATGGTGTACATGGTGTTACAATAATTTACAATAAAGATCTTACATGTTTTGCCAGAATTGTACTTAACATGCATATGTTCACTTAATACTAACATGAGAATTTGTTAAGAGTTGTTTAAGATAATTAGTAACAAATAAAGGAGAATAAAAATTCCAATTGCAGCTTGTCGTAAATGCGTGTTAAAGATTGCATCAAGAAACGGACTTATTAGTTGGTTCTGGTATCTTCTCAGAGTATTTGTATTGGAAACACCTAATTCATCTAATTTTAAAATATTAACGTGTAAATGTGTATGTCAAAACCAAATCAAATAAAATAAAAATAGAAAATATTTAATAGAAAAAAAAAACTAAAAACACGCTTTAAAAACCACACTAAAAAAAGCAGAAAATAGTTGATTAATAATTGATTATACCTCAAAAAGCACCCCACGCTTTTTTAAATTATTTTCTCCTTTTTTAGTTTAGTTTTTAAATCGTGTTTCTTAGATTTTTAAATCTATTACATATTTTCTAATTTTATTTTGTTTGAGTTGGTTCCTATTCTACATTATAAGGGGAGTCTATTATTTATTTTCTATTTTTTAGTTCTGCTAACTACAAAAGCGTGATTGTTTTTTTATTAATTTTTAATTATTGAATTGTCATCGGTCCTCAATATGTCTACAAAGTTTAAATGAAATCTGACTGTTTAAAGTGGCTCAAAATCAAGTCCAAAGGAGTTGGTTACAAACAAACAAACAGACAAGTTTTTTTTTTGGGTGGGAAATAGAAAGAAAGAAAAAACGTTTATTTGCGGTAAACATGACGCAAAAAGAACAGGAATATAAAAATTAGAAAAGGTTGAGAGAAACATGCGTCACATCCACGCAAAACGGCTATCGCTCAGCATTATGCTGCGACCCTATGCAAGACAGAGCCCCAGCGCTGGTTTTCAGTGACAGTCGGCTTTGACGTATTGACGTCGCCCGGTGCCTCAGACAATTAATAGGACACTGAACTGGTACAGCGAACTTATAGAAAAAATAATATATTTAAATGTAAATAAGAAAGAACTAAACAGGAATATAAAAATTATAAAAAAAAAGAAATAGACAAACATGCTACGAGAATATCATCCTCAATAAACTTTTACTCTTTATGTAGTGGCAACATTTCGAAGCGAATCAAAAATCAAATGACTTCTCCCACTCTGGGTGGAGCAGGAGGGCGTGTCAGACTTTTACTGACTAAAACCCATCCGTTTTGCCCCTACCACTTTTCGGCCGCAGGGGAGAGCGGCCAACGCTATACCGACACTCCTCTTCCCCTGCGGCCCCACCGCGTGCGCCATCAAACAGTGGCGGCCCCGTCCAGGCCACGGAAGGGAAGAGCGCTGCTCAAAAGTATCGGCATTCCTCCTCCGCCGCAGCCGCGATGCTTCCCATTCGACATCGCAGCCCACCTCAGTTGCGGTGCACCTCACCGCAACCTACTTTTTTTGGCCGCTACGTCGTCGGCTTGTAGGCAAAAGCCCTGACGAGCGGCCACACCTTGGGCTTCCTCTTCGCTTCATTGACCACTAAACCAACGAGCGGCCCCACCTTGCGGTTCCTCTTCACCGTGGCTGGGAGACCACGGCTACTGAGCCCGCCCGCATTGACAATGCGCAGCTAATAAAAGAGTGCTTAAAAAATGGCTTGCCTCCTTTAAGTACAAACTTATAACTGGCAAAGCGTGAGTGTAGTACACACTTCTGACGATCCCTTGGGAAATACAAGCGCGATGATCCTCGAAACACAGTTTTTAAATATCCAAAAATAACTATTCAGCAATGAATCCCATTTAAAAATATCAGCAATATAAATAATCGTGTAGCACTGTGCTACGATTTTCGTAGCACTTACTACGAGCGTAGCAGCTTTGCTACGGTGTTGTAGGCGAATAGCTACGAGATTACCTATTGTTGATTTTTTTTTTTGTATTCTAGTTTTGTTCTTTACACTCAAAGTAATTGTTACAAAATATATATATTTGGAAGTTTTACGAATGAAACAGACGCGATTTCAATACAGTGAAATTTCAAAAAAAAAAAAGGAAATCAGCCCAGATCCACAGCGAGACACCGTTCGAATGTTGCTTAAAGAATATGTGAAGAATGAGTCCTGGGACAAAGGCCTACTCTCTGAGAAATTCGACAAAATTATAGGCTAATCTTAATATATAAAAATTACGTATCACGTTGTTTGTCCGCGATGGACTCCTAAACTACTTAACCGATTTTAATCAAATTTTTACACCGTGTGCAGTTTAATCCAACTTGAAAGATAGGATAGCTTACATCTCAATTTATGGTAGGTAGGGAAGGGTAGGGTAGGGTAGGGTAGGTAGGTAGGGTTGGTAGCTGTATGAATGACTTTTGGACGGACAGAAAAACGTCTGTCGGGTCAGCTAGTTATGTATCACATCATCACATCATCACCAGCCTATAATATTCCCACTGCTGGGACACAGGCCTCCTCTCGGTGAGAGGGGGATTGGGCCGTAATCCACCACGCGGGCCCAGTGCCTGTTGGTAGATGTCACATGTCTTCGAATTTTTTGGTTCTAGAACATACCGGTAGTTATGTATATATTTAAAGAATGACATTCTACTGGCTCTTCACGCAATTTTGTCAAAAAGTTGCGGTACCGCGGTAATCAAAATCAAATCAAAACATTTTATTTCATATAAACGTACATGGGCACTTATGAAACGTCAGAAGCTAAGTGCACGGTTCCAAATTGTCGCTTCTTATAGAGAAGACCCGGCAAGAAACTTGTAAAAATATACCTTCATTGTATCCTTCTGCGAAGCAATGATGCTCGCGAAGAGGGAGGCGGCGCATGTGAGGGAGAGGCAGTATAGGCGCCCTTACGGTCCACAGGAGACGCCCTGGGTGTCGGGAATCCCAGCCTGATTCCCGGCGACTGTAGGCGCGGGCTTGCGGACGGCGAGTAATGGGTAGCTCGCTGTCCGGTAAGGACCAAACTCGAGTCGATGGTGCGTTGTGTTCCACGCGCGCCTTATAGAGATTTCAGCACCAACAGAAGGGGCCCGCAAGGACCGATGCCTGCCAGGGGTGTGGGTTAATCGAAAGAGATACCTATTATTATTTATTTATTTCATTAACAATTTTTACATTGTGTCGAAATGTTTAACAGTAAAAGCTAAAACTACATGAACTTAAAGATAAAAGAAAAAACAAATGAATTTATAACGACTATCTGGATTTAAAACAATATTCGTAGTTAAACAATATTTGAAACATTCTGTTCAAGTCCACTGGAGTATTGTTATGATATGAGAGAGAAAAAAACAATTTAAGATACAAACTGATACAAATGTCAAGAGAAAGAATAATAATACAATATAAATAAATGTCAATTATAAGTTCCATGTCAAAACATAAGTAAAAAAGGGTTAATAATTATAAATGTCTAGATCTGTACGTCACCTAGAAACTCATCAAGCGTGTAATAGCCTGGTACACAGGCAACTGACGGAACACGGGTGGGTTTTAGTCAGTAAAAGTCTGACACGTCCTGAGCCACCCAGAGCAGGCGAAGTTATTTGATGATATCCCACCCTTGAAAAAATACCTTCGTTGTATTAGATGAAGTCTATTTTTAACCGACGAAAAAACGGAGGAGGTTACTCAATTCGACGCGTATAATTTTTTTTTATGTATTACCACGCATAACTTTTTCCAGAGTAGTCCGATTTTGATCATTCTTTTTTTATTGGAAAGGGTATATCCCGAAGTTGGTCCCATATAAATTTCGAAGAAAAATTCCAACGCTAAGGGTAAGAAAAAAGGGGATGATTGATTACTCACAGATTTTAATACTGAGTTGTGTATTACAAAAAGTAAACAAAAATTAAGCATGTAGTAATTAGTAGATTATAGCCACAAAAAATTATAAAATAAAAACTATTTAATAAAAAAATTAAACCGCCGAAAACCCGAAAAGTAAAAAATAATAAACTTGCTTTGTCCAACCCCAATAACTAAGTTCGGAAGTCGGTGACTTTGGATATGTATTTAATTATACGTATATGTCACCGCCTTCCGAACTTAGTTATTGGGGTTGGACAAAGCAAGTTTATTATTTTTTACTTTTCGGTTTTTCGGCGGTTGAATTTTTTTATTAAAAAGTTTTTTGTATTAACGAAATGACACGAATATTTGCATAAATATGGCAAGTATAACTAGAATGGTCAATCGTGAACTTACAAATAAAGAAAAGAAAACCGAAATCCAAAACCTTCTTCTTTTAAAAGCTAGCTTCAATATCTACCCTCATTTAGCTTGCAAGCTAAACAAAGGCAACACGAAGAAGTTAATGTGCTGTGACCTAATTTTTTAATGGGCAACACCACGCTACAGTGTCGCATAGATCTAGCTTTTGGGGGTAAGCAGAGAGAGTTATGATTACTTTGTGTCCGTGTACGGTTAGATGTGTTAAGTAATGTTGAACAATTACTTTTTTTGTAGAACTAGCGCCCAATAAACTTTTTACTATTCACTAGAATAGAATTGAGAAGGATATATTTCATCATCTTCATCATTTCAGACGAAAGACGTCCACTGCTGGACATAGGCCTCCCTCAGGCTCCTCCAAACAGAGGGAATTGCCATAATCGCCACGCTTGGCAGGCGGGTTGGCGATCGCAGTATGGTGGTAAAATGCATAGAGAACGCTGCTGCCCATTCTCTAGTAAGTCCCTTAGTCGCCTTCTACGACACCCACTGGAAGAAATGGGATGGTGTTATTTATTCTTTTACGGCCGGCACCAAACGGGACGGATATATTAACTTGCATATGGTACAGTAAGGTCTTATTAATAAAAATATCTGGATAATATAATATATCGTTTATTTTTATAAAAGGGGCATTTTTACAAAGTATCTTAACAATTAAAAAAGAGCTCTTGCTCTTTGGGCAATAATGCCTGAACTAGGTTGAACCTGTGCTTCAGGTTATGAAGTGCATAAATACTTAATGTAATAAATTAACAATGTGTATAAAGTAAAAACTAAGTTAAAATTAGAAAAATAAAAGTAAAATAGCATGTTAGTCGTTCTATTTGCAGACAACAAGTAGATCTTCTGTCGGTGCATAAGCGATGGTTAGTAAATATTTAAGTATAATTTTCTTACAGCTAAAGTAATTTAATTTATAGATACTTAGTTTTCTATTTAACCTATTGTACAGAAATGGGCCTAAGAATGTAAAAAATCTTTCTACAAAGACATGTTTTGAGGATGCATTAGATGTGCATACTATATCATTCCGTCTTTTGTTAGTATTGTCAGTAGTGTAGTGTAGCTGTTTTAAGACTAAGTGCATTATGAAAAGTTGGCGAACAGTCAGCACGTTGCAAGATTTATATAGCAGATCTGTGGGAAAGAAAAAGGGATGAAAGTTTGCTACCTTTAAAATTGCTCTTTGAGCTCTTTCAAGAGGAAGCAGATTCGTTTTTGGTGCGCCACCCCATGATGTGATGCAGTATTGAATTATTGATTGACATAGGGCTAAATAAACTTGAGTTATTAATTTTGAGTGTGCAAATGTTCGCAATTTTTTTTTTGTTTTTTTTTTTTGTTTGACGTTTTATAATAATGAAACCTAGCTAGATCGATTTGTCGCCCCTGAAACCCCATGCATTCTAAAATTAATGAAAATCGTTGGAGCCGTTTCCGAGATTCAGATTATATACAATTATTATCGATCAGATCACATCAGATTCCACTGTACTTGTAATTATTTAATCATTAAATAATTACTACTTGTAATTATTAAATAATTAAATAATTACAAGCACAATGGAAAAAATAAAATGAGAAATATGAAAATAACGAAATTCTAGCACAACCGCTACGCTCCGACCGTCCAGGTAAACATAACCCTCCTTCAGGCGCAGTCGGGTAAAAAAGGGCAGAATGTTAACGCGCAGCTCCTTGTAAGAACTTGTTGTCGCCACCTCCTGAGACTCATATCGATGGCCACGCCCACTGCTTGGTAGTGTTGCCACGTTACAATATATACAAGAATTGCTCGTTTAAAGTATTAGATAGATGATCTTCCATGTTTCGCCATGGACCGATATAGATATTAAACGTTTAAGGTACTTTCGGTTGACCTAGAATTGTTTTTAACCAAAATTGACGGAAATTCCGAAAATTAAAAAAGTTGTAAATTAAGGTAAATTTTGGTACTTACAAGTTTTCGCGAAAATCTAAATTTGTCCATATCTTTTTATCATGTTCACACAGGACCTTGATTTTTGTATACCTAATAGGAACTATAGACTTCAGTATCAGGTATAAATTTTAACTTGCTAGGTACACCCGTTTCTGAGAAAATCAGTGGTGACACACGGACAGACAGATGGACACGCGGACAGGGAGTGATTTTATAAGGGTTCTTTTTTTATCTTTTGAGGTGCGGAATCCTTAAAAATTATTAAATTTACATGATTTGGGACTAAAACAGATATAGACAAAACAGTATCGTGGTAAGTGACGTCACAATACGGCCGTGACAATAACGCACGTTTGAACTATGGTAGAAAATGATTATTTAGCTAGCTTTTGCTAGCCGCTTCACCCGCGTGGAGTTCGAAAGTTACGTACTACCGAGGTAAAAAGTATTCTATGTACTAATCCTGGTTATAAGCTATCTGTGTGCCAAATTACAACCGAATCTGTTCAGCCGTTCTTTCGTGATTGAGTAACAAACATTCAAACACCTAAGCGTAGAAACTTTCACATTTATAATATGAGTAGGACAGATATAGAATAGAATAGAAAAAAAATTGTAAAAGAATAGCACCATCCCATTTCTTCCCGTGGGTGTCGTAGAATGCGACTAAGGGACTTACTAGAGAATGGGCAGCAGCGTTCTCTATGTATTTTATCACCTCACTGCGATCGCCAACCCGCCTGCCAAGCGTGGCGATTATGGCAAAACCCCCCTTTTGGGGGAGGTTTATGTCCAGCAGTGGACGTCTTTCGGCTGAAATGATGATGATGATGATGAGATATAGCATTTTATTAATATTCTTGAGCAACAACCCGAGGTAATAAAGCATGACTTTAAGGCTGCCCTCTCAAAAAATGGTTGAAAACAGCATGCAGATGAAACCATTTTTCGTCGGCATTTACAAAGAAATTACATTTGAAAAAAATAATTAGTAATCTACATAATATAATACGCCATTTGGTTTAGGCATAACTTTTCTATGGGTATCAAATAATAAGAAAAAAAAACACCAAATCACCTCCAAATCGTTGAGATGAAACCATTTTACTCCTTCATTTTTTATCAAAAGAGTAAAAAAAAATGTCTACTGCTTTGCAATACAAAGGAAAATGATTTGATTTTGTTACTTTTTACAAATATGCATTATTTTTGTTACAATAAATTAAAGATGCAACCGGTTAAAGACTGCGCGACTACATCACCCCGCACTCGTCCACAAATTTAGTGCGCCCAAATGCTGAATGGTCGTTGGCGTGTATACAAGCTTTAAATATTATTCTTGGCTGTATATTAACAAAAAAACCAAAATACATGCGTATTCCCTATTGAAATCAGGTTAAAACCGTTTCGAGCGAGCATGCTCGAGCAATTTGTTGCTCAGTTTTTCTTCGGCAGCATGAATTGCCTCGTACAGCTCGTGGCAACGCGAAAAAGACATAGAAATACCTACTTACTTATATATTCTGACCACGAACATATAATGTTTCAGGGAAAATATTACACATGTTATGAGAGTGCAGATTGCTTAAATTATAGCCAACCATGAGATGTAACTTATGGTGGCGGTTTGATTAAAAAGAGGCGAGGTCAAGGCTGAATGAAAGATGCTACTTGTTTCAGTCTCTAGAAAAGACTAGTTAAAAAAAAAAAAAAACAGACAATTTGCTTTCCCTTTCAAAATTAAACAAAACTTAACTTGGCTAATTGGACTGGGTGGATCACACCAGCCGTATGCACAGTGACCGCTGGGCCAATATCACACAGTGAGTGCCTGAGAATGGACGGCGCTGCCGAGGCAGGCCAAATAAGGGGCGGCGAGATGATTTAGACGCGTATTGCAAGGGTTGGATCGAGGTAGAAAAGTATGCCTGAAGGGATTGGGGAGGTCTTTGCGCAGCAGTGGGATAGAGTAATAGAGCTAATACGCAGGGTCAAATTAAACTAGCAAGATTATTTAAGGATAATTACATATCAGCGGCGAGGTGTAAATTTTTCTAAGAGAGAAGCCGGTGCGAAGTCGTTTTTAACTTACTGACTTTTCAAATAAAAAATCATCATCATCATCATCAGCCTATAATGTTCCCACTGCTGGGACACAGGCCTCCTCTCTGTGAGAGAGAGCGGGCCGTGATCTACCACGCGGGCCCAGTGCGGGTTGGTAGATGTCACATGTCTTCGAATTTTTTGTTCTAGAACATGCCGGTTTCCTCACAATGTTTTCCTTCACCGTTTTGAGAGCAGTGGTGATGAAATAATTTCTAGAAAGTAAAGCGCCTGTCTGGGTTCGAACTCACGACCTACAACTCGTAAGTCGCGGCCGTTACCACTTGGCCACCACTTCTCTAAATAAAGAATACTTACTATCATTCTAAAATTAATATAGTAATGTAAAGAATTAAATACAATCAAAAAGTACAGCTCAAAACCAAATAAAATTGGTAACATTACTCCATCTCGTTCTCGCTGACGCATTTTTATAACGCTTTTATTAGCTCGGGTTGCATGTATGTATGTATGTATCTATGTATGTAACGGAATCTTTGAGCCTAATTTTCACTGGTTTCTAGACGTCTGATCAACTTGAAACTTTGCTCACGTCTTAAGGGCCGATGACAATGCACTAACCCGATAAAAAAAAAAATTTTCAAAAAAAAATAATTATTTAAAAAAAAAACCCGATAAAAATTTGATCGAACTAAAAAATGGAAAATAAATAATAGTTTAAAAAAACTAAAAAAAACACGCTTTTATTGCTGACCGAACTAAAAAGTAGAAAATAATTTTTAATTACAAAGCGTGGGGTGCTTGATATTTTAATTATTACAAGTATTCTATTGGCAACCATCTATGAGACTCATGAAAATATAGGAAAATGCACCCCACGCTTTTTACTCTGAATTGAATTATTGACTTCCTACTACTGTTACATAAACTCTTTGTAATTAAAAATTATTTCCTACGTTTTAGTTCGGTCAGCAATAAAAGCGTGTTTTTTTAGTTTTTTAAACTCTTATTTTTCAATTTCTGTCTCTGTCATAACCCGTTGTACAGCGGCTTGCTGTCATCCATATAACGCGGTACCACGTGACCTAAAGTGACATCATTACGGGATCGCTGTTGTATGAATTTTTAGTTACCGATTTGGCGTTTTATTTCTCAGGAACTATTCAACTGACCAAGTGTATTTTTTAATTGAGTACTTTTTAGGTACAATTTTTTGGTGTCATTATATTTTATGAGCAGTGGTTAAATAATAAAATGTTATAGAACACCCGCCATCTTGATGTCAATATGGTAGGTGTACCTTATTTTCGAAATAATTTCGTTCTGAAGGAGGTACCGATTTATTTGAGCTAGGTACGAAATAGTATGTTTTAGGTATATTCTTTTTTGGTAATTGGTATAATTTGATTCGCTATGGTATACCCGCCATTTTGACTCTCACAGTCATAAGGTCGTCAAATTAAAAAGTAATTAGGGCATGTGGCGCAGGAACAACCAACTTGGAACCTAAGTCGGCCGGAACAAAGACAATCTCCACAGATGCGGGGTTCACGGACGGCTCAAATCTCAAGTGCGTATGCGGCACCTCCCCACAGAGGATGGCTCACCTACCATAATAAATTAAGGCTGTTGTATCTTTGGCAAGCCTAAGATTTCTTGAAGCCCAAGGCACAGCATCCATCTGTTTGCCCCAAAAATAAAAGAAATCTACCGCTCACTCGAATTCATTTGTTTATTCAAATGTGATTCGGAAACTTAAAAAAGTTTTTGCACAAAAGTTTTGAATTCATTACGGGAGGAATCAAAATAGATACAGGCAAGCAGAGGGGAAAATTTATATATTCCACTTTGTCCCACCGAGCCGCCACAGTGGTGGGGCAAAGTGGAATGCCTAAAATTTTGCAGTGGAATCTGCCCCACTAATTCGATTTGGTGGGGCAGATTCCTCTACTCTAAAATCTTGTTAAATTCTGGCCCACTAGGGTTGGCACCTTAGAATAACAGTTTAAAAAAATATTTTGAAATTTTTATTTCATTTTTTTTTTGTTTCTGGCCCCGACTTACAAGTTGTAGGTCACAGGTTCAAACCCAGCCAGGCGCTTTACTTTGTGTGAATAATTTCATTACCAATGCTCTCAAAACGGTGAAAGAAAACATCGTGAGGAAACCGGCAGTCCTAGAACTAAAAATTCGAAGATATGTGACATCTACCAACACGCACTGGGCCCGCGTGGCGGATTACGGCCTACTCCGTCTCGAAGAGAGGAGGCCTGTGTCCCAGCAGTGGGAATATTTTAGGCTGATTATGGTATGGTATTTGTTTCTGGAAGAAAACGGGTTGTAAATCACAGATTAATTGCACCATTTGTTACAAATAAATCTAATTATATTAAACTTTTAAAATCACAGATATACAATTTGTTCTTAGCAAGCTTCTATGCTTTCAAGCTTTTATGAACCAGTCATAAAAGCTTTTCCTATTAAGCTCAAATTCACAAACGGTGTACGATCTGTCTCTGTAAATAGAAAACTAAATGCTGTTTATTCTAACTACTTAAAGATAATTTTATTTTGCAATTAAGGGTAACATGAAACGATGACAAAAAAAAAATTTATTATAGTACAGCCCTAATATACCACGTAGGCATGCAAAAGATTTAACATCAACTTATACACTAAATATAATTTTAACATGTTACACCTAAAATACAATTTTAAAATATTAATGAATTATACATAATTATGCACTAACTTAAAAAATATTTCTCAATTAGGAACTCCTTAATATTATAATATGCTTTCGCCACTAAAAAGCTTCGGAGTCCCTTTTTAAATTATGATAGCGGAAGCTCTTTCCATGTCTTCGGCAATTTGTTATAAATGATTGGCGCCATGCAGTAGACACTTTTGCGCATAAGTGCTGTCTTGGCTGACTCCAGACATACCACACTATTATCACGTCTATTGCGAGGTGCTACATCTGATAGTCGTTTAAACCGACTCGGATTTGTCTTTACAAACACAGCTACTTCAAATATGTACAAGCAAGGTAACGTTAATATTTTGTAATTTTTAAAGTACGGTTCACAACTGTCAGTAGGTTTGAGTTTAAACATCGCTCGTAAGCATTTTAACTATTCATATTCTTTTATTAATAATCATTTGGCAAAATCTAGTCATACGTCAATGGATACTACACCATCCAAAGTGGTTATAAGGTAATAATAAAATTGTATTATGTTATTCCATGTTAGAATAAATAGCATTTCGTTTTCTATTTACGGAGACAAATCGTACTCAGTTTGTAATTTAAGCTTTAATGAACCAGTAAGAACAAATCGTATATCTGTGATTTTAAAAGTTTAGTATCGCTTTATTTTATTTGTAATAAGTCGTTTAATTAATCTGTTATTTCCAACCCGTTTACTTCAGAAACAAATACGACATTAAGATAAAAGTTTGTAAATATGTGAGTACCATGTATCTATCATAAAATTAATTTATCCGTATTGCTTCAATAGCATTGTTATTACCTATTTTGGTATGGTAATTTCATTCTGGGTGCATCGTTTTCACACATAATTAATATATTGAACTAGCTTTTGCCAGCGGCTTCGCCCGCGCGGATCTTTCATCCCCTATTTAACTCCCTTAGGGGTTGAATTTCGAAAAATCCTTCCTCTTTCCTTGTCTACATAATAAAGGGAATCTCTGTGTAAAATTTCAGGTTTCTAGCTCCAAGGGTTTGGGCTGGGCGTTGATGAGTCAGTCAGTCGAGACTTTTCTTTTTATTTATATATAGATGTACTATGTTAAATATTATACTTAAAACATTTAAAAAAAGTAACGGTGGAGTTTCTTGCCCATTCTTCTCCATACGAAACTACATTTTGGAATGGTCGACTAGAATCGATTCTATTTTAATGTAAATGACATCCAAAAGTTCCTTTTAAGTGCTGAAATAAATGCTTTGAATTTGACTTTGACATTGTGCAAAAAAAAGAAGGTTTTATACTAAGGTACTAACCCTAGTGGGGCAGAATCCACCAAGATTTTAGAGTAGTGGATTCTGCCACACCAAATGGAATTAGTGGGGCAGATTTCATTGCAAAGTTTTAGGCATTCCAATTTTCCCCACTAATGGGGCTGCTCGGTGGGGCAAAGTGGAACAATTCGAAAAATTATCAAACTTCGAAGAACCATACAAATATTACAAATCAGTCTTTCGGTTTAATTTTTAAGAGGGTCCTTGTGAATGGAACAGTTAGATGGCTTATATAATTGGTTCGCCCCTTTCCTTTACTAAAGGTGTTCTGAAAGTGGATCAGGGGATTAGCGTTATAAGAGGTTGTTTTTATTTAATTTCAATGATTTTTTTACCCGACTGTGCCAGAAGGGTTATGTTTTTCGAGTGTATGTATGTATATTTTTTAACCGACTTCAAAAAGAAGGAGGTTATCAATTCGACATGTTTATATATATATTTTTTATGTATGTTCGGGCATAACTCCGTCGTATATTGACGGATTTGCAAAATTATGTTTGAAAGGAGTTTACTCCGAAATGGTCCCATTAAATACAGCAAATCAACCGCGAATGTTGCTATCGCATAAGTATGCATTGTTTTGACCCCAAGGATGATGAAATTTCGAATTGGTGTGGGGTAGGTAACAAAAAAGTGAAAAATAAAAACTTTTTTCAAAAAAATAACAACCGACTTCCCAAAAAACACTACAAAGTGCAAAATAACTTTAATTTCGGAAGGCGGTGACAAATAGTTAAAATACACATCCAAAGTCACCGACTTCCGAAATTAAAGTTATTTTGCACTTTGTAGTGTTTTTTGGGAAGTCGGTTGTTATTTTTTATTGACACACTCTTTAGTCTAAACGGCTTGATTGATTTCAGCTTGAGGGGAGCCGTTAGACTCGTCTTAACTGTGAGAGAGACACTGGGTATACCAAAATTGAAAAAAAAACCGCCGGTTTTTGGCGCCAAATTGTCTTATCATTATTTTTTCCTCAAAACCGTTTGAGTGGGATATCAAAATAAAGCGTTTCAAAAATAGGTCTTGTCAACGTCAAAATTAATTATAATAACTAAAAACTGTGAAATAAGAAAATAATTTACAAAATCAAAAAAACCCGAATGCCTAAAAAGTGAACTATAATTAAAAAAGATGGAAACAAGAAACTTGTTTTAAAAAGATGTCTATTAGACTGAATACTATAAGCAATCTCATGCAGTCGGAGGCAATAAAGGTCCTTATTGGTTTTTTGTATATCAATGTCTTCTTGGCTGCAGAAATATGTACCTACTTTCCGGACGAACCTTTACAAGAACTCTTCCACTACTTCATATATTTATTATCTATCTCAAATGTCTCCAGCCAGTTACTGGAATAACTAACTTCTGGGAGTTGGCGCCAAAATGTCAGCCATTTTGGTTGGCAGGCGGCCATCTTTGGTTCATCTGTCATTTCGAACGGAGGTTTCAATAAACGTATTTCAGTTAGGCTATAGTTTGTAACCGACTGTGAAAATGAAAGATCAATGTTTTTTTTGATGGCAATAGGGTCACTCCCTATTACATAGGACCTGAACATAAATGGCGAAATGTGAGTGTACTATAGAAAAAAATCTGTTACATACATTTTGCACTTTTTTTATGAAACAGCTGATTCTTTTTTATAACCAATTTTAAATATGTGTACGTTTAGGGGATCTAGAATCATGTGCTAAAATCATGGTTACAGTGTGCATCGATGTCCCTGTCACTTTGAATATAAAATAGGTGTTTAAAATAATTGACGCATCACCGCAGTTAAAATAGCGTAGAGTCATTTCAACATCTCTAGACCGCCTTTTTACCTTTTTTGTGTGCGAGAAGTTTAAATAAATAAATAAATGAGTATATTTTTTTTTAAAGCTAACTGTTGTTATTAAGAAAATCGATTACACCCTAGCATTATATAATGCATTAAAAATTGAGTCTTATTGCCTTGAAATAAAAAGAATCTTTGGCTATACTAGCCGTAAGTATGGCAAAATACATAATATTTGAAGAAAAAAAAAAATCCAAAAAATACAATGTTCAACGTTCAATGTACGTTCAACGTTGTTCGTTCGTACGTTCGTGTTGTCAGTGGTATCGGTAACAGTGTCACGAGTTCAATTGTTTTTTCCCATCTCAAAAATGTACCGTGTGGTGCCGGGGGTAAAAGAGTATCACCATCCCAATTCTTCCCGTGGGTGTCGTAGAAGGCGACTAAGGGACTTACTAGAGAATGGGCAGCAGCGTTCTCTATGCATTTTACCATCATACTGTGATCGCCAACCCGCCTGCCAAGCGTGGCGATTATGGCAATTCCCTCCCTTTGTAGCCTGGAGGAGGCTTATGTCCAATAGTGGACGTCTTTCGGCTGAAATGATGATCTTAAAAATGCCCAACGCGCCTAAAGAAGTTTTCACTTCAATAAATCTAAATTAAAAATGTCCGAAATGTACTGTAACGCCATTAATCGCGCTTGCAGCAAACGATGCAGTCAATACAGTATTAAAATAAAATAAAAATATCAAAATTTAACATTGATACAATGTTAGATTTTGAATCAGCAAATCTCGTCCCAAGGCAGGCAACCGTTGCAGTTCAGAATAAATTGAACCAATAAGATTCAAGTTGCGAGTGATACAATATTTTTTAAAGGTCAGCATTTTCTGATATATTAAACTTAGAATACGATATTGAAATTTATATTAAAATTGATTTTTTTTTTATTGAAATAGGCTTTCGACTAGCTTTCCATATTATGTTGGGATCGGCTTTTAGTCTAACTGGATGCAGCTGAATCATCATCATCATCATCATTTCATCCGAAAGATGTCCACTGCTGGACATAGGCCTCCCCCAGGCTCCTCCACTTCGACCGGTCTTGTGCTTCCCACATCCAGCGGATACCCGCGGTCTTCACAAGGTCATCAGTATGTATTTTTTTTTTTAATATTGAGCTATTTATCCGACCTGTACAACCCATTTGCTGTGTAATACCATACCCCTGAGTAAGACTTGTTGTCAGACTTTGAGGTTTCTGACTATCAAAGATCGTATGCAACTAAATACCAGTATCGACCAATGACGTATTTTAAACAGACACGTCATACACAAACATGAGAGCACTAAAAAATTAAAAAAAAAACAATTACTTTAATTTCGGAAGGCGGTGACAAATTAAAATACATATCCAAAGTCACCGACTTCCGAAATTAAAGTAATTTTTCACTTTGTAGTGTTTTTCCGAAAGTCCCTTGTAATTTTTTTTAAGTTTTTATTTTTCACTCTTTAGTTATTTCATCATCGTTCGGGTCAAAACAATGCATATTTATGCGATAGCAGCAATCGCGGTTGATCGTGATGCCACCATTTTTTGAAGAGTTCCGTTGTCTGTCTCCGAAACGCATCATCAGATCTTTATGAAATTTAAATGGGATCATTTCGGAATAAACCCATTTCGAACAAAAAAAGAATTTTGCATGTCGGTCTATAAATGACGGAGTTATGCCCGAACATACGTAAAAAAAATACCTGTCGAATTGATAACCTCCTTCTTTTTGAAGTCGGTTAAAAACAGCGTAAACCATTAATGTAGCTACGTACCACTACATACAATCATATAGTGCACGAAGAACAGGATAGACCCATACCGATGCCTGTTGTTAGAAAGAAATAAACATATATACTTAGTAACGTCACTAGCGTTGCGCCACGTCACTGGATAGTACGTGACTAATAACACGACAGGCAATTGGCATTTATCTTGCTCGAATTAAGCTCTGTTAACGCATCTAAAGGTAAAATATTATATCATTAGAGCGACTGTCTATGTGACCACAACTCAGATATTGGGCAACACGATACGCTGCTGCAGCAGCGGCGAGGTGTCAATTTTCCTAAGAGAGAGGCCGAAGCGAAGTCATCTTTAACTTGGTGACTTATCAATAAATAATACTTACTATCAACAATAAAAAGCGGCCATGTGCGAGTCGGACTCGCCCATGAAGGGTTCCGTAGCAGCAAGTAACATAATACGATTTATGACGTATTAAAAACAACTACTTACTAGATCTCGTTCAAACCAATTTTCGGTAGAAGTTTACATAGTAATGTACATTATTTTTTTTAGTTTTATTATTCTCTTATTTTAGAAGTTACAGGGCACGACACATTTTACCACTTTGGAAGTGTCTCTCGCGCAAAGTATCCAGTTAAAAAAAAATGATACTAGAAACTTCAATATCATTTTTGAAGACCTATCCATAGATACCCCACACGTATGAGTTTGATGAGTTTTTTTATGTTTTATTTCTAAGAATGGGGAACACCCAAAATTTATAGTTTTTTTTTTCTATTTTCGTGTAAAATCTTAATGCGGTTCACAGAATACATCTACTTACCAAGCTTCAACAGCATAGTTCTTATAGTTTCGTAAAAAAGTGGCTGAGACATACGGACGGACAGACAGACATGATGAATCCATAAGAGTTCCGTATTTTGCCATTTGGCTACGGAACCCTAAAAATGTGATACTGGGCCCCTAAACCACTGTACAAGCCTCTCAACTGTGCTTATCACTATGTTGATTATTTTCTTCCCAAAGGTACCTTGCCTTCATTGCTACCTCTAACAATATTCAAGTCTTAATTCTCATCTTGTCGGAAAGATCAAAGACCAGTAGAACAAAGGAGCGGTGTTTTCAAAGAAAATTTTCGTTGCTATGTTGGTAGGTACTATATTGTTTTTATTGGATGGTTACTGGGGAAATCTACAGTTAAATTTAACTATAATTCCGCTTTATTATTGTTTTGATTGCATCAGAAAGAGAAGTTAGTGTAACCATTTTGTTACTAAATTTCTCTTTTCATTACGGGCGTTTTTAATGTGCTTCTAGTGTGTCTTTTTACATCGTTCTCACGTTGATAATTTCAGCTTAAATTATGTTCTAAACAATTGTTTGTGACAATATTTTAATTTAAAAGAGTGTCTCTCGTATTATCTATTACTTAGACACGCGGATTACTATAATTTTTCTATTTATGTACATTCTTTTTAGTTATTTTACACATAAATCATCTTTTTTTTCTGTATCTCATGACATTAACAGAGTGGGCCCTTTCAGAATACCAGAGCTGCGACACTCTTTTTTAAATGTCGCAGCATCATGCTGAGAGCCTTTTGGCCTCGTACGGGATTTTGTTTTATATTTTACTTCTTTTTTTTATAATCTGTTAAGCAAATTGTATAGTTAAGTTTGTGATATTCCTGTGCGAGTCAAATAAATACTTTTTCTTTCTTCGAAAGAATGACAGGCAAACAAAAAATTACTTTTTAACTATTGATCAAAGTAGGTTAGAACTGTCCTGGCTAAACTGTTATCTTTACCGATATCCAACGCCTTGTTCCAGAAACACGACAACGTCATTCTTCTGGCGCAATATCTATTTTTCTTCCATACTTCTCTAATGGTCGTGTGAGAGTGGCCTTGAGGCCAAGTAATCAGCCACATCGGTCGATCGCTTAAGTTAACCAACCCTTTCAAATATCCCTTATTAACATACCAAGACCCGTCCGTGCCTCGGAAAGCACGTTAAGCCGTTGGGCCCGGCTGTCATTTGTGGATCTTTGACAGTCGTTACGGGTCGTCAGAAACCCGAATGTCTGACAACCAGACTTACCAAGAGATATCGTTTTATCCAGTAATTGATATCCAGTAATCTCCATAGTCACACCCTTTCTAACCATATCATCATTCACACAGTCCATCCATCGTTTCTTTGGTCTCCCCCTACTCTTATAGCCATCGACATTCATACTAAAAACTTTCTTCACGACATTTTCCTCATTCCACCGCACCACATGAACAACCAGACTGACTTACGACTTGCAATAACCCAATAACCAATCCAAGTTACGGCTTCCAATAACCAGAGACATAATAACTCTATATTTTTCATAAGAGTGCCCATAGACAATAATATTCAAATAAGGTTGGTTACCTCGCTTGGCTCACTGCCAAGCACCTGTTTGGCAATTTGGTAGTGGATACGAGTGTGTTTAGTAAATATTGGGTTTTGTACTCACGGAGGTATTCAAAAATATAATACGAGTATTCATTGTATTTTGTCTTCAAAAGGCCTTTCTAGACATCTAGCCTTTTCCCAACTATGTTGGGGTCGGCTTCCAGTCTAACCGGATGCAGCTGAATACCAGTATTTTACATGGAGCGACTGCCTATCTGACCTCCACAACCCAGTTACTGGGTAATACGATACCCCTTGGTAAGACTGGTTGTCAGACTTTCGGGCTTCTGACGACCCGTAACGACTGTCAAAGATCTACAAATGACAGCCGGGACCAACGGCTTAATGTGCTTTCCGAGGCACTGAGGGGTCTTGGTATGTAAAGATGGTCACCCATCCACGGACCAACCGCGACAAGCGTAGCTTAACCTGATCGATCGACTCTTGCAGCTATTGTTACTTAGCCACAAGCCCCTCTCAAATGATATAATGTATGGACTTTAAAAGAGACGGTGACCTCTGAGTTTGTTTTGACTCTTTGAAGTAAAAATTTATTTAAGCGCGTTGGGCAATTTTTTAAACGGGAAAAAGCAATTGAACTCGCGACACTGTTATCAACACCACTGACAATATAAACCTACGAACGAACAACGTTGAAATCTAATCTGACGATTCAAAAAACATTTTCTCACGATTGAAAAAATACACAAGTAATTGTTCAAGTTTTCACTTCTGTTAGTACTCCCGGAGTGCCACTGTTTTTTTTTTCTCAGTGAACAATCAGCTAAGAAATGCCGGCACCATCTAGTTTTTAAAATAGTGACTAACCAAATATTGACGATAAATAAACGTTTAATTTAATTCAATTAAATTTTCATTTTATTATGTTCGTCCTAGCTTTTGTCCACATCTTCTGCCGCTAGGAAATTAGAATCCTCTACAGAAGTCGTATCTCCAATGTGTTTTTCCATCGGCATTTAATTGTAGTCCTAATCCGTGTGGTGCCAGACGTAAAAGAATAGCAGCATCCCATTTCTTCCCATGGATGACGTGAGAAGGCGACTAATGGACCTACTAGAGAATGGGCAGCAGCGTTCTCTATTCATTTTACCACCACACTGCGATCGCCAACCCGCCTGCCAAGCGTGGCGATTATGGCAAATTCCTCCTTTTGGAGGAGGCTTATGTCCAGCAGTGGACGTCTTTCGGCTGAAATGATGAATTCTGGTTCATTTACTGGATATGTTAGCGCGGGGAGCAAATAAAAATTGACTGTCACTGCGTGGAATATAGTTGACAAAAGACTAGATAAATGAAGTGTCATATTAAATGAAATCTAACAACGAAATACCCTTATTTAACAACACAGTTAAGTGAAAGAGACTTAACTGTAAATATATAAGTAATTTCGAACAGTTCTTCTTATCCGTCGGCGTATCGCTTTGATCTTGGAGCTTTGTCGGCGCTTTTGAAGTTTGAGAGCTTCAAGTTGAGCTATCTTAACTTGTCAAGTAGTGTTTCGTTCTTTGTTTAAAGTTAAAAAATATTAAGGCTTTGTTAGTGTAGTGGGATTTTCAGCTACAACTACGAGTAATTATAATTTTAGTGTTCGATATTTTACTTACATACATTCTGAAAGTGGCACCGGTAACCGAAAAGTTGTGTCCAAATCGGTTGTCATGGTATGGGCATGTGATACGGAGGAATGAGGAAAATGTCATGAGGAAAGTTTTGAGTATGAATTTCGATGGCTATAAGAGTAGGGGGAGACCAAAGAAACGATGGATGGACTGTGTGAATGATGATATGGTTAGAAAGTGTGTGACTACGGAGATGAAGACTAATAGAGAAGTCGTCATCATCTGCTTGGCTGACGACCCGTTACGACTGTCAAAGATCCACAAATGACAGCCGGGACCAACGGCAGGCTTGTATACACGTCAAGGGCCTTCAGCATTTGGGCGTACTAAATTTGTGGGCGAGTGCGAGGTGATGTAGCCGTGCAGTATTTAATCGGACGCATTTTTAATTTATTATAACAAAAATAATGCATATTTGTAAAAAGTAACAAAACCAAATCATTTTCATTTGTATTGCAAAGGAGTAGACATTAAAAAAACTCTTTTGTTAAAAAAATGAAGGAGTAAAATGGTTTCATCTCAACGATTTGGAGGTGATTTGGTGTTCTATTTTCTTATTATTTGATACCCATCAAAAAGTTATGCCTAAACCAAATGACGTATCATATTATGTAGATTACTAACTATTTTTTTTAAATGTAATTTCTTTGTAAATGCCGACAAAAAGTGGTTTCATCTGCATGCTGTTTTCAACCATTTTTTGAGACGGCAGCCTTGCTTTCCGAGGCACGGAGGGGTCTTGGTACGTAAAGAGTAATATGTGATTAGAGTATATTTTGTAATTTTATATTTACCCTTCTACTATTATTACACGCGTTGACTACATCTCTGTTACCGTCGCTTCTATCGCAGGTGTGCTGTAAGAGATTTGTGTAGAAATACCTAAGTATTACCTTTGTACGTATTTTTCTGTTCTTTTTTTCTTGTATGTTTTTATGTGTGTACATTTATGATTTCGTGTGTTGCCGGACGTAAAAGAATGGCACCATCCCATTTCTTCCCGTGGGTGTCGTAGAAGGCGACTAAGGGACTTACTAGAGAATGGGCAGCAGCGTTCTCTATACATTTCACCACCATACTGCGATCGCCAACCCGCCTGCCAAGCGTGGCGATTATGGCAAAACCCCCCTTTTGGGGGAGGCTTATGTCCAGCAGTGGACGTCTTTCGGCTGAAATGATGATACTGATGATGACATGAATTGTTAAATAAATAAATAAAAATGTTCATCCATCTACTAACCAACCGCGGAAAGCGTAGCTTTACCTGGTCGATTGAACCGCGTGGCTGTATAGCCACAACCCACAAGCGAGTAATGGAGAAGTAATGAACCTGCATGGGCACTTATGAAACGTCAGAACACGGTTCCAATATGTCGCTTCCTATGGAGAAGAACGGTCAATTTGTAGCTCCATTTGTCCAGACGTCCAGACGATTTTCTGTTCTGTATTTTCATTCCTCTAAGTACCTGGTACTTGTTGACATGTCTGCACTGTCCTCCCATACATTTAATCACTGTAATTTGAAAACATTGTTAAAGCCAATTATTTTTAAAAGAGTAACCGTGGAATTTCTTGCCGGCTCTTCTCCATAGGAAGCGACATATTGGAATCGTGCACCTGGCTTCTGACATTTCATAAGTGCCCATGCAGGTTTATGTGAAATAAAATTAAATATTTTGATTTGATTTGATTTTACATACTCCTTTTGATGACTTCTTTTTCATAATTGATTACTTCTTTTACCTATTTTTCATGCTTCTTTTTATTTCAATCTAAAATAGTATTAATAAAATATTATATGTTTTCTTCTGGGAAAAAAAAGCAAACTTCCAAATATAAAAGAGATCCTCATCAGAAACATTAAAAAAACAACATACTTAAAGCAGAATTGTCATCATTTTAGCTTGGCACAAAATGTCCTCAACTGAAATAAATATACATCCTACACTCGCGTTGGTCTCACAGTCAATTGTCATCAAATACCAAAAACGCACGAACTGTCTTCGCAGCCTAGAATGAACGTAGCAACGAATCACGCAGTTTACAGTAAATACAATATACCAGCGTCGATGAAAAAAGAAGATAATCACGAAAGAGTCTTTAGCCGGCCTTACAGACCAATACGCGAGTATTGGAAGGTTAATCAAATCAAATGATTCAATTTGCAAATGGAACTACAAATTGACCGTTCGTCGTCGTGTGAATGACACATTTATCTTGCATATGTTTACTTTCCATGAAACAGTATTTAAATACAGTATACCTACAACGCTGATCTAAAAATATTATTTAGAGTCATCCAACCGTTCCTGTATAAGTCCTCACACGATTATCGATCCTGCGAACCCCGATGATGAAAGAGAGGTGTATAGCCTACTGTGCTCTGTCCCTTTCATCCGTCAGTTTTGTATCGGTGTGCAAAATCAAGCGGTGTTTGCAATTTTGAAGCGCATTAAGTGCTATTTGGTCGCGTCATAGTTTTTTGTTTTCTGAAATCGAAATTCAAACGCTCTCATCACATTTTAAATCCCAGATGACGTTTACTTTTAAAAACAAATGAGTTCGGTTTTGAATTTGTGTGTGGTCAGTTGAATGAGGTTGGCAGGTTCAAAACCTAAATGGTTTTTTTTTTTTGTAGTAAGTCGATTGTGTAAGCTCATTGACTGCCTCTTTGGTTTAATGGTTGTTATTGTGCCTGCTGAGCGTGGCGTATTTGGTTTGATGCCCTGGTCTGGAAAATTATTATCTGGCATTTCCATGTAGGAGCCAGACCAGCCTGTATGTTTGTAGATATCCATAATAGTATTATAAACCCGAAAATTTGTATGTTTGGATGTTTGTTAATCTTTCACGCAAAAACGGCTGAACGGATTAGGATGAAATTAGGCACACAGATAGATTATAACCTAGATTAAGCAACTAGTGATTAATAATTATATTATTATTATTTATTTATTTCCAAAAAACTTAACCTATAACACAATGATTTTAGCCACACAACGAAAACCTCTCAGGGGTTATCTGTGTGATGGCGAGTCGCTCATTTTAATTTAAAATAAAATAAAAACGGTAGTTGCAAACAAGAAATTGAAATAAAATTTATGAAAATATCGAAAACACAAACAAAAATAAAATAAAAACAACTACAAGCAATACTAACTATATTACAATATAAAACTTTACAATGACAATAATACTTAACACACATTTTATTTACTTATTTTTCTAACACTACCTATTTACCTACATAATACTTATTTTTAATTATAAAATTTTTATAATTCAGATTACTTACTTTAAGCATGTATGAGATCCACAAGTAGCATTACATTTTATAAAGTATACAAAACAATGAAAACATTGGAAATTAAAATGAAATTGAAAATTACGATAAGCTGGCTTACGAGTATCTTTTCTTTCTTGGTACATGTCACATGTTTTCGAATTTTTAACCGACTTCAAAAAAGGAGGAGGTTATATGTATGTCTTTTTTTAATGTATGTTCATCGATTTCTCCCTCATTTGTGGACCGATTCTCAAAATTATTTTTTTATTTGGAAGAGTATACTCCTGAGGTGGTCCCATTGGCACCAAATCAGGATCTGATGATGGAATCCCAGGGAAAACGAGGGCAACCCTCCAATTTTGTGGGTATAAACAATGTTTTGTCATATATTTTTTAAAGCTATTGAGTCATTTGCGTATGGTCATCATCATCTCATGACGCTGAGCTGATGAAGGAAGGTACAACTCTTTAACGGTTAGGAGTTAGGTGGAGGTTCGGGAACATAACTCCGTCATCAGACCGATTTGCAAAATTCTTTTTTTGTTCGAAATGGTCCCATTTAAATTTTTCTTTCGCCTTTCCTCACAATGTTTTCCTTCACCGTTTTGAGAGCAGTGGTGATGAATTAATTTACACAAAGTTAAGCAGTTAGCGGCGGACATTTCCACTGAGCCCTTGAAGACTGTGGCTGATAGGATCTCTTCGCCCCCTTGGCGGCTTTAGCAATTGTACACCCGCGATTAACCAAAAAACTTCTTAGCCTGAGTAAAAATAACCTTAGAATAATCATAGGAACAATTACGGGCCCTTTAACAAAAATCTTTCTAACATAGGCGCCACAGACAGCCCGCTTTGCAGGGGCTGCCTTGACGCTGAGGAATCAGCCGCCCACGTCATCCTGGAATGCGAGGCCGTGGCTTCTCAACGTGAAGAAATCCTCGGAACAGTGAGGTCGCTCCGCGAAGCCTGTGAAGCTCCCAGGAAGTTTCTGTGCTTTTGGGCGGAGCTAGGCTGGCTCTGTTAGCCAGAATCCCCAAGCACAACGGACCGAATGGGAGTCTACGTGCGGAAAAGGGAGTCCCATCATCATCATCATCATCTCCGCCTTGGAGGCCCCTTATTAAATCAGTCATCCCTCATAGGTAATATTATAAATACGAAAGTAACTCTGTCTGTCTGTCATGCTTTCACGCCTTAACCGCTGAACCGATTGTCGTGAAATTTAACAGATATATAGCTTGGGATATGGAAAAGGACACAGGCTACTTTTTTACGTGATAACTAAAACCACATGGGTGGAACCGCGGGTAAAAGCAATTTCTAAATAAATAAAATATTGGTCAAACGCGAACTTATGAATGTTAAAAAAGAAATACCGCATAAAACTCAACCCGTTGAAATACCTACAATGTCCCACCCCCTATCGATCGCTAAACACTCCGTCATCCCTTATTAACGAGGACAAAGGGGTGAACAGTTGAAACACGACAGACCGCAATGTGCCAAACTGTTCGTGAATTCAGTTCGCTTGTCATTGTGACGAAGTGACACTTTTATGTATTTTATATTTCACTCAGTTTTTTGACTTGACAAAACATCGTTTTTATTTTTTAAGTTTGTTAAACATGGTTTTTCATTTTGAAACTGCTATTACAAATTACTTTTTGCAAAGACTATATATCTAAAACTCTATTGCTATCCTTAAGCACCAAAGATAACACAGCTGGTATAGAATCACTATACATGGTTTCAGCTCAAAATAAAATACTCTAAGAATTGATACCAAATTTTCGATTTCATATGTTTCTTAAATTCGAATCATAACAAACGTGTCACCGCACTACTTATGTCAATAACTTTCCACGTTACTTGCCAATATCACGATAAATCTCTTCCGAGTTATGTGTTTATTTCAATTTGAAAAGTTCGGTTTCTGGTATCAATGTCTTAAAAATTCTCATAACTTCCGAACATGTAGAGATAGAATTAAAAAACCCTTCCAATAACGTTTGATATCATCCAAAGAAGCCATGCCGTTGGTATGTATATACCCTTTCCGTTACACGTTGTATATATATTTAAGCAAACAGACTTAAAATAATTTAATAATTAATCATCTGCTAAAGACTTTTCCCAACTACTACACAACAACACAACTCAACACAACACAACAACAACACAACACACACACAACTGGGCACGCCACGATTGCGGCGGTAAGTCCCCTCTTTGAGGAGTGGCTTGAGAGGCGGCATGGCGTCCTCACCTTCCGCCTGACGCAGGTCCTCACCGCACACGGTTGTTTCGGGAGGTTCCTGTTTCGGATAGTGCGGGAGGAAACGCCCGGGTGTTTCCACTGCGAAGATCGCCCTGAGGACACGGTGGAGCACACGGTGGCAGTCTGCCCGGCTTGGGTGGAGCACCGCCGTGTCCTCGTGGACGCGATCGGCGGCGGCGATCTCTCGCGTCCGGCCCTGGTCCAGGCCATGGTACGGAGCGAGAGGGCATGGGGAGCCGTCACCTCCTTCAGCGAAGCAGTGATGCTCGCGAAGAGGGAGGCGGCGCACGTGAGGGAGAGGCAGCATATGCGCCCTCGCGACCCTAGCCGCCGCAGGATACGCAGACGCCCTGGGCGTCGGGTATCCCAGGCCGATTTCCGGCCACCGTAGGCATGAGCTTGCGGACGGCGAGTAATGGGTAGCTCGCTGTCCGGTAAGGACCAAGCCCAAGTCGACGGCGCGTTGTGTTCCACGCGCGCCTCAAAGAGATGTCAGTACAAACGTGATGGGGCCCGCAAGAGCCGATGCCTGCCAGGGGTGCGGGTTTGTTCGAAAGAGATACCACAGCCCCTGGCCTACGGGCTACTGAGGGCACACGGGTGGGTTTTAGTTAGTAAAAGTCTGATACGCCCTCCTGCTCCACTCAGAGCGGAAGAAGTTATTTCATGATTTCCCACCCAAAAAAACACAACTTATGTTAACTACCTATATTCTTGCAAATAAATATATAATTAATTCATTAATTTACGTTGGGATCAGCCATTCTAATCGGATGCAGCCGAACTCCAGTATTTTACATTAAGCGACCTCCACAACCCAGTAACTGGGTAATACGAGATTCCTTTATAAGGTGGTTGTCAGACTTTCGGGCTTCTGACGACCCGTAACGACTGTCAAAGATCCCCAAATGACAGCCGGGACCAACGGCTTAACGTGCTTTCCGAGGCACGGAGGGGTCTTTATGATAAACGACAAAATAAAAGATTTTCTATAAGTATGTCATGTACTTCAAAATCTGTATGGGACTATTGAGGTTTAAGTACCAGAAAAGTCAGATATCGCAAAAAATATATCCCTTAAATATCCTAGGAAATGTACTTATAAGCGTTCATCGCACACCGGCTAGCAACGGCGCATTTATATAACGTTTTATCGTGATAATTTCATTAAATACAAACAAAAGTGTACATTTTTTCATGCACTGGATCGTTGGTATTTGCAAGTATGTCTGTTATTTTTTTTTGCCAGATATTTTGGTATTTACATAAAAAATCGACATACCGTATTTTTTTTTATATTTTCAATACTTAGTACGACTACACGTTTTTACTAAAGAGTAAATGTAAAAAAAATATATATAAATACTAATGACCTAAACCTTGGCTGTTTTTAGGGTTCCGTACCTCTAAAGGAAAAAACGGAACCCTTATAAGATCACTTTGTTGTCCGTCCGTCTGTCCGTCCGTCCGTCCGTCCGTCCGTCCGTCCGTCTGTCAAGACCGTTTTTCTCAGGAACGCGTGGAGGTATTAAACTGAAATTTCTATATGATACTTAGTTCTACTGTCCCTGGAAGCTGTAGAAAAATCAACCTTCTAAGTCAACGCAATCAAAAGATACAGCCATTTAGGCCGCAAAATTCCGCAAATTTTCGAAACTCGCACGGGAATCAAAACCTACAGGGTACTTCCCGTGAACTTAGAATCTTGAAATTTTGTACGAAGTCACGTCTTATAGTACAGATATAGGAAAAATTACGAAAACCGAAAATTTTTAGTTTCGTCATATAAAAAAAATATTTTTGACAATTTTGAACTTTTACTTATATACCCACAGGTTTGTACGGAACCCTCGGTGCGCGAGTCCAACTCGCACTTGACCGGTTTTTTTTATTTTAATTTAATGAAATAATCACGAAAGAACTATTATAAATGCGTTGTTGCCAGCCCGCGTGGTATGAACGCTCTTAAGTCCTTTTAAAAACTTTTCCATTTCAATCTATACTGTTAAGGGAAAAAATTATGTAAGTACTTAGCAAAATTGAAAAGCTAACCTAAAATAAACGATGTCAGCGTTTGAAGTCTCCGGTAAACGCGATTTCTGACTGACAGACTGAGAGGAAGGAAATTCCTGTAATATATTTTATTAAGTTTCCACGTGATTGGTCAAAGCAACTATGAACCTTTGAGTTTTTGATAGAAAAGTTATATTAATATCTTCAGTGCGTGTCGATGGAAAAAATTGCACGAATAATTTTTTTTTTTTTGTTTGGCCAAAAAAATTCAGATGCCTTGTGGCTTAGTAAATCAAATCAAATCAAATCAAATGCTTATTTGCAAGAAACACATTGTATAATATGCGAGATCTTATAACCTAAGTGAAATTGTATTCTGCCTGCAAGCAAGCGTGCAAATATTTAGCATACATCACAATTTTTATTCCTATTTAACTTTTAATTTTATATTGTTCATTTAATCATAATTTTATTACACTAACTTTATGTCCCATATAATCCTTAATACTATAAAAACAACACTTAAGAATCCACCCTGTAATAATTTTATGTCATTTGGTAAGTTATTATAAACTAAAACACACATAATTATTATACACATTTTTCATATCTTTATGACAGGGTGGTTGATACAGTAGGTTTCGAAACTTAGCCCTCTTTTGTCTAGTTAGGACTTCACTACGTAGTTTAAAGTAGTGCATGTGTTTTTTTGTAAAGATGCAGATATCTTTTATGTACATACAAGGGATTGGAAGAATTTTACATTTTCGAAATAAAGGCTTACAACTGTCCAGAAACCAAGCCTTGTTGATGACCCGGATGCATCGTTTTTGAATTTTGAAAACTCTATCGATGTCGATCGAGTTTCCCCACATTATTAATCCATAGCTCAGTACAGATAACCATGGTAAGCCGATAGGGCAGCTTCTACAGAAACAGTAATAAACAGTAATAACAACCACACAGGTTAAGCTGTACTTGCCACGGTTTTTTGATGGATGGGTGACCAGCTTGTCATACCAAGACCCCTTCGTGTCTCAGAAAGCGCGTTAAGCCGTTGGTCTCTCGACTGTCATTCATGGATTTTTGACATGTCGTCAGAAGCCGGAAAATCTTATAAAACAGTCATACGATAGGCAAACCTTATTAGGGTGTGGAGGTCAGATAGTCATCATCATCAGCCTATAATGTTCCCACTGCTGGGACACAGGCCTCCTCTCGGTGAGAGGGATTGGGCCATAATCCACCAGTCAGGCCCAGTGCGGGTTGGTAGATGTCACATATCTTCGAATTTTTTGTTCTAGGACATGCCGGTTTCCTCACGATGTTTTCCTTCACCGTTTTGAGAGCAATGATGAAATAATTTCCACAAAGTAAAGCGCCTGTCTGGGTTCGAACTCGCGACTTACAACTCGTAAGTCGCGGCCGTTACCACTTGGCCGCACATGGAGACAGTCGCTCCATGTGCGCAAATACTGGTATTCAGCTTCATCCATTTAGACTGGAAATCGACCAGTACAGAATCAAGTCTATCCGACTTAACAGACAGCTGTGCTGCTGGGGAGTTTGTTGCGCCACTTCTTCTTCCCAGCTAAAGCACTAGGAAGTGGTGAAGGGCGGGCGTTTTGGGGGACTGTCTTATGAAATTTTGACGTTCGAAAAGTGCTGATTCTCAGCCTAATTTGAACAAATTACTTTTGATTTTGATTTTGACCGTCGTATTTGGAATAAAAACTTAAAAAAAAAAACAACCGACTTCCGGAAAAACACTACAAAGTGAAAAATAACTTTAATTTTTGAAGTCGGTGACCTTGGATGTGTATTTTATTTTTTTGTCACCGAAACTAAAGTTGTTTTTCACTTTGTAGTGTTTTTCCGAAAGTCGTTTTTTTCTTGGATAAAGGTTTTTATTTTTCACTTTTTAGTTAATAGTACCTATCCAACACCAATTCGAAATTTTATCATCCTTGGGGTCAAAACAATGCATATTTATATACAATAGGGTATTATCCAATTTGATAAAAACTATTTTACTTTGAAGATTGGGACGAGATATTTAACAGAAAAATAAAAATAAATTTAACCATATCCATTTTCTCCATTAAAAACGATTAAAATCAAATTTATTTTTCGTTGTTTTGAATTTACCGCCAAAACGCTCCTTACGATGACTTTTTATCACGTGACATCGTGACGTCAGCTTTGTGTAAACAGCACCAGTACAAATACTTAGTTCGGCGCAGTTTTTGAAATATTTGTGCACAGAGGCACCGCACAACAGTGATTTCACTTTCTATCCATAAAAAATCATGTTAATTATAAACACGACACTCAGTTGTTTACTTACTAACTACTTTAGTTTACACAAAGTTGACGTCACGTGATAAAGTCATCGTAAGGAGCGTTTTGGCGGTAAATTCAAAACAACGAAAACTAAATTTGGTTTAAATCGTTTTTAATTGAGAAAATGGATATAAATCAATTTACTTTTATTTTTCTGTTACATATTTCGTCCCAATCTTCAAATTAGAATAGTTTTTAATAAATTGGAAAATAGCCTTTATCAGGAATCGCCGTTGATTCGCTGTCATTTTTTGAAGAGTCCCGTTGTCTGCCTCCGAAACTCAGCATCAGATCTATACGAAATTTATGTGGGACTATTTTGGAATAAACCCCATTTGAACAAAAAAATAAATTACAAATCCGTCTACATATGACGGAGTTATGCGTAAACATACATTAAAAAAATCCTCCTTCTTTTTGATGACGGTTAAAGAGGCTATAGGCAGATTTCGTCGTCGTTTCAACCGGAGGCGTCCACTGCTGGACATAGGCCTCCCCCAATTTGAGGGGCTTACCATTATCGCCACGCTTGGCAGGCGGGTTGGCGATCGCAGTATGGTGGCAAAATACATAGAGAACGCTGCTGCCCATTCTCTAGTAAGTCCCTTAGTCGCCTTCTACGACACCCACGGGAAGAGATGGGATAGGCAGATTTATTTGCACAAAATTCTGCTGCAGCCATTATGTCGTCACGTGAGCAGGTGTTACAATGTTGTGCAAGATGGGAGGTGAGCCATTGTCTGTGGAAAGACGCCGTAACACACCGGAGGTCTGAGCCGACCATGAACCCCCACTTGTGGAGTTTGTCCTTGCTGCGACCTACTTGGGTACGAAGTCTATTTAAGGTTCTCCAAGTAGGCCACGGTAACGGAAATAGGCCAGCGAATTTCGATGAAATTATCGTGGCATAACCAAAAAAAACTTTTTCACAATTTAAAGTCGGTGTCTTTGGATCTGTATTTTAATTTCTTTCACCGATTTCCGAAATTGAAGTTATTTTTCACTTTTTAGTGTATTTACCCAAACAAACTCAATGGGGCCACCCCTGAAGTATATATACCGTATCCACTAATTATTTTTTTACGAAATCGATTCACAATTGCTGGCGACATCGCAGAACATAAGTACATACCAACAAAAATATTTTAATAAATTCAGACTTTTTTTTTGGTAATTGACGTATCGCAATTCATGCTATGAGTTTACTTCCCTAACGTGTCAAGTACCGCTAATGAGACACAATTGGTTTTCTATTGTTATGGATCGAATTGGATCCAGGTGGTGCTTAACCGAACAAGGATGTATCAAAAATTCCATGGTCAAACATCAAATAGAATTAATGTAATCAACGTAATATGTACGGCCTGTGTCGCCATTTTTTTTTTTCAAATCCATTTTTTTAAATCCGGCACCACATGGAACACCAGATGACACTCATGTCTTAGAATTTTTGGTTCTAAGACACGGTTTCCTCACGATGTTTTCCTAAGTCCCCTATAGGCACTATAGGGCACCTGGCAAGGCGCAGTGATGACAGATGGAGTAAGGCTTGTTTTGAATCTTTATTTAATAAGGGCCATTTGTAACCGCAATGCGTATGACAGTCCCATCGTACCCTAAATAAAATGCCTCTTATTACATTTGGGCCATGAACCTGAACAGACTCTTCGCATCAACACTATTTGGTTGGCACAGAACGTTATGAAATGTGCCCATAGCAAGTCGGTTCAACCTCAAGGCCCCAAACAGATCATTTCTCTGAGACTCATACCGAACACAATCCATCAATAAGTGATGTAAGTCTTCCACAACTCCACACAATTAGGCGAGTTAGTCTTTCTCATCATTAACGCAAACTTATTACACGGAATGTGTGCAGATCTGAGTCTATGAGCTGTAATAACTAATACAACACAACAAATTCAAATTATAAAAGTTATAATAGTCAATATTATTAAAAGAATGAACGCCTTGCCGTCAACGGCGCACAAATATTCTGATTATAATTTAATTAATTATTAACAAATAGGACAAAACACAGTGGTGGCCAAGTGGTAACGGCCGCGACTTACGAGTTGTAGGTCGTGAGTTCGAACCCAGACAGGCGCTTTACTTTGTGTAAATTATTTCATCACCACTGCTCTCAAAACGGTGAAGGAAAACATCGTGAGGAAACCGGCATGTACTAGAACCAAAAATTCGAAGACATGTGACGTCTACCAACCCGCACTGGGCCCGCGTGGTGGATTACGGCCCAATCCCTCTCACCGAGAGGAGGCCTGTATCCCAGCAGTGGGAATATTATAGGCTGATGATGATGAGCACAAAACATTAATTTTAACATTACAACAAAATAAATTTATAAAACAAATTAATAACAAAATTAATAATAAATAAATAATGGTTTGATAGCAAAGAGCCTCGACCAACACCTAAGGAGGCTCTCGTTGGGCAGCTGGGTCAAGGGCTTGATCCAGAAAGCGGTACTCCTGGACACGGCTCGCATTATTAGGAGGTTCCTCTCTCTGGAGCCCTGACCGCCGGTAGCTTGGACCTTGTTCCCGATGCCGGTGGGCTACTATTTTTTATTATTTTATATTCTAATATTTAAAAATGTAATTTGTATTTATTTATTGAAATAAAGGAAATAATAATAATAAAACATTTATTTTCAAGTATCCAGGACTCGTATTGTAAGTAACAATTTTCTTACAAGCCATCTTAGTAATATTTACAAAAAAAAAAGAACTATGATTATCTAAACAATTATATTAGGAGGCACATGTAGCTGGCTTAAAAAGTGTAAAATAGGGTAATCCAGCTTGCTAGCAATGACAACCAGGAGACTGTTGGAGCTGGCACGCACTCTGCGCAACAGAGATGCCGCTTGCGTCTGATCGCAGCGAAGCCATCAGTTTGCGCGTCCGCGAACATACCCGAAGCACTACAAAAGCGTGGCAGCCCCAACAGCATCCTGAATGCATTATTGTACTGAACGCGAAGAGCATTAACAGCTTTTCGAGTGAAGCAATTCCAAAGACTGCACGAGTATCTTCACGAATTCTTGCCTCAAAAACCACCCTTATGCACAAAAGCGTCCGCTGCATGGCTCCAAAAATATTCAATAAAATACCAAATTACATTAAAGATTTAAACTTGACACAATTTAAACGGAGACTAAATATTTTTTTAATTGAAAAATGCTATATACGACTGACGAATTCCTTCTTGACAAAGTGTAATAAACTAAATGATAATTACAAATTTATGCTTGGAAATTCAAAAACGTGACTCATAAATTTTATTGTGTTCTGAATATTTATTATTTTAACTATCTTTATGATAAATGTTTTTTTATAAAAATTGATTGTATTCTATTTTTTTTTTAATTTGTATGTTAGTATTGATCTTAAATTCTTGTTGTTTAATAGTATATAACCCCTAATGGGTAGTTTTTTGAGTTACCATAACCTAACTATAAGACCTACTGTATGTATCACCAAAAATCACACGAATAAATACTTTGACTTTGAGTAGAAAACTTGACAGTAGGTATGCCTTAAAAAGTAACCAAAAGTTTATCAAAAGTTTCTGCTACAAATTGTAGTGGGGTCGCCACTTTCATTTCTGACTAACACGAATTGCCTAGTGTCAAAAGTCACTTAGAACAAGTTAACTTCCACAAAATAATATCAACCGACAGAATACCTGTTGAGTTTGAGTTAGAAAACCGTCTTCCTTGACACAATGAAAAATATCCAAACTCACACCCAAATTGAGAAGACCCTCGCCACTATACAAAACGTTCTACATGTCGGCTCAGGTCAAAATGGCCACTTATAACAAGACCCGTCAAATAATGTTAAATGTCCTAACTTAGGGGTCATGAAAAATTGGTGCGCGTATTCAATTTAGTGGGACGGTTTTTGCATTTAGGATTTTTAAATAGTGAATACTGACTGGTCAAATTATATCAGTAAAGTTTTCTGTGAAGCAGCTCGTACGGGGACACACTTCCACCATGTGTATATAGTATATTCAAACTCAAACAATTTACAAGCAATTTTGAATTGTCAAAGAGTCGGTCGGTTGCTTATGGAGAAGAACGGGCAAGAAACACCATGGCCAATCTTTCAAATTACACATCTTATTTATAAACGTTGCTTAAAGTGTTGTCCGAGCGGTGGGATTCTCCTTTCCTGCGGAGACGGCTGCAGCTGCATGCCAGCGCCTGCACATATATTTAGATATCTTTGACTTTGGTATTATCTTTGGGCATATTGTGACATTTTATTTTTTATTTATTTATTTTTGACATCTTTAATCATTTTGTATTTGACTTATAATATAATTCTAAATTTAATTCTAAATTCAATTTCAATTTCCGTTATTATTTTGTATGTCTAATAATGTTAGTAAGTAATAATAGTATGTAACATTTATAGTGTAAGCATGGCAATTGTTAAATTCCTTTTTAAATTTATTTTTCAGGTTTGTGTTAAAGACCTGAAATAAATGTTTTTTTTTAAGTTATGAGACGGTTTTTTTTTTTTTTTTTGGGTGGGAAATCATCAAATAACTTCTCCCGCTCTGGGTGGAGCAGGAAGGCGTGTCAGACTTTTACTGACTAAAACCCACCCCTGTTCCTTCATTAGCCCGTATGCCAGGGGCTGTGGTATCTCTTTCAAACGAACCCGCACCCCTGACAGGCATCGGCCCTTGCGGGCCCCATCATTTTTTGTGCTGACATCTCTTTGAGGCGCGCGTGGAACACAACGCGCCGTCGACTTGGGCTTGGTCCTTACCGGACAGCGAGCTACCCATTACTCGCCGTCCGCAAGCCCTTGCCTACGGTGGCCGGAAATCGGCCTGGGATTCCCGACGCCCAGGGCGTCTCCGTATCCTGCGGCGGCTGGGGTCGCGAGGGCGCATATGCTGCCTCTCCCTCACGTGCGCCGCCTCCCTCTTCGCGAGCATCACTGCTTCGCTGAAGGAGGTTACGGCTCCCCATGCCCTCTCGCTCCGTACCATGGCCTGGACCAGGGCCGGACGCGAGAGATCACCGCCGCCGATCGCCTCCACGAGGACACGGCGGTGCTCCGCCCAAGCAGGGCAGACCGCCACCGTGTGCTCCACCGTGTCAGTTATGAGACGGTTAAACGTCAAAAATGTAGGGTTAAACAGTCGCTATTCATTGTTTAACATTAAGCAAAGTGTTTAGACATGGGTGTAAATTGTAACAAAACTATTAGTAACATCGCTATTGTTGAATTTATAATTATGTGTGAGAACGATGACAAAAAGACTAAAAGTGTCCAGAGTATAGCAAATAGGAACAAAAAAACAACAGCAGAATCATTAAAATAAGCCGTGGCAGCTAAAAGATGACTAGTCCCTACTGGCGGCGCCCGTTCACGAGCATGACGTATGCATCACCACCATTCAGCTCAACCATTTTGAAGGGAACTTAATGATACACACATGCCACCACCTGACATTTGAGTTAGCATGGCATACTCTCAACTTGAAAATATTGTAACATAAAATTATTAAAATACAATCTAGCTTACTAGAGAATGGGCAGCAGCGTTCTCTATGCATTTTACCACCATACTGCGATCGCCAATCCGCCTGCCAAGCGTGGCGATTATGGCAAAACCTCCCCTTTTGGAGGAGGCTTATGTCCAGCAGTGGACGTCTTTCGGCTGAAATGATGATGATGATGATGATGACAATCTAGTTGGAGTTTCTTGCCGGCTTGTCCCCATATGAAACGACCAATTGGTAATCAATGCCCATCATCATCTGCCTAGCCTTTTCCCAACTATGTTGGAGTCGACTTCCAGTCTAACCGGATGCAGCTGAATACTAGTATTTACATGGAGCGACTGCCTATCTGACCTCCACAACCCAGTTACTGGGTAAGACTGGTTGTCAGACTTTCGGGCTTCTGACGACCCGTAACGACTGTCAAAGATCTACAAATGACAGCCGGGACCAACGGCTTAACGTGCTTTCCGAGGCACGGCGGGGTCTTGGTATGTAAAGATGGTCACCCATCCACGGACCAACCGCGGCAAGCGTAGCTTAACCTGGTCGATCGACCCGTGCAGCTATTGTTACTTAGCCACAATGAAGGTTTATATATTTTTTTGTATTAATCTATACTAATAATAAAAAGAGGAAAGATTTTATTGTTTTGTTTGCAATAGGCTCCGAAACTACTGAACAGATTTGAAAAATTCTTTCACTGTTGGGAAGCTACACTATCCCCGGGTGACATAGGCTATATTTTATCTCCGTATTCCCACGGGAACGGGCACTACGCGGGTGAAACCGCGGAGCATTGCTAGTAGGAACTAAAGTTCTTAGTATTTTTTTACAATCTAGCATATTAGACTAGTAAGCAATTTAACTCGTAACTTAATATTTTACGTGGTAGATTTTTTTTTTTTTTTTTTTGGGTGGGAAATCATCAAATAACTTCTCCCGCTCTGGGTGGAGCAGGAGGGCGTGTCAGACTTTTACTGACTAAAACCCACCCGTGTTCCTTCAGTAGCCCTTAAGCCAGGGGCTGTGGTGTCTCTTTCGAACAAACCCGCACCCCTAGCAGGCATCGGCCCTTGCGGGCCCCATCATTTTTTGTGCTGACATCTCTTTGAGGCGCGCGTGGAACACAACGCGCCGTCGACTTGGGCTTGGTCCTTACCGGACAGCGAGCTACCCATTACTCGCCGTCCGCAAGCCCATGCCTACGGTGGCCGGAAATCGGCCTGGGATTCCCGACGCCCAGGGCGTCTCCGTATCCTGCGGCGGCTGGGGTCGCGAGGGCGCATATGCTGCCTCTCCCTCACGTGCGCCGCCTCCCTCTTCGCGAGCATCACTGCTTCGCTGAAGGAGGTGACGGCTCCCCATGCCCTCTCGCTCCGTACCATGGCCTGGACCAGGGCCGGACGCGAGAGATCGCCGCCGCCGATCGCCTCCACGAGGATGGTAGATTACGTTATAACTAATAATAGTGTCATTTTGCACTTTCAAATAATTCCGTAGCACTTTATTAGGGTCTGATAATAATTAATAAAAACACTTTGTTCATGTGTTACATGTATATCACATCACTGTTACTATTGTTCACTGTTATCATCATCATCATCATCATTTCAGCCGATCGACGTCCACTGCTGGACATATGTAGACCTCACCCAACAAAATTAGGGGTGTTTGCCTTAATTGCTACGCTTGGCGGGCGGGTTAGCGATCACAGTATGGTGGTAAAATGCATAGAGAACGCTGCTGCCTATCTTGAAAGTTCCTTAGTCGCCTTCTACGACATCCACGGGAAGAAATGGGATTGTGCTATTCTTTACGTCCGACACCACACGGCACTACTTCAGTAATAAACACTATACTAATTCAAAAGTGAAGGGTGGGCGTTTTGTAATTTTGACGTTCAAAAATTAAACCGCCGAAAAATATGAAAATTTAAAAATAAAAAACCCCTTTTAATAACGAAGTTCGGAAGTCGGTGACATAAAATTAAAACACATATCGAAAGTCACCGACTCCCGAACTTCGTTATGAAGGTTAAAGAAAAAAGGTTTAATATTTTTTTTTCAGTTTTTTCGGCGGTGTAATTTTTTGTTAAAAAGTTTTTACTTCATATTTTTTTTTGTGGCTACGTAATCTACTAATTACTACATCCTTAATTTTTGATTACTTTTTGTAATACACAACTCAGCATAAAAATATGTGTGAGTGAACAATAAATCATCCCCTGTTTTCCTACCCTTAGGGTTGGATTTGTTTTTTTGAAATTTATATGGGGTCAATTTCGGTGTATACCCTTTCCAATAAAAAAAGAATTATCAAAATCGGACTACTCTGAAAAAAGTTATGCGTGGTCATACATAAAACATATACGCGTCGATTTGAGAACCTCCTCCGTTTTCTATGTCGGTTAAAAAGTGCTGATTCTCAGCCTAATTTGAATAAATTACTTTTGAACGGTTTAGTTATTTTTAGCCTACGCGCTATGTGCTTCTTCAGCTTCTTGTCTAGTAGCTGAATTGCTTCGATGTTTATATGAACTTACCAGCAGATGGGCCTACTTATTATAGCCATATAATTAATACCCATCTGCGTGCACGATAAACGAAACATTATTTTTTTTTGAAGTTTTTGGGTGGGGACTCAAATAAGAACCTAACTGAAATCGAAATACAGCTCCTTTTACAAAACTGACAAGTTAGTCCTGTGCTAAATTGTCAGTTTTGTAAAAGGAGCTTTAATTCTATTTCAGTTCTAAGTTCTAATTTCAAAAACGGGCTCGATGGTTTAAACCATACCTAAAGAAAAACCTTGTTTTGTAATAAGGGGGAAAAAATTTAAAGTATCTTTAGTTTTTCGTGTTACAACAAAAAACCCGTTTTCGCACGAAATTAAAACCGTCACTGTGAACGGAAAAAACGAGTTTTGCGCAAAATGAATACATAATGCGTGACATACTTTCAAGCCGTCAGTAGCCTCCGTGCCTCGGATAGCACGTTAAGCTGTTAGTACCAGCTGTTATTCACAGATCTATGACAGTCGTTTTGTGTAGTTAGACACCCGAAAGTCTGACAATCAGTCTTGCCAAGGATTAGGTATTGTGTTACCCAGTAACTGGGTTGTGGAGGTCAGATAGCAATCGCGCTATATAATATACTGGTAATCAGATTGGAAGTCGTCCCCAACATACTGGATATTTTTTTTGAATAGTAAGTAAGATTTAAATTAACATCTAATAAATAAAAAAACATATAATAGGTCTTTACCTATGAAATTGCCGTTTTGTATGAAAAAATTTAAACGATTTTTTTTCATGAATTTTTTATTTGTATTAATCGAAGTAATCACCCATGCAATCAATGCATCTTTGCCATCGCAGTGGCAGTTTATTGATGCCCTTCTTAAAGAAATCAGCTGGACGGGAGGCAACAAATTCTTCAAAGGCATTTTGTACTGCCTCTCGGGTATTAAATTTTTTTCCCGCCAAGAAGTTATCCAAATTCTGGAAAAAGTAGTAGTCTGTAGGCGCAAGGTCTGGTGAGTAGGGCGGATGACGGAGAGCTTCCAACCCCAGTTCTTGCAACTTGGAGACCGTCTGATGTGCAGTATGAGGTCGCGCGTTGTCGTGCAGGAGCAGCGGAGACGAGCGATTGACCAATGCTGGTTGGAGATGCGCCAGCTTCTCCATCATTGTGTTCAGTTCTTCACAGTACACATCTGCAGTAATGCTCACCCCGTTTGGTAAGAAGCTGTGATGAATCACACCGGCGCTAGACCACCAAACAGTGACCATCACTTTTCTAGGGGTAAGTTTTCGTTTAGGGCATTGTTTAGGTGCTGAACCAGGATCCAACCAACTTGCTGAGCGCTTACGGTTATCAAACAGAATCCATTTTTCATCGCAGGTAACAATGCGGTTCAAAATTCCTTCATTTGTGTGTCTGTTGAGCAGTGCAAGGCACGTCTCGACGCGTAGTTCGCGCTGGCGATCATTGAGTTCGTGGGGCACCCATTTGTCAAGCTTTTTTACCTTGCCAATTTGACGCAAATGGACCAATATTGTTTTGACGCTAACGTCGAAAGCTGCTGCTAATTCAGCCGTAGATTGTGTATCATCAGCTTCCACAATCGCCTTTAATTCGTCATTGTCGACCAAAGTCTTCGGACGACCGCGAGGTTCATTTTTCAGGTCGAAATTTCCAGAACGGAAGCGAGCAAACCAATAACAGGTGGTGCGTTGGTTTGTAGTGTTAGCTCCGTAAACGTCGTTGATGTTGCGTGCCGCTTGTGCCGCGTTGCTGCCACGACGGTACTCATATTCCATAATTACTCGAATTTTTAACGTATCCATGATGACGAAAAAGATTGAAATGCGATGAAAATGTAACACTAATCAATAAAGAAATGACTACTTTTAGAAAAAAAAATCCATGTTTTTAAAATAAAATTAATTTGAAATTAGAATTCTTAGCCAAACAAAAATTATTTTGATTTGAAATGGCCAGTACTGCAGAACGGCAATTTCATAGGTAAAGACCTAATATAATACTAACTTAACGGCCATGAGCACTCGGACCCCACGGCCCGAGGGTTTCAACCCCAAACGGCTCGAAAATATAATTACCAACTAGGTTGTTATACTTTCGCTGCTTGAGGTTTTCCGCAGCTGCAGCGGCAGCGCCAGCACAGCACACCGAGCCAGGAAGACGGGATGGCGCAAGAGTGTCGACACACGTTGCATCCCACACTAAAGGCCTACCCATCTTCCATGTAAATAAAGACATTCCGTCCGGTCTCTTGCCATCTTCGCGTGCCAAGCCATTGAGTTCTAATACAGTTGGAACGCAACATTCTTAGCTAAAGGCAGATTGATGTGATGAAAGTAGGCTTAGGATGCTAACTTTTTGACGGCACGGTTGGCGCAGTGGTTAAGCGATTGACTGCTGCGCTGCGTGTCGCAGGTTCGATTCCCGACCGGAACAAATATTTGTATGACCTACAATTAGTTGTGTATGTGAGTAAATAAATGTTGTAGTAAATGTTTGTAAACGCACCCACAATACAGGAGAAATTCATAGTGTGGGGCAAAGTTTTTTTTTTTTTTTTTAACTTTTTGTCCTATGATGAAATGTGAAATTATGAATAATTATTTTTTTGTAATATAAATAATTCCGTAGTTTCCGTGTGGAAGAAAAAGACATGTTGCGCTGACCCCAATTAAATTGGGATAAGGGCAGGAGAATGATGATAATGAATGATGATAAATAATTCCGTTCCGAAGTTAAAATAACTCTAACGAAAAAAATACTGTTCCAAAGACACCCAGAGTTGGGCACGCCCTGATTGCGGCGGTAAGTCCCCTCTTTGAGGAGTGGCTTGAGAGGCGGCATGGCGTCCTCACCTTCCGCCTGACGCAGGTCCTCACCGGACACGGTTGTTTCGGGAGGTTCCTGTTTCGGATAGGGCGGGAGGAAACGCCCGGGTGTTTCCATTGCGAAGATCGCCCTGAGGACACGGTGGAGCACACGGTGGCGGTCTGCCCGGCTTGGGCGGAGCACCGCCGTGTCCTCGTGGAGGCGATCGGCGGCGGCGATCTCTCGCGTCCGGCCCTGGTCCAGGCCATGGTACGGAGCGAGAGGGCATGGGGAGCCGTCACCTCCTTCAGCGAAGCAGTGATGCTCGCGAAGAGGGAGGCGGCGCACGCGAGGGAGAGGCAGCATATGCGCCCTCGCGACCCCAGCCGCCGCAGGATACGGAGACGCCCTGGGCGTCGGGAATCCCAGGCCGATTTCCGGCCACCGTAGGCATGGGCTTGCGGACGGCGAGTAATGGGTAGCTCGCTGTCCGGTAAGGACCAAGCCCAAGTCGACGGCGCGTTGTGTTCCACGCGCGCCTCAAAGAGATGTCAGCACAAAAAATGATGGGACCCGCAAGGGTCGATGCCTGCCAGGGGTGCGGGTTTGTTCGAAAGAGACACCACAGCCCCTGGCTTAAGGGCTACTGAAGGAACACGGGTAGGTTTTAGTCAGTAAAAGTCTGACACGCCCTCCTGCTCCACCCAGAGCGGGAGAAGTTATTTGATGATTTCCCACCCAAAAAAAAAAAAAAAAAAAAAAAAAAAAAAAAAAAAAAAAAAAAAGACACCCAGAGTTCCGAAATTAAAGTTATTTTTCGCTTTGTATTGTTGAAGGGAAAACTTCTGTAAGCGCGTTGGGCATTTTTTGAGGTGGCCTCTGTTTTTTGAACCGACGAAAAAACGGAGGAGGTTACTCAATTCGACGCGTATTTTTTTTTTTTATGTAAGACCACGCATAACTTTTTCCAGAGTAGTCCAATTTTGATAATTCTTTTTTTATTGGAAAGGGTATACTCCGAAGTTGGTCCCATATAAATTTTTAAGAAAAATTCCAACCCTAAGGGTAAGAAAACAGGGGATGATTGATTGTTAACTCACATATTTTAATACTGAGTTGTGTATTACAAAAAAAAAACCGGTCAAGTGCGAGTTGGACTCGCGCACCGAGGGTTCCGTACAAACCTGTGGGTATATAAGTAAAAGTTCAAAATTGTCAAAAATATTTTTTTTTATATGACGAAACTAAAAAAATTCGGTTTTCGTAATTTTTCCTATATCTGTACTATAAGACGTGACTTCGTACAAAATTTCAAGATTCTAAGTTCACGGGAAGTACCCTGTAGGTTTTGATTCCCGTGCGAGTTTCGAAAATTTGCGGAATTTTGCGGCCTAAATGGCTGTATCTTTTGATTGCGTTGACTTAGAAGGTTGATTTTTCTACAGCTTCCAGGGACAGTAGAACTAAGTATCATATAGAAATTTTAGTTTGATACCTCCACGCGTTCCTGAGAAAAACGGTCTTGACAGACGGACGGACGGACGGACAACAAAGTGATCTTATAAGGGTTCCGTTTTTTCCTTTAGAGGTACGGAACCCTAAAAAAGTAATCAAAAATTAAGCATGTAGTAATTAGTAGATTATAGCCACAAAAAACTATAAAATATAAACTTTTTAATAAAAAAATTAAACCGCCGAAAAACCGAAAAGTAAAAAATAATAAACCTGCTTTGTCCAACCCCAATAACTAAGTTCGGAAGGCGGTGACATATAATTAAATACATAACCAAAGTCACCGACTACTTTTCGGTTTTTCGGCGGTTGAATTTTTTATTAAAATGTTTTTTTGTAGAGGTCTCTCAATAATTTAAGTCTCAAAAGACAGGTTTAGGTCCAGAACTAATATTCCAATTGGAATTATAAAATCGGATAGCCCGCTTAGAATATAAATATGACCAAAATTATGGGAAATCCTCACGACACCGTTACCGACTCCACTGACAACACGAACGTACGAACGAACAACGTTGAACGTTGTTTAAACTGACGATTCAAAAAACACACGTAATTGTTCAATTTTTCACTTCTGTCCGCACTCCCGGAGTGCCACTGTTTTTTCTTTACTCGATTGTTTTTTTTTTTTTTTGCAAAAAAGTTTTTATTTTTCACTTTTTAGTTGTCGTACCAATATTTGTGATTATGTGCCCTTTGATCGTAATTTTCTCGTCCCCTATTAAAGGGTACTTAAACATAATTGGAAACTGAGCATATTTCATACCCTCCTGCTTATCCCCTTCCGGGAATTCAGCCGTAATTACGATATTATAACAGAAAGAGACGCGTTTTCAATTTCAATTTCATTCAATTCGTATTTTCATGCATTTCGTAGCGAGTGTTGAAATAGGTGTTGACCAGAGGTCGAGAAAGGTCAAAGTTCAAAGTAGTATGTTGAACTGAATATAGCTAACTTTGTAGTATATTTGTAGAATAAACAGTAGACTATGTGTCTTTGTAGTACAAACGTTTCAATATTTTTTAAGTTAAATATATGTTATTAGCGTGTCTTTACTTAGCAAACACATGTTTCATTATTATCATTTGCCTTTTTCCAAATATGTAGAGGTCTGCTTCCAATCTTACCGGATGTCAGGGTCAAGGTCAAAGCATTTATTTCAGCTATGCACTTAAGGCACTTTTGAACGTCAACATTTACATTAAAATAGAATTGATTCTAATCGCCCCTTCTAAAATGTAGTTTTGTATGGAGAAGAACGGGCAAGAAAGTCCATCGTTACTCTTTTAAAACGTTTTAAGTACATTCAACTCAAACTCAAACTCAAAGCATTTATTTCAATTACAGGCACTTTTGAATTGTCAAGGTCGTTTAGAAAGATGAAGCTAGTTGCCCATTCCTAAGCGGTACCTACGCTTTGGAGAAGAACGGGCAAGAAACTCCATGGACACTCTTTTAAAATCATGATTTTGTTACAAAAAGTTGGTTACATCATAATGTTGAAATTATCAATGTGAGAACGATGTAAAAAGTGCACATTAAAAGCGTCCGCAATTAGAACAAAGATAAAAAACAATTCAGAAATTAAAATAAGCCGTGGGAGCTAAGAGATGACCAGTCCCTACTGACGGCGCCCGTTCACGGACATGACGTATGCATCAGCACCATTCAGCTCATACATACATTCATTACCCATATAATTGTGTGTGAAAACGATGTACCCAGAATGAAATGACCATACCAAAATAGGTAAATAGAATGAAATTGAAGCAATCTATATAAAAAACTAAAAAAAAAAACAACCGACTTCCAAAAAACACAAGAAAGTGAAAAATAACTATAATTTCGGAAGTCGGTGACTTTGGATACGTATGTAATTAATTTCTTGTCACCGCCTTCCGAAATTAAAGTTATTTTTCACTTTCTTGTGTTTTTTGGAAGTCGGTTGTTTTTCTTTTTTAATTTTTGTTTTTTTTTCACTTTTTAGTTATAGTACCCACTCCACACTATTTCATCACCCTTGGGGTCAAAAAAACTTAAAAAAAAAAATTTTAACCGCCGAAATTTTTTTTACTTTTCGGTTTTTCGGCGGTTTAATTTTTTTATTAAAAAGTTTTTATTTTATAATTTTTTGTGGCTATAATCCACTAATTACTTCATGCTTAATTTTTGATTTAATACACAACTCAGTATTAAAATCTGTGAGTAAACAATCAATTATCCCCTGTTTTCTTACCCTTAGGGTTGGAATTTTTCGAAATTTATATGGGACCAACTTCGAGGTATACCCTTTCCAATAAAAAAAGAATTATCAAAATCGGACTACTCTGTAAAAAGTTATACGTGGTCATACATAAAAAAAAATATATATATACGCGTCGAATTAAGTAACCTCCTCCGTTTTTTCGTCGGTTCAAAAAAATACATATTTATGCGATAGCAGCAATCGCGGTTGATGTTGTCTGTCTCCGAAACGCATTCATCATCATCATCTGCCTGGCCTTTTCCCAACTATGTTTTTTTTTTTTTTTTTGGGTGGGAAATCATCAAATAACTTCTCCCGCTCTGGGTGGAGCAGGAGGGCGTGTCAGACTTTTACTGACTAAAACCCACCCGTGTTCCTTCAGTAGCCCTTAAGCCAGGGGCTGTGGTGTCTCTTTCGAACAAACCCGCACCCCTGGCAGGCATCGACCCTTGCGGGTCCCATCACTTTTTGTGCTGACATCTCTTTGAGGCGCGCGTGGAACACAACGCGCCGTCGACTTGGGCTTGGTCCTTACCGGACAGCGAGCTACCCATTACTCGCCGTCCGCAAGCCCATGCCTACGGTGGCCGGAAATCGGCCTGGGATTCCCGACGCCCAGGGCGTCTCCGTATCCTGCGGCGGCTGGGGTCGCGAGGGCGCATATGCTGCCTCTCCCTCACGTGCGCCGCCTCCCTCTTCGCGAGCATCACTGCTTCGCTGAAGGAGGTGACGGCTCCCCATGCCCTCTCGCTCCGTACAATGGCCTGGACCAGGGCCGGACGCGAGAGATCGCCGCCGCCGATCGCCTCCACGAGAACACGGCGGTGCTCCGCCCAAGCAGGGCAGACCGCCACCGTATGCTCCACCGTGTCCTCAGGGCGATCTTCGCAGTGGAAACACCCGGGCGTTTCCTCCCGCCCTATCCGAAACAGGAACCTCCCGAAACAACCGTGTCCGGTGAGGACCTGCGTCAGGCGGAAGGTGAGGACGCCATGCCGCCTCTCGAACCACTCCTCAAAGAGGGGACTTACCGCCGCAATCGTGGCGTGCCCAGCACTGGGTTGCGACAATCGCTCTCTCCATGTCACCATGAGATCCCGCCGGAGCTCTGTCCGCTGTGCCGCGATTTCCTGCGGCAGCGGAGTTACGCCCCGGCGTTTGGCCTCCTCGCGCCACTCCCATATTTGCGCGAGGACCTTTGCCTCCAGATCCCATGGCGGTAATCCGGCAAGGAGGCCCGCCGCCTCGCCGGAGATCGTGCGGTATCCTCGGATCATCCGTATGGCCATGACCCTATGGGACGCCCTCAGCTTGCGAGCTGGTTGTTCCCAACTATGTTGGGGTCGGCTTCCAGTCTAACCGGATGCAGCTGAATACCAGTATTTTCCGAAACGCATTATCACCCCTATATAAAATATAAATGGGACCATTTCGGAATAAACCCCTTTCTAAAAGAAAGAATTTTGCAAATCGGTCTGTATATGACGGAGTCATGCCCGAATCTTCTCCTAACTCCTAACCCTTAAAGAGTTGTACCTTCCTTCATCAGCTCAGTGTTATGAGACGATGATGACCACACGCAAATGTCTCAATAGCTTTAGAAAACATATGAAAAATATTGTTAATGCTTATAAGATTTGAGTTGCCCTCGATTTCCCTGGGATTCCATCATCAGATCCTGACTTGGTGCCAATGGGACCACCTCAGGAGTATATTCTTTCAAATAAAAAAAGAATTTTGAGAATTGGTCCACAAATGGGGGAGAAATCGAGGAACATAAATTAAAAAAAAAATACGTTCGGTGGAACATATAACCTCCTTCTTTTTTGGAAGTCGGTTAAAAATGAAAAATCCTGACTAACTGACTGACTGACTCATCAACGCCCAGCCCAAACCCTTGGACCTAGAAAGCTGAAATTTTGCACAGAAGTTCCCTTTATAATGTAGACAAGGAATAAGGAATGATATTTCGAAGTTCAACCCCTAACGGAGTTAAATAGGGGATGAAAGTTCCGCGCGGGTGAAGCCCCTGGCAAAAGCTAGTTACAGATAAAGTAATTGTATGATAGATACATGGTGCTCACATATTTACAAACATTGTAAAAGTAAGAATACGATTTTCCTAGCATATTAACAAGTCAGTGTGTGAGTTAAAGTAATCACTGAGTGTAAATCAATGTCATAAATATATGAGATGCAGCAGAATACCAGTATTTTGCATGGAGTGACTGCATATCTGAAGTCTGCAACCTAGTACCTAGGTCAATGCTTTTTGTTAATAATAGAAGTTCGCGTTAAATGCAATAACCTAAAATAGCTAGCCAAACACACGATACCAACTTCCGAAACTAACGTGATTTTCCACTTTGCTGTTTTTTTTTTTTTTTAATTGTTTTTTTTTTCCTAGTTTCTTGGATATACTCCGTTGATATCAAGGCTATCTCGACGAGTAGCTCGTCGTAGTGTACAGTCAAGACATTGTCTCTTAAATTGGAAGAATCTTCGTAGCATGTCGATGGCAGAAATAACGCGCAAAAAATGTATGTAAATGTTAATAGTTTTCTACATTAGTTTGGCCCAAAATTCAGCAACCCGCATGCCGTTCGCTAAACGTAACCATATTAGGTCCTCACGTTTGCAGATGATAGGGAATGCGGTGCGTGATGGGAGGTGAGCCATTCCCAAGCAGCATTGCAAGCTGTATATAGGCTGTATTTAAGTTCTTTTCTATACTGTAAGCTGTATATCAGGATGTATATAGGCTGTATAACACTTATAGCTGTAATAAGTAAGTGATCATATGCAAAATACAGCTTGCATACAGCTTTAACGATAAAATCAGACTAAAGTGTCAAGAAATACCTTAAGTTTTATATTAGAGTTTAAATATTCTGTTTAAATACCCTAAGTGTTTGCGGATTCCTTAGGAAAACTTAGTTTTACAATGGAGTTTGCATATACCATTGTACAGAAACAAGTATCAAATGATACTGTAACAATACTTTAAGCTGTAATAAGTAAGTGATCACATGCAAAATACAGTTTGCATACAGCTTTAACGATAAAACCAGATTAAAAGTGTCAAGAAATACCTTAAGTTTTATATTAGAGTTTAAACATTCTGTTTAAATACCCTAAGCTTTCGCGGATCCCTTAGTAACTCTTTTATACACTTTGGGCTGTATATTATCTCATAAATCTTTCTTATAACTACTATATAATATTTTGACACTCTTGCAAGTCTCTAAAAGAACACTAAGTTCTAAATAGGCTGGTTTATTGATGTTGAAAACGCTTGCGTGCTGCTTGGGTTGTCTGTGGAGAGACGCCTTATACACATCTGAAATCTGAGCCGTCGTTGAACCCATGGCAAATATAGGTAGACTAGCATAGTTGTACGTACTATTTCTACATACTACATACTTTTATAGCTAAGGTTTCTTCAAAGAGTAGTGGCTGCCACATAGCGTCTTAACACTTTGAGCGAAGCAACGTTATAATACGTAACAAAAATCACAACGTTAAATCACGTCATCAAAAAATATGTCTTTCTGTAAAGAAAGTGTATAAACGGCTGAGGCCAATACCAATTTCTTCAAGCTACGATATCGTGCCATATCACTTTAAATTTTGATGACATAAATACAAAAGGTTCAAATTTAGATTTTAAAGAGAAAACAAAAAGAAATATGATTGGAAAAATAAAACTAAAGTACTCGTATCAATATTAAAAGATTAGTTGCTTAGCATTTACCATCGTTTATGGTTTTTATTATTTGTTTTTTGTTATGTCGATCACGTGCAGCATCGTAGTTTAAATTATATTTTGTGGTTAAATAATCATCACTTCAGCCGAAAGACGTCCACTGCTGGACATAGGCCTCCTCCAAAAGGGAGGTTTTGCCATAATCGCCACGCTTGGCAGGCGGGTTGGCGATCGCAGTATGGTGGTAAAAAATGCATAGAGAACGCTGATGCCCATTCTCTAGTAAGTCCCTTAGTCGCCTCCTACGACACCCACGGGAAGAAATGGGATGGTGCTATTCTTTGACGTCCGGCACCACACGGAACGGTGGTTAAATACGTATGTATAATAAGTAACAACGATTCCCCGAAATTAATAATAAAACTGTGTCTCATGTTGTCTCTGACACATATTACTTGTGCCAATCAATCTGATTAGCCTTTTCTAAACTACGTTGGGTTCAGCTTCCAGTCTAACCACATGCAGCTGAATACCAGTATTTTACATGGAGCGACTGCCTTTCTGACCTCCACAACCCAGCTACTGCTTTTTTTTTTTGGTCGGAAATCGTCAAATAACTTCTCCCGCTCTGGGTGGAGCAGGAGGGCGCGTCAGAATTTTACTGACTAAAACCCTCCCGTGTTTCCTCAGTTGCCTGTGTGCCAGAGGCCACGGTATCTCTTTCGAACAACCCGCACCTCTGGCACAATTCCTAGGGAAAAAGTACATTACATCGAGTTTAATACTAGAATGTCACAATGCACTAAAAAGAGTAATAGTTTAAAGCCCTGATGAGCGGCCCCACCTTTGGGTTCCTCTTGGCTTCACTGTGGGTGGCACGGTTACTGAGCCCCCCCGCAACGACAATGCGGGAACCCACTCGGGGGGGAGGGTTATAGGGTTTGGTTCCACTCGTCAGGGCTTTTGCCTTGAAGCCAGTATGACGTAGCGGCCAAAAAGTAGGTTGCGGTGAGGTGCACCGCAACTGAGGTGGGCCGCGATGTCGAATGGGAGGCATCGCGGCTGAGGGTTACGGGCTGCGGCAGAGGAGGAGTGCCGGTGCTTCTGAGTAGCGCTCTTCCCTTCCGTGGCCTGGACGGGGCCGCCACCGTTTGATGGCGGACGCGGTGGGGCCGCAGGGGAAGAGGAGTGTCGGTATAGCGTTGGCCACTCTCCCTATCCCGTGCGTCCGAAAAGTGGTAGACGGGACGGCGCGTTGTGTTCCACACGCGCGCCGTCAGAGTTGTCAGCAACCACTAGTGGGGTCCGCAAGGGCCGATGCCTGCCAGGGAAGCGGGTTGTTCGAAAGAGTTACCGCCACCCCTGGCAAACAGGCAACTGAGGAAACACGGGTGGGTTTTAGTCAGTAAAAGTCTGACACGCCCTCCTGCTCTACTCAGCAGGAGAAGTCATTTGATGATTTACCATCCAAAAAAAAACACCCTATAACATTGAACATAGCTTAACCTGATCGAACGTAGCGTTTTTTCTGACTTCTTTCATCTTTTTAATCGGCTCCTTATGGTTGTAGCGTGATCTTAAAAGCTGATAACCTTCTTCAAAAATTGGGCCCACAGATGCAAAAAGATTAATACTAAAGCGCAAATCTGGGTTCGCAACTACGACATCTCGTAAGTCGCCTAAGTTAAGTAAATAAGTTGAGTGAGCCACTATTGCTCTGTTGATCACGGAGACATCATTGAATACTTCCTTCTTCGTCGACATAATGAAGTCAATCTCATTTTTAAGTGACTTCAAAAAGAAGGTTATCAATTCGACATGTATTTTTTTTTTTTTGTGTCATTATTAGACGGATTTGCAAAATTCATGTTCGAAAGTGGTTTATTCCGAAATGGTCTCATTTAAACTTCATATAGATCTGATGATGCGTTTCGGAGACAGACAACGGAACTCTTCAAAAAATGACAGCAAATCAATCGCGATTGCTGCTATCGCATAAATATGCATTGTTTTGACCCCAAGGATGATGAAATTTCGAATTGGTGTTGAGTAGGTACTATAGCTAAAAAGTGAAAAATAAAAACTTTACCCAAAAAAAAAAACAATCGAGTTCCGGAAAAACACTACAAAGTGAAAAATTACTTTAATTTCAGAAGGTGGTGACAAAATTGTTAAATACATATCCAAAGTCACCGACATCCGAAATTAAAGATATTTTTCACTTTGTTGTGTCTTTCCGGTACCACACGGCCACCAAGCGTGGCGATTATGGCAAAACCCTCCTTTTGGCTGAGGCCTATGTCCAGCAGTAGACGTCTTGCGGCTGAAATGATGATGATGATGATGACTGTTTTTCCACAGAAGTCGGTTGTCATTTTTTTTTGGTTGCACCATCACGGCTCTGCCAGGTCCACTTCCTGTGCTCACGTTTTATGAAGAAGGAGTTCATCATAACGAGGCCTTCCTTCTCCATAAAACTAGCCAGTAGGTGACCCCAATGGTTCCTACGTCCAACTCCAAATTGCCCCACTCGCAATTCATCATCGCTTCGTTTGCCCAGTTTCGCGTTGAAGTCCCCTATGACAATCGTGAAATGAGTTTATTTTCAAGTTTCTGTGTTTTAGAGGTCAGATGTCAATCGCTCCATGATAATGATTGATATTCAACTGCATCTAGTTAGACTGGAAGCTAACTCTAACATAGTTGCGAGCAGCTAGGTGAAAATTCAGTTGAAAACTCCTTTGAAAATCGTTTCATTCAAATTCACAGGCAACTAATTTTTTGACCGATTTTTCATTGGCTTCACCTAATCCGATTGAGCTGAAATTTCGGCCACCTGTACTTGGTACTTCTGGTGACACTATAGCAGGGCATCCAGATGTTGTTTGGGTCAACATATATTTGTAAAACAGCATTTTCGAAGATTAACTTCATTAAGAATAAATTTCGATCTCGACTTACTGATGAACATCTCCAGGATTTAATGTCAATAGCTTTCACCGATTTCACTCCAAACTTCAGACAGATAGTCCGCAACAAAAAATTTGATTTTTCTTATTGAATGTGTAAAAAAATACCTTTGATATTACCATAATTACATTTGTTTATTAAATATATTTTTTACAAAATGTTGTGCGGACCGCAATGGACATTTCATTTCTTAAAACGGACCCCGAGCGAAACTAAATAAATAAATAAATAATTGGTGACCCCTGCACTATAGTATTACGGCGTCATATGACCTCAGAACTCAAACTCAAAGCATTTATTATAAACTAACTTTTGCCATTGGTTTCGCCCGCGTGGTGGTTGGAAATTATCTCGCGGAAACGTACTCCCGGGACAAAAAGTATTACATGTATTAGTCCAGGGTCTAGACTAGCTGTGTGCCAAATTTCATACGAATCCGTTCAGCCATTTTTGCGTGATTGAGTAACAAACATCCAAACATCTAAATATCAAATCATCTAAATATCAAAACATATAAATATCAAATCATCTAAATATCAAAACATATAAATATCAAAACATCTAAACATACTAGCTTATATTAGTAGGATAAGAATAGTAGGATATTTTTGACTTTGAAGGCCGAACAGAATTGGATGAAATTTGGCAAACAGATAGTTTATATCCTGCATTAAAATAAATGATACTTTTTATCCCGGTAACACGCTCCCGCGGGATAATTTCCAATCTCCACGCAGGCAATTAAATTTTACAAAAAAGTTTTTTATTCATTTCACTCTTCTATGGTTAAGCATCCCTGGTCAAGGTCTACAAAATGATGGGTGGGCCTGTCCTAATTTCCTTTTGAAATGAGACGTATCCGACAGTAAACGAGCGCCATTTGTGAAATAGAACTGTTTGTTATTATATCGCGATTAGTTTTCACGCAAGCTTTGTGTAAAGTGTGTTGTGTATACAAAGCTGTACTATTTTATTCGGTTATAGCGCTATGATTTTTTATGAAAATATGATAAATTCTATCTGTAGGCGTAATACTTACTGCAGGATAAAAGCCTCTTCTTAAACGATAGGGAATGAAAAAAAAAAATACTCGCCGAGTACATAACCTTTTTGGAGTCAGTTAATCAGATTTGATTTTGGTTGCTCTATTCATTTAAACGTTTTAGATAAATGTGCGAGTTTTCTCATTTTGTACATTTTTTGTTTTATTTTATTTGGTACTTCTTTCTATGAAATTGATTTTTAATTCTGAGTTCTTTTTGATTTTTAATTCTGGTTTCATTTAGATTTTTAATTTAGATTTTATTTGTATTTTGGTTTTGATTTTAATTGTATTTGGATTGTTATGTAATGTTTAGTTATAGTATTGATTATGATTTTAGTGTTGATTTTGATTTTAATAGTAATATTAATTCTGATTTGATTTAATGTTGATTTTTAATTACCGAAATAATTTTGATTTTTAGTTTTGATTTTAATTGTATTTCGGTTTTAATTTTGATTTTAATTGTATTTGGATTGTTATTTTAATTCTGTTTTTGATTTAATTTTGTATGATTTAAATGTAGGCTGTATTTCGAACGACAAACAAGTTATGCATGATGTGCTTACCTGTAAGAAATTGGTACACTAGTCTATAAGTTTAGTGGATGTATCTCATTTCATGTATCAGTGTATTCAATTGTTGGTGAGCCGAATAAATAAAATAAAATAAACCCTACAATAGAAGTACGTAAGCTCAGGCCTTCGTGGGGAGCCGTCACCTCCTTCAGTGAAGCAGTGATGCTCGCGAAGAGGGAGGCGGCGCACGTGAGGGAGAGGCAGCATATGCGCCCTCGCGACCCTAGCCGCCGCAGGATACGGAGACGCCCTGGGCGTCGGGAATCCCAGGCCGATTTCCGGCCACCGTAGGCATGAGCTTGCGGACGGCGAGTAATGGGTAGCTCGCTGTCCGATAAGGACCAAGCCCAAGTCGACGGCGCGTTGTGTTCCACGCGCGCCTCAAAGAGATGTCAGCACAAAAAAATGATGGAGCCCGCAAGGGCCGATGCCTGCCAGGGGTGCGGGTTTGTTTGAAAGAGATACCACAGCCCCTGGCATACGGGCTACTGAAGGAACACGGGTGGGTTTTAGTCAGTAAAAGTCTGACACGCCCTCCCGCTCCACCCAGAGCGGGAGAAGTTATTTGATGATTTCCCACCCAAAAAAAAAAAAGCTCAGGCCTTCGTCTTAACGCCTTCGTGTATCAAAAAGTGGAAAAACCTTACAAAAGCTCTATTAATGTTTAACTTTGTTTGTTTGCTATAGTTAAAATGCATGCTTTGAGTTTGACAATAATAAACGCTTTAACACAGTAATTTTATAGCTTCCACACTGGAACACAAGCTTATTACATTGAAATCACGCGATGTGGTTATGTCACATAAAAAATATATTATTTTCTGTTAGAAAGAATTACAAAGTATTGTTAGCTGATATAATTCACGCTAGCCCAACAGTGGGGAAAGCAATTAATTAACAGGTATGTTATAATATATTTTTTATAATAATCAGCAAACATTCCCACTGCTGGGACACAGGCCTCCTCTCGATGAGAGGGAGTGGGCTGTTATCTACCACGCGGGTGTTAAGTCCCTTAGTCGCCTTCTACGACACCCACGGCAAGAAATGTGATGGTGCTATTCTTTACGTCCGGCACCACACGAAACTCCACGGTTACTCTTTTAAAAATAATTGGCTTTTACAATGTTTTCAAATTATTGTGATAATAGGTATGGGAGGAAAGTGCAAGCCTGTCATCAAAGGTACTTAATAAAAATTGAAAATGGTCTACAAATCTAGTCTACGAGTCCCAAAACTTTCTCTTATTCACAAATTATAAAAGAATCTACATAATTATTTAAACAAGTGGTCTTGTAGTCACCCAGTGGTTTAAATTCGACCATAATTAATTTAATTTTGATAACTTATGCATTATTATTTAAAAATATTAACTTTCTGCATTCCTACTCCATAAAAACTTTCGTAAAAAGGGTTTTTTAAGCTATTGCATAGCTTTTATCGAGGGCTTTGAGCGCGGCGACCGAATCAAGAAATTCCGTAACAAAAATAAAACCTAACACCCGCCACTCCGCCTACCATGTAGCTCGGCCGAGCGTTCGCTTAACGTGTATGTATAAGTATATGGTACGACTGTACGATATAATAACATTTGTTTTCTTATCGGTCACTACGCTCAAAAAGTGTAACTTGAATTAATATCAAAAAAAAAAAATACTGCATAAATAAAAAATTAATAAATAATTATAATTGCATAAGTTGATAAAAATGCTATGCAATAGCTTTACCGCGACAGTCCCCGAGTGCCACACGTATTTTTGTTTGTTTGGGTATTGGCTTCGCACGGTTTGTGCATTTAGCCAGTGTCAAGTAATTTTTCTTTTCGATCAAGTAAATGGCCCGTTATCAGGCACGAAGTTACAAAAAGTCATAGTCGTGTTTAGTCAGTCAAGTCAAAGTTATTGTAAAGTGGTAGTAACTTTACAACAACGTATTGGGAGTTTTTGGGGAGAACACGAAAAGTCCACGTTAGTCACTTATTTTCACCTTCACTGCACTTGTGCACTCACACGTAACTAAATTGAATAATTCACTACCAAAATTATATAATTTAATTCGCTATTTCACTAAATTTCATGAAAATGAAGATTCGTGCGACATGTTCCAACGCGATCCCGCCAAAAACAGGATTACAAAGTTTTTGCTTCACGTATTTATTATACAAGGTGTAAGAAACGCTTCCGAAAACGAAGACAGGTTATCATCACCTGACTAGTGATACTCGATATAGTACCATCAAAAAATCTAGTTTTTCTTTTTACAGTTTTAACCTTCTTTTTTTGTATTTTTTTTTTTTTTTTTTTTGTATTTTGTACACTATGCTGTGAGAACAGTTAAATGCAGCATTATTTTAGATTAAACACATTTAAAAACAACCCCAAGTGCAGGCGGCAACTTTAGTTTTAAGCATCCTTTGTAAAAGGCCGCCAAAATAAAATAAGTAAAAACATTACAGAAGCGTCAAACGTTTTAAATTGATGCAAGATAACCAATTTAAGCCGAAAGGTCATTGGTATCCGTTTGCATTTAGATTGTGTTTCTGGCTTTCCCCTTACACCTTGTATAGACAATAAAATACATACTAAAAAAAAAAAATGTCATTGCTGCATATCCGAATATGTCTTTACACAGAATTTTATGTGCCTCATTTTTTTGCAAATTTTATGCAAATGAACGATTTTGATGCAATTTCAAGCAATGACCATACAACGACAAACAAAGCCGTTTGTTCTCAGATATACTTGACACCCTATGAACACAGCAATTCTTGAGAATGGAAAGAATGAATGGAGAAATAAATGAATGGCTTACATGAGTATGGATGTACCAGGTATTACTCAAAACCAGTTCTTTGCAACGGAAAAACTTACATTTACCCAAAAAAAAAAAACCATAACTTCTAATTATTTAATAATAATATCAAACACACCCAGCGAATTCTCTGTTGAATTTATGACATCCGCCGTCCCTTTCTAACGCATCGCCTTTAATAGTCTTCGACCGTAGCGCCGTCTCTCTCCGCCCACGCATGCGCAGTACGAATTTCTTTGTTCCTGGATTGTATACGGGTCTATAGGTAGATTTTGTATGTATGTCTATCTGTAATGAGTTAGCCTTGCGCGTATAATGCTTTAAAAAGGTACCATTTTTGCTAAACAATTGTTTCTTATTGATAATTTGAAAGGTTATTTCTTGGCGAAGCTAATTTAATGGAGGTTGACATTGAATTTGATAGTACTGAAGATGATTAAAACCATTACGTTAAATGATTTTTATTTCGAAATTATGTACTTTGCCATACCTACCGCCGATTGAATCAAAGAAAATTCAAGGCAATAAGACTCAATTTTAAAGTAATGGGGTCAACACATACTCAGCCTATAACGTTCCCACTGCTGGGACACACGCCTCCTCTTCGTGAGAGGGAGTTGGCCGTAATCCACCACGCGGGCCCAGTGCGGGTTGGTAGATGTCACATGTCTTCGAATTTTTGGTTCTAGGACATGCCGGTTTCCTCTCGATGTTTTCTTTCACCGTTTGAGAGCAGTGGTGATGAAATTATTTACACAAAGTAATGCGCCTGGCTGGGTTCGAACGCACGACCTTACAACTTGTAAGTCATGCGTTACCACTGGGCCACCACTGCCCAATGGGGTCAACACGTTTTTCTTAATAATAACAGAAAATCAAGTATCTTGACTTAGCTCACGACGTTGTCGACATAAGGGACGTGGACTCAGCAATCATTGCACCGATAATAATTACAGTAAATGGCCTAATAGCGAAGAGCCTCGACCAACATCTCAGGAGGCTCTCATTGCGCGGCTGGATCAAGGGCTTGATTCAGAAAGCAGTACTCCTAGACACGGCACGCATAGTCAGGAGGTTCCTTTCTCTAGAGCCCTGACCACCGACATCTTGGACCCTGCTCCTGATGCCGATGGGCAACAATTTTTATATTTTTAAATGTTTTGTAAAAATATTTAAAAATGTACTAAATATGTATGAAAGAAAATAAATGAGGATACAGAAAAAAAAATGGTCATTGCATTATGCATTTAACTTAAAATTCTAATTTGATTGTATGACTTGCATTCTATTTTTAACCACCGACGCAAAAACGACGCGCGACGGGGCGTTATACGTTTGACGTGTCTGTGTGTGTCTGTATGAGGCAACATAGCTCCCGAACAGATGAACCGATTTAGTTTTTCTTTTTTTTTTGAAAGGTGAATTAGTCGGGAGTATTTTTAGACATGTTTCATCAAAATCGATTCAGCCGTTTGAAGATTATCAGCTCTTTTCTGGTTGATGAAGGGATTTGAGCATCTTCCACGGGTCTGATCAAGTCGAAATTTCGTATTCTATTATTTCAATGATATTAGCCGAACAAAGTAACCTTGAACTGATACTGCAGCAATACCTGGAATTTCCAGGATACACCAAAAAACAGCAGAAGTATCGCGTTTGGGCTCATTGAAAAGGTCTCAATGAATAGGTGTTTTATTTTGGGTTGGGGGGTTTTTTTTCTATTGCTGAATAGGCCCCTGCTCTTGACCTCGATCACGCTTGATGGAAAGCGATGGATGAGGTGTTTGATGGAATCTACAGATGCCCGTTCACTCTTACTTTTAAGGCATACGAGTTAATTGTTATAAGGTTTTTTTTTTTTTTTTTTTTTTTTCATTTAGCCTACACTGTCCCACTGCTGAGCAAAGGCCTCCCCCAAATCCTTCCAGGCATCCTTTTCCAAGGCCTCCTCGATCCAGCCCTTGCAATACGCGTCTAGGTCGTCACGCCACCTTTTTTTGGGCCGGCCTCGGCGCCGCCGTCCATCCTAAAGTAATAAGGTTTATCTTTCGTAAAAGCAAAATAACCGACAAAGTTACGTAAAACAGACGAAACTTTGCACTTTTCTTCAATATACAATTTGAGAGTATATACATACTCTTTCCGTGTACATACATAACAAGGGCACGGCTTCTTTGGATGATATCAAACGTTATTGGAAGGGTTTTTTAATCCTATCTCTACATGTTCGGAAGTTATGAGAATTTTTAAGGTGAAACAAGTCCACATTTTTACCATACAAACTCCGGGAGGGTTTTACTCCATCGTGTGACAATGTACATCAAAACTTAAACATGGTATGCTTTTGTGTCATTATTAATATTGTCGGTACGGAAACAGAATACTAAAATAAAAACCAATTAAAAAGCTATAAGCCAACAAAGATTCGTTTTTCTTGATAATTTAACGTAACTTTGGGCGTGTTTAAGTAATAAAAGAAGTATTAAATCTCCAAAACTAAGTCGGTACCGACAAAGCTCAATTATCGAAAAGTTCAATAAACTTAATTGGTTATTGATTCATGCAGTGTTTTTTTTTTTTTATTTCAGAAAACCCGATCTTCCCAAGGACTTTTCTTAATTTTTTACGATATGTTTTACTATAACTGATCCTGCAGCTCACTCAATAATGTTGTGCGTTTAGACTATCGTCTAACTGCTCATCACGGGTACTACCTCTGTCGGACTCAAAGCCTGGTGAGACAGCGTGCTTTTTAGCCAGGCCCACCAGTGAGTTCGAGCCCGCGACTAGTGTACCATTAATACTTTGGTACCAGAAACTGAACTTTTCAAATTGAAATAAACTCATCACTCGGAAGAGATTTATCGTGATATTGGCAAGTAACGTGGAAAGTTATTGACCTACGTAGTGCGGTGACACGTTTGTTATGATTCGAATTTAAGAAACGTATGATACCGAAAATTTGGTATCAATTCTTAGAGTATTTTATTTGGAGCTGAAACTATGTATAGCGATTCTATACCAGCTGTTATCTTTAGTGCTTAAGGATAGCAATAGGGTTTCTGTTACTCTCTGTATAAGTATTATCTTACCCTATTAAGTACTATTATAAATGTGACAGTCTCTGAGGATGGATTTAGTATGGATGTTTGTTACTCTTTCACGCCAAAACGACTGAACGGATTTAGATAAAATCTGGCACGCAGATAGTTTATGACCTGAATTAAAACATAAAGTTCCCACGGGATAAATACTGGCCTCCACATGCGGGCGAAATCGCTGACGAAAGCTAGTAATCAAGTAATCTAATGTTATATGCGACACCGGCACGATTTCCACCATTATTGTGGGTTTGAGTATTGTAACTATGAATACTCTCTAAATTGAGTAATTGAAATCCTTGATTAAAATAATGCTTTTACATCGAAAGCGAAAATTACCTAAAATTGAAATTTTTACGGAAAATTGCCTAAAACCGAAAACAACAATGAAATTCGATCGAACTCTAGAATTCAACACTTGGGACTAGAAGACGCCCCCGAAATAGCTCATTTATTTTAACACCACCTTTTGCGCGTGGTTTCGCTCGCTTTAATTTAGAATTTGACATTCAATGCAGGTTGTAATATGCTTTTTTTGTGTTTTGGCTTCGCACGGTTTATTCATTTAGCCAGTGTCAAGTAATGAATCTTCAAAAAATTACTTTTCGATCAAGTAAATGGCCTATTATCAGGCACTAAGTTACAAAAAGTCATAGTCGTCTTTAGTCAGTCAAGTCAAAGTTATTGTGAAGCGGCAGTAACTTTACAACAACCTATTAGGAGTTTTTGGGGGGAACACGAAAAGTCCACGTTAGTTACTTATTTTCACCTTCACTACACTTGTGCACTCACACATAACTAAATTGGAAAATTCACTCCAAAATTTAACAATTTAATTCGCTATTTCACAAAATTTCATGAAAATGAAAATTCGTGCGACATGATCCAACGCGATCCCGCCAAAAACTCTGTACTCTGCTTGTAATAATATATTCAAATAATTATTAGAAAGACACGTGGCGCCATCTATTATCGTAAGAACGTTATTGTTGTTTTCCTCAGAAACAGTAGTTTGTTTGGGGATAAAAGCTACCCTATGTCCATTTATGTACACCTGAAGACGTTTTTGCAAAATTTCAGGATGATCGGTTCAGTGGTTTAGGTGTAAAAAGGTAACAAAGAAACTTACTTTCACATCTATACTAATTCGTTCCGTGTGGTGCCGGACGTAAAGAATAGAAGCACCATCCCATTTCTTCCCGCGGGTGTCGTAGAAGGCAACTAATGGACTTACTAGAGAATGAGCAGCAGCGTTCTCTATGCATTTTACCACCATACTACGATCGCCAACCCGCCTGCAAGTTTGGCGATTATGGCAAAATCCCCCCTTTTGTGGGAAGCTTATGTCGAGCAGTGGACGTCTTTCGGCTGAAATGATGAGGATGACTAATATTTGTATTTTAGATACATATATTTAATATTATAAAGCTCAAGATTTTTTTTGTTTGTTTCGTTGACCGCGCTAATCTCAGGAACTACCCCTACTACTATGCCTATGCATTCCACAACTTTCCTCGACCATTCCTTCACTGTCCAGGCCGCTCGTTTCTGGAATGCATTGCCTGTTGAAATTAAACGCGCGCAGTCTTTACATGTGTTTACCTGTCGTTGTAATCTGGTTCTCATACTTTACTGTAATTTTCGATGTAAAGTCTTCATTTACTTTCGTTCCTTATATATTTAGTATGTATGTATTTATGTATCTATTATATAGGATAGGATATGTATATAAATGTGTATCTATTTTATTATATTGTATATTTATTATTTGTGCCAACAATATCCCCATTTTATATCCAGACCAATCGTAGTCCATACCAAGGTTGCCTGGAAGAGATCGCGGAAATCGATAAGGCCGCCCATTGTATATTTTGTAGTGTACCTTGTTTTTTTGTAATGTATTTTTTGTGGTGTACAATAAAGTATATATAAATAAATAACTACTAGTTTGAGTTAAAATATTTTTTTAGTGTTGGATAGCCCATTTATCGAAGAAGGCTATAGGCTATATAACATCACGCTAAGACCATTAGGAGCCGATCAAAAAGAAAAAAGTCACGAATACGAAGTATTCACACGGGCAGGCGATTCGAAGCGAAGGCGACGGAGTGGGTCGGGGAGCTAGAAATTGGACGGGAACGAAGTCGCGAGCAGAAGTTAGTTTATAATATTAGGCTAGAACCAACAAGTTTCGACTTATATTTTAATAGTAGATATTTTTAGCCCTAAACAGTGGTTTATAGTTTACATATAAACACACAGTTAACAGCTAGTCTTTGAAACAAAACTACGCAACTTAAACACGATACTAAAACATTAAAACATTCTTTCAACAAACTATGTCCACCTCAAAATTTGAGGGTAGCAGAACTCCCAACTAATCCCTTTCATAATTGCAAAACTGAGGTCGAGAGTTGGTCCCTCCACCCTAAAGAAATTTATGTGAGCGGTCCCTGAAAGTAGGGTGGGTGCTCCAATTCTCGGACACCCGATATACCTTGTTAAAAAGATTCTACCCTTATTTAGTTAGTAGTGATCGAATGGATACCCGGCTATGAAGTTGGGTTTACACCTGAGGACGGTTATTTTATAATATTGGCTCGTGGCTAAGTAATAATAGCCGCATGAATCGATCCATGAGGTTAAGCTATGCTTGTCGAGGTTGTTCAGTGGATGGGTGACTATCTTTACATACCGAGTCTCCTCCGTGTATCGGAAAGCACGTTAAGGCGACGAAAGATGACAGCTACCTACAGCGATGCACTGCCGCCCGTCGCTCGCAAGAAACCCCGCCTGAACGCGCATCAAATTTGTCGAAAAACGACCCATGTTGATTTATCAAACAATTCAAAGAAAAACCGTCTACTAAATTTTGGGTGATTAAATTGTCTTTTAGATGGTGAACGTTTCATGGAAATACACCCGATAGTTTTTGCGTGATTATCGTTTTTATGTCCGCGATAGACATTACTTTACCAATTAATTACATTATGTTATAAAAATATTATTTAAAATATTCACATATCAAATGACGAAGAAAATTGTCTAGTTTCACATATATTTTTTTCAAATACATAAGACAAGCCGTTTAGACGTGATCTCCAATAAAAAGTCCTTAAAAGTCGGCTGTCATTGGTGGAAATTTTAAGAGTCGGGATCCAACTGTTCTAACTTTGAGGGAGAGGGAGTATATGCACCCTCACGGCCCTAGTCACCGCAGGAGACGCCATGGGCATCGGGAATCCCAGGCTGATTCCCGGCCACCGTAGGCATGAGCTTGTGGACGGCGAGTAATGGGTAGCTCGCTGTCAAGTAAGGACCAAGCCCGGGTCGACGGCGCGTTGTGTTCCACGTGCGCCTCAAAGAGATGTCAGCACCAACTGGTGGGGTCCGCAAGGGCCAATGTCTGCCAGGTTGCGGGTTGTTCTAAAGAGATACCGTGGCCCCTGGCATACAGGCTACTGAGGGAACACGAGTGGGTGTAGATTTTTCTTACAAACATGATACTTTCATGTACGTAATTGGCGTGGTGGATAAAGGCCCACTCCCTCTCATGGAGAGGAGGCCTGTGTTCCAGCGGTGGTACGATACCCTTCAGGCTTCTGATGACCCGTGACGATAGTCAAAAATCAAACTTCAAAATATTTTATTTCATATAAACCTGCATGGGCACTTATGAAACGTCAGAAGCTAGGTGCACGGTTCCAACCTGTCGCTTTCTATGGAGAAGAGCCGGCAAGAAACTCCACGGTTACTCTTTTAAAAATAATCGGCTTTAACAACGTTTTCAAATTACAGAGATAATATGGTATGGGAGGACAGTGCAGGCCTGTCAATAAGTACCAGGTACTTAGAGAAATAAAGAATAGAAAATCGTCTACAAATCTAGTCTGTAAGGCCTACAACGTTCTCTCATTCACAATATGTAAAAGAATCTACATAAATAAAATGAACCTAATTAAATCAAGTGACATGGTTTCCATGACAATCACCAATGAATAGTCAATTTTAGAATTGATGTATAATCTCAATTAATCCATCCAGCTGCCAGCTGGAACCAACAGCTTAACCTGCTTTCCGAGGCACGGAATTGGTATGTTAAGATGGTCACCCACCCATCTACGGACCAACCGCGACAAATGAAGCCACAAGCTTTCTATTACTTGCCACAATTCCTTTCACATTTTCACACGATTTCAAACTTTACATACTCAGCCTATAAACGTTCCCACTGCTGGGACACAGACCTCCTCTCCGTGAGCCGTAATCTACCATGCGGGCCCAGTGCGGGTTGGTAGATTACCAGAATTTTTTGGTTCTAGGACATGCCGGTTTCCTCACGATGTTTTCCTTCACAGTTTGAGAGCAGTGGTGATGAAATAATTTACACAAAGTAATGCGCCTGGCTGGGTTCGAACGCACGACCTACAACTCGTAAGTCGCGGCCGTTAACACTGGGCCACCCTGCTCATTTCAAACTTTATAACACATTAAATGCTAAACATTTTTCTCTGTGTTGTTACAGATTGCTGCCCCGTTACGAAAGGGAACAAGGATCAAGGTTATTTTTGTTTATTTATAAAACTTTAATTAAATTAGAGTTTACATAAAAATGAAACTTTTTAATCAAGTAACAGAATTTCTGGAAAAACTTTAGGTTTACTGACGACACCCAAATATTTGTTGCGATTATTTTTAGATGCTACTTTCAAAGTTTTCGTATTATAAATAACTCGACTATGGCAAAGCGAAATGTCTGTATGTATGTGGGTCTGTTTGAATGTATGTTCTTCTGTTCCCTCATAACTTCTAAACTCCTCATCATAATTTGTCAAAAGAGGTATCACTGGAAGCTTCTTGATTGTCCGCTGGATATGGGCTATGTGACGTCACCTTAAATTGAATATGGCGCCCTCTAGTGGCCATAAAATCTTGAAATAAAAATTCCCTTTTTTTGAACTACTGTACTGTTGGGTAACTTTTAATAACTTTGAAAGAAAAAAAAATGGATTTATTTATCACAGAAACACGCGCATATAAAAGATGACATAACATTTAAAAAAAATGATTACAACACAGATACATAAGCATGTAGAACATAAATAGTCGGCAGCTGCACGCCGTGACTGTGACATGAAGGCTACCACTCAGTATGATGCTGTGCTATGGGATCCACAGCACAGCGCTGATTTTCAGTGTTCCCCCGAAAAAGACGTAGGTACGAAAATCAAACCATGATTTTTAGAAATTAGACAAAGCAAGTAATAAAGTAAAATAATGATAATAATTAATAGTAGGTACATAAAATTTAATATTACCCTACAACAAATGGTATAAAAATGCTATCTCTAGCATAAAGTAATGAAATGGGTAGCTCAAAAACATAATAGGTACCTATCTACACAAAAATGTACCGTGTTTTGTCTCGCTCCCACTCTCACCTTCACGTAAAATACTTTGTTGTATTTATTTAGGTATGCATTCTGTTGTATAGATTCAAGTCTTTCTAACCACACAGTTGACAACAGTGCTGCTGGACAGTTTGTTGCGCCACATTTTCTTCCCAGCTAAAGCACTAGGAAGTGGTGAAGGGCGGGCGTGCCGGGGGACTGTCTTATGTAATTTTGACGTTCTAAAAGCGCTGATTCTGAGTCTAATTTGAAAAAAATGGCTTTTGATTTTCAACCAGATGACATCAAATAAAAATAAAAAAAACGAATTCCTGATGTCACAATTTTCGGTTTGAAGTTACGTTGCCAAAAAACGGTACCTGTAGATAAGGACGGCGACCGTTATGTGTCGGTATCAAAATCTAAACATTAAAGCATAGTCATCACAGTTTAAAAAAAAACCCTGTATACACCAGATATAGTTTTAAAAAACACCCTATAAACACGAATAAACAAAACATTTCATAAGCGAACTTCAAGCTATGTCCCCCGGGCTACTGGTGTTCAAAATTTCATTACTAAAAGCCGTCAAGTCACTAATTAGAACAAGTAGGGACGGGACAAGGGTTAAATATCGATATCGATAAAAGTTCTGTTTGAGTGATTAACATTTTTAGGTTAATTAATTTTTAGGGACACATTAAAGTGTCTGTGTTTTTTTATGGGTTTTGTGAACTTTGTGGATATGTAATAGAATTATATAATTATGTTGTCATGACAACTAAATAAGTGCGACGAAAACTGGAAGTTTTATGCTGTTTTCGATTTTAAAGGAATATAAAAACAAACTAATAATAAAAATTAAAAAAAAAGTTGTTGGGCTCGGTATCACTTTTTATAACAAGCTTCCCTCTTCTTTGCTAGATTTACATTTTAATGCGTTTAAAGCTAAAGTAAAATCAAATCTTTGTTCTAAGGCATACTATTCTGTCAATGGCTACTTAAACGATAAGAATTGTTAGTCGCTGTGATTAACTCAAGACAACGTTTGTGTTCTTTCACCAGAATTAGCTTACCCACTGACAGATTATTATGAGTTACTCCATAGCATTGTTTATTTTATTTGACTGTATAAACCATTTTTTTTTAATTTTTATTAATGAAATTTCCATTTTTTTCAAATTTAATTACTTACCTATTACTGTATAGAATCAAGTTCTTCCAACTTATCAGACAGCTGTGCTGCTGGGGAGTTTGTTGCGCCACTTCTTCTTCCCAGCTAAAGCACTAGGAAGTGTCAAGGGGTGGGCGTTTTTGGGGGACTGTCTTATGTAATTTTGACGTTCGAAAAGTGCTGACTCTCAGCCTAGTTTGAATAAATGACTTTTGATTTTGATTTTGAAACGAATGCAAAAGTTTTAAATATTCTGTTACATCATCGTCCTCATCTATCTGTTTCGATCAGACGTGATCGAAGCCAATTAAGCATTTTTTTTTAAATATATTTTATCGCTCTGTCTTCACTAATCTATACTTACCTAAAATACTCTATATTTATGTTATACTAATATTATTATATTCTTTAGAAGTTTTACAGAAAATAATCTTAAATATATATTATTTAATAATAATCAAGCATGTGATATATAATAATAATTATTATTTATTTATTTCTTACCACAAATTACAAAGTTAATAATTAATAGTCTACAGAGCCAATTTCATAATTAATTTGTGGAAGACTGCATGGTGCCTAAACTAAGTTTTTACAAAACCTGTATGCCAGGTCACCAAATAAATAGGTGTAAATTCAATATTGTTAAATAATTTTATAAATGCATGAAATAAAAGGTTTTTATTTTTATTTATTTATTTTATACTAATAAAAATAAAGCTGAAAAGTTTTGTTTGCTTGTACGCACGGCTACACTTCAAGCTATACAGTTCCAGTTGTTCTCGCATTGTATAGGATTTCCGTGCAGTGCGAGATCAGCGTAAACTGGAAATGTATAGCTTGATGTGCTAATCTGTAGAATTTTCAGCAAGATTTGATAAAAATATTTTTGCATTCGATAGCCTTATTTTTGAGGAAGGCTAGATTGCTAAACATAGCGCGGCCCATCAGAGGCCTTTTCATCAGAGGCCTTTTTGGCATTGAACACATGAGTGGATGAAGGAGATATGTCGCATTTACAGATTTTCGCTATTCACGCCTCTTTTGACTAAATACACTTAGTCGGTTTTCAAAACCGATTATGTGTATGTAGCCAAAAAAAGGCGGCTAGCGGCGTAAGCCGTTTAATATTTTTTATAATAAGAGAGAAATTAAATAATTCGTAAAACAGCGAAAATCCGAAAATGCGACATATTACCTTCATCCACTCATGTCTTCCATTGTTTTCTGTTATTAATATTTCTATGGTGTGTTTTGCTGTTATGCCTGTAAACACATTTTTCTATCTTGTCTTTCTTTCAACTAAAACTAACTCTTTTTAAACGAACTTAAGAACCACCACCAGATAATATTCTTCATGTACAGCAGTTAACCAATACATGTGTTTGCCAGGGGTGCGTGTTGTTCGGAAGAGATACCGTCGCCCCTGGCACACAGGCAACTGAAGGAACACAGGTGGATTTTAGTCAGTAAATGTCTGACACGCTCTCCCGCTCCACCCAGAGCGGGAGACGTTATTTGATGATCTCCCACCCTCAAAAAAAACCAGTACATGGGAACCAAAAATATATAAGTACAGTTATCATCGTCGTCATTCAAACTCAAACCCAAAGCATTTATTTCAAATAAACCAATTACAGGCACTTTTGAATTGTCAAGGTCGGTGAGTTAGAAAGATGAAGCTAGTTGCCCATTCCAAAGCGTAACCTATGGAGAAGAACAGGCAAGAAACTCCATTCTCCTGATCTGATCTCAATTTATTTCGGGTTGGCGCAAAATGTACTTTTCTTCTACACCTCTTTATTAGTCGTCATCTCGTTATTCACACCTTCTCTAGCCACATTAGTATACTCACAACCAAAAATGTTCGTTCCGATAGAATCTGCTTAACTGACTCGACATTATACAACGTGTCGGTTTGCATCCTCGTCAAATTCAAGGAGGTAACTATGCTAATGATTCTCGACACGAACCAATAATAAAATAAGCAGGTTTTTTTTATTTTTTTCATATTTTCGGAAATTGACATGTGTGATATCGCACTGTAACATACAGCGACATAGTCGTGCGACACTGCCTACCGCATACGGAATGGGGTGATTCTGTTCTTTGAAAGAGGTGTATTCTGAAATACTGTTAAACTTAAATAACTAAAACAACAAGTATGTATTCATTAGTGAGCAGGTATCGTAATTTTATTTGATTCTTTATGTCTTTCATAACAGCCTCCTGAAATTTGACGAGGATGCAACACGATACGTTGTATATTGTCAAAACTGCGGAATGATATTCAGCCGTCTTTTAACTAGTCTTGTCATTTTATTAAAAAAAAATAATGATTAAAAGGTTTAAAGGAATGCCAACTCCACATTATTCAAAGACTTATGTTAATTTGATCTTAGTTATCAAGGAATTAAGTATAGTTTTCTATGCAATAATTTGCTCAGTGCCGTAGCTTTAAAATATATGTCTCCTGACTTGATAAGATAAATAATTTGAAAACTGACGAAGATATAAAAGAGTCTTCTGTACGTGTACATACGAAACGTCACTCAATATACACAGTAACAGCAATAATTCATGTCAAAATTGACAGGCAGAACGCGCAACGTTTCCTTTACTGAATATACATTTAATTATAATAACAACCATCCCATAGGTCGCCATGAAAGGGTGGCTTCAAAGATATTGGTAAAAAAGGTAGAATATTTTTTGTCAATATTATGTTTCAATCAACTCGGCTCATCGCTATCCACGGCTGAAAGGTTTCCAAGTCGGGTGAAAATAATGCAGAGTTTTGTAAGAGGTCTCATAAAGTACTATGCATATTTTCTATTAATACTTGATATATTTCTAATGTATTATTAAATAAAAATATTCTTTTTGTTTTGTGGGCTCCTCTATATAAAATTTTATTGTGCCAAATTGTATACTTCATCCATGTTATTTTCGTAAAATGGCGTCAAAGTTTTTGTACTGGATGTCAAAAAATAGCCCCCCGTTTGTCAGTTTCTCTGGATGCACATATTACGTTACTGGTGCAAAAACGACTGACCGGATTTTGATGTTATTTGGCACAGAAACTTTAAATCCCGGAAGTAGGTACGTTCTCGTGGGCTATTTCCCGAAATCCACGTGGGCGAATCCGTGATCAAAAGCTAATCGAAAATAAAATAAAAGAACTAAGTATACATATTTCTGCCGCCAAGTCTTGCTGTGTTCCAGTTTGAAGAATATACAGGGTAAGTTTTTATCCAGTGCGCAAACTGTAACCATTTATTCAGCATATCATTCTAGATACCGCAGAAACTTTTCACTAATAATAATAAAAAAAATTGCTGTTTCACAGAAAAGTGTAATACCTACGCGGTCCAAATGTATGGAACAGCAGATTTTTTTTGTACAACCGGCAAAAAATTTCTGCGCTAGGGGTTCTAGAATGATATGCTGAATACATGGTTACAGTTTGCGCACTGGATAAAAACTTTTCCTGTATGTGTCGTCATAATTACATGCACGTGATACTTTTTAATTTTGACGACGGCACTGACGGGTGAAATGCAATAACAGGTAAAGCACGTCATAAGTGAACGTGACATACGAGGTATTCCTGCTGAAGTAGCCAAAAGTTACTTAAATGCTGCCTAACATCAGAGGCGTACTGTCTAACTCCATCAACGAAGATACGGGTCTGTCTAAAAGTAGTTCAAAATTTCGGAATGGACTCTGTACCGAATTAATCAACTTTTTTTGAAGGGTGAGAAACACACCAAGATTAGGGACAACTATTAAATCGTGATGTTTTAGAGGTATGAGGAACAGGGTGTAAAGTTCACTCGTAATTATGATGGTAAAGGAGGATCATCCGACCAGACGGGCATTGTGTCTGGTGGGCAACTGCCCGACAGTTGATGTCGGGATTTTGTATATGTTCGAGTGTCGTGGTAAACTCTGATTGCGCGATGTAGAATTGCTTAGATAGTTCGTCTGTAGCATTGTAAATGGCGCCACTTTTCTTTTTGCGTTTCTTAGATTTTATTGCGAAGCATTTTTATTTGTAGTGCCGCTACAATGTCATTAATTTTTGGTCGGGCTCCGAACTAATCTTACGTCCGTAAATGATCTTCTTAGCGTGTCGATAGCAATCTAAATGCAGTCAGCCCAGAATTTGTCTGTGAGCTTGGCACTTTCAGCAGCGTCCATCAGCTCCTGTAGCGTGCAGACAACAGGACACGCTGGACAAGATATTAAATGCCCCATTGTTTGTGCCAGCACCACATTTACACTCCAAGGCGGAGTCATCTGTGAATCTCCGACTTAGCAGGTTCTCTTGACTTCGGAGTACCTGAGTCCTGAGTCTATTTAAAGACTTCCAGTGAAGCCAAGGTAACTCATGTCCAGGTGCGGGATTTTCATCAGGTGGAACGAATGGGTTTCTTAGCCTTTCCTTAGACCTTTCGCCAGTGAGTGGGGGGACACTTTAGGAAGCCTAAGATGATATGGAGTAGGAACTGTCCGTAACTTCGAGGAGTAGACCTCCAGATACCTACAGAACCCATTGTTAGGGTACATTATGGTTAAGCGAATGTGTGACGATCTCCATCCCAGAAAATGACACCCGTGTGATAGTTTTTTAAAACCTGATATGCCAGTGGGCCCTAACGTACGAGTTGAAGGCGCTTTACTTTGTGTAAATAATTTCATCACCACTGCTCTCAAAACGGGTAAGAAAAGCAACGTGAGGAAACCGGCATGTCCTAGAACCAAAAAAATAGAAGACATGTGACATCTACCAACTCGCACTGGGCCCTGTGGTGGATTATAGGCTAATTATGCTTATGATGTGCCATATTTACGCCTGTTTACTCAATAAAAATACCACACCCAAATCGGTTCACCCGTTTAAAAGCTACGGTGCCACAGACAGACAAACATAGCGGTCAAATTTATAACACCCCTCTTTTTGGGTCGGGGGTTAAAAACCAATGACTACTTAACTCCCGATACACCACTATGTATACGACACCATAACAAACCATATTTCTTCACAACCTACTGAATATGTTTTGGTACAATTTATCTTTCTACCCAGTGATAGCAAACATACTTACAGAGCGCGACCTCCTGGGATCAATTCTCGAGTCGGGCAAAGTGATATTGGGTTGTGGTATCCATCCAGATACCATATTTATCCGTGGCAAATCGATGTCAGTCATTTGTTCCTGGTTGATCTCCTCTATGCTCCCCAGTTGGGCCGGTCCACAAATTTAAGGTCACCCAGCGCGCTATGGAGCGGGCTATGCTCGGAGTTTCCTTATAAGGATAAAATCAGGAATGAAATTATCCGGAAAAGAACCGGAGTTACCGACATAGCTTGTAGAGTGAGCAAGCTGAAGTGGCAGTGGGCTGGTCATGTTTGTCGAAGGACCGAAGGACGGTGGAGCAGACGAGTCCTGGATTGGATGCGTATCGGCAAGCGTAGTTTGGGACGCCCTCCAGCCAGATGGACCGACGACCTTAAAAGGTGACTGGGATTGACTAGATGCGGAAAGCGGAGGATAAAGTATTGTGGCGCAGCCTAGGAGAGGCCTATGTCCAACAGTGGACTGCTATAGGCTGAGTTGAATCCCCTGTAGAGCATTGGTAGCCCAGTGGTAAAAGCCCTTACTTACGAGTCGCAGGTCGTGAGTTCCAATCGAGAAAGGCACTTTGTGTATTTAATTTCATAACCATTGCACTCAAAATGTTGAAAGAAAACATAGTGAGGAAATCGGCATGTCTTAGAACCAAAACTTCGAAGACATGTGAAATCTATCAACCCGCACTGGAGCCGCGTCTCTTTCTGATAGAGAAGAGACATATGTCACAGCTGTGAGAACATTATAGACTATGTCTGTAATCCCCTATTAGACGGGAGTTAACTATCGAAATAGTCCACTACACTTCTGCTCGGCACTTCAGGGAATACAGCGAGATGTTAAGTGTACCTATAAAGCCTCCCCGGATGAGCATAAAGTCCAATTTAATCAAACATTAAAATTAAATTTTATCGATAACTCCAACAGTGTCCCAACCCTAGTTTGAATTTAGTAATGAATATTTTGTCGGGTGGAGGGTGAAACTAAAGTCTACGGCACAATAAACAAGCGGGCTATGTTGGGCTATATTGCTCTTATGTAAGAAAATATTAACTTATTCAGATTAGTAATAAAACAATGTAACAGATTTTATGCTGATGAGTCTTACGTTTGGTCAAAATGGTGCTGATTCTTACGTTACGTTCGTGAACGAGTGCCGTCAAATAAAAATAAAATAAAAATATTTTATTTCATATAAACCTGCATGGGCACTTGTGAAACGTCAGAAGCTAGGTGCACGGTTCCAAATTGTCGCTTCCTATGGAGAAGAGCCGGCAAGAAACTCCACGGTTACTCTTTTAAAAATAATTGGCTTTTACAATGTTTTCAAATTACAGTGATAATAGGTATGGGAGGACAGTGCAGGCCTGTCAATAAGTACCAGGTACAGGAATGAAAATAGAGAATAGAAAATCGTCTACAAATCTACTCTGAAATGCTGACCTGTCACGACTTTTCTTTTATCTGTTTGTTGTACCCTGGGCGCTTTTAACTTATTTACATCGTTCCAACATATGGGCTTGTGGCTAAATAACAATAGCTGCACGAGCCGATCGGCCAGGTTAAGCTACGCTTGCCGCGGTTGGTCCGTGGATGGGTGACCATCTTTACATACCAAGACCCCTCCGTGCCTCGGAAAGCACGTTAAGCCGTTGGTCCCGGCTGTCATTTGTGGATCTTTGACAGTCGTTACGGGTCGTCAGAAGCCCGAAAGTCTAAGAACCAGTAAGGGATATCGTATCACCCAGTAACAGGGTTGTGGAGGTCAGATAGGCAGTCGCTCCATGTAAAATACTGGTATTCAGCTGCATTCGGTTAGACTGGAAGCCGACCCCAACATAGTTGGGAAAAGGCTAGGAAGATGATGACATCGTTCCAACATATTATAATTCGACATTAATATGGTTAAAGTAATATTATTACTAGATAACAAAGATAAATTAAAAAAAAAAAAAAAACCGAAAGGGTAAAAATATCGGGATTAGGGACAACTGTCAATTTATTTGTGTTGTCATTAATTCTTAATTTCTACCCTAAACGAATCTTATTTCTGTAAGACGGAGTAGGAAACGCTCGTAATTTCGGCCGAAGCTACGGACAACGTGCTTACCAAATACTGTACTAAGCAAAATGAGCATGTCAGTCAGGGGCGTCATTTTGCTTACGAACGTTTGCATAATTGCAAAAATGTCACACTTTTTCCCATTTTATTGTACTCACCAAGACACAGTAGAATCTGTGTTACAAACAGACACCCATCCACAGACTGACCTCAATACACACAACTTAACAGGAAAGGTTTAACTGATCCTCTTAAAATCTTCTAGTGATGCAATTTTTTTTAAATAATTTAGCCTCTTTTGACCTCAACAAAACAGGCTAGGTTATATTGGAACAGTGATAAACCATGCGCTAGTGGAGCGAGCAAAATGCGTCAGCATATCCACATGGTATGACAGTGCTGATTATTTTACAAAAAAATATGCCAGGCCATTGGTCACGTGGAGAGTTGATCATCCGCTTGGCAACGTCTAGAAAATTTAAGAGGGCTCTCGGGCTACGTGGTTCTAGAGTTTTAGCCCATAACGGCTCGAACATATAACTCCCAATAAAAAATAAATTTAAAACTTTAAAAAACCCCCGACCCAAACAAAAACTCTAAAAAGTAAAAAAAAAATATTGTCGTTTTAAATTGAAGGTAATATTTTGATCAAGGCTTTGTCAAATCGGGGGACGGCTAATGAAAATGCTAGGCCTCTGTTTGGCGTTTTCATTGACCGTCCCCCGACTTGACGAGGTCTTGATCTTGATTTCCTGCTTTTTAAACTTAATGTCTCACTTAAATCTGCGCAGGGTTGCGTATTTTTCCCTCAGTGAAGTTTGTTACTATTGTATCTTCATTCCTCGTCCTGATCACCATTTCACATTATCTATAATCTATTCATTGAGACTTTTTCAATGAGCCCAAACACGATACTTCTGCTGTTTGTTGGTGAGTAATTTGGGTATCCTGGAAATTCCAGGTGTTGCTCCAGCATCACTTTGTTCGTCTAATATCAATGAAGTAATAGAATACCAAATTTCGAGTTGATCAGACCCAGAAGATGCTCGAAAATCCCTTCATCAACCAGAAAAGAGCTGATAATCTTCAAACGACTGAACCAAAATCGGTCGAACAAAATCAAAATCGGTTCATCCGTTCGGGAGCTACGTTGCCTCAGACAGAGACACACACACACACACGTCAAACTTATAACACCCCGTCGTTTTTGTGTCGGGGGTTAAAAAATGGAATATTTGCGCCGTTTGAGCTTTTCTGCATCTGCAGCAGCCGCCACAGCACAGCTCGCCGTACTTAAAAGATGAGAAGGCAGAAGGGCGTCGGCACATTTTGCATTTTGGCTACTTAACATTTTGGTCCCCAAAATAGGAATTATTTGAGGCAAACAAAATTAGGTGCGATCACTAGACATAACAAAGAACTAACTCGGTTTCGCCCGTGTGGATGTCGGAAAATATCCCACGGAAACGTACTACCGGGATTAAAAGTACCCTATGTGTTAAACACCAATTATCATAGTTTACACTACAAAAATGACGATTTTCCATCCAAACTTTCATCCCCTATTTAACTCCCTTAGGGGTTGAATTTCGAAAAATCCTTCCTTATTCCTTGTTTACATTATAAAGGGAAACTCTGTGCAAAATTTCAGCTTTCTAGGTCCAAGGGTTTGGGCTGGGCGTTGATGAGTCAGTCAGTCAGGATTTTTCTTTTTCATCATCATCTCAGCCGAAAGACGTCCACTGCTGGACATAGGCCTCCCCCAGGCTCCTCCACTTCGACCGGTCTTGTGCTTCCCACATCCAGCGGACACCCGCGGCCTTCACAAGGTCATTGGTCCACCTTGTGGGAGGCCTTCCCACTCTACGTCTTCCAGTACGCGGTCGCCACTCCAGAACCTTTCGGCCCCATCGGCCATCTATTCTGCGAGCAATGTGCCCTGCCCACTGCCACTTAAGTTTGGCAATTCTTCGGGCTATGTCGGTTGCCTTGGTTCTCCTGCGTATCTCTTCATTTCTGATTCGATCGCGTAGGGAAACTCCGAGCATAGCCCTCTCCTTTGCCCTTTGGGAGACTTTAAGCCTTCTGATAAGGTCCCTTTTCTTTTTATTTATATGTAATAGATAGATAGATTCAAGGAAAGCAAAACTGGGAATTGTTTAAAGTTCGATTAAATACATTCCCAACTTAACCTCAACTCAGAACAGCTTTCCATTTCATATCTACCTATCTCACTCAGTTGAGTTCAAGCGAAGTTATTTAAGTATTCCGTTTTAGTCTCTGTGACTGAAATAGAGTTTTATTTAGCCTTTAAATAGTCAAAAGATTTCATTTTCAGCGTAAAAGCTTTATGTGTTTTTATTAGTGTAACTGTAGATACACGATTTCTTTTTGAGAGCAGTGGTGGCCCTGAAAGGCATCCCCCCATAAAGGCGCTTTACTTTGTGTAAATTACTTCATCACCACTGCTCTCAAAACGGTGAAGGAAAACATCGTGAGGAAACGGCATGTTCTAGAACCAAAGCTATCTCCCTCTCATAGAGATTAGAGGACGGCTAGGGTCCCAGCAGTGGGAATGTTATAGGCTGATTTTGTTTTCTTTTTATTTATCAACTTTGCCACATACCATTAGGTACCACATTTACACCAGACTCACCAGAGAATAAAAAATATATTCTAAATGACGTTTTTTTTTTTTTTGGATGGGAAATCATCAAATGACTTCTCCTGCTGAGTAGAGCAGGAGGGCGTGTCAGACTTTTACTGACTAAAACCCACCCGTGTTCCCTCAGTAGCCCGTATGCCAGGGGCTGTGGTATCTCTTTCGAACAAACCCGCACCCCTGGCAGGCATCGGCCCTTGCGGACCCCACCGGTGGTTGTTGACATCTTTGACGGCGCGCGTGTGGAACACAACGCGCCGTCCCGTCTACCACTTTTCAGCCGCAGGGGATAGGGAGAGCAGCTGACGCTATACCGACACTCCTCTTCCCCTGCGGCCCCACCGCGTCCGCCATCAAACGGTGGCGGCCCCGTCCAGGCGACGGAAGGGAAGAGCGCTGCTCAAAACCACCGGCACTCCTCCTATACCGCAGCCCGTAACCCTCAGCCGCGATGCCTCCCATTCGACATCGCGGCCCACCTCAGTTGCGGTGCACCTCACCGCAACCTACTTTTTGGCTTTGAGGCAAAAGCCCTGACGAGCGGCCCCACCTTTGGGTTCCTCTTGGCTTCACCGTGGCCGGAATCCACGGTTACTGAGCCCCCCCGCAACGACAATGCGGGAACCCACTCGGTGGACAAGTATGTGTTTTGGGTTTTAGCTAAATAAATATGTCTTTTTGGTAGAATAAAGGAAATAAATAAAAACGTTTTATTTCAGAAGGCCAATTCTCGTAATTAAAAACATTCTAAATCTAGTCGTAGTGTCATCTCGGTGACAAACAAATGTCAAAAACTTGTCAAAAATGTATGGAAACTCGAGGTATTTTTGACAGATTGTCACTGAGATCAGACTGTGAACGTTCTTAAAATTACCAGAATTACCCCTCAGATGTCAGGATCCATAGGTACACATAAATTAATTATTTTGAAATTACAGACATTGTTTAAGAAAATTAATATGAAAATCATCATCATCTGCCTAGCCTTTTCCCAACTATGTTGGGGTCGGCTTCCAGTCTAACCGGATACAGCTGAATACCAGTATTTTACATGGAGCGATTTCCTATCTGACCTCCACAACCCAGTTACTGGGTAATACGATACCCCTTGGTAAGACTGGTTGTCAGAATTTCGGGCTTCTGACGACCCGTAACGACTGTCAAAGATCCACAAATGACAGCCGGGACCAACGGCTTAACGTGCTTTCCGAGGCACGGAGGGGTCTTGGTATGTAGAGATGGTCACCCATCCACGGACAAACCGCGGCAAGCGTAGCTTAACCTGATCGATCGACCCGTGCAGCTATTGTTACTTAGCCACATTAATATGAAAATCAGAAATTAAAATTAAGGTGAAAATTTACAAATTTAAATAAAATAAAATTAGAGCCAAAATTGAAATTGACAAATATAAATTAAATTAAAATTTTAAATTAGTTAATCTAAATAAAATAAAATTTAAGTCAAAGTCAAAGTCAAAGTCAAAGCATTTATTTCAATTAGGCACTTAAAAGGCACTTTTGAACGTCAACATTTACATTTAAACAGAATTGATTCTAGTCGCCCATTCCAAAATGTAGTTTCGTATGGAGAAGAACGGGCAAGAAACTCCACCGTAAGTTAATAATAGCCGCACGGGTTGAACCAACGTTAACTATGCTTGCCACGGCCTGTATGTGGATGGGTGACCATTTTTTTCGTATCAAGATCCCTTCATGCTTTGGAAAGTACGTCAAACCATTGGTCCCGGCTGTCATTCGTAGTTAAAAGCCCTAAAGTCTGACAACCAGTCTTACCAAGTCTTACCTATCCCAGGTCCTAGCTTAACATTTATTACTTTTTAGGGGTATGAGGAACAGGGTGTAAAGTTCGCTCATCCTCTATTGAAAAGGGAGGATCCTCCGACCAGACGGGTATTGTGTCTGGTGGGCAACTGCACGACAGTTGACGACACATAAATCCTACATCGCGCAACCAGAGTTTACCACGGTAAAATCTGATTGCGCGATGTAGAATTTCTCAGAATAGTTCGGCTGTGGCATTGTAGATGGCGCCACTTCCATTTTTGCATTTATTGATATTTGTTGCGAAGTATTTATTTTTGTAGTGCCGCTACAACTTCAAGTTAAATCTAAACGAACCTAATGCAGCATTGCATATGTAAGCACACCCTTTATGCCTGGAGGTGTTTACGTGAGTATTGAATTTTGTTTACGTTTATTGTTTTGCTTTTATTATTTATATCTGCTTGAGTTTAGTTACTTTGTTTTGTTGATTTATTGACGTACAATGGCAAACAATTTAATTTTATGTTTTGCGTTTAGTAATGTTAATTACTTACCTAATACTGTATAGAATCAAGTTCGTCTAACTTAACAGACAGCTGTGCTGCTGGGGAGTTTGTTGCGCCACTTCTTCTTCCTAGTGCTTTACTAGGAAGCGGTGAAGGGTGGGCGTTTTTGGGGGACTGTCTTATGTAACTTTGACGTTCAAAAAGTGCTGACTCTCAGCCTAGTTTGAATAAATGACTTTTGATTTGATTTGATTTATCGTTATACCCAGTAACTGGGTTGTGGAGATAACAATTCTCATAGACCTCCTAATGACCGCCAGGACCAAAGGCTCAACGGACTTTCCCAGGGTCGGAGAAGCATGGATAGTCTGCCATCCGCAGACTGACCTCGTTAAGCATTCAACTCAGTCTATCGCAGTCCACTGCTGGACATAGGCCTCTCCCAGGCTGCGCCTCAACACTCTATCTTACGCCTTCCGCATCCAGTTTGTCCCAGCCACCTTTTTAAGGTCGTCGGTCCATCTAGCTGGGGGTCGTCCCACACTACGCCTTCAGATACGCGGTCTCCACTCCAGGGGCCTAAGTCTGCTATTTTCATAAATTCGTCATTCCAACACGATCCCATCGTCATTTTGCTAAAAGTCCGTAATCTGCTAAATTCATAATGGTCGATCAGTGGTCGGTCAATGGTCTCGTAATAGAATTGTGTTATAATGGCATTGTCGTAATGCCATTGTTATAAAACCCGTTAGTAGAAATGATTTTCGACAAAATACTACTAAATTTGAACATATATTCATGCACATATTATTTAAAAAAGTATTATTTTAGGTACTGTCAAAAATTACCACCAAGTCGGTCATTCATTTGTCATTATGTACGAGATTAACAATAAATGCCATTTCTTTCAATAGAGTGTCAGTGGCTGACCATTGGAAAGTCATAATTACGCCATTATATTAAAAGATTACCAAACTTGTCAAAATCAACCATTATGGAATCAATGATAGACCATTCTGACACTATTGTAATAGCAGACGTGTGTAGCTGTTATTACTGAGCCCCGAACCTTCGAGGCAAGAGGTTGTCAGACTTTCGGGCTTCTGAGTACCGTCCCTGTCTTAACGTCTCCGAGTCTCCTAAGGAAATGTTTGAATTTATAATACATACATACATGTAGGATCAAATACATAATTTTCCTTGGGGCAATTTGTGAAAAGGGTTGCCTACCCTCAAGCGAATACGAACTCTGTTTATTTTCAATTAAGATATATAATAATATGATAAACCTACAATATGTATCATTAATTATTAATAATATGGGTTTTTCGTTGAGAGCCCAAAGGTTGTGCGAATATTTGAGTTATTTTATTGACACAAAATGAACTTTATCTCAATACAGTAAGGGTTTATTTTAAACTAGCTCTTACTCAAGGTGGCTGTCGGTTATCGCGTAAAATAGTATATATGTCCTTCTCCATATCCCAGGCTACATCTCTGCCAAATTTCATGACGATACGTTCAGCAGTTTAGGCGTGAACGCGTAACACCTCCTTCAGCGAAGCAGTAATTCTCGCGAAGAGGGAGGCGGCACACGTGAGGGAGAGGCAGTAAATGCGCCCTCACGGCCCTAACCACCGCAGGAGACACCCTGGGCGTCGGAAATCCAAGGCTGATTTCCGGCCACTGTAGGCGTGGGCTTGCGGACGGCGAGTAATGGGTAGCTCGCTGTCCGATAAGGACCAAGCCCAGGTCGACGGCGCGTTGTGTTCCACGTGCGCCTCAAAGAGATATCAGCACAAACCGATGGGGCCCACAAGGGCCGATGCCTGCCAGGGGTGCGGGTTTGTTCGAAAGAGATACCGCAGCCCCTGGCATACAGGCTACTGAGGGAACACGGGTGGGTTTTAGTCAGTAAAAGTCTGACACGCCCTCCTGCTCCACCCAGAGCGAGAAAAGTTATTTGATGATTTGCCACCCAAAAAAAAAAAACGTGCCACCGTTACATTAAATCTTTAACACTACTAACAGCGAAAGAAAATAAACCTAACACTACGCCTAAATTCAATTATTCTTAACTTAAAAAGGCTCCTCCTTTTTAAGTTAAGAATAGTTCTACGTTCGAGTGTATTTTTTTAAAACGTTTGTTACTTCAGAACTCCATCATTTATAAACCAATTTGCATAATTATTCTTTTGTTTGAAAGGGTATACTTATAGAGTGGTCTCATATTAATTTGCTCAAGTTCTGATCAGTGGTTTTTGAGTTAGCTGTAATAATACATATTTCGACTTCGTTTATGTTGATGACGTTATAAAAAATTCTCCTCACAAGTGACGGCCATAGTTAAAAAGTATTTTTATTTAGTGTTATACTTATTAAAAAAATACAAAAACAAACGGTTTCCATTAAAAACACTACAAAGTGACTTTACAAATAGATTAAATTAAAAAATCTATACTTATTATCTATACTAATATTACGTAAATTTTTGATAGATAAAACGTGCTATAGTGTAACTGAGTTTCTAACAGAGAAAAATGTATTAGTTGAATAATTGATATAATTAGTGGTAATTTTGATTATAATGATAATTGTAGTGATGGATGATATTTGTAATGATAATGGTAATAATAATTGTGGTGATAATTGTAATGATGATTGTAATTGTAATGATAATTCTATTGATTATGATAATTGTAACGATTTTTATTTTCTGTGGTTTCAAAATGTAAGTACAACTTACATAAATAATGTAAATGTTTGCATGCCGAATGGTAAAATATGGCTGACCTATAATGTATATTAACAACTATTGTGTACTACCCATATTTGAAAAATAAAATCATATTCTATTGTATTCTATAAAGCTGAAGTTTGTTTGTTTGGTTGAACGCGCTAATCTCAGGAACTACGGGTTCGAATTGAAAAATCATTTTAGAGTTGGATAGCTCATTTATTGAGGAAGGCTATAGGCTATATAACATCACGCTACGGCCCTAAGAAGCCGAGCGAAAAGAAAAAAGAAAAAAGTCACGAATACGAAGTACTCGCACGGCCAGGCGATTCGATGCGACAAGGTGGGTTAGCGGAGCAACAAATTTCACACAGACGAAGTTGCGGGCAGAAGCCAGATTAAAATATGTATAAAATTAAGTTTAAACTCAAAACCAAACCTTCAGTAATATACAGGAAAAGTTTTTATCCAGTGCGCAAATTGTAACCACGAATTCAGCTTATCATTCTAGACCCCCTAGCGCAGAAACTTTCGCCGGATACACAAAAAAAATCAGCTGTTCCATACATTTTGACCGCGTAGGTATTGCAGTTTTCTATGAAACAGCTGATTTTTTTTTTGTATGACCGGCGAAAAATTTCTGTGCAAGGGGCTCTAGAAAGATATCTTGAATTCATGGTTACAATTTGCGCACTGGACAAAAACTTACCCTGTATTTTTTTCCACTAAATGTATAATGATGTTGTTTTAATACTAATAATAACTTCCTATCGTTATTTACTAAGCTAGTTAGGGTATACACTGCAGCCATTCTATGGCGGCCACCATTTTTCTAGGAAACTGTAGCTATATGCTTCTTCAAAATAACAAACATCACTTGTTATTTGCATGAAAACTGTAGCTAAACGCTCTCTCAGCGCGTCGACCGCGAAACAAATCGATAAAAGGGGTAGCCATTCCGCTCCGATCCCGTGTCACGTCATGTCACAGTTAAAAACCACACCCTGTACCGTACACTTTTAATTTAACTTGTCCTAATATTTAAAAAATTCACACTGTATAATTACATTTGAGCTTCAAATGTCAGGCTACGGCGTAGAGGGTTACGCCGTAGAGGATGCTACGCCGTAGAGGGTTTAAGTGTATTTCTTTAGCTACCCTCAATTTCAGTAAATGTTGTAATAAAGCCTTTTGTAAAGAGTTGTTACGTCGAATTTGGAGTGTTTTTTCGTGAAAAAGGAAAATAAGGTTTTGTGCCATAAAATCCCGTTTATTGTTAAGTTTAGATTAAAGAAGGCTTATCTCTTTTTGTTAAGTGTTTTGTTTCGTAAGACTCGAATAGGTCTTTTTTGACTGTGATTGACATTTATCTCGTCCCCGGAAACATTAAAAAAGACTATGAAACTGTCGTTCATTAGTGCTTAATTTATAAACATTCTGACTGAAAAGAAGATGACATGTCATTTTTTTTTAAGTTCGGAAGGCGGTGACATATAATTAAATACATATCCAAAGTCACCGACTTCCGAACTTAGTTATTGGGGTTGGACAAAGCAGGTTTATTATTTTTTACTTTTCGGTTTTTAGGCGGGTTTTTTTTAAAGATTTTATTTGATAATTTTTTTGTGGCTATAATCTACTAATTACTACATGCTTAATTTTTGATTACTATTTATAATACACAACTCAGTATTAAAATCTGTGAGTAAACAATCAATCATCCCCTGTTTTCTTACCCTTAGGGATGAAATTTTTCTTCTAAATTTATATGGGACCAACTTCGGGGTATACCCTTTCCAATAAAAAAAGAATGATTAAAATCGGACTACTCTGGAAAAAGTTATGCGTGGTCATACATAAAAAAAAAATACGCGTCGACTTGAGAACCTCCTCCGTTTTTTCTTCGGTAAAAAAAATAACATGAAAACAACACAGATTTATACATAGGCACATCCTATTATCATACTAAGATTTTAAACTAGCTTCCGCCCGCGGTTACGCCCGCGTAGAAGTTGGAAATGATCCCCCGGGAACATACCACCGGTATAAAAAGTATCCTATGTGTTAATCTAGGTCATAATGTGAAGGGTAGGCGTTTTGGGAGACTATCTTATGTATTTTGACGTTTGAAAAGTGCTGATTCTCAGCCAAATTTCAATAAATGTCTTTAGATTTTATTTTGAATCCCTATGTGTGCCAAATTTCATCCAAATCCCTTCAACCGTTTTTGCGTGAAAGCGTAACAAACATCTATACAACCATACATACAAACTTTCGCGTTTCGCGTCAACGATTTTTATGCTGTATTGCGTAGGCATCAAGCATCAATTCACCTGAGACTGATTAAATGTAAAAACAGCATTGTGACAACTGAATTTCGCACCATTTATATAACAACTAAGCATTTCATTTTAGTATGACTGTTGAATTTAAACCTATGATAAACCTACTTGAAATTTATAGGCAAACCAATGTGAATAATAATAATACGTATAATTTAATTTTATTTCAAATTTAATTTTATTTTATTAATTTACTTTTCATTTTTTAATCCTATGGGTGTACGTGTGAAAACTTGCCTGCAATTAATGTTTTTTTTTTTTAGATTAGTAAGGGTATAAAAAATTTATGCTTGAATATTTAAATGTTTAGATATTTGGATCACGCAAAAACAGCCGAACGGATTTGGATGAAAATTGGCACACAAATAGTTTATAAGCCGGAATAAAATTTAGGATACTTTTCATCCCAATAGTAGATTCCCATGAGATAATTTCAGACTTCCTCGCGGGCGAAGCCACTGGAAATAGAATAGAAGCCAATAGAACATAAATGATCGGCAGATGCACGACATGACTGTGACAAGAAGGTATTTACGAGGCAAGTAAGTGAAAACACCAGAAGGGGACGCTCTAGGAGACAAGAGCTCTGAGATCATCATTCATCATCATTTCAGCCGAAAGACGTCCACTACTGGACATAAGCCTCCCCCAAAAGGAGGGTTTTACCATAATCGCCACGCTTGGCAGGCGGGTTGGCGATCGCAGTATGGTGGTAAAATGCATAGAGAACGCTGCTGCCCATTCTCTAGTAAGTCCCTTAGTCGCCTTCTACGACACCCACGGGAAGAAATGGGATGGTGCTATTCTTTTACGTCCGGCACCACACGGAACAGCTCTGAGATATCTATGTAAATACTAGTATTCACCTACACCTGGTTAGACTTGAAGCCCTGGGGTCGGCTTCTAGTCTATAGTTGCGAATAATAGGCTAAGCAGATTGATTTCGGTAAAAAACATTCTTTATGTTTCCGACATAGCCCGAAGAATTGCCCAACTTAAGTGGCAGTGGGCAGGGCACATTGCTTGCAGAACAGATGGCAGATGGGGCCGTAGGTTCTGGAGTGGTGACCGCGTACTGGAAGACGTAGAGTTGGAAATCCTCCCACAAGGTGGACCGATGACCTTGTGAAGGCCGCAGGAATCCGCTGGATGCGAGAAGCGCAGAACCGGTCGAAGTGTTGGCATTTGGAGGCAGCCTATATACAGCAGTGGACATCTTTCGGCTGAAATGATAACGATGATGATTTTTCAAACTAACGTATCATATCATCACGCCGTGTTTCCGCACAGGCTTGGGCAGAGGTTTAGCTATACCTAAACCTAATACACCCATATTTTGCCATTCTTCATTTAAGAATATTGTTTATTTATTTTTAACTAGCTTTTGCCAGCGGCTTCGCCCGCGCGGAACTTTCATTCCCTATTTGACTCCCTTAGGGGCTGAATTTCGAAAAATTCTTCCTTATTCCTTGTCTTCATTATAAGGGGAACCTCTGTGCAAAATTTCAGCTTTCTAGGTCCAAGGGTTTGGGCTGGGCGTTGATGAGTCAGTCAGTCAGTCAGGACTTCTCTTTTTATTTATATAGATTAGGCTTCTCAACAATGAGTACACTATTACTTTATTGTTTAAACATGACATACTTAAGTCTAAGCGCCTCATTACTTACAGAAAAGTACCGCATGCACTACATTATGCGCAGATATAATAACACAGTAAATTAATTAAAACAAGTAATACATAGATTGAAAAAACTAAAATTATGCCATTAAAAGCTAAATTGATAACATAATATTAGGATAAAATAAAAAAATAAACATGCATTAAATAAAATTGAATTAGATTGGGTTACATATTCATTATCATCATCTGCCTAGCCTTTTCCCAATCACGTTGTGGTCGGCTTCCAGTCTAACCGGATGCAGCTGAATACCAGTATTTTACATGGAGCGACTGCCTATCTGACCTCCACAACCCAGTTACTGGGTAATACGATACCCCTTGGTAAGACTGGTTGTCAGATTTTCGGGCTTCTGACGACCCGTAACGACTGTCAAAGATCCACAAACGACAGCCGGGACCAACAGCTTAACGTGCTTTCCGAGGCACGGAGGAGTCTTGGTATGTAAAGATGGTCACCCATCCATGGACCAACCGTGGCAAGCGTAGCTTAACCTTATCGATCGACCCGCTTACATAATTTTCGATAAAATTAATTTTAACAATTTTTTATATGATTAGGTTAATAATTGTTGGACAAAGTGTTGAAGATTGTAAAGTTACATATCTAGTCTACGTCGTTCGTTCAATTAATGGAACTACTCGATCAAATCGGCCGGGAGAGAGGATGAAATTGACTATACCTAAGCATGTCTCTTATAGTGATCAATCATAATATCACATCACACCTGTATTACTAATGGGGTAGGCATAAGCATATAGGGATGATCAATGAATGGCGTATTTTATACCAATCTCTTCATCATCAGTCTATTATGTTCCCACTGCTGGGACACAGGCCTCTTCTCGGTGAAACGGATTGGGCCGTAATCCACCACGCGGGCCCAGTGCGGGTTGGTAGATGTCACATGTCTTCGAATTTTTGGTTCTAGGACATGCCGGATTCCTCACGATGTTTTCCTTCACCGTTTTGAGAGCAGTGGTGATGAAATAATTTACACAGAGTAAAGCGCCTGTCTGGGTTCGAACTCACGACCTACAACTCGTAAGTCGCAGCCGTTACCACTTGGCCACCACTGCTGCTTGGTCACCAATCTCTTAATCCTTACTAAATATTATAAACGCGAAACCTTGTATGTATGGATGTGTGTATATTTGTTACTCTTTCACGCAAAAACTACTGAATGGATTTAGATGAAACTTGACACACAGATGGATTATATAACCTAGATTAACACGTAGGATACTTTTTGTCCCGTTAATACGTTCCCGCGTGATAAATTCCGACTAACACGCAGAAGCTAGTAATCCATACTAATATAGCAAAGTTGAAGTTTTTGTTTGAACGCGCTAATCACTAAGAAATTTCGGCTACAAAAGAGTTAGGAATCCAGAGGTATTGGGCTCGACTTATGAGTTGTAAGTCATGTGTGCAAACAATGGCAGACACTTTATTTGTGTACTTCATCACCACTGCTCTCAAAACGGTGACGAAACCGGAAATAATAATCAAAAGTAATTTATTCAAACTAGGCTGAGAGTCAGAACTTTTTGAAAGTCAAAATTATATGAGACAGTCCCCCAAAACGCCCGCCCTTCACCGCTTTCTAGTGCTTTAGCTGGGAAGAAGAAGTGGCGCAACAAACTCCCCAGCAGCACAGCTGTCTATTAAGTTAGAAGAACTTGATTCTATACAGTAATAGGTAAGTAATTAACATTACTGAACACAAAACATAAAATTAAATTATTTGCCATATGTCAGCTAACACACGTCAATATACCTACCAACAAAACATAGTAAGTAAACTCAAGCAGATATAAATATTAAACAAAACAATGAACGTAAACAGAACTCAATACCCACAGGCATTTCTAAGAACCAAAAACTTTTTCCAAATAAAAAAAACAACCGACTTCCAAAAAACACTAGAAAGTGAAAAATAACTTTAATTTCGGAAGGCGGTGACTTTGGACGTGTATTTTATCAATTTCTTGTCACCGCCTTCCGAAATTAAAGTTATTTTTCACTTTCTAGTGTTTTTTGGAAGTCGGTTGTTTTTTTTATTTGGAAAAAGTTTTTATTTTTCACTTTTTATGTACCCACTCCACACCAATTTATCATCCTCAAAACAGCGATAGCAGCAATCGCGGTTGATTTGCTGTAATTTTTTGAAGAGTTCCGTTGTCTGTCTCCGAAACGCATCATCAGATCTATATGGAATTTAAATGGGACCATTTCGGAATAAAACCCTTTCTAAAAAAAGAATTTTGCAAATCGGTATATATATGACGGAGTTATGCCCGAATCTGCAGCTAATTCCTAAGTTAAAGAGTACCTTCCATCATCAGCTCAGCGTCATGAGATGATGATGACCATACACAAATGTCTCAATAGCATTAGAAAACATTTGAGGGTTGCCTTCGATTTCCCTGAGATTCCATCATCAGGTCCGGACTTGGTGCCAATGGGACCACCTCAGGAGTATACTCTATCAAATAAAAAAAAGAATTTTGAGAATAGGTCCACAAATGGGGAGAAATCGAGGAACATACATAAAAAAAAAAATACATACAGTGGAACATATAACCTCCTCCTTTTTCCTCCTCGGTTAAAAATTAGAAGACATCCACCAACCAACACTGGGCGTGGTGGATAACAACCCACATCCACTCACATAGAGTCCTGTGTCACAGCATTGGGCAAATGATAGGCTAAATATGTGTTATATGCTGAATATTTGTGACAGCGACTTACAACACACAAAAACCCGGTAATATTTTTTGTACCACATTTGACAACCGTACATATTCCGAACTGGGATGTCAGTTAAATTAATTTGTTGACATTTGTTTGGGGTGTACAGTCGAGGGCACAAATATAGGTAGGGTATATTTAATGTTGTTGTTAAAACATTATTTAGGTAACCTTTTTTATATTCGTGTTTTGTGTTTCACAAACTGTGTCTAAATACATTTTAGATAAATAGAATACTCTTTAATAAGTACACCGTTTTTATGGAACAGGACAATTTCTACATTTATATCTGTGATAAAAATCACAGATATAACTGTAGAAATTATCCTTTTTTATTGACTATCTTCTTTAGCTAAACACAAATAAGATTTGTTCCCTAAAGTTTTGGAATATCACTGTAATTACATTTCATTTAAAGATAATAATATGTACAATTTTTGTACAATTTCTTTTCTATTTTTTTATATATAATGGCACGAATTTTTATGTGAGAAAAATTGGAAGCTATACTATTGCAAGGTGATGATTATCTTAATTAAGCTACACTAAAGACACTTGTTTCGGAAAGAATTTTGCACAAAAGTGTGCAAGTATCTTCCATGAAATTGTGCAAAAACAAGTTCTGATTGGTGAATGTTACAATAGTATACACGCTACTTGTACGTTACGGGACGAATAATATCACACCATTTTGATCTAAGCTTTACCAGAAATGGGCACGCTTCGATTGCGGCGGTAAGTCCCCTCTTTGAGGTGTGGTTTGAGAGGCGGCATGGCGTCCTCACCTTCCGCCTGACGCAGGTCCTCACCGGACACGGTTGTTTCGGGAGGTTCCTGTTTCAGATAGGGCGGGAGGAAACGCCCGGGTGTTTCCACTGCGAAGATCGCCCTGAGGACACGGTGGAGCACACGGTGGCGGTCTGCCCTGCTTGGGCGGAGCACCGCCGTGTCCTCGTGGAGGCGATCGGCGGCGGCGATCTCTCGCGTCCGGCCCTGGTCCAGGCCATGGTACGGAGCGAGAGGGCATGGGGAGCCGTCACCTCCTTCAGCGAAGCAGTGATGCTCGCGAAGAGGGAGGCGGCGCACGTGAGGGAGAGGCAGCATATGCGCCCTCGCGACCCTAGCCGCCGCAGGATACGGAAACGCCCTGGGCGTCGGGAATCCCAGGCCGATTTCCGGCCACTGTAGGCGTGGGCCTGCGGACGGCGAGTAATGGGTAGCTCGCTGTCCGGTAAGGACCAAGCCCAAGTCGACGGCGCGTTGTGTTCCACGCGCGCCTCAAAGAGATGTCAGCACAAAAAAATGATGAGGCCCGCAAGGGCCGATGCCTGCCAGGGGTGCGGGTTTGTTCGAAAGAGACACCACAGCCCCTGGCTTAAGGGCTACTGAAGGAACACGGGTGGGTTTCACCCACCCAAAAAAAAAAAAAAAAAAAAGCTTTACCAGAAAAAATCTTAAGAGCTAGCTTTTTTCCAGCAGCTTCCCCCGCGTGGCGGTCAGAATTTATCCCACAGGAACATACTACGTATCTAAATCAAACAACATACAAACCTTCACATTTTGTAATATTAATACGACTGCACGTACATATTTTTGCCCCTCACTGTACAAAAACAGAGTTATTATAGTAAGTATTTCAGTTGTCAGACCTTCGGTTGTCACACGGAAGCTCAAAGCAAAAATCGTGCGTCAAGGAAATGTGACAAATTGGCAGTTATTAGTGACGAGAAAGATCGTAAGCTATAGTTTTTATGGAGATAGATGATTTCCTTATTTTACATAAGCCTATAACTTGCGCAAAGTGTGCATGTTACTTGCACAAAGGGTGCATGTTACTTGCACAAAGGGTGCATGTTACTTGCACAAAGTGTGCATGCTACTTGCACAAAGTGTGCAAGTTACTGTCATAATGGCAAGTAAGTTACTTGCATACTATTGTGCAAGTAACAGCATGTGTATTACGTGCTTTATCCTCGTAGTGTTATAGAAAGAGAGACTCACATGGTGGATTTAAAATATAGTCGCCACGAGTGGCTTGAGACTAAGTAATCACAACCACATGGGTCAACTGCTCGACTTGCCGCGATCGGTCCGTAGATAGATAACCATTTTTACATACCAAGACCCCTCCAAGCCTCGGAAACCGTTGGTTCCAGCTGTTGTGTGTATAGGAATTCGTAGATCTTTGACAGTTGTTACGGGTCGTCATAAGTCCAAAAGCCTGATCATCATCATCCATCATTTCAGCCGGAAGACGTCCACTGCTGGACACAGGCCTCTCCCAATTTGTGTGGGCTTGCCATAATGGCCACGCTTGGCAGGCGGGTTGGCGATCGCAGTATGGTGGTAAAATGCGTAGAGAACGCTGCTGCCCATTCTCTAGTAAGTCCCTTAGCTTGATAACCAGGGTTATTGTCAAGGGGGTTAGTATTACTTAGTTACTTGGTTGTGGAGGTCAGATAGGCAGTCGCTCCATGTAAAATACTGGTATTCAGCTGCATCCGGTTAGAAGCTGACCCTAACAAGTAAAGTAAAATCTCATGTCAACTTATATTTTGTTGTTGTTTCTGCCAACAAAAAATAACAGCTAACATGAGATTGTCTCGATCAAGTTTTCAGTAAACCGGGATACATTTTCTCATGTAAAAGCCGCTTGGGTTGCCTCTAATTAATCGAAGCAATGACACGTTACTAAATCTAAAAAGTAGGCCATAGCTCATATCTGAAATTCATTTTAAAAATGAGTCACAATATAATAAACTTAGGCACACAACTCTTTTCCACTGCTCTAAAATTTACCGTGTTTTTAGAAGCAGTAGTGAAAAATCATCATCATCATCAGCCTATAATGTTCCCACTGCTGGGACACAGCCTCCTCTCGGTGAGAGGGATTGGGCCGTTTTCCACCACGCGGGCCCAGTGCGGGTTGGTAGATGTCACATGTCTTCGAATTTTTGGTTCTAGGACATGACGGCTTCCTCACAATGTTTTTCTTCACCGTTTTGAGAGAAATAATTTACACAAAGTAAAGCGCCTGGCTGGGTTCGAACTCACGACAGTCGCAGCCGTTACCACTTGGCCACCACTGCTCTCAATGCGAGCAAATATTGTGAGGCAACCGGCACTGTCCTAGTACCAAACATTTGGAGACAGTTGACATCTGCCAACACACACTGTGCCCGAGTGGTGAACTGTGGCTCAGTTCCTCTCATAAAGAGTAGATCTGAGTTCCAGCATTGAGAACATTATTTTTAACAATTTATGCGGCGTACCCAAATGTCCTTCCCCCCCTCCCGAGTGGGTTCCCGCATTGTCGTTGCGGGGGGCCTCAGTAACCGTGGTCTCCTAGCCACGGTGAAGCAAAGAGGAACCCAAAGGTGAGGCCGCTCGTCATGGCTTTGCCTTCAAGCCGATGACGTAGCGGCCAAAAAGTAGGTTGCGGTGAGGTGCACCGCAACTGAGGTGGGCCGCGATGTCTAATGGGAAGCGTCGCGGCTGAGGGTTACGGGCTGCGGCAGAGGAGTGCCGGTGCTTCTGAGCAGCGCTCTTCCCTTCCGTGGCCTGGACGGGGCCGCCACCGTTTGATGGCGGACGTGGTGGGGTCGCAGAGAAAGCGGAGTGTCGGTATAGCGTTGGCCGCTCTCCCTATCCCCTGCGACCGAAAAGTGGTAGGCGGGACGGCGCGTTGTGTTCTACGCGTGCCGTCAGAGATGTCAGCAACAACTGGTGGGGTCCGCAAGGGCCGTTTCCTGCCAGGAGTGCGAGTTGTTCGAAAGAGACACCGTGGCCCCTGGCACACAGGCAACTGAGAGAACACGGGTGGGTTTTAGTCGGTAAAAGTCTGACACGCCCTCCTGCTCCACCCTGAGCGGGAGAAGTTATTTGATGATTTCCCGACCTTCAAAAAATAAAAAACCCGTGTGTCCTTTCTTTGGTATTCTTCGTCTAATCGTTGAGCTCCTTAAGGTCTAAATTGAGCTGCATGATGACTGATAAATGAGTGAATGGACAGGTCCACTCAATCTGTTTGGTTCTTTCCTCAAAATACCATTTCAGACACCAATCTACATGGTCTTCACATGATCTGACCAAGTTTTTTTTTTTATTTTAGGGTTTCGCTTCGCACGGTTTGTGCATGTAGCCAGTGTCAAGTAATTTTACTTTTCAATCAAGTAAATGGCCCGATATCAGGCACGAAGTTACAAAAAAGTCATAGTCAGTCAAGTCAAAGTTATTGTAAATGCAGCAGGCAGTGTCGCACGACTATATCACTGTGTGTTACAGTGCAGGATCACACGGGCCGCGTTCTAACATGCGTGTCCGAAAAAAAAAATGCCAAACGCCGATTTCCGAAAATATGAAAAAAAACCTACTTATTTTAAACCTATTATTGATTCGTGTCGAGAATCATTAGGATAGTTACCTTCTTGAATTTGACGAGGATGCAAAACAACACGTTGTATTATGTAGTGACAATAAAAACAAATGAGTCCGCTTTCAAATTGTGTGCATCTTAATGAGGTCCCAAGCAAAGAGGAATGCCTAAAAATGCCTCAAATGGACAGAAACTACCAATAGTCCTGAATTCTATTTAGAATAAAATATGTATAATGAAATAAAATATGTATAATGAAAATATAACGATAATTAAATTATTTTTAACTTTTTTTTTGGGTTTTGGCTTCGCACGGTTTGTGCATTTAGCCAGTGTCAAGTAATTTTACTTTTCAATCAAGTAAATGGCCCGATATCAGGCACGAAGTTACAAAAAAGTAATAGTCAGTCAAGTCAAAATTATTGTAAAGCGGTAGTAACTTTACAACAACCTATTAGGAGTTTTTGGGGGGAACACGAAAAGTCCACGTTAGTCACTTATTTTCACTTTCACTACACTTGTGCACTCACACGTAACTAAATTGAATAATTCACTACCAAAATTATACAATCTAATTCGCTATTTCACGAAATTTCATAAAAATGAAAATTCTTGCGACATGTTCCAACGCGATCCCGCCAAAAACTCTTTGACCAAGATTATTTATACGTTAGGGGCTCAGTATATGCCAAATCTCCCCTACTTCTCTAATATTCATTATCTTAATTTTGCTAGTATTACAAAAAAAAAAAAACAATACATACAATACAATCTTTATATAAAGTTTTTTAAGCAAGAAAGCAGTATAAAGTTCAAGCCGTAGTCTTAACTCTAACCCCAGTCGTCTGTTTCATTATTACCTAACATTATGACGCTCTCAGCAGGGGTTCACGTACTAAGAGGATTTTGTAGTAGACACCTATTTTTAATAAACTTACATCTGATGCCTTTTTGCCCTGAAAACAGAAACGATAGAATGTCATTTATAATAATCCGATTTCTGTATCATGTCTCTTGTCATAAATTACACTAATCAGGTTTCGAACCTGCCCTTTCAATAACCGACTTATAATACATAATTATATATAATATTTATATATTTTTTTTCTTATAACAACAAATTCTTCCAGGCTTTTTCGAGAGCCATCTATATCATAGTAAGAGGTAATGTTTACGTAGGTGACTTAAAAATATCTTTGCAATAAAATATTTCGACAACGATTTTAAAATGTAAAAATTACCTAAATTTCGCAAAAAAAAAGCCACAATTCGTACATGCGCATAGAAAAATAGAAACCAATAATAATTTAAAGAAAAAATCAAATGCGATGCGATCCAAGTAGTACTTGCAGGATCATAGTACTTGAAGAATACAGTCTCATCTGTTATTGAAATTCTTTGTGACATAGTTTCCTAACAGATCTAAGTGTGCCAGAAACGCCGTTTTGACCAATGGCGTGAGTTATTTTGTCCCGTTGTGCTGAAACATGAGAAAAAAACTTTCTCCGTCATAAAATCAAGCCATCCTAAATTAAACTGTGAAATTAATTTCCAATTCCGAGGACGACTACACTCTGCAAGTACTAGCTCTAGAACCTGCAAGTACTAGATAATAGTTCCGCCACTAATATTCCCGTTAGCCCGTTCACGACTATGCTAAATATTTTACAAATAAACCGACTAAGCTCAAAATAGTTTAGTTATATAGTTGCAAGTTTCTGGTTTAATTACATTATATAATATTTAATAATTATCTACTATCATAAGTGAAATAAATACAGTGAATTGCTGTCAAAAGTTGGATTTAAAGGACGATGGGCTCTATGGGCGTCCGCAAAATTGAAACTTAGTCAATCGACTAGAGACGTATCACATTTAAAAGCTTGGTGATCGTTCTTTACTATGGCGACGACCGTCAAAAATATGGGGTTTTCACTGAAAATAATACAATATAATGGTACAACTGTAGTATAAAATACGTTTGATTATTGAAAAATAAGTGATAATCTTATTTTTTTTTTACTACGGTACTTCATATCGTATTTTATTTTTAATGAAATAACGTTTAAGTTGGTAGGGATTGTGCACCTTACAACCCGTACATCGTTAGACAAATGAAACTGAAAGATGAGATTTTTCAGGAAACCCCATATATTTAAGTTTTGAAACCAATGATTTGTTAGTATGTAGCAAGATGAGAGAAAAATTAAGTCCATTGGATCAACAAAAAGAAAATCGGTACTTGCCCATAGTTACTTGCCCATCGTCCTTTGTCCAGTAAAAACACGTTGAAAATGTCAAATCGTTTCACACTGACAGCTCCAAAGCGCTGTGAAAGTGTGTCTATCCTTTTCTAATTCAATCTATCAGTAAAAGATAGCACTAACCTGTTCTTATTTTAATTTGGTTGCTAAACAAGAGAAACGCCATACCTACTTCTCTTTTTAAGTGTCATTTTCTAAACGTCACTTTGAAATTCGAACAGTGCTGAAAAGCCGCGGTTATTTATAAAAAAAAAAACAAATGCGTTCGGTTTTGAATTGTGTACGCTCACGCAACAGAGTTAGTGCGAGTTTCATTTAGCCATTTCAATCAAACGTATCGAGCGCGTTTGGCGCTCCGATTGGCCCTGGATTGGTGACGGACCAATCGGAGTGCCCAACACGCTCGATGCATTTGATTGAGACGGCTAAATGAAACACACTAGCGCCTCAGAACGGCATTGCTATTCTATAACTATCTCACCGCGTGAACAGTGCCATTCCACCTTATTCTTGGTCAATCCCTAACATCAATGGTATGACACTGACAGTTCACTCCACGCAAGGTAACTCACGGTGACATTTTGACAGAATCGACATGCAGGACTGTTCTACAATCTTAGCATATTTGAATGGGTTAACAAGAATATTTAGCGAACCAATTCCGTATAATATTTCTTTAAAAATAAAACTTATATTAATTTTCTAATTCCCACAGATCTACTATAGTTTAGATGTTAAACATAAACAAATAAATAATTATGTCAGTGAATAAAACTATGTGATTTAGCTATCTATAAAATACAACAGTAGTTATAAACACCCAAAAGTAATATATTTCAAAAATATACTATCACAACTTTAAACACAAAAAAAACAACAGAGAATCAAAAACAAAAAAAAAGTTATCAGTCAAAAAAAAAAATCGTACGGAAAAAGTGCGTGCGGAAAAAAATGGATTTTTGAAACTTTCATTCGGACGTACGGTTTGTTTAAAATTGCTGGCAATTCAAAATGCTAACGATGTCGACATTGATGATGCCCGCTGCCACGATGACTACGATGACAAATGCCGGGCCAATTCCTGTAGCTGCTGCCACGAAGCTTGAGCCGAAGTTACTCCAGCTGCCGCATCCTGCGCTGGTGCCTCAGATGCAGCAGCAGCCGCAACCGCAGCCGCATCACCATCAGCACCCGCATAATAATAATAAAGTTGGTAAGTAGTAGGTTAAGTGCTTTTTCTTGTGATGTTTATGTGTGTACTAGATGCGTGCGGAATTTATTTTGCGTTCGAAACAACTGTCAAAAAAATATTTTTAGTCTGCACTCACAAACGTTTGTTCGGCTGTTAGGCAAGGTTATAAGCTCGGTAACAATAGAAAAGCATTTTTTCTAAATTATAAATAATTCTTTATTGCCATAAAAACAGGCTACAGAATAATTTGAGATCCTGCCTCCAGAGCTAGGTAAAAATACCTGTATTTCAGGAGCCAGTGACTTCTTCCATTTTGGTTACAATTGAGCAGATTTAATGCAGCAAACGATGATATAATTATGATACTTAAAATTGAGTTCAAGAAGTACTAAAAATAATGAGGATTAAGGAAAGAAAATTAAACAATCACATTAAATCAATAAACTAAATTAGAATTAAATCAGGAATAAGACAAGATTTGATTTAAAATTTAATTTATTTTAAGTACTTTCCGTGTGGTGCCGGACGTAAAAGAATAGTACCACGCCATTTCTTTCCGTGGGTGTCGTAGAAGGCTACTAAGGGACTTACTAGAGAATGGGCAGCAGCGTTCTCTATGCATTTGACCACCATACTGCGATCACCAAACCGCCTGCCAAGCGTGGCGATTATAGCAAATCCCCCTATACAGTTCTTTCACTCTTCTTTTAAGTACTGCAACAGTTTGGCAGTCTCTAAGATCAAGTCAGATGCTGTTAAGCAGATGATTGTGATGATAATAAAACAATGGATAAGCAATTCTTCAAAATCTTTCGGATTATGATTGAAAAAAATATTTCGCAATTAGGGCTTAAGTCATTATAGAATTTTGTTTCATCGCTCCTCAATTATCCAACACTAAATTAAAAAAAACTAAAATCAGCTATTTCTTTTTCGCATTTAAATTCAGACAATATTATTGAAGACAGCTTTACATTTCGTATAATAGTTTAAAATTTGATTTTAATAAATATAATTATATAATTTTAAATAACTAATTTACATTAAATGAACGAACAAAAATGAAATGTACTCTAATGAACTTTTTTTTAATAGTAGGCAATTGTTAAAGAAACCAAATGTTTTTATATTACTAATAATTTACTATTATGATCAATGCATGTGAATTAACGTGTAAGAAGAAACACTTATTTAGCTTTAATCAAAATTATAGAGAAAACAAAGTTATTAATGTATTAAAATTGAATTGTTACATATTTTTAATGTAAACAATACTGTAGGTAGGTACTATGTGTTGCATGGAATAAAAGGCTTTTTTATTTTATTATTTATTTTTATTTATTTTAATAAAATGTTACAATTTTGATGCTGTGTTCAAAACTTTCGTTGCTCTATCTATCTTTTTTGCACTCTAGTTATTCAGTTCACTAAAAATAACGTGAAAAAACCTGATATCGGTTTAACTTCGTTCAGTTCTCTATTTCGCCACAGAACCTAGATCAATAAGCATCAATCAGTTTATCTATCTAGGGCACGTATTGACAGGCAGCGAGAATCAGTACCTAATACAATTTTCCGAATTTAAGACAGTGTAGGTATAGCCTTTGCTCGTATTTTTTTTTTCTTTACAGTATGTGTGTACTTATGACACGTAGAAATATTTTTTTTCATTGGAGATTGGATATCATTTCTCATTTCTCAAAATACACGTATTTACAAATAATTTTTGAGCCATTTCGGGTTGGAACACTAGGGCCGCGGAATCCGAGTGCTCATCAAGTATTTCGGGACATCGCCAAGCGGTTAATCGACTCTTCATGTGACCAAGAGTTGGTCTATTTTTAGGTCAAGGAATCAGCATTGCCATCCAACGTGGCAACGTTGCCAGCCTTTTGGGCACTGACAGCGATGCGGACGTATTCTTTGATGCACTGTGAGCTCTTCACGTTTTTCCTCTATATACTTGTACATAATATATTTATATAAGTGTTAGTTTGTATATTGTATTAAGGTTTTCAAATAATTATTTAACAATCCGGTACGCAAAGTATGAGTGCAGACATTTAATTTGTGATACGTCGTGTAACATTTTTCTAAACACTTCTAGTACAACATAAATGTCATTTTATAATAACTTCGAGCACCTTTATTCTCTATGACAAACTTGCAAGTAATACAACCTGTATACCAACTTATTCTGCAAGTAATACAACTTGTATACGAACTTATTCTGCAAGTAATAAGACATAGTAGGCACTAGTAAATAATGTACTTATTTTACACATTACTGTCAAATATCCTTGACAAGCAGCGCTATGTAAATCGCAAAATAGTCAATCGTTTATTTCATTCCACAATAAAATAATTGCAATTTTAATGTCAAATTATTTGCAAATTGTCATAGCTTATCAGGGCCTATATTTGATATGTGGTAGGTAAATTTTGCAAAATATTGTCATACAAGTTTGGTTATACCTAAAAAGGATGTCTTTAAAAACTGCAAGCACTTACATGCAAGAATGTAAAACGCATGTCAGTGTAATGTGAACTTGCATGCAAGATTGTGTCTATTGCGCAAGGTACTTGCGTACATGCACAGTGCACACTATTTGCAAGTAAAAAAGTTCCGTTTTGATCCTTTTAATAGAGATTTTTTTGTTTTGTCTGTTCTCAAATATCATGTCAACGTGTAAGATTGCTTATGTTTTTTTTTTGTCATTCAGTGACAACAGCGGTCATAACATTTTGGCGGCAGATTTACTGATCTATCTTTCAGAAAATCTAAAAAGATTTTGCCAACTAAATTGTTCAAAAAAAAAGTTAAATTTTCTTTATGGACATGTCTGAAATATATCTAAACTTGTTTGACTTATAAATTTCTGACTGTATTCCATTGTATTTAGTTGACTGTTAATGTTGTCGTATTTACTACCTGTATTTTCCCACCGTTGGGCACAGGCCCGTTCCTTTTCAGGTGTCTTCCTCGCAGGAGCGTTACATAAATCAGTTACATAATTTCAGTTGACGGTAAACAGCGAACCGTGCGCACGCATACGCTCGACGCTTCGTATTCGACAAACCTTCCAGTTCAAAGTTTTTTTTTTTTTTAACTATTCTCAGTATTACTTCATAATAATTATAATAAGATGTTCAAGTGCAAGAGGTGTGACAGTCAGGTCAATGATGGTGTCAAATGTACTGCCTGTCAAGGTCAGTTTGATTTTCCGTGCGCTGGTATCACTGAAGCTGGATGGAGGAAGCTCGGTGATCGGAAATTAACATGGAGGTGCAATTCCTGCAAAGCTCTGGCTTCGAGTCCCAGGGTCGGGCCCGCAATAACCACGGCGACTGATATGGAGAGTGTGCTATCCGAGTTGAAGAGACTGTCGGGGCAGATGGAGTCACTACCGGCGCTAATGGAGGACTTAAAGCTTATCAACAAGGAGTTGGCGGAACTGAAATCCATGAGAGGGGAATTCTCTGATGTCACTAGCTCCATTACTGGAATGAAGGAGTCTCTTGAATTTGTACACAGCTCAGTGAAGGATCTGGCGAGTAAAGTTTCTGGGTTGGAACAGGAGATAGATGGTTTAAAGAAGACCAAAGTCGACATTACCACCTTGCAGGAGCGCTGCAGGAGTCTAGAGCATCAGTGGCGTGACAGTGAGCAGAGGTCCAGGATGAACAACATTGAGATCAAGGGTATACCTGAATCGAACTCTGAGAACTTGTTTGACGTCATCGCTAAAATAGGGGATATAATCAACTGTCCAATTCCTAAAGAACGCATTAATTATATAGCAAGAATTCCCATGCGGAAAGACAGCCATAACAAAACAATAATTTGCTCGGTACACAATTGTTATCTAAAAAATGATTTTGTTGCTGCAGCTAGAAAACATAAGACCTTATGCGCGTTCGATTTGGGACTCCAAGGTGAACATAAAATCTACGTCAACGACCACCTGACGCTGGATAACAAAGCCTTACTAAACAAAACCAAGATTTTGGCAAAGGAAAAAGGATATGAGTATGTTTGGGTAACAGGCTGCAAAATTTTCATACGTAAAAATCATCCGTCACCGAAGCACCACATCCGGACTGAACAAGACTTGAAAAAGTTTTTTTAAGCAACATCACTGGTCGATCTGCTGACACACTATTGTTGATCTATGAGTCGTTATATATAATAAACGCTGTTAGTCATTTTTTGCATGCATTCCATTCTCGCCTGTCTTTTGTTCGCTTATCGCTCGGTGTCACCTGTTCATATGATTCATTGAGCCCTGATTTCTGCAATTTTAAACTTTGCGTACACGCTAATGAGAGCGGGATCTGCTTGCACTTGGATATTTTTTTAAATGTTTATTACACCTACAAAGCTAACTATTTCTTAACCAGGTACATAAGTTGTTACGCTTGTTTTGATACATCTATTTTAGTTAATACAAATACCTCCATATTTTGCATACACCAACCACACTTGTTATTTACACCGACTTTTATCTGCTATTGTTTTATCTTGGGACATAACATGACTGTAGCTTATACTGTTCTGATTATTATTCTGGTGTTACATCTGACTTGTCATGGCACCTATTAGTTTGTTCTATCAAAACGTTCGTGGGCTACGGACAAAAACATCTGTTTTCTTAAGGAATGTTTGTATTAATTCGTTTGATGTCATTTGCCTTACTGAGACATGGCTTATAGAAGGCATATCCGATAGTGAACTGTTTGATGATAGATATCTTGTATGGAGACGTGATCGTAATTACTCTCTTACTAACCAAACTATGGGAGGAGGAGTCTTAATAGCCATACGTCGGGAACTTGTTGCTGACGCCCGCAATGAATGGTGTTCGTCCGCAGAGGATCTGTGGGTCACCTTAACTTTAAACCAATCGAAACCTAAAGTAACCTATAAAATGCATGTTTGTGTAGTTTATATATGTAATCAGCAGTCTGGCAACTCTTTGGTGGTACAATTACACAACTTCGCTAGTAATTTAGCTGACATTGTTCTTAAAAATCCAGCAGATAAGTTCTTGATTCTTGGTGATTTTAATCAGCCGACTATTGACTGGCACGTGGTGAGTGATGGTGATTATCTGTGCCCAAATAATTTGCACGGACCCGTCCAGACCTCCTTTTGCGATACCCTTACCGCTTGCAATTTGTTACAGTACAATTCTCATCGTAATGTGAATGGTAGGATTCTAGATCTCGTCTTATCGAATAACGAAGTTACTGTCACTTGCTGCTTGGATCCTTTAGTGGAGGAGGACTTACATCATAAGGCACTTTGTATCACTGCTGACTTCGTTCAACTACATCAGCTGCATTCTCGGCCAAGAGTCAAGATGTTTTATGATCTTGCGGATTATGATGCTATAATTAATGAAATGGTGGCTAAGGATTGGTCATTGGAGCTAAACTGTAGGACTCTCGAAGAAGCTGTCAATTTCTTTTACAACACTATTAACTTGCTTCACAATAAGTATATACCTACGAAAACTATTGTGCCTCGGGGCAAATATCCTCCCTGGTATAAAAGCCCTCTTATTAAAATAGTTAGGGAAAAGGCTAAATTTCACTCAAGGTTTAAAAGGTATGGTAATCTATCTGATCATCATGCGTTTGTAACTTTACGTCAGCGGGCTAAAGATTTGGAGAAGGAAATGTTCGATAATTATATTGCAAATATTGAATTTGCCATTGCTAAAAATCCAAAGGCTTTCTGGCGATATGTAAAATCGAAACAACAAACCAACTGTTACCCGTCTGTTTTTAACTTTGGTCAAATTTCATCTAGCAATGGGGAGGAAATTTGTGATATGTTCGGAGACTATTTCTTTTCTAATTTCCAAGAACGAAGTGACGATGATCTATCCACTGTGGTAATGGACGAACCCGTTAGCCAGGCTGTTGATTGCGTATCAGACATAAGCTCTATTGATGTACGGGAGGAGGAAGTGTTTCAGTTGCTCAAACAAGTGGACCTTAATAAAACCGCGGGGCCTGATAACATTTCACCAATTTTTATATCTAAATGTGCCAGGTGCCTATCCCGTCCATTAACTATATTATTTAAGCGGTCATTCGAGTTGGGGGTAGTGCCTTCTATCTGGAAGTCGGCGTTTATAACGCCAATTCATAAAAAAGGAGCTAAGGACAGCATAGGCAACTACAGACCGATTTCTAAACTTTGTGTGTTCGCTAAAATTATGGAGAAAATTGTGCACAGACAACTTTCAGCTTCCCTTAAATTTAGTTTCTGTGAACATCAACATGGGTTCCTTAAAGGTCGCTCAACCACGTCCAATCTCGTAGTATTTAGTGACTATCTTTCAGAGCACATGTCCAGACGGTCTCAGGTCGACGTCATATACACTGACTACAGCAAGTGTTTTGATCGAATTGATCATGCGCTTCTTTTGCGCAAACTCTTGTTGGTTGGTGTGAGGGGTAATTTGTTTAGATGGTTCTCGTCATACGTGGAGAATAGATGCCAGACGGTGGTTCTCAATGGGTATACGTCAAGAGCGATGTACATTCCGTCGGGAGTTCCCCAAGGATCCTTGTTAGGACCTCTCTTATTTAATATTTTTATAAATGACGTTGCCTCTTGTTTCCTTAATTCTAAAGTCTTATTGTATGCGGATGATATGAAAATTTTTGGCCAAGTGGCAACTGTTGAGGATGCGCGCCTATTACAAGATGATCTGGACCGGTTCCACGAATATTGCGCTAGAAATAGGTTGGATTTAAATGTATCCAAATGCTATGTTTGTACATTTACGCGTAAGCCAAACCCTGTTATATTTGACTACGGGCTTTCGAATGCTTTGGTAGCCAGAGTGAGCGTCATTAGGGATCTTGGAGTTACTTTTGACTCTAAGCTTCTGTTCGATGCACATATTAATAACATAGTCAACAAAGCTTCTAAAGCCTTGGGTTTTATTTTTAGGGTCTCTTCAGATTTTAGGAATGTTAAAACAATGAAAATTCTTTATTGCTCATTTGTCCGTAGCCACCTTGAATATGCCTCTCAGGTTTGGAATCCAAATTATAATGTATATATTAATCGGCTTGAAGGTATACAAAGGCGATTTTTGAGATACACTCAATATCGCTCTAATACCTATGTCCCGAATTATATAAGTCGGTGTAAAAAATTTCATATCCTGCCTCTACACGAGCGAAGGAAAGTTGCAGATCTTGCTTTCTTATTTAGTGTTATGAACGGATCTACTGACGTCCCTGAGTTAGTGGGCAAGATCGGACTTCGCGTACCGAGTACATTTTTTCGGAGACCACGTCTTCTCCATGTGCCTCAAGCCAGAACTATCTACAGACAGAACTCGTATGTGATAAGAGCTTGTCGTACTTTTAATATGGTGTGTCAGGATGTCGACTTAGATTTATTTAGTAGTGGTATTAAGGAGGTAAAGAAGAGTTTGAATCACTATTTTTTCGATGTATAAACTTTTTTTTTCTAATTTCATTATTCAATAATTTTTTTTGAGTGTAAGATTTTATTTGCGTATTTCTCGTCGCTGTTTTCGTGTGTTCGTTAATTTTACTGTCATTAATCGCCAGCGGAAGCTTGTAATTGGCCATCATTTAAACATTGTACTAGATATCAAAATGTATTAGCTGTAAGCTTTCCTAAAATGAATAAAATAAAAAAATAAAAATAAATAAAATAAATACCATGTTAAAAACGATTTTTTTTTCTACATAAAACTTAATATTTTGAATTTATTTATAAGCTTATTATTTATATCTAAAATGGTGTTATATTTAAAGTAAATATAACCATAAATATGTACCTAATATAAATCCTAATGGTCTTATACAATGTGTAAGTATATGATATAATATAAATCGAAATCTGAACATGAGTTTTTATCCTACATGTAATAGGAGTCGTATTCAACTTTATTGGATAGAAAATAATAAAAATATCAACAGCACTTATAATACTTCTGAAAAACTTATATATACTGGATGCGAGGTGTATTTTACCTCGACTTTCAATTTGAATTTCGATACATTAGTCTATAAAGCTGCATGCACACGTCTGCAACTTGCTCAAAAATGTGCACTTGCCTGCCATTGTGACATAACAACATCTGATTAGGGAATGTATTTATGTAACAAAGACTTGCAAACAATTTGAAAGAAAGAAAAATGGATTTATTTGTCACAGAAACACGTGCATATAAAAAGATGAAATAACATATTTAAAAAAAAAACATGATATCAAAACAAATATTTTTATAAATAGGCATACAGAACATAAATAGTCGGCAGCTGCACGCCGTGACTGTGACAAGAAGGCTTCCACTCAGCATGATAACAGCATCATGCTGAGTGGAAGCCTTCTTCAAATCAGCACTGTGGTGTGGGTCCCATAGCACAGGCTATGGGACCCACAGCAAAGCGCTGATTTTCAGTGGTCACCCTAAAACAACGAACGAAAATCAAGCAAGATTTTTTTACAAATTAGACAAAACAAGTAACAAATTAAAATAATTATAATAAACAGTACACACAATTTGTTAATACCCTACAACAAATGGTATTAAAATTTGTTTATTTGTTAAATGCATGATGTACACAACCATATTTATAAGCTAAGCTTAAAACTAGTGGTACATGACCCTGTTAGGGCGCAGCAAGATAACTTAAAACTAAAAACTAATAATACATACCTATTCTGTGAGATCTAACATGACGTAGAATAGGGACTTACATACTTATATATTATATTAATTAAACTTATATCTAGCTTTATACATTAAAAAGAATACATAATAAAATTAACACATGGATACAATATTTAAACTCTATAGTTACATTTATCTTCCATAAACTCAAGGATGCTATAGTAACATTTTTTTAAGAGCAATGCCTTTAACCTCGCTTTAAATACACATAGAGTCCTCGTGGACCGTATATATTCAGGTAATTTATTATATATTTGTATGCTACGATATTCTGGGCTGTTTTTGTACATTTGTAGTCTAGGTGCTGGAAGAATTAATTTGGTTTTGCGGCGCTCGTTCTTATCAAAATTAAACATTTTTAGGTTTTTCTTAACAAAAGTAGCTATTTCTAATATGTAGATGGAGGGCAGAGTTAGCATTTTTTCTTTTATAAAGTGGGGTTTGCAGCTGTCTCTAGGTTTTATTTGAAATAATATTCGCATACATTTCTTTTGTGCAATGAATAAATCATTCGCATCTACACTGTGTCCCCACATGATGATACCGTAGCGTAGCCACGCGTAGGCATATGCAAATGCTATAGTAGCTACCCAAAAATGTATCGCGTTTTGTCTATGTTGTGAAGGCATATTATTATGTATTTAGTGCGTAAGTGATCTCACTCCACTGGGAAACAGACCTCTCTGTGAGACGGAGTAAGCCGAAATCCATATGCACACACAGCGTGGCTTGATAGATGCTACATTTCAATAATTAATCTTTTCGATTAATTCTCTTTACTGTCAGTGTCGATCCCTGGATGGTGGACCATCTATTTCATACCGGAATCCATCCGTACATCGGGAAGCACGCGTTGGTTTTAGCTATCTTTCGTTGATTTTTGACACTCGTTTCGTATAGTCAGATGCCCGAGTAACTGGGTTATGAAGATCAGACATACAGTCGTTCCATCAGATGCTCATAGTCCGCTGCATCCAGTAGAACTGGAAGCCGAACACAACATAAGCAGGTTTGGCAAATTATGAACTCTTGCAGCTGCACATAGGCTTCCCCCAAGCTCCGCCACTTTGACCGGTTCTGTGCTTCTTGCATTCAGCGGATTCCTGCGGCCTTCATAAGGTCATCGGTCCAATTTGTGGTACGCGGTCGCCACTCCTGAACATTGTGGCCCCATTGGCCATCTGTTCTACGAGCAATATGCTACCACTTAAGATTAGCAATTCTTCAGGCTATTTCGGTTAGATTGGGTTTCCAACGAGCTTCATTTCTGGGGACCTACTCTCAAAGCACAAAATCCGTAGTCTCGGTCGAAGTTACGAGCATTTCCTGCTCTGTATCACTTACGGACCTATGATTAGTTTGGGGACGAAACTAAGAAAGAATTACTATACCACGGTAATATTATCTATCAGTAATCCAACTTCATAGAAACGGACGAAACGCGAGCTATACCTACGCGCCTCGACCTCGGCATGCGCTCGGCACGCAGACAGTCGCGACTGTGCCGCAGTGACGAACGGACCGTGTGTTGTTTTTTTTACAATAACCGCGCGATTTTTTCACTAAAATAAGTTCAAGTACATAATGTTTCCCAACACAATTTTTAATTAAGCTTTATATTAGAATGCGGATTTTTTGTACTTTAAAATTTAATAATAAAGCATTTCGTACGTCTCAGTCGAGGCGCAAATATTTTTCGGTCACAAATTTATAAGACCGATTTGTTATTCAAACTTATACATGGTTTTTTAATTAAATCTACCTATCAAAAAACAACACGCATTTTTATTGAACACTTCCTATTCAATTCACAAAGTATTTTATTTGTTTATATAAAAAAGTATATTTACAATCACAAAACTAAACGGAAACCCAAAGTAGGCAAATGTAATAAAAATGCTGGAGGCGGGCTCGGGCAGCCCTATCGCATGTTTACGTACCGCGCGGCTGTAGGTATTTATTTCAAAAATACGGCCGAGTTAAAATAGGTACTGATATTACCGTGACTATACGATTTGACAGTCGTCCCTACTCCCAATATGGTTTTACTCGCCCAAAAAAGTGAATTAATCAGCTGTTGGAGTTTGTAAGTATACGCCCTGATTCGATCACGCAGGGAAACTCCAAGCATAGCCCTCTCCATTTCCTTTTCAACTGCATAAAGTAATATCGCATCGAAAATTAACACTATCATCAATATCACCAGCCTTTTCTCAACTATATTGGGGTTGGCTTCTAGTCTAACCGGATGCAGCTGAATACCAGTATTTTAAACGGAGCGACTGCCTATCTGACCTCCACAACCCAGTTATTGGGTAACACGATACCTCTTGGTAAGACTGAGTGACAGAAGCCCCGTAACGATTGTCAAAGATCCACAAATGACAGCCGGGACCAACGGCTTAATGTGCTTTCCGAGGCACGGAGGGGTTTTGGTATGTACAGATTGTCACCCATTTAGGGACCAACCGCGGAAAGCGTAGCTTAAGCCGATCAAAATCAAAACATTTTTATTTCTTATAAACCTGCATGGGCACTTATGAAACGTCAGAAGCTAGGTGCACGGTTCCAAATTGTTGTTTCCTATGGAGAAGAGCCGGCAAGAAACTCCACGGTTACTCTTTTAAAAATGCTTGGCTTTAACAATGTTTTCAGATATACAATGTATGGAAGGACAGTGCAGGCCTGTCAATAAGTACCAGGTACTTAGACGAATACAGAATAGAAAATCGTCTACAAATCTACAGTCTGTAATTTTATATAGATCGATAGACTCATGTAGCCGTCATGAGTTAGCCAGAAGCTCCTCGAAAAACAAACATATCCTGCTAAAATCGGCCTTGTCGCAGCCCTAAGTGGGTTATATGTCTTTCTGCCCCCACATTAGGTGTAATATGTGCGAATTATCACCATCATTACTTTTGTGGGGCAAGCAGACCGGGCGAGAGTGTTTTGTTTTATTTCTGTACGTTTATTTGGATTTTCGGATCACATTTTGAGAGTAAATAGCTTTAAGGCGTGTACGGCACTTGGACAGTACTCTGGTAATGTATTGTTTCAAATAAACAACTTCATACTCCATAAATAAAACAAAGAAATATGTTAAAGTTAAACAAAATGGCGACGAAAAATTCCTACGCTTCACTGACTACTGACAATTATGTCCAAGAGACTGGCGGAATTGCCACGTTGTATGGCAATTACGTCAATGTGCACATACCACATCAAGATTTTAAATAATTTCTGATCTGTAGAGCGTCGTCTTAGTCTACACTTAAAATGTATATGTCGGAGGTAATTTCTAGAAGTACGTACTTCAAAAAGTAGAAATAAAAACAATTTCCAAGTGCCATAGGGTATGTTTTATAGTATAGTTGACTAAACCTAGGCGCGAGAAGAAGCTAGTCAAGATTTTCAAGACTTTCTGAAGCGGCTTACCACCATTATCTATATAGGATGACTGGTAATTAGTGACCGACATTCAAACACATGATTGTACTCATCGTTATGAACAACTTTATCTATGGGACCAAAGCCGAAATCGCGAAAAAAAAAATCTACTGTTCCCTACATTTTGACGAGTTATGCGAACATAAATGTAGGGAACAGCTGATTTTTTTTTCGCGAGTTCATGTTTGGTACCATAGTAAAAGTTGTTCATAATGATGAGTACAATCATGTGTTTAAATGTCGGTCACTAATTACCAGTCACCCTTTATAAATAAAAAGAAAAGTCCTGACTGACTGACTCATCAACGCCCAGACCGATCCCTTCGACCTAGAAAGATGAAATTTTGTACAGATGTTCCTTTTATAAAGTAGACAAGGAATACGGAAGAATTTTTCGAAATTCAATCCAGTTAACGCACTTAGAGGTTGAATTTCAATGTCCCTATTTAATAGGTGATGAAAGTTCCACGCGGGCGAAGCCGCTAGTAATAGCTAGCACATAGTATGTCTCGGAAACTTGCTGTATCCCGATTTGAAAGGTATGTGTGCCTAAGTACATCTAGTCCAAATACACCTTCAAGTACACCTATAGCCTGACCGATACCGCTGTACCGCGCCTTAGGTAAGGGCGCGGCGCGACGGGGGAGCAGTGCAGGCCTCTGATTCGTCAGTGCAAGTCGCTTATTCGTCAGTGCAAGCCACTCATTCGTCAGTGCAAGCCGCTCATTCGTCAGTGCAATCCGCTCTTTCTTTACCACTCACAGCGTCCGTCCCCCGCCTCGCCGCGCATACCTAAGGCGCGGTACAGCGGCATCGGTCAGGCTATAGTCCACTTCCTACAAGTGTCAAATAATTAACACAATTACTTTTCTATTGTCTAAATGTCCTTTCTTTGGTATTGTTCGTCAAATCGTTGAGCTCCTCAAGTTCTGAGTTGAGCTGTATGATTACTGATAAATGCGTGCACTGATTGGACAGGTCCACTCGATCTGTGTGGTTCTTTCCTCAAAAGACCATTTCAGACACCAGTCCACATGGTCTTCACATGATCTGACCAAGAATATTTCTGGACTTTAAAAGAGACTGTGACCTCTGAGTTTGTTTCGGCTTTTCATCTCAGAGTAATCAGATAGGAAACGCCGACCTCATCTAGTTTAAAAAAATATGATTAATTTGTAAAAGTGTTTGTAAAAACTTACTTACATAAATAAAATCATTTTCAACACACTTGCTCATAAAATGGCTCTAATTTCACCGCAATTAGGCACATAATGACACCTATTATCAAACTGTGACTTTTTCATTACTATTATTCACTAGTGAGTTATAGCTTTTTTTTTATTGGTTGAGTTGCTTTGTTCTTAAAAAGTTTCGATACAAAAAAGGTCGTGGTCAATAGTACAAATAAATTAATATAGGTACCTATTGCTTGCTCATTTCATGCAACTTCGTAATTGAATAGATAATTTCAACTTGTACGTTTTTAATAAATAAAACTTTCACTCAAATATAACTTTTGTTTTTTTCTGTAATATGGAAAACTTTGAATACCCCATTTTGTACGTGGCTAAAGACCTATCCGCGAAAAGCATAAAAAAAAGAAACGTCATTCTTTTAGGCCACGTTCCGAGTTACGAGTTACAATAATATCGATTTGACCGCGCTCACACACGACGTCCCGCGAATCGTCATAGATGACGCTATGACATGCGCCATCTTGTCAAAAATGACAGTTGTGCTGTTTTGTTTTAAGTCACATCGAATCTTTAGTTAATTTAGATTTATTTGAAATAGTGCTACTATCTAAGAAGAAAAAATGTTATACAAGTTTAATATGGTGAATATATTATATGTTTTAACGTTGAGTGAACACTTTTATCGCGATCACGAGCGTTCCGTATTGATGACAAAAATGACGGTTCTTAGCTGTCAGAATCGTGATATCTAACTCGGAACGTAAAATATCGATGTGAGCGCTCACAGCGTTATTTTTCTAATTCGGAATGCGGCCTTAGTATAAGGCCGGTCGCCATTGTTAGATGCGCGCGCATTGGAAAACTGATTGCTTTTTCCCGCCATTGACAAAAAAATAATCTCAACTCGTTTTCACTGTTGAAATTATTGTTATTTATTCATTAAAATGACTACAAGTACTAATTATGAAGAAAATGATTTATGTTGTAACACCGCCCGATATAAGATGTGAAGCCCTTAACGTTATGGAAAGTTTACTACCTAAAAACCCAAGGACAAAATGATTTTTTGGTATTATTTTCTTCGCAAGTGTGTTGAAAAACGTCGTATGATACACGTGTCTATTGATGATTACCGTCCTCGGCTCTCTTAAGACCCTCGCCTCACGGCTCGGGTCTCAATGGCGCCTCAGCGGTAATCACCAACGTTATACACTTGTACCATAATGTACTATTATCATTTCCTTTATTTCATTTTTTATACTTATTTGGTATATTTTTAAATATTTTTACAAAAATCATTAAAAAAAACATTTAAAAATATAAAAAATAGTGGCCCATCGGCATCAAGAGCAGGGTCCAAGATGCCGGTGGTCAGGGCTCTAGAGAAAGGAACCTCCTGACTATGCGTGCCGTGTCTAGGAGTACTGCTTTCTGAATCAAGCCCTTGATCCAGCCGTGCAATGAGAGCCTCCTGAGATGTTGGTCGAGGCTCTTCGCTACTAGGCCATTTACTGTTATGATTATCGGTACAATGATTGCTGAGTCCACGTCCCATATGTCGACAACCTCGTGAGCTAAGTCAAGATATTTGATTTTCTTATCTTGCTCAGCTTTCACGAGATTCTCGTCATGGGGGACAGCAATATCAACAATCATTGCACGACGCTCTCGTCGATCTATCACCACAATATCAGGCTTATTGGCTACAATAGTCCTGTCAGTGATGATAGATCGATCCCAATACAATGTGGCGTGACCATTCTCGAGAACTGGGTCGGGCACATACCTGTAGTATGGTACTTCAGACTCCACAAGGTTGTACTGCAAAGCAAGTTGCTGGTGGATAATCCTAGCTACTAGATTGTGTCTGTGCAAATACTCGCCGTTAGCAAGACGAGAACAACCGGAAACGATATGTCGGATTGATTCACCGGGACGGTGGCATGCCCGACAGATGTCAACCGTACCATCCTTTGGGCACGCCACGATTGCGGCGGTAAGTCCCCTCTTTGAGGAGTGGTTTGAGAGGCGGCATGGCGTCCTCACCTTCCGCCTGACGCAGGTCCTCACCGGACACGGTTGTTTCGGGAGGTTCCTGTTTCGGATAGGGCGGGAGGAAACGCCCGGGTGTTTCCACTGCGAAGATCGCCCTGAGGACACGGTGGAGCACACGGTGGCGGTCTGCCCTGCTTGGGCGGAGCACCGCCGTGTCCTCGTGGAGGCGATCGGCGGCGGCGATCTCTCGCGTCCGGCCCTGGTCCAGGCCATGGTACGGAGCGAGAGGGCATGGGGAGCCGTCACCTCCTTCAGCGAAGCAGTGATGCTCGCGAAGAGGGAGGCGGCGCACGTGAGGGAGAGGCAGCATATGCGCCCTCGCGACCCCAGCCGCCGCAGGATACGGAGACGCCCTGGGCGTCGGGAATCCCAGGCCGATTTCCGGCCACCGTAGGCATGGGCTTGCGGACGGCGAGTAATGGGTAGCTCGCTGTCCGGTAAGGACCAAGCCCAAGTCGACGGCGCGTTGTGTTCCACGCGCGCCTCAAAGAGATGTCAGCACAAAAAATGATGGGGCCCGCAAGGGCCGATGCCTGCCAGGGGTGCGGGTTTGTTCGAAAGAGACACCACAGCCCCTGGCTTAAGGGCTACTGAAGGAACACGGGTGGGTTTTAGTCAGTAAAAGTCTGACACGCCCTCCTGCTCCACCCAGAGCGGGAGAAGTTATTTGATGATTTCCCACCCAAAAAAAAAAAAAAAAAACCGTACCATCCTTGACAATGTATTTCCGGTAGTTGTTCGTCATGATAACTTCATCCATAATCGCACAGACAAAACCTTCGGTTTCTCCGAAGAGGTCGCCGAAACGTAGCCAGGATACAGACGCCAAAAAGTCTACATCAGGCCCATGAAGAGCCCGGAAAAAGCGTCCGTGAAGCTCTTTGCTTTGCCATACTTCCTTACGATCATTAGTATCCAGTACTGCAGGTTTGCGCCAGTTCTCTTTCGCCAAGGAGAGCGGGGTGAGGCCCTTGTCCACTGCGACCATATCTCGATGCATCCCCACGTCAGTGTGAAGGAAATATTCCCTGAGACTGCAAATCTCGCGGTTGTGGAGGGTCTTAGCATTTAAAAAGCCTCGACCCCCACACTTCCGCGGGATGTACAATCTCATCACTGATGACCGTGGGTGATGCATCCGATATGCCGTCAGCAATGTACGGACCTTCCTGTCCAGGGCGTCTAGTTCCGTTTGAGTCCATTTGAGTATGCCGAAAGAATACATCAATACCGGCATGACCCAACCGTTGAAGGCACGCACCTTGTTTCCGCCTGATAAAAGACTATTTGCCACTTTATTCAGGCGGCCAAAGAAGCGCTCCTTTCAAACGATTGTTTCATGTTGTCAGCATTGATGCCTAATGCTTCCGACATACCCAAATACTTGTAGGTTTCGGTTGAGGAGAGGGATCTAAGGTGTATAGAATCCGTAAGTTGGGTTCCCACGGATTCTATAATTCCTCCTCGCTTTACATGCATGACTGCACATTTGTCCACACCAAATTCCATCCTGATGGCGCTACTGAAGGTTTCTGTTACCTTCAGTAGCTCCATCAGTTGCAAATTGTTAGGGGCAAAGAGTTTTAGGTCATCCATGTAAAGGAGGTGTGATATCACCTGACCACCTCTTCTCAACCGATAGCCCAGACTTGAATCCTCTAGCAGTGTGCTTAGAGGATTCAAGGCTAAGCAAAACCAAAGCGGACTCAAACTATCGCCCTGAAATATTCCACGCTCAATCCTTATCGGTTCATCGGTCCCCCGGATCTGTCGACATCCTGGATACAAAAGGACTGTCCTCCACTGCCTCATACATGACATCAAGAAGGTGCGTAGAGTCGCGTCTATTTTGTACAACTCCAGCACCCTCATGAGCCATGTATGTGGCACCGAGTCATAGGCCTTCTTATAATCTATCCAACATGTCGATAGATCCTTCCGGGATCTACGAACCTGTTGGCTTATGGCCATGTCTATAAGGAGCAGCTCCTTAGTACCGCGGGACCCATTCTTACATCCATTCTGAGACACCGACTTATTTGCGTTGCTTTGGACGTGGTGTGAAATTTTTGCTCTAAGAATGGATGTAAGAACTTTATAGACCGTCGGTAAACATGTTATAGGTCTATATTTTTAGGTTCCGCAGTACTACCCGATTTATGGAGCAGGTGGGTAATACCTGTCGTAAAGAACTGTGGTAGCGACCCAGTCTCTAAAGATGACTGGAATTGTGAAGCTAAGCAAGCGTGTGACCTTTGTAGCCATTTAATCCAGAAATTGTGCAGTCCGTCCGGTCCTGGAGATTTCCAGTTAGGCAACGGACGGACTGCACGAGCTACATCTTGGGGGCAGATGGTAATAGCCCCCATGTCTGGTATTGAATCACACGCCCGTTCAACAACACGCATCCAATCACCTTCAGTGTGACTGACGGGAGCCGACCAAATGCTCCGCCAAAACGCACTCATGTCATCACTATCTGGTAGACGCGCGTCAGTCACACCTTGAGTGGGAATGGGTCGCTCCCAAGCTCTGTATACCCACCTTTGATCGTTCTGGAACATGCGATTCTGAGTGTACCGGTCCACTCTTCGCCTATACCGACGGATACGGTTTGCCCATGCATAAACTTTCTGCTTCAGGAAGTCGATGCGCTCTGTGACACGGGATGCATATTCACGAGGACTAATACTAGTTCCCGTGAACGCCCGCCTCACAAAGCGCATCACCCTTGGGCGTGTGTTGCCCTCCCTGAAGCAGATGAGCTTACCGATGAGTACCCTGGCCTCATTAATACGACGCTCAATCCTGCATTGCCAGGCTGGTGCGGCGGCTTTCGGTTGTGTAGCTCGATCAGTATTTGGAAATTTGACATGAGCTATACGACATGCCGCAACAGCCGTGCAATACAAGATTGAGTGTGTATCGCAAAGGTCTGCGCTGCTTTCAATAAAATTTGGTAACAGCGCATCCAGGGCACACACCAGTGCTCTGTTTTTTGTATTCATGGGCAAACGTGGTAGCCGTGGTCTAAGGTTAGGTGATGTGAACCGGTACTCACGGATGGCATCCTCCAGAATGCTCCTTATGTCCACATTGCATTGGTTTTCTGCAGATATAGCACTGGTTTCGTCCTCCTCATCCTGCTGGTTTGCCTGCAATGGAACGTCTGCAGGCACATGCACGACATTCTGGGGTGGAGGACGGTTACTAGCAGAACTATTCTGCATTTCCGAGCGCAGTCGATCAAGTGTAGCGTCATCCAATCTATGATTGTGCTGAATGACGCGCACCTGATCCGATAATCGTTGGGCCGAGACGTTGACGGCTGGTTCAAGCACCTGAAACAGAGAGAGCATCCGAACTCGGTACGCTGTAAGGTTAATTCCTCCCTCTGTAGCCCCGTAATATGCGCGCATCACATTTTCGTTCATGGACTGCGTCCATCGCATGCGCGACACATTTCCACCGGCAGCGGGGACCCTGTTCGATGCCTGTTGGCTTCGAGGCCCCAAGCCCGCTGGTGGCCGTCCTCTTCCTCGCCGCCGTTGTGGTGTCGGTGACGACGGTGGGGAGAAAAACTCGTCGCTCGAGCTCGACGCAACTGCAGCGACCGGTGACACAACGTTCACGGTTGAGGCGTGTACCGGTGGCTGCGAGGCGGAGCTGACCGACGAGTCCGGAGATGGTGGGTGTGCCTGTCGTCGTGTCTTGGCTCTTGTCTGCATATTAATCACACTTACAAATCACATTGGATAATGTTTGGTCCATTTTTTTGTACATATTTGTGGTCCGTTTTAACAAGGTTTTTTATTTTTACTTTCATATTGGTACTATTGCGGTTGTTTTTATAAAATATTAAGGTGGAATCTGGACACTGATACTATTTATTTAATGTAAAAAATGATGAGCGTGAATTTTTCATTGTGACGTTGACAGACGCCATAGACATAACATTATCATTATTGTTATCAGACTCAATGAGTGTACCTAACAGATGAGGGTCTAGTAACTACGCCTCATCACTTCATCCGAAAGCCGTCCACTGCTGGACATAGGCGTCCCCCAAAAGGGGTGTTCTGCCATAATCGCCACGCTTGGCAGGCGGGTTGGCGATCGCAGTATGGTGGTAAAATGCATAGAGAACGCTGCTGCCCATTCTCTAGTAAGTCCCTGAGTCGCCTTCTACGACACCCACGGGAAGTACGCCTAGTTAAAGGCAAATGAGATATCTTCTCCGTCTGTAAAGCTGTAAATTCATCGAGAAATCCCTCAGTATTACCGGTAACTACGACCATCTCATCATAAATTACAAGCCAGTTCCTAACTACATCAGGGTCAGCTTCAAGTCTGATCAAATGCAGATGAATACTTACCCAGTTACTGGATAAAACGATCCCTCTTGGTTATACCAGTTACATGGCGCATAAAATAAATAAGTAGGCTCCCAATATATTTTTTAAAAAGCCAGCCAAGTGCGAGTCTGACTCGCGCACCGAGGGTTCCGTTAAAATTATTAAAATTATTTTTATTATATGATGTAACTGTAGAGAATGGGCAGCAGCGTTCTCTATGCATTTTACCACCATACTGCGATCGCCAACCCGCCTGACAAGCGTGGCGATTATGGTAAAACCCCCCTTTTGGGGGAGGCTTATGTCCAGCAGTGGACGTCTTTCGGCTGAAATGATGATGATGTAACTTAAAAGTATGCTTTTCGCAATTTTTCCTTTATCTGTGCTATAAGACGTTACTTCCTACCAAATTTCAAGATTCTGAGTTCACGGGAACTACCCTGTGGGTTTTTATTCCTTTGCGAGTGTAGAAAATTTGCGGTATAAACGGCTGTATCTTTTGATTGCGTTGGCTTAGAAGTTTGATTTTTTCACAGCTCCAAGGGACAGTAGACTTGAGTATTTGATATGAATTCCAGATCTATTAATTATTAACATATAATTATCAGCCTCTACGCGTTCCTGAGAAAATGGGTCTTGACAGACAAACAGACGGACGGACGTACAACATAGTGATCCTATAAGGGTTCCGTTGTTTCCTTTCGAGTTACGGAACCCCAAAAAAATGCCGAAAACCAGCGAGCGTCTCAACGCTTTACTTTCACCATAAAATACCAATACATGCCATTTTTACGGCGTTTTTATGAGTCAGGTAAAACGTAAACCATGGTAGTTTAGCTATAAATCATGAAAAGAACATCTCTTTATATTATTTTGACAACATTATTTGCAAACCTGTTGAAGATATACAACTATAAATGGATAATCATCTGCCTAGCCGTTTCTCAACTATGTTGGGGTCAGCTCCCAGTCTAACCGGATGCAGCGGAATACCAGTATTTGACATGGAGCGACGGCCTATCTGACCTCCACAACCAAGTTACTGGGTAATACCATACCCCTTGGTAAAATGTTTAACACAAAAACTACTAAACTAATTTGGATAAAATTTGGCACACAGTTAGATTATAACCTAGATTAAGACATAGGATGCTTTTTATCCCGGTAATACCTTCCCACGGGATGATTTCTTACTTTTGACGGAAGCTAGTGTTCAATAATATGATCCGTTCAAAAAAAAAAAAATGCATAACCTTTCCCAATATTTGGGCTAACAAAAGCAATAAAAAATGATTAAATCAAACTAGTCGGTCCAGAGATTACCCTCAACATCATCATCATTTCAGCTGAAACACGTCCACTGTTGGACACAAGCCTTCCCCAAAAGGGGGGTTTTGCCATAACGGCCACGCTTGGCAGGCGGGTTGGCGATCGCAGTATGGTGGTAAAATGCATAGAGAACGTTGCTGCCCATTCTCTAGTAAGTCCCTTAGTCGCCTTCTACGACACCCACTGGAAGCAATGGGATGGTGATATTCTTTTACGTCCGGCACCACCCTCAACATACAAACTTACTAATACACAAATTTTACCTCTTTATTATATTATGACATAATATTACGTCTTGTTTCCCCAAAGTTTCAAACAGAGTTGTACCCTATAGTACGCCCATTTTTCACCAGTTGTATTTTAAATCCAATGTAACAGGGGGCGAGCCTATTGCCATCAACCGGGACAAGGCCAGGCTCTGTGTTACTACTGAGAAAATGCACATAGAATCGTAATTTAACTAATTATAACTGCGAACTATATTGTGTTCGACGACGTTCATTCTCACATGGTTTAATTACATCCATTAATTTTTTTGTGTTATCAATTTTTTGTGTAACATTTTCTTTGAGGGGATTTTTTAAGTGAAAACTACTTTAGGCTCGTTGGGTATTTTTGAAGACGGGAAAAAACAATTGAACTCGCGACACTGTTACCGACCCAACTGACAACACGAACGTACGAACGAACAAATATTACACACGTAATTGTTCAAGTTTTCACTTCCATCGGCACTCCCAAAGAGCCACTGTTTTTTTTTAATAATTTATACTAAAAGCAATGGTTTTGTTGTTCTTATCTTGAAAATATAAGTATTTTTTGAAGTGAAAACTTCTTTAGGCGCGTTGAGCACTTTTTGGGTGAACAAAAATCATGGAACTCGCGTCATCGTCACCGAACGCTTTCCATGAGCTATAAGTATACTGTGTATAATATGGATGAACGAGTACATGGATAAGTCGCGCGTTGACGTCTTTTGGAAAAGTCCCTGTCTTTCATTAGGAAATTCTAATTCTATTATCCCTTTCTTTCCCTTTGTATTTTTATCGTAAAATCTGTGCTGTTACCTTTAATGGCTGAAGTCGATCGCTCGTTTATCATTTTTTACCGAGAGCAATCAAGACCCAAGGACCCAATGTGAACTCCTGTATTGATGATTAAAAAAATACACACGTAATTGTTCAAGTTTTCACTTCTGTCGGCAGCGGAGCGCTAAAGTTTTTTTTTTTTTTTTTTTTGAAACAGAAAGAATCAATAAAACTTTCCCTGACATGAGAATCGAACCCAAGACATCATGCTCAACAGTAGAGCTAGCAACCTCTAGACCGATGAGGTAGTCATACAAAGTTCATCTAAAAAACCTAAGGGAAAACAGAATGGACACAATAATGAGAACTTGATGAGCCTTATTACTTCCGATTCTGAGCACATTTCATCTCCGTCCGCCATTTTAGTTTGAGCTTGCAATCTTCCTGTTTATTTGCTAACGTAAGCAAACATTTTTTTCCACTTCAATTCAATTCAATTTTATTCATTAACAATGTACATTGTTTTTGAAAATAGTAAAACCAAAAAAAAAAACACTAAAAAAATCATAATACACGTAACAGAGTGGTCATTTCAAAATTAAAACATTACTCACATCTTATACAATAATCATCATCATCATTTCAGCCAAAAGACGTCCACTGCTGGACATAGGCCTCCCCCGATTTGGGGGGGCTTGCCATAATCGCCACGCTTGGTAGGCGGGTTGGCGATCGCAGTATGGTGGTAAAATGCATAGAGAACGCTGGTGCCCATTCTCTAGTAAGTCCCTTAGTCGCCTTCTACGACACTCACGGGAAGTACGTCTAGTTAAAGGCAAATGAGATATCTTCTCCGTCTGTAAAGCTGTAAATTCATTGAGAAATCCCTCAGTATTACCGGGAACTACGACCATCTCATCTTAAATTACAAGCCAGCTCCTAATTACATCGGGGTCAGCTTCAAGTCTAATCAAGTGCAGATGAATACTACTATTCATTATACACGTAACATAGTGGTCATTTCAAAGTTAAAACATTACTCACATCTTATACAATAATAAGTATATCAATTAAATGTCAACTTATTAAAATAAAGAACAGAAATTCAAATAAAAAGAAAATCCAATTAAAAAGTTTAATGTCAAATGAAATACATCCTACATTTGTTATTTATAAATAATGTCCTTAGCATACATTAAACAATAATTTCAGTCGACTTCAAATACAAACCTCTTCTTCCCTTCTCTTATTTGTTTAAAAACATTATGAAATGACTATGTTTTAAAGCTGTGTCGATCTGTTTAACAATACACATGTGTTACTTGCTCCATAATTATATCCCTTATCTGTACGTCTACCAACCTATACACTTCTGCGCCACCCTATAAAGTACAGCCGTGATATTAAGTAATTTTTAGACGAAGGGTCGTAATTATAGTCATTATATTTTAATGAAGGCTTATAAAACGTAATAGCTGTTAATTATGTGTATGTGATGCCTTGATTGTGATAATTTTGTTGATAATCATGGCTTTTGTGTATAGAGGAATGAGGGGCAGAGTGTAAAGTTCACTCATACTCCATGTAGAACCTCCGACCAGACGGGTGTCTGGTGGACTACTGCCCGACGGGTTTCCACACAGATTTCCTTTGTGTATGGCATCTCGTAGTTGACCTAGAGAGGCCGTGACTACTTAACCGGACTTTCCTGTGGTTGCCTTAAGAAAACTTAAGGGGAACCTAGTCGCGAGCTCGAACTCACTGATGGGCCTGGATAAAAATCACGCTGTCTCACCAGGCTTCGTGTCCGACAGAGGTAGTACCCCTGATGAGCAGTTAGACGCTATTCTACACGCACAATATTATTGAGTGAGCTGCCATCCCATTTCTTCACGTGGGTGTCTTAAATGGCGACTATGGGACTTACTAGAGAATGGGCACCCGCGTTCTTTATGCATTTTACCACCATACTGCGATCGCCAACCCGCCTGCCAAGCGTGGCGATTATGGCAACCCACCTCCCCCCCCAAATTGCAAATTGTAAATTTCCGAAACATTACAGTAGGTTGTACAAATAAATAGTTCAATGTGTAATTGCTATTGCCTTCAAGAATCGATGTGTAATAAATAGTACACCCACTTTTTATAACGCTTTTATTAGCTCGGGTTGTATGTATGTATGTATCTATGTATGTAACGGAATCTTTGAGCCTAATTTTCACTGGTTTCTAGACGTCTGATCAACTTGAAACTTTGCACACGTCTTAAGGGCCGATGACAATGCAATAACCCGATAAAAAAAATCAAAAAAAAATATTATAAAAAAAAAAAAAAAAAAAAAAATTCCCGATATAAATTAGATCGAACTAAAAAGTAAAAAATAATAATTTTTAATTACAAAGAGTTTATGTTACAGTAGTAGGAAGTCAATAATTCAATTCAGAGTAAAAAGCGTGGGGTGCTTGATATTTTAATTATTACAACTATTCTATTGGCAACCATCTATGAGAGGAGAGTCATGAAAATATAGGAAAATGCACCCCACGCTTTTTACTCTGAATTGAATTATTGACTTCCTACTACTGTAACATAAACTCTTTGTAATTAAAAATTATTTTCTACTTTTTAATTCGGTCAGCAATAAAAGCGTGTTTTTTTTTAGTTTTTTAAAACTATTATTTATTCCTTTTACCCACAACACCCACAACACTTATTTACGAATACCTACCTTCTTCATAAGTAATTCTCATATTTAGTTTTAAGATTACCTTGTATTTCTCATATTAAGTGTATTGTATTCTTTTTGAGAAATAAATGTCTTAAACCGTAAATTGGGGGAGGCCTATGTCCAACAGTGGATGTCTTTCCGTTGAAATAATGATAATGATGGTATCTAATACAACCTTTTGCCACCGGCTTCGCCCGCGTAGAGGTCTGAGATTATCCCATGGGAACGTCCTATTGGGATTAAAAGTATCCTATATGTTAATCCAGGGTATAAAATATCTGTGTGCCAAATTTCATCCAAATCCGTTCAGCCGTTTTTGCGTGATTGAGTAACAAACATCTAAATCTAAATATACAAACTTTCACATTTATAATATTATTACCATTCTGAATCATTATGTTTAACTAGCATTAGTCTATATAAGCTAAATCAGTTAACAAAGTAGTATAATAAAACAAAAGTGGGGTAAAAATATGTAACCAATGTTGAAGGGTGGGCTGCCCCGTGCCCCCCATGCCCCCATGCCCCGAGGGTGGGGCACCATCGTAAATTTAACTAATTATAACTGCGACCTATATTGTGCGCGACGAGGGTCATTCTCACATGTTTTAATTATATCTAGTTCTTTTTTTGTTAACTTCTTTTTGTGTAAAAATTTCTTCTCAGGGATTTTTTTTAATAATTCCTAACAAAAGCAATGGTTTTGTTATTTTTAATTTGAAAAGATAGGTTTACGCCGCAGGTGGTGCGATTTTATCTACGGTTGGCCCGTGGATGGGTGACCATCTTTACATATCAAGACCCTTCAGTGATCCGTCCACCTTTCAGTCTCGAATAGATAAACTCTAGTTAAAAACCTAAGAAACAAACGAATCACCCAGACTTGACGACTTTCATTGTTGGACCACAGTGTCTTTGACTAATTTCATTATTCGACCCCAGTCTCCTAAACTACTTCAATGTTTGACCCCGGTGTCTCAAACTACTCTCATTGTTTGACCCCAGTGTCTCAACTACTTTCATTGTTTGAGCCCAGTCTCCTAAACTACTTCATTATTTGACCCCAGTGTCTCAACTACTTTCATTGTTTGACCCCAGTGTTTCAACTACTTTCATCGTTTGACCCAGTGTCTCAAACTACTTTCATTGTTCGACCCCAGTCTCCTAAACTACTTAATTGTTTGACCCCAGTATCCTAAACCACTTTCATTGTTACGGGTGTTACTGGAGAGCAGTGCTGGCCCAATGGTAACCACTGCGACTAAGAAGTTGTAGGTCGTAGGTTCGAAACTTTGAACCCAAACAGACGCTTTAGTTTGTGTAAATTACGTCATCACCACTGCTCTGAACGAAAACATCGTGAGGAAACCAGCATGTCCAAGAAACAAAAATTCGAGGACATGTGACATCTTGGTAGATGTCACATGTCTTGGAATTTTTGGTTGAGTTAGTACTCGCACTGGGCCCGCGTGGTGGATTAAATGTTTATTGAGACAAAATACATTTGTATATAATGCACTACTTTCAAGTAAGTACCACTACCTCGGAAGTAGTGCTGGCCGGCCGCTGCCACGGCACCGCTCGCTACGCTCGCTCGGCTCGCGCCCGGTTGGTCGCAGTTCTAACCTAACCTAACCTATTCGGTCGGTAAACAGTATGGTGCAGTTAACAATTTATCGACAGTTTTAATCTCGCTAGATAGATTATAAACTAATGGTGTTCACAATCTTACTGTTTTATTTTTTGGGTGGGAAATCATCAAATAACTTCTCCCGCTCTGGGTGGCGCAGGAGGGCGTATCAGACTTTTACTGTCTAAAACCCACCCGTGTTTCCTCAGTTGCCTGTGTGCCAGGGGCGGCGGTATGTCTTTCAAACAATCCGGACCCCTGGCAGGCATCGACTCTTTCGGGCCCCATCAGGTTGTGCTGACATCTCTTTAGGCGCGCGTGGAACACAACGCGCCGTCTGCATACTGCCTCTCCCTCACGTGCGCCGCCTCGCTCTTCGCGAGCTCAACGCTTCGCAGAAGGAGGTGACGGCTACCCATGCACTCTCGCTCCGGACCATGACCTGGACCAGGGCCAGACGCGAGAGATCGCCGCCGCCGAACGCCTCCACGAGACAATCTTACGAAATATACAAAAGAAACCTTTATGATGATAGTGTTGCTACTCACTAGATTCACAATTCCCAACCCCCAAATACTTAACAACAACAAAAAACTTATAATTAACAAAACATTTTTGTCATCCAGACATGAGAATAGCCCTGTTAGTTAAAATTATAAATTACTTACTGCGGGCGCGGCTGCGTGATACGAACGTGTTAACTTTTAACTGACAGACATAATTTAATATGTTACTAGGTAGCTGGCTAGTAGGTATAGTTTTGGAAAAAAAAAATAGGTCGATAAAAGATTTTGCATGTAAAAAGTATTTATTCACTAGGTGTGGACCGGGATCAAAAGTATTCTATGTTTTAATCCAAATTTATAAACTATCTGTGTGCTAAATTTCTTCTAAATCTGTTAAGCCGTTTTCGCGTGATTGAGTTACAAACATACAAGCTTTCACATTTATTATGATATACAGGATACGTAAGTTTTTATCCAGTGCGTAAATTTTAACCATGAATTCAGCATATCATTCTAGAGCCCATAGCACAGAAATTTTTCGCCGGTTATACAAAAAAAAACAGCTGTTTCATTGAAAACTGCAATACCTACGCGGTCAAAATGTATGGAACAGCTGTTTTTTTTTGCACAATCGGCGAAAAATTTCTGCGCTAGGGGGTCTAGAATGATATTCTTAATTCATGGTTAAAATTTGCGCACTGGATAAAAACTTTTCCTGTATTTGTAGGAAGTAAGTAAAGTTGTACTCGTATTTTAACTATAACAAATTTTTGTAGATTAACTCAATACAATAATAATAATAATTACAATTACTGTGACATTATTAATTTAATTGACTATTTATGTATGTTTCAGTGACAATGTAATTTATTATGAAAACTGATTATGAATAATGTGTGTCTTATTTAAAGTAAATGTCATAATGTTTCCTAATACCTATATTTGCACACCTTATATTATGATCGTAATACAGTGTACCCTATGAACCTTTACATCATCCTCTGAACCTATAATATGCAAATAAATGATTTGATTTGATTTGAAGTAAGATAATAGGAAATTCTATGAAATTCGGCGACATAACATAACATCACAGTTTGTTTCTTCCCCATATGTTTCGCAGAGGTACTGCCGTCCTTGAACTTTGAGAACATGACAAAAAACGCGCGAATTGTTATTTCTTAAAAACTGTGAAAGCGTTACCGATTGTAGGACACGGCAATTGAAACTAGATAGTAATCATTTCATCCGGCAGTTAGTGTTTTAAAATACATTAAGCTAAGAACTGTGGGTTACATGCTTTCAAGTAATGGAATCATCCAAAATTATGTCACATAGCGGCCTACAAACTCTCATATTTTGGGAACTATTTGAATTGTAAAAATGTTTGTTAGACAGAAAGATAGAGAATTGTGAACTCTCTTAGATTCTATTAAAAAGTAAAATTGACTAAGTGAGAGTTAACGCCTTTCTAGTTAAAAGACGCCAGTGTAGCCTTATACAGGGTAAAATTAAATTAACTAGCGAAACTTAAGCGTGATGGGTATAGTTTTACAAAAAGAAAAATGTCTGTGCTAGGGGTTCTAGAATGATATGCTGAATTCATGGTTACAATTTGCGCACTGGATAAAAACTTACCCTGTATAATGTTTGACTTTAAAAAAAAACATGACTTGATGTTCGTTTCGGTATTTTTTCACAGGAATCAGTCCGCTAGGAAATGATAGAGCCATCTAGTTTGAAAATATTAACGTGTATAAAAGCGTCAACAACAGCATCCTAAATGTTATTGCTGCCCGATTTGACTGTCCTTTCCAAAATCATTGGATAAGGATGGCCATAAGCATCAGTTATGTATAGGTAGTAACAATACTAACATAGTTATACGTACATTTATATTATTATTTTTTTGTTACTAACACATTTAACAATTTTTTGTGATTTTTATTTTTTATTATTTTTATGATTTATATGTTATTTTTGTATTTTGGATGGAGGGGCTTGTGGCTAAGTAACAATAGCTGCGCGGGTCGATCGATCAGGTTAAGCTACGCTTGCCGCGGTTGGTCCGTGGATGGGTGACCATCTTTACATACCAAGACCCCTCCGTGCCTCGGAAAGCACGTTAAGCCGTTGGTCCCGGCTGTCATTTGTGGATCTTTGACAGTCGTTACGGGTCGTCAGAAGCCCGAAAGTCTGACAACCAGCCCGAAAGTCTTACCAAGGGGTATCGTATCACCCAGTAACTGGGTTGTGGAGGTCAGACAGGCAGTCGCTCCATGTAAAATACTGGTATTCAGCTGCACCCGGTTAGACTGGAAGCCGACCCCAACATAGTTGGGAAAAGGCTAGGCAGATGATGATGATGTTATTTTTGTATTTTGTTACCATATATGGAGTTTTCTCTGATACAAATAAATTGAATTGAATTGAAAAGTGTATATTACGATCTACTTACATAAATAAACATTTGAAAGGCAAAACGCCGCCTTGAAAACAATTTTTGCACATTATTTTGCCATTTTACACCAAATTTCCACCCATAAAAACTCAACTCCCAACACAAAACACACGAAATCTATCAAAAATGTATGCCTGCATACCTGCCATGCCTCTACACACAACAAGCGCGTATATACAAACTCCGTATCATGCAACAGATAGTTAGCAGAGCTTTGCCCGCGTTGCCACGTTCGGCCAACTTAAATCAATACTCAAACGCGAGGACTTCACACAGTGGGCCATGTTGTGCCATCATTTTGTTTTAATGAAGTAAGTGCGAATTTCAGCATCAATTTGAAGCATAGCATAAGTTTCACTGAATATATAGTTATTTAGATTAGTAAGTCTAAATATAGCCACACGAGTTGATAGAAGGTTAAGCTACGCTTGACGCGGTCGGTTCATGGATGGGTGACCATGGATTACATATTGAGTCTTGGAAAGTACGTTAAGCCGTTGGTCATTCAACATCATTCGACCCATTGATAGTCAGAAACTCAAACGTCTGACCACCAGTCTTACCAAGTGGTAACGTGTTACCCAGTAACTGGGTTGTGGAGGTCAGTTAGGCAGTCAGTTCATGTAAGATAATGGTGTTCAGCTTCATTCAGTTAGACTGGAAGCCAACCCCGACATTAACATTTTTATTTGATCTTACATTCTGTGACAACCCGATTGGTCTGACTTTATCTGAATGTTAGTCTGACTTTTAAGCGGATTGATCTAACTTTGCCTAACAATGGTCTGACTTATTCGGACAGTTGATATGACGTTATTTGGTTTTGTCTGATGCCTCACTTTTTCTGATGGCTACCTTGACTTGGAGCTGACTTCAGATCTGACTTCACCAATCATATTTTCTTGTTTCAATCTTTTTTTAACCGACTTTTGTTTTGCCAGTGGGTCTGCCCGCGTAGAGATTGATAATTATTCCACGGGAATATACTACCGGGATATAACGTACCCTATGTGTTAATCCCGGTTATAATCTTTCTGTATGCAAAATTTCGTCGGAATCCGTTCAGCTGTTTTTATGTGATTTAGTAACAAATATCCAAATACTTAAATATCCAAACATACAATTTTTTTTTTTTTTTAATTTTATTGGGATAGAAGACATAATAATTTTTCAAATCAAATCAAATCAATTTATTTCGGATTAAAAATTATATCCATTATATATTTTTCAAGCTATAATTTTTTTTAACACTCAATATAAAACCCCGATCTACTTACATAAATAAACATTTGAAAGGCAAAACGCCGCCTTGAAAACAATTTTTGCACATTATTTTGCCATTTTACACCAAATTTCCACCCATAAAACACAACTCCCAAACACAAGACACACAAAATCTATCAAAAATGTATGCCCTGCATCCCTGCCATACTTGTAGACACAACAAGCGCGTATATACAAACTCCGTATCATGCAACAGATAGTTAGCAGAGCTTTGCCCGCGTTGCCACGTTCGGCCAACTTAAATCAATACTCAAACGCGAGGACTTCACACAGTGGGCCATGCTGTGCCATCATTTTGTTTTAATGAAGTAAGTGCGAATTTCAGCATCAATTTGAAGCATAGCATAAGTTTCACTGAATATATAGTTATTTAGATTAGTAAGTCTAAATATAGCCACACGAGTGGATAGAAGGTTAAGCTACGCTTGACGCGGTCGGTTCATGGATGGGTGACCATGGATTACATATTGAGCCTTGGAAAGTACGTTAAGCCGTTGGCATTGATAGTCAGAAACTCAAACGTCAACCACCAGTCTTACCAAGGGGTATCTTGTTACCCAGTAACTGTGTTGTGGAGGTCAGATAGGCAGTCAGTTTATGTAAGATAATGGTGTTCAGCTTCATTCAGTTAGACTGGAAGCCAACCCCGACATTAACATTTTATTTGATCTCACATTCTGTGACAACCCGATTGATCTGTCTTTATCTGAATGTTAGTCTGACTTTTAAGCGGATTAATCTAACTTTGCCTAACAATGGTCTGACTTATTCGGACAGTTGATATGACGTTATTTGGTTTTGTCTGACGCCTCACTTTTTCTGACGGCTACCTTGACTTGGAGCTGACTTCAGATCTGACTTCACCACTTAAAATCCATATTTTCTTGTTTCAATCTTTTTTTAAGTTCACATTTTCCACAGTCAGATTTTTGTTTTGCCAGTGGGTTCGCCCGCGTAGAGATTGATAATTATTCCACGGGAATATACTACCAGGATATAAAGTACCCTATGTGTTAATCCCGGTTATAATCTATCTGTATGCAAAATTTCGTCTAAATCCGTTCAGCTGTTTTTATGTGATTTAGTAACAAATATTCAAATACTTAAATATCCAAACATACATTTTTTTTTTTTTATTTAGTAGGATAGAAGACATAATAATTTTTCAAATCAAATCAAATCAATTTATTTCGGATTAAAAATTATATCCATTAAAAAAAAATCCAGCTATAATTTTTTTTAACACTCAAAATAAAACCCCGCTATCTCTCATCACTCACACAGCATGTTCACAAAAGAAATTGTTAATGAAAAAGCTCCAATCGACTCGTTGAGCTACTTAAATATCTATAGAACTCATGTGTCCAGTTTCCACAATAACCGGCCTATATGAATATTGTTCGTTTATAATTGAATACGGTACGAAATATTAATGTCTCATGCATAAAATATTGTCACAGCTTTATTTATTGGCAGACTATCCTCGTTACGGGTCGTCAGAACCCTGAAAGTCGGACAACCAGTCTTACCAAGGGGGGTATCTTATTACCTATTAATTGGTTGGTCCGGGGAGGGATAGCCATCTTTAAATACCAAGACCCTCCGTGCCTCGGAAAGCACGTTAAGCCGTTGGTCCCGGCTGTCATTTGTGGATCTTTGACAGTCGTTACGGGTCGTCAGTAGCCCGAAATTCTCACAACCTGTCTTACCAAGGAGATTCTTATTACACAGTAAATGCATCCCATTTAGAGCTTAGAGAGGCAGTCGCTTCATGGAGGATACTGGTTTTTTTTTTTGAGGCTGGGGAAATCATCAAATGACTTCTCCCGCAATGGGTGGAGCAGGAAGCCGTGTCAGACTTTTACTGACTAAAACCCACCCGTGTTCCTTCAGTTGCCTGTGTGCCAGGGGCCACGGTATCTCTTTCGAACAACCCGCACCCCTGGCAGGCATTGATCCTTGCGAACCCCATCAATGGATGCTGACATCTTTATGAGGCGCGCGTGGAACACAACGCGCCGTCGACCCGGGCTTGGTCCTTACTGGACAGCGAGCTACCCACGGTATCTCTTTCGAACAACCCGCACCCCTGGTAGAAAAATACTGGTATTAACCTGTTTTCGGTTAGACTGGAAGCTGACTCGAAAATTGTTTGGAAAATGCTACGTAGATGTTGATGAATTTGAGTCTTCACCTCAAATAAACTTATAAATGAAAGAAATTAATGATTTTTTTTCCCCTTTTCGAAGATAAAACCATGTTTAAAATACAGGTTAAAAGCGACATCGACGCACAAATTGGTTACCATGAATTTACCATAACGATTTTAGACCCTCTATAGTTGAAATTTTTCATCAGTTATTATTAAAAAAATATCCCTTCCGTACATTTTGACCGCGAAGGTATTGCACTTTTCTATGAAACAGCCGTTTTGTATTAAAACTGACTAAAAATTCCTACGCTACCCCGGTCTAGAAATAAGCTGAAATTCATTCGCCCACAAATAAATTAATTTCATGCGAGTCGGCTATATTCCGTGGGGTGCCGAACGTAAAAGAATAGCACCATCCCATTTCTTCCCGTGGGTGTCGTAGAAGGCGACTAAGGGACTCACTAGAGAATGGGCAGCAGCGTTCTCTATGCATTTTACCACCATACTGCGATCGCCAACCCGCCTGCCAAGCGTGGCGACTATGGCAAACCCCCCCTTTTGAGGGAGGCTTGTGTCCTTTAGTGGACGTCTTTCGGCTGAAATGATGATGATGATGATGATTCGCCTATAGAAAATATTATATATATTATTTAAATGTGACGAACCGCCCGATTCGGGCGAGGTTATTCGTGTGGGCCGACTAATAAACCGTACACGTGCGAATCCGGGGCGGTTCGCTAGTTGTACCATATTATATAATGTTTGTTTATCTTGGCCTTAGACAAAACAGACATGATAATAATAATCCCTAATAACCCATCCAAAAATTGACCGCGGCAAATGTAGCTTAACATTCATAAAAGCCTCGTATCCGTGAAACTATTAACTTTTACACCGTATACAGCAAAAAGGTTTTTACAGTATACAGGGTGATTCCCGCAGCCTCTCGTCACTTATACAGGGTGGTAGTAAAAGGATGGCTTAACGAACCGAGCGCCGCTTGATGTTATAATTTACATATATAGCGGGGGAGTCTTTATTGATGCTGGATTATTTTAAAATTCAGTTCAGTTGGTAATTCGGGCAGCTGGGCTTACAATATTATGTGTTTTTCTTATATATATTTGGCTGTTTGTTCGACTGTGAAACGATGGTTTTTTATTTTGAGGGCACAAGCGTTTGGTCTTTGTGTGATGGCAATTTCAGACCATATTCAACTGATTGGATGAAGACCCTGGCTCCTGTAACACAGGTGTGCTGACCTATCGCAGGATTCAGGGCTTCACTTTGTTTTGACACATTTTTTTCGAATAATTTATCCTTATAATATAAACGCGAAAGTTTTCATGTATAGATGTTTATTACTCTTTCACGCAAGAACGGCTGAATGGATTTAGATGAAATTTGGCACACACATAGATTATAATCTAGATTAACACATAGGATACTTTTTATCCTGGTAATACGTTTTCGCGGGATAATTTCCGACTTCCAAGCGGGCGAAGCTGCGGGCGGAAGCTAGTTATAACATAAAATAACGCATTGTTTCCGCAAAGGGTTGGGTTGGGCCAGAGACGTATCTTTATTAACTGGGTCTACCAGTTATGTTTAAGACTCACGTAATAGGGGGCGAGCCTATTGCCATCAACTGGGAACAAACACAGACTACAGGTTGCAACTGTGAAGTTCCAGATAGAAAAACCCAAAAACACTTTGCTCGACCTGAGAATCGAACCCAGAACCTCATGGTCAACAGTTGCATTTACGACCACTATACCAACGAGACAGTCAGTCGGAATTTATTATATTAGTATAGCTGCCGCCCATGGCTTCGCCCCCGTGAAAGTCGGAAATTATCCCGCGGGAACGTACTAGTTACAGGGACAAAAAGGATCCTATATGCACTCAAAACGGTGAAGAAAAACATCTTGAGGAAACCGGCATGTCCTAGAACAAAAAATTCGAAGACATGTGACATCTACCAACCCGCACTGGGCCCGCGTGGTGGATTCCGGCCCAATCTCTCTCACCGAGAGGAGGCCTGTGTCCCAGCAGTGAGAACATTATAGGCTGATGATGATGATGTATTAATCTAGGTTATATAATCTATCTGTGTACCAAATTTCATCCAAATTCATTCAGTAGTTTTCGCAAGAAAGAGTAACAAATATCCATATAAACACACATACAAACTGTCGCGTTTATCATATTAGTAAGGATTATGATACTAGTCTTTGCCAGCGGCTTCGCTCGCGTGGAGCTCGGAAATTATCCCCCGAGAACGTACTACAGGGATAAAAGTAGCCTTTGTTTTAATACGTGAGGCAGTTTTTGCGAAACTCAACAAAAATTAGATTTAGGTACTTAGAAAAAACAAAATTTAAAGATTATTATGTGTACAGCTTTGTAAAAAAAATATTTGCATGGAATAAAAGGCTTTTTTTTATTTTATTTTATTTTATTTATTTATTTACAAACACTTGTAATATTGTTTATAAACCGCGCAAAACTGCCTCACGGATTTACGGATACAATCCTTCTAATACCTTTTACAAATGTGAATTTATAAAAGATATTATAAATAAGTCTAGGTTTCCTCACGATTATGTACTACTCTGAGAATCAGTGCGTTTTCTAATTTAAAAATACGTGTGGCACTCGGCGACTGCCGCGGTAAAGCTATTGCATAGCATTTTTTATCAATTTATGCAATTATAATTATTTATTTATGGGAGTCGGTTGGAGCGCTTTTTTACGTTTCTCTATGAAACTAAGCAACCTATCTCTTTCGTTCTTGTATTAAAATGATCAGGATAGACAAGGCTAGAAATGTTTCTTGGACTGATGCCAACGTCATAGTGTAATTTTTCGCGGTATTCATCGCAGAACATAGTACTTTGACAGTTGGTACGGCGCGGATCCGTGCTACTCGTTTTATCGATTGTGCTGAGTGTTTTTGAAGTGAAAGTGCATATTTCAAGCATGAATACGTGTGTAAAGTTAATCAACTTTCTATTTATGTATTAGTTGTAAGAAGTTTAGTATATTTACGCATATATTTTTCGGAAAAAATTCCACGAGGTGAAAAAATGGCCGCCATATAAAATCATAAAATATTTGAGGTGACTTTTCGTGTGCGTATTTGGTATGAAATGGCTAAAATATTGCTAAAACGGTAAGAAAATTTCATAAACTATCCATAAATATACGATGTTGTGAATGAAAATTCAGATAAAGCAGTCAAAATTGCAATTTTAACATGTCATTCCTCCGTTGCTATGCAACAGTCCGACCTGTTGCTACGGTCGGAGTGGGGGGTGTTAGATTATTTTCGTTACGGAATTTCTGGATTCGGTCTCCACGCTCAAGGCCCGCGATAGAAGCTATGCAATAGCTTAAAAAGTACATTCATCTTTGTTCGTTAGAGGTCTCTAAATGGGTTCCATAAGATATATAAGTTCTATAACACATTGTCCAAATCAATTCAAAAAAAAAATAATTTATTTCAGATAAACCTGCATGTGCACTTATGAAACGTCAGAAGCTAGGTGCACGGTTCCAAATTGTTGTTTCCTATGGAGAAGAGCCGGCAAGAAACTCGGTTACTCTTTTAAAATAATTGGCTTTACCAATATTTTCAAATTACAGAGATAAAATGTATGGGAGGACAGCGCAGGCCTGTCAATAAGTATCAGGTACTTAGACGAATACAGAATAGAAAATCGTCTACAAATCTAATCTAACCGTCTACGAGTCCAAAATTCAGTTCAAATTCATTTCGTTATTATATTTTTTCCGCATCGTGGGTGCGCTTACAAACATAAAACTCTCAATCATAAACACACACATACACACACAAAACTAATTTATCTAATATGCACACCGTAAAAACATTTCGATTCTTGCAAAAATTAAGCAAGTATTAAGCCAACATCGTACTTACATTCATCAAGAACGGCACGCCTGAATTGTAAAACGCTAAAACAAAACATATTAATATAAAGCATCTTCTAATAAAGCCATACTGAAACATTTAAACACCATACATAAACTATCGCCAGGCAAATTACATGACTTCCACTTTCCAAGTCGGTTAAGATCCGCAAGTTGGAACATAAAAAATTCATGCTGTATATCTCCTGCCAACATAGATTTTCACTCAATCCTGAGCCTTATCCTGTCGCAATAACGTCGATATTTCAATGGAGGTGGAATAACGAAATTTTGAAGGGGTGATTATACTGCTGATGATATTTGAACTTTAAGTCAATAAGTTGAAGGTGTAAATTCGAATGTAGGTGGTCTGGTTGGTAACAGTAGGTACCTACATTCACGGTGAATTACGTTTTCGGTATAGGTAGATAAGACCTTTTCGACCCGTTTGGATAGAATATAATTTTAGCTTACCCTCATTCTCTGAAACTTACTGGAGCAAAGTTTTTGATGATTTTGCAATAATTTTACGTAATTCTGTCAAATTCTTTGCCGCATTCAGGCGATCTCTTCCTTAACAAGAGGTTGCGTCTCAAATAACATTTATTAACTTATACAGGGGCTCGTGGCTAAGTAATACTAGCCTCACGGGACAAACAATCAGGTTAAGCTACGCTTGCCGCGGTTGGTCCCTGGATGGGTGACCATTTTTACATTACAAAACCCTTTCGTGCCTCGCAAAGCCGTTGGTCCCGGCTGTCATTCATAGATCTTTGACAGTCGTTACGGGTCGTCAGAAGCCCGAAAGTCTGACAACCAGTCTTACCAAGGGGTATCGTATTACCCAGTAACTGGGTTATGGAGGTCACATAGGTAGTCGCTCCATGTAAAATTCTGGTATTCAGCTGCATCCGGTTAGACCGGAAGCTGACCCCAACATAGTAGTTGGGAAAGAAATACGTCTGGCACTCGGAGAATGCCGTGGTAATGCACATAGCATTTTTATCAACTTATGCAATTATTAAATTATTTATTTATTTTTCATGTATGTTGTATTTTTTTTTTCTTTGATATTAATTCAAGTTACACTTTTTGAGCGTCGTGACTGATACATGAACGGACATGGTATAGTTTTGTCTCATTATTAATATTGTCTGTACGGAAACAGAATAATAAAATTGAAAACAAGAGCCAACAAAGATTCGTTTTTCTTGCTAATTTAACCTAACTTTGGGCGTGTTTAAATAATAAAAGAAGTGTAAGATCTCCAAAACTAAGTCGGTACCGACAAAGCTCAATTATCGAAAAGTTCAATAAACTTTATTGGTTTTTGATTTATGCAGTGGTTTTTCAGATAACCCGATCTTCCAAAAGACTTTTACAAATTTTTAACGTGCCCGTTTTACTATAACTGATCCTGCAGCTCACTCAATAATGTTGTGCGTGTAGACTAGCGTCTAACTGCTCATCACGGGTACTATCTCTGTCGGACACGAAGCCTGGTGAGACAGCGTGATTTTTAGCCAGAACCATCAGTGAGTTCGAGCCAGCGACTAGGTTCCCCTTATAAAAGAAAACAAAAAAGTAGGGAGCGATTACTTTAAAATGATTAAAAAGTAATATATGGGGATCACCGTTATACAGAGAAAAAGACAAAACATGCGCGTATTGATGTGATGTGAGTGTTTGTGTGTGCGAGTGTGCTAGTGAGGGTGTGTAAAGCATTGTTAGTTAACAACGCGTGTTTTAGTTAGCAATCCGTGACCATACACCATTACAACTCCTCACACACACTCCTACACACCCACCCACACTGCACACTTAGATATGCTTAGAAGGTGCTAGCATGACATCCTGTTTGTTTCTGATGCATATAAGTACAGTTATTAAATTGTAAATCCGTTATTGGCTGTAAGATTAGTTTATTTATTTTTAAGTGAAATTGTTAAAGAGCTGTGGATTTTGTGAATAAATAAATAAACGCTATCGGCCCGGTCACGACTTCGGTCTTAGCGGCGCGCGGCGCGGCAAGCGGGGCGGCGTCGGCAAGCGGTGCTTTTCGCACGCCACGTACCCTGAGTAGCGGTTAGCTGCAGCGGCCGCGGTGGACGTATTTACGGCCTGGCCACGGGGATCGGCGGGCGGTGCGAACGGCGGGGCGACAATTCGCGCGGCATCGTTTGCAGGCCACGGGGAGTCACGTTCGCCGCCGCGACCAGTAAGGAAGTCCGAGAGCGAAATGTTTTTATAAAAGTTATCTCGATATTGCTTAGAAAGTAATCGTTTTTTGGTTCAAGATATAATATTTTGAAGAGATTGTGGAGTATAAAGTTGAATGGGAATCGAGGTATAGAGAGAATTCCACAAGAAGTACGAGAAAATCTGGAATTTTGATTTTAATTTCTTCCCACAATCACTTCACTATATGTTTATATTTATGCTGTGGGTGGCCAGACTTCCAAATAGGTGGCGTTGCTAGTATTTCAGCAATAAAAGTCTCGGTGTTCTTTATTCGCGGCGAAAACAACTAAACTCGTTTGATCGCTGCCCTAGTCGCCGCGACTGCCGCTTGACGCCGTGGCTCGCGCCGACGCCGTACTGATTCATGTATTTGTTTCACTCGCCGGCCGCGCCGCCGGTCGCCCGTGCCATTCGCTTGGTACATTTCGCCGGTCGCCGCCCCGCGTGGCTTGATAAGTACATTTCTATGCGTTTGTTTCAGTCGCTAGACGCCTCGGCGGTCGCACCGCGCGAATTTTTGCTATGGCGAATGTCCCGTGGCCAGGCCGGTTGGTAGGCAAAACGTGCTCAAAATCATGGCGTTATCAAAATTATCCCCTCTCTGTTTAGAAAGCAGTACATTTTTAAAAGATATTCGTAATATGAGAGGAGTGCACGAACTGAATAAAGATCGGTATTTTTATGGCGAATTTGGTGACCAATACGAAGATTATAGAAAATTTCCAGATAAGTTTTATGAGTACACAAGAATGAGTGTGAAAACTTGAGACGAAACTACTGATATGTTAACTGTTTTGTTAATTAGGTATCTACCAACTGACAGAGAAAAAAAGAACGTTTTGACATCCATATAGGCGGTCGATTTAAAATTTCGTTAATAAATGTCACGGTATCCATTACCGCCACAAAATCGTCTAATTATTTTTGTTTCCAGCTATGCTACTGAGTCCGTCACTCCTACACCGCTGTCCGCGCCGATCTGTTTCGTGGCGTCGGCGTCGCACTCATTCACTTGTACATTTGTTTCTGCCGCTCCCCGCGCCGCGCGCCGCTGTAGCGATTCGCTCTGATATTACCGCGCGCGTTTTCGCTATGAGCGGCGTCTCGTGGCGTGCTTCAAACATTTTCATACTTTTGATCTTACCGCTCGCCGCCCCACGCTTAGCTGCCGCTCACAGCGGCAAGGTCGTGAACGGGCCGTATAAGCTTAGGGTGTGAGTTAGCTCTGCGACAGTGTCTGGGGACGGGAGAAGTCAAATACTGCTTCTACCATTAAAATAAACCTCTGTGTACCCTTCAAAGAATTCAGTTGGGATGTTATTATATTTACCTTATTAATATAGATTTCTGTACTTAAGTACATATTTAATTTCCTAATTATACTGTTAATAATTAAGTAATTAATACTCGTAGCAATGGAGTGAGCTTCAGGGAATTAAGGCTCGCCCACACAGAGGCGGATTTTTTTTAGCAATAGGGTGTTTTCCAATTTGATAAAAACTATTTTAATCTTAAGATTGGGGCGATATATTTAAAATAAAACTAAAAAATAAATTTATTTATATCCATTTTCTCCAATAAAACGATTAAAATCAACTTTCTTTTTCGTTGTTTTGAATTTTCCGCCAAAACGCTCCTTACGATGACTTTTTATCACGTGACATCGTGACGTTAGCTTTGTGTAAGCAGCACCAGTACAAATACTTAGTTTGGCGCAGTTTTAGAAGTATTTGTGCACAGAGGCACCGCACACCAGTGATTTCACTTTTTATCCATAAAAATCTTGTTAATTATAAACACGACACTCACTTGTTTACTTACTAACTACTTTAGTTTACACAAAGTTGACGTCACGTGATAAAAAGTCATCGTAAGGAGCGTTTTGGCGGTAAATTCAAAACAACGAAAAATTAATTTGGTTTCAATCATTTTTAATTGAGAAAATGGATATAAATCAATTTACTTTTATTTTTCTGTTACATATTTCGTCTCAACCTTCAAATTAGAATAGTTTTTAATACATTGGAAAATACCCTATTATTTGCTTGGTAACACTAATGGATCAATCTTGATTGTGTCTTCTTCAGTAGTAAGTCAGGGTTTTTTGTTTTTGTTTGTTAAATCATCAAATAACTTCTCCCGCTCTGGGTGGAACGGGATGGCGTGTCAGAATTTTACTGACTAAAACCCACCCGTGTTCCTTCAGTTTTCTGTGTGCCAGGAACCACGGTATCTCTTTCGAACAACCCGCACCCCTGCCAGAGTCACATCAAGGTGACTTTTTAGCGTGCCTACAGAGCGCTGTATACCCTAGCTAAATGTTGATTGGTCACCCTCAAACACGTCTATTCTCGCGCGATTTCATAGCGTTAAATTCACAGTATGGCGCGGTAAGTCGCATCTGTGCGGAGTTGTCTTTATAAATAAATTGACTCAACAAGTGATTTCTCGGAATCCAAAATTCAGAATACAAGAAACGGTATTTCATGAAAACTTGTAATACAACCTAATATAAAGCAATCTATGTTTAGTAACTAGTATTTGCCAGTGGCTTTGCCCGCGCAGAGGTCTGTGTATTCTTATACATAGGTATAAACCTAGGCTTCCTCTTGAATCCCTCTGGCTAAGAGGACACTTTTCGCGGGCTCGAAATCACTGGTGGGCCTGGCTAAAAATCACGCTGTCTCACCAGGCTTCGTATCCAACAGAGATAGTATCAGTGATGACCAGTTCGACGCTAGTCTACGCGCACAACGTTATTGAGTGAGATGCAGGAGCATTTATAGCAAAACATTCGCGAAAAAATTAAGAAAAGTTCTTCGGAAGATCGGGTTGTATGAAAAAACCACGACATAAATCAATGACCAATAAAGTTTATTGAACTTATCGATAATTGAACTTTGTCGGTACCGACTTGGTTTTGGAGATTTTACACTTCTTTTATTACTTAAACACGCCCAAAGTTAGGTTAAATTAGCACGAAAAACGAATCTTTGTTGGCTCATAACTTTTTAGTGAATTTTTATTTTAGAATTCTGTTTCCGTACAGACAATATTAATAATGAGACAAAACCATACTATGTTTAATTTTTGATGTACATAGTCAAACAGTGGAGTAAAACCCTCCCGAAGTTTGTATGGAAAAAATGTGGACAAGTTTCACCTTAGTTGCGTAGCTTAAAAGATCTAAGAGTATTAGCGTTTAGACACTAAAAACTACTTTGTTTTATACTATGTGAAGATAACCTCTAGAACATATCATCTACCTAGCCTTGTTCCAACTATGTTGGGGTCGGCTTCCAGTCTAACCGGATTCAGCTGAATACCAGTATTTTACATGGAGCGACTGCCTATTGGACCTCCACAACCCAGATGATGGGTAATTCAATACCCCTTGGTAAGACTAGTTGTCACTTTCGGGCTTCTGACGACCCGTAACGGCCAACCAACGGCTTAACATGCTTTCCGAGGCACAGAGGGGTATTGGTATGTAAAGATGGTCACCCATCCACGGACCAACCGCGGCAAGCGTAGCTTAACCTGATCGATCGACCCGTGCGGCTAATATAGAACTACCAGTCCAGTCCAGTCCAGTTGGATTTGAAAAAGTCTTTTAGCATTTGATAGACCAAATCTTGAAGAAGGCTTATAGGCCTATAAGCCTTCTTCAAGATTTGGTTTATCAACGTCGGTTTGCTAACGTCACGCCATAACGAATTAGGAGCCGAGCAAGATGATAAAAGCCAGAAAGAATGGTACGTGAAAACGAAGAAATAGCTCGGTTAGGCGATGCGATGCGACGCGTTGAGTCCGGGTTACAAAACATTTCTTAATGAGTCCGGAGAGCAAAACATTTCATGCTGAGTCCGGGGTACAAAACGTTTCATATCGAGTCCGGGGTACAAAATATTTTATATTGAGTCCGGAGTACAAAATATTTTATATTGAGTCCGGGGTACAAAATATTTTATATTGAGTCCGGGGTACAAAACGCTTCATATTGAGTCCGGGGTACAAAATATTTTATACTGAGTCCGGGGTACTAAACGTTTCATATCGAGTCCGGGGTACAAAATATTTTATATTGAGTCCGGGGTACAAAACGTTTCATATTGAGTCCGGGGTACAAAATATTTTATATTGAGTCCGGGGTACAAAACGTTTCATATTGAGTCCGTGGTACAAAATATTTTAAACTGAGTCCGGGGTACTAAACGTTTCATATCGAGTCCGGGGTACAAAATATTTTATATTGAGTCCGGGGTACAAAACGTTTCATATTGAGTCCGGGGTACAAAACATTTCATATTGAGTCCGGGGTACAAAACATTTCATATTGAGTCCGGGGTACAAAACGTTTCATGTTGAGTCCAGGGTACAAAATATTTTACATTGAGTCCGAGGTACAAAGCATTTCATAAGGACAAAGTCGTAGGCAGAAGCTAGTTATTAACATCTCCTTCATTTCAATGGAACATGCATATAATTTTATTTTAAACCGACTTCAAAAAGGAGGAGGTTATCAATTCGATATGTTTTTTTCGTATCATATGGTGCCGGAAGTAAAAGAATATCACCATCCCATTTCTTCCCGTGGGTGTCGTAGGAGGCGACTAAGGGACTTACTAGAGAATGGGCAGCAGCGTTCTCTATGCATTTTACCACCATACTGCGATCGCCAACCCGCCTGCCAAGCGTGGCGATTATGGCAAAGCCCCTCTTTTGGGGGAGGTCTATGTCCAGCAGTGGACGTCTTTCGGCTGAAATGATGATGATGATGTTTTTTTTTATGTATGTTCGGGCATAACTCCGTCATACACAGGGTATAACAGAAACCTTATTTCTATCCTTAACTTAATAATTCAAATTCAAATTCAAAATGTTAATTTACAAGAAAATACATTATTTACAAGGGAAGATCTTACAGCCTTAAAGTCACTGTATTCTGCCTGCAAGCAAGCACTAGATATAGAATAGAATCACTATACAAAGTTTCAGCTCAAAATAAAATACTCTAAGAATGTATACCAGATTTTCGGTTTCATGTAATCTTAACAAACGTGTCACCACACTACGTAGGTCAATAACTTTCCACGTTACTTGCCAATATCACGATAAATCTCTTCCCAGTGATGTGTTTATTTCAATTTGAAAAGTTCGGTATCTGGTCGCATTGTAGCTGTCAAGGTGTTATATAGGTACGCAATTTTATATAAATAAAAACTAAATAAATGTAGAGATAGGATTAAAAAACCCTTAGAATATCGTTTGATATCATCTAAAGAAGCCGTGCCCTTGGTATGTTATGTATATACCCTTTCCGTTACACGTTGTATAGGTAGATAGAGGTATTTGCAAATATATTTTTTGTTCGAAAGGAATTTATTCCGAAATTGTTGTTATTACTTAACTACAAGTTAGCCAAATGTGAAATATTTAACTTGTCCTTTAAAGCCTTATTGATCTTCCAATGATGAAAACTTTTTGAATGAATGAACCTCCAATATTTTTAAACAAAATGGGTGTAATTTGGTTGGGTTAAATACATATACGTTTTTAAACTGATATACAGAGGGGGGTTTGCGGCTAAGTAATAATAGCTGCACAAGTCGATCGTTCAAGTCGAGCTGCGCTTGCTGCGGTCTGTCCGAGGATGGGTGCCCATCTTTACATACCAAGATCCCTCCGTGCCTCGGAAAGCACGTTAAGCCGTTGGTCCCGGCTGTCATTTGTGGATCTTTGACAGTCGTTACGGGTCGTCAGAAGCACGAAAGTCTGACAACCAGTCTTACCAAGGGGTATCGTGTTACCCAGTAACTGGGTTGTGGAGGTCAGATAGGCAGTCGCTCCATGTAAAATACTGGTATTCAGTTGCATCCGGTTGGTCTGAAAGCTGACCCTAATATGATGCATATATAGGCAAATGTTGACACAGGGTAGCAGGGAAATCGGCGCGAAACCTGTCACCATCGATTTAGTCGTTTGCGATGAAAATAACTTTTTCAAAACAAGAAACAACCGACTTACTTTTCACTTTTTAGCTACAGTACCTACCCCACACCAAACTTGAAATTTCATCATCCTTGGGGTCAAAACAATGCATATTTATGCGATAGCAGCAATCGCGGTTGACTTGCTATAATTTTGAGAAGAGTTCCGTTATCTGTCTCGGAAACGCATCATCAGATCTATATGAAATTAAAATAGGACCATTTCGGAATAAACCCCTTTCGAACAAAGACAGAATTTTGCAAATCGGTCTATATAATGACGGAGTTATGCCCGAACCTCCACCTAACTTCTAATCGTTAAAAAGTTGTACCTTCCTTCATCAGCTCAGCGTCATGAGATGATGATGACCATACGCAAATGTCTCAATAACTTTAGAAAATATATGGGAAACTTTGTTTATCCCTATAACATTTGAGGGTTGCCCTCGATTTCCCTGGGATTCCAACATCAGATCCTGACTTGGTGCCAATGGAACCACCTCAGGAGTATACTCTTTCAAATAAAAAAGGAGTTTTGAGAATCGGTCCACAAATGGGGGAGAAATCTGTGAACATACATAAAAAAACATACAGTCGAATATAGAACCTCCTCATTTTTTGAAGTCAGTTAAAAACGATTTTTTTAAATTGCCAATTATAGGTACCCATCTTCATAATTTTTGACTTTCATAAGTTCCTGTATTCATGATTTGAGTTTGACTTTCAAACTAAAACAATTCACATAGAAAATCTCCTCCAAAAATAATTTATATATGTTCTCTTTCGCCACCGCCTATACACTCACGAAATTGAATTCCCTCTCAATCGATACACTGAACTAGGGAGGTGCTCTCTATCCCCTTAAATCGCTAGAGGGGCGCCCGATACCGGGGATTTGCTACATACCCCGGGATCTCTATAATAAGTGAAGATCTGTTTGTTGGTTTTTAGAGCTCAGCTTTGCTTTTTTTAATATAGTTAGTAAGTAAGTATTTATTTGCATAAAACATGGTATTAAAATAATTTACAATAAATATCTTACATGTTTTGCCAGAATTGTACTTAGCATGCATATGTTCACTTAATACTAACATGAGAATTTGTTATCCATAAATTCTTTAAGACTATAGAATTTTTTCAAGTTTAACCAGTCAAACAATTTTCCCTTAAATAATCTGGAGTTTAAGTTTTTTATGCTACTCGGTATGTTAATAGATATACTAACACAATTAAATAAGCAGCTTTTATTATATTTAGCAAGCTTGGGAAGATCATGCAGAACGAGTCTCTGTGGATCACGCCGGCTCCTTGGATTAATATCATTGGCTGATATAAACAGGTCTTTATGTTTATTAACGAACATACATATTTCCAATATATAAAGCGACGGCGTTACTCCTATGACGTAGCTTTTTACCTGTATTCGTTGAAGAATTGAGAAGATGTGTAGAGTGATAGGGGAACGACTAACCGGTCCAGCTTTTGGACTTATCAACTGCCTGCCTTTTCACAAATATGTTGGGGTCAGCTTCCAGTCTAACCGGATGCAGCTAAATATCATTATTTCACATGGAGCGACTGCCTATCTCATTATCCACAACGCTGTGTTTGGGTAATACGTCAGACTAGTTGTCAGAATTTCGGGCTTCTGACGACGTGTAACGACTGTCAAAGATCCACAAATGACAGCTGAGACCAACGGCTTAAAGTGCTTTCCGAGGCACGGAGGAGTCTTGGTATGTAAAGCTGGTCACCCATCGACGGACCAACTGCGGCAAGTGTTGCTTCACCTGATTGATCAACCGGCTGTAATGACTTAGCCACAAGCCCCACCAATATCTATCAATCCAGCCCCAGGAATGCTACTGACTTTTTCCTAATGAACGAAACCAATCATGCTTTGCCCGATCTGGGAATTGAACGAAGTACCTTCCTCCATCCTACAGTCACGTTTGCAACCATACAGATCAACAATTTAATCATTTTAAAATATCCCCATCCCAATACTATTCTTATAATTCTATTATGTTCTCAAAATCAAAAGTCATATATTCATACTAGGCTGAGAAACAGCACTTTTTGTACGTTAAAATTACATAAGACAGTCCCCCAAAACGCCCACCCTTCGACACTTCCTAGTGCTTTAGCTGGGAAGAAGAAGTGGCGCAACAAACTCCCAGCAGCACAGCTGTCTGTTCAGTCAGAAGAACTTCATCATTTCAGCCAAAAGACGTCCACTGCTGGGCATAGGCCTCCCCTGAAGCCCCCCTTGGTTTTGTCATAATCAACTCGCTTCGCAGGCGGGTTGGTGATCGCAGTGTGGTGGTAAAATGCATAGAGAACGCTGCTGCCCATTCTCTAGTAAGTCCCTTAGTCGCCTTCTACGACACCCACGGCGAGAGATCGGATAATGCTATTCTTTTACGTCCAGCACCACTCAGAACCACAGTTAGAAGAACTTGATTCGGTACAATAGTAAGTAATTTACAGAACGAAACACAAAACATTAAAATAAATGATTTTCCATATGTCAGCTAGCACACGCCAACAAAAGTATTGAAAACTATACTCAAGCAAAAATAAATAATGAAAACGTAAACAGAACTTAATACCCAAATAAAAGCCTCCAGGCAACGTCTGCTTACATACGCAAATACTGAATTATGCGCATCTTTGAAGTCTACCAAACTCCTTTGAACAGACTTCCCAAAGACTTTGACAATCCAGTTTTTTAGTCAGAATAGTCATAATCTAAAGAGACTTGACACAAATATTCAGTAGAATAAAAAATAGGTACAGCGTTTTTAGAACAAAAACAGCGACTGCCCGTTTTCACTAAACCTAGGTACTATTCAGGTTTTAATTGACACTCAAGAACTTCGACGTTTCGACGTGAACCTTCATTAAAAACCGCGTATTTCTGTGCAAATGAAATTGCAAATTCACCATAGTCGGGCACTTCTTGAATAAGACTTTCCTTGAAGAAATGGGAAAAACACGTCAAAGATATTTTGCTTGCCGTAAGTCAAAATGTATCGGGACAATCTATAGTAATATTATGAATAGGTAAAGTTTGTGAGTTTGTGGGGGTGATCTCTGGATCTACTAAACCAATTTCGATAATTAATTAATTCTTGTACCAATAGAAAGCCACGTTATTTTTGAGTATCATAGGTTATATATTGAAAAATGAAAAGATTTTTTCGTGGTAGTCGGATTTGCTAAGTAAGTCGGAGAAAAAACCGTCGAACGAAAACGTTCCTTACGAACGCTGCCTTAACGACGAGAGATATATGATTGAGTTCTAGAAAAAAATTGTAGAACTTGATAATGCCTACAAAAAAGTCAGTGACAGCATATGTCTAACTTTTATATTTAAGTCACAAAAATGATTTAAATCGTTAGGTCATGTTTATTGGTCATATTATCAACAATTATAAATTATTATCAAAACAAGTAAATTTATCGGCTCAAGTGTTTAAAACAAAAGACTTTTCCCTTTAACTGCCTACAATTTGGACGAATGGTTAAAGAGATAATACGACATAGATATGGAACCGCGACCGTGTCCTAATCAATTGAGTGATATAAAAATGTTTACCGCCCAACGAAGTGGGCACGGGTCAGCCAGTTTACAAATATTCCAACTAATATGTACATTTATATCTACATTATCATCAAATAAATGATTTATTTATTTCTTTCTTTCCTTCTTTTTTTCTTTCTTTATCTCGTGTCGACACGACTAGGCCGTTCATTAAGGCTGCCCTCTCAAAAAATTGTTGAAAACAGCATGTAGATGGAACCACTTTTCGTCGGCATTTACAAAGGAATTACATTTGAAAAAAAGAGTTCGTAATCTATATAATATGATAGGTCATTTGGTTTAGGTATAACTTTTCTATGAGTATCAAATAATAAGAAAAAAAAAACATCAAATCACCTCAAAATCGTTGACAAGAAACCATTTTACTCCTTCATTTTTTAACAAAAGTGTTAAAAAAAATGTCTACTGCTTTGCAATACAAATGAAAATGATTTAGTTTTGTTACTTTTTATAAATATGATTTTTTTTTTATAATAAATAAAAAATGCGACCGATTAAAGACTGTACGGCTACATCACCCCGCACACGCCCACAAATTTAGTGCGCCCAAATGCTGAAGGTCCTTGGCGTGTACACAATCCTTAAATGCCGATTGAGTGCCTAGGCCGACAGTTAATTGAACTAGAATCATTCAACGTTTAACACCTTGGCGTGTTGAAAATCAGCCCTTTGAAGATGACTGACCAAGACTCAGCCGAGTGATTCAAATTTAGTTCGGGTTTTTCCACTACGGCTCTAGTAGTCAACAAAACAAAGATGGCGTAAGCCGTGAATGCTAATTTTCGTTCTTGTTAATTTTAAGTGAAATTATTTATTTTAAAACATTTCACTATTACTATATAAATATGTATTAGTAAAAAATAGTCGTATATAATGACTTGGCTAGTTGTCGTTCAGCTATTTAGATGATTAGCGTCTGATGAACGGCCTAGGCGTCCAATTAGCTGAGTAAAGTTGTCGGGCAGTAACCCGCCAGACACGACAACCCATCTGGGTGTAGGTCAGGTATGACTCCACCAGGTACGAGCTATTCTCATTCAAATACTTATACGAAAGCAGACGAACCAATATATTTCGTAGAGAATTAGCCACTCAACAATTTGGACCTTTTTAACATGCTTTTTATTTTCAATTATTTTAAATATTTATTAGTTTCATCTGTATGTTTTTTTGTTTTAACCGACTCCTTTTTTGAACTTGATTTTGACCCACTTCAAACAGTCAGATTTCATTTAAAGTTTGTAGACTTATCAAGGACCGATGATAATTCTTTTTTTTTTTTTAAACAAAAAAAAAACACGTTTTTGTAGTTAGCAGAACTAAAAAATAGAAAATACATAAATAATAGTTTAAAAAACTAAAAAACACGCTTTAAAACCCAAAAGAAAAAGGTAGCAAATAATTTAATTCTATTAAAAAGCGTGGGTGCTTGATATTAATTGATTATGAAAAATACCTCAAAAAACACCCCACGTTTTTTAATATGTAGAATTAAATTATTTTCTACTTTTTAGGCGTGTTTTTTACTATACCTATTAGGCATTATTGTACCTCTGAGCAAATACCTCAGTACTCCCTTATTTGGACCTGTCCTTATCCCAAATTAACTAGGGATTGGCGCAACAAGTCTTCTTCTTCAATACATACCTATTTATCAGCCATTATCTCCGTAGTCACACCCTTTCTAACCATCATTCACACAGTCCATCCATCGTTTCTTTGGTCAGCCTTTACTCTTAAACAGACGCTCTTATAATCGTCATCTGACCAAGTGACCAGTCTACGCGGATGCAGCTTAGTACCAGTTTTTTTACACGGAATGACTGCTTATCTGACTTTCATACCGCAGACATTGGGCAACACAATATCCGTTGTTAAGGCGGTGATTTCTTGAAAACGCTCAAAAAGGTGGTTTTTTAAACCAGTGTATCTCTTTAACCGTAAATAATTTTGGAAGAAAAAAAATATATGATATTTTCAAGTCTTTTCTGCATACAGTGATGGAACTCAAAACATAATTAAACATACTTTAATGCATCAAAAAAATCATCAAAGTCACCTCTTAATTATCTTTAAAACCAGTTTATCCGTTCAATAACAATTATTATTGTAATTAAAAATATATTATTAAATTCCAGATGCCAAACTGCATCCAGTGATAGATCATTTTTTATCAAATAGTTTATATCTAATTTATACGATTTTATTTGCATTTTTACGACAATGCTTGCTCATGAAATGAGCAAGCATTGTCGTAAAAATGTCGTAAAAATTTTCGAATCATGTTTCGAATTTATCACAACAGATTTTAACCCGTATCGGATTGCAGTAAGAACTATCTCACAACGACAATGCGATGAGTACATTCAAAATTACCAGGGCCTTAAGACTGGCAGTCAGACTTTCGGTCTTCGTAACAACTGTCAAAGATCTACAAAAGACGAAGCGTTCCTTTAACGCGTACCAAAAAAGCAAAACGAAAGAAGTTTAACACAGAAAACTGTCATCTCATATCCGTATTCAAAACAAAAAGAAACCGCTCCGTTTGACGCGCCCGCGCCAATTCAATGCCCGCGTGTTTCCGCTGAATAAGCCAGTGTGCCTTTGAGAAAAAGATTCGCAGTGAAACATTAAAAAAACAAGAGCTTTTAGAAAAAGAAGCAAAACGAACGTCCTGGCACGCTTCGCCGCTCGGGAGCGGTGCGAGCCATGAGCGGGGAGCGAGCTTAAGGCCCTGATAATTTTGAATGTACTCGTCGTATTGTCGTTATGAGCGATAATAGTTCTTACTGCAATCCGATATGGGTTTAAATCTGTTGTAATAAATTCGAATAATAAATGAGCAAGCATTGTCGTAAAAATGCAAATAAAATCGTATAAAATTAGATATTAACTATTTGATAATAAATAATCCATCACTGGATGAAGTTTGGCATTTGGAATTTTATGGTATATTTTTAATTATAATAATAATTGTTATTGAAGGGATAAACTGGTTTTAATCAAGAGGTGACTTTGATGATTTTTTTGATGCATTAAATATTGGATATCCAAACTTTGTGTGTATATAAGATGTGCTTACGAAGTAAATTTTGGATTTAAAATGAATATGTTCTTAAGTACTTTTGTCAAGTAAAAATTATCTGTCACTCTATATTTTTCCTCTGAATATATTTCTTGCTACTGTCCATTTTTTCCAGTCGTTTCTTTTACCTTACAGGAGGGGCTTGTGGCTAAGTATCAATAGCTGCGCGGGTCGATCGATCAGGTTAAGCTACGCTTACCGCGGGTGATCCGTGGATGGGTGACCATCTTTACATACCAAGACCCCTCCGTGCCTCGGAAAGCACGTGAAGCCGTTGGTCCCGGCTGTCATTTGTGGATCTTTGACAGTCGTTACGGGTCGTCAGAAGCCCGAAAGTCTGACAACCAGTCTTACCAAGGGGTATCGTATTACCCAGTAACTGGGTTGTGGAGGTCAGATAGGCAGTCGCTCCATGTAAAATACTGGTATTCAGCTGCATCCGGTTAGACTGGAAGCCGACCCCAACATAGTTGGGAAAAGGCTAGGCAGGTGAGGCAGATGATGATAACGTAGAATTTTTTCATCGGTTATAAAAAACTGACACTCCGGGAGTGTTTCACTCTGTCGACACAGAACTGAAAACTTGACAATTACGCTTGTATTTTTTATCGTCAATACAGGATTTCACATTGGGTCCTTGGGTCCTGATTGCTCTCAGTAAAAAATGATAAACGGGTGATCGACTTTAGCCATTAAAGGTAACATGTTTGTTTGCACAGATTTTTACAAATACAAAGGGAAAGAAAGGGATAAAAGAATTAGAATTTCCTAATGAAGGACAGAGACTTTTCCAAAAGACATCAACGCTCGACTCATCCGTGTGCTCGTTCACCCATATATACACAGTATACATATAGCTCATAGAAAGCGTTCGGTGACGGTGACGTGAATTCCATGATTTTTGTTCACCCAAAAAGTGCTTAACGCGCCTAAAGAAGTTGTTACTTCAAAAATTGCTGTCTCATGTATTTTGACCGCATAGGTATTTCTCAACAGAACAGCAGATTTGTTTTTTATAAGTGACGAAAAATGTATACGCTAAGTCTAGAATATTTTTCTGAATTCATTTATACAGTTTGAGCCCAATAAAAAATCTTCCGGTATAATTAATAGCGGAGAAAACACAGTAGTCAGCACTGCCATACATATTTTATCCGCCAGCGTTGCTGCATTTCCGGTTGGAAGGGTCGATGCCGTTGTAGTTACTGGCACATGGGTCTCATCGTCATTATTTATCATTTATCAATGCCATTTGTATTGTAGGCAGTATACAATAGGCGGCGGTGACCACTTTTCAAACGACTTCTAAAAAGGAGTTTTTAAATTTTGTTGTAATTTTTTTTTTTGTTGCCTCAGAATTCCGTCATTTAAAAACCGACTTTTTTCTTAATCTTTTTTTTGAAAGAGTATACATATAGGGTTTTTTTTTTGGGTGGGAAATCATCAAATGACTTCTCCCGCTCTGGGTAGAGAGCAGGAGGGCGAGTCAGACTTTTACTGACTAAAACCCACCCGCGTTCCCTCAGTTGCCTGTGTGCCAGGGGCGACGGTATCTCTTTCAAACAACCCGCACCCCTGGCAGGCATCGGCCCTTGCGGACCCCTCGTCCACCCTGTGACGGGTCAGCACAGTGGCCCCGCCGCCTACCACTTTTCGGCCGCAGGGGATAGGGTGGCGGCCCCGTCCAGGCTACGGAAGGGAAGAGTGCTGCTCAGAAGCACCGGCACTCCTCCTCTGCCGCAGCCCGTAACCCTCAGACGCGATGCCTCCCATTCGACATCGCGGCCCACCTCAGTTGCGGTGCACCTCACCGCAACCTACTTTTTGGCCGCTACGTCAATGGCTTGAAGGCAAAAGCCCTGACGAGCGGCCCCACCTTTGGGTTCCTCTTCGCTTCACCGAGGCTGGGAGACCACGGTTACTGAGACCCCGCAACGACAATGCGGGAACCCACTCGTGGGGGATACTTATAGGGTGGTCCCCATAGAGCATAAAGGTGGTCCCATATAAATTTAGTCAAGTTCTGATGTGTGGTTTTTGAGTTAGCTTCAATAATTCGTATTTTATAAATGTAGTGTATGCTGAAGATGTTATAATAATAATTTCCTGTCACTGTTGTTTACTTAGCAACCGAAGGCATACGAATTTGTATGAGGTAACACAAGTAAAACGGAAAAAATAAAAAAATTGTCACAAAAAAAGAACCGACTCACACAAAAAACAACACAAAGTGAAAAATTTCGGAAGCCGGTGGCAAAAAACGAAAATACAAAAACAAAAACATTTACTTCCGAAAATAAAGTTATTTTTCAATTCATAGTGTTTTGTTTGAAAGTCGTTTGTTTTTTTTTTCCATCGAGTGAACAGTCTATAATTATATTTCCACACAATAATCATAAAGTTTGAAGAAGATCATAATTAATTACCAAGCATTCAACAAATAATAACAACCAACATTGTTTTCCGTTACTAGTTTATTATTAACGAGCTCATTCCCGTGATTTCGTTCGTATTATACAAAGTTCAGCACCCTATTTGACCTGCTTAAGCTCAGCGGGGTAATTGCGTAACGAACACAATAATAGGAACGGCTTTCATTTGAAAGTACAACAACATTCATTGCGTTTTTTACGTTGTTGAGCAGAAAAGTTTTTTAAACATATGAAGCATTACTTAAACTTAGTAATGTTGATTACTTACCTGTACAACCAAGTTCTTCTAACTTAACAGACAACTGTGCTGCTGGGGATTTTGTTACACCACTTCTTCTAGCACTAGGAAGTGGTGAAGGGCAGGCGTTTTGGGAGACTGTCTTATGTAATTTTGACGTTCAAAAAATGCTGATTCTCAGCCTAGTTAAAAAAAAATTACTGTTTATTTTGATTTTGAATGGATTTCTTCATAATTATTCAGATTCAATTAATCAGTTAGGGTACAGAACAGGCTAGTGCGATTAGGGTACAGATCAGGCAAGTGCAATTAGGGTACAGAACAGGCTAGTGCGATTAGGGTACAGATCAGGCTAGTGCAATTAGGGTACAGATCAGGCTAGTGTATTTAGGGTACAGATCAGGCTAGTGCAATTAGGGTACAGATCAGGCTAGTACAATTAAGGTACAGATCAGGCTAGTGCAAATAATAAACTTATTCATTCATCATAACGACACTACCGGTCATCGGAAGTCCAAAAGTCTGACAACTAGTCCGATTCCGTGGTATCGTATTACCCAGTAACTGGGTTGTGGAAGCCAGATACGCAGTCGCTCCATGTTAAACTAGTATTCAGCTACATGTGGTTAGACTGGAAGCCGATACCCACATAGTTGGAAATAGGCTAGGAAAATGATGCTGTTAGGAATACAGGTTGGCAGGCACATCGAAGCGAAATCAGTTACCAAGGATTCTGTATAATTCTAGACCCCTTGTGTTCAAATACTTCGTCAATTTTTTTTTTAAGCCGCCGATTTCAACATAAGTGCAATACCAACGCGGTCAAAATGTACCAAACATCATTTTTTTTTTGTCGTCACAGGTTGTGCGGCGATGTCCCTGAAACCCTGTACACAAACAATACAATGGCTATAAGTGTATTGACACACCTCTGCGACGAAAAAACAAAAAAAAAAATTCTTCCAATTCTCGTTTCCAAAATCGCTCACCGCTTACTTCTCAAACATTGCGACCCAAACTGAAATACTCGAGCAGGGTACAGAAAAGACAATATAATTGAAATTATCTTTAAGAGGGGACACCGAATCCGTCTGTTACACAATGATATGTATAACTATACTTCTTCATAATTTGTTTGTAGGACAAATGTAATTTAAATAAAGATGTTTTGGGTATCTTTGTTTCGCTACACAAAGGAAGATTCTTACAAATAGGACTGGGTTTTTTTGTGCGTTTGACTGCGGATTTTCGATCTATTTTGTTTGTTTTGTTTTGTTCAAAAAACTATTTTAATCGCCAAGCTATGCACTTACCTAGTGGTAGAAAAAGGCGCAAAAACTACCGTACTGCAAGGAAAAAAATATTTCTTGTATGGAGACCCCCTTTAATTTTTAACTTTATTTAATTTTTATTCTTTTTTGTAACAGTGACAATAGAAAAACACATTCTATGAATCCCTATAGACTTAGAGCCAAAAGGAAATATTATTTTAATAGATACGATTCACGCGATTCGGGCGAGTTAATTCGTACGAGACGACTAATAAGCGAAAATTCACGTTACCGAAAAAACAGTCTGAACTGAACTTGTGTTGTAAACTGAACGTTGCGCTATTGAAATAAGATCCCTAATCCCGAAGCATGATAACCCAGAATGTGTTGTACTTGTAGTTAGTTGAATGTTTAGATGTTCTAATAAGCCCACACTCCGGACGTAATAAAATCGCTGCGGAATTTTTCCGCGCATTCGATCTTCAACGCTCTGCTTACCGCCGACAGTTGGAAATCAAACATCGTATTTTTTCAACGAGCTGTGACTCAGTCACGCCGTTGGATTGTCAATGCTCGCATCAACACAGAGAGTCGAAAATGCAGTGCGCGAAATAATCCCGCCACGATTTTATGTTTAACTAAGTGTTGTTTCTTCATCTGATATAATATTCTAGTTGTTTGTCACTCAGGATGGGAAGAAATGCGACGCCCCGGACATAGCTGGGGGCAACACGGGATTTCTGTCCAAGGTACTAAAATCTTCATTAATTTATACTACCGTTTTCCGGACACGTCCGGTCTTTTAAATTAAAACAAGGCTGTCTATGGCCAATATACTTCCTTAAGAGGAAACGAGTCCATATTTTGTCCATACAAAACTTCGGGAGTATATTACTCCACTGTTTGACAATATATTTTCAAACATTTAACATGGTATGATTTTGTTTTATTATTAATATTTTCTGTGCGGAAACAGAATAGTATAATAAAGTTAAATTATAAAGTTATGAACAAACAAAGATTCGTTTTTGTTGCTAATTTAACCGCAACTTTGGGCGTGTTTATTGTTATAAAAGAAGTGTAAAATCTCAAATATCGAAAAGTTCAATTAACTTTAATGGTAATTGATTTATGCAATGTTTTTTTTTTTTTTTACAAAACTTGATCTTCAATAGGACTTTTCTTATTTTAATGCGCCTGTTTTACTATAAATTATCGTGCATCTCACTCAGTAATTTTCCCCGGGCGCGGTGCCGATGACACAGCGTGCTTTTAGCCACACCCACCAGTGAGTTCGAGCCCAAGACTAGTTTCCTCTTAAGTCTTCCATAACCCTCAATCTGCTGTTGTGAATTGTATACGGACCTTTTTGAGATCAAAAAAATCTATGCCAGACACCTAACATGTACTATCATCTGCCCGGACAGTTTGATATGACGTTACAAAAAAAAAAAAAAATCTGAGGCACTGAAACTATTATTAAATTAGTTTCTAGACAATTTTCCGGATATTTCAACACTTGTTTTTTTTTTAATAATAGTAAGTATGAAAAGAAATAAACGACATGATCATTAATGATAAAAACGTAAACAATACTTATGTAATACATGAATAATAAGGCTACATGCATAAATCCTGATCTACTTAACGAAATCTGCAATCTATTTGTCCCGGTCAATTACTGTCGCGGCAGAAAACACCGCTTATTGGCTGTTCCAGCTTGCCGTACTGTTGCACATTCCAAGTCACCTATTCCTCGGACATTAACTGCTGTTAACGCTCTCCTGAACTCGAATACAGAACTCGACATTTTTGCGAATGAATGGAAGATGATGCTGTCTGAATGTTTGAATTTTTGTGAGAAGAATGCATGACTGTTAAATAGATTGTACTGTATGAATATATTCACATGTTGAAATAGTGTAATTGGCTTCGGCCGTTCTATTTAAAATAAATAAAAAAATAAAAGGGCGTGCCTTAAAAAAATTGTACAACTAAAAAAATTGTTTAAATCTGCATTTGATAGAAGAAAAAAGGTTACCACGAGTAAGCAGTAAGGTTATAATTAAAACGTCTTTGTCAAGACTCTTGAAAACTCGCATTATGTGAGGAGGATAAGCATAAACGTCCTCCTGTCTGCTATTAACAACATAAAGATGTGGCGGCATCTACAACGCCACATGCGAACTACGCATCAATGACCTGACGTCACACAAATCCTGCATCACGCTATCAGAGTTTACCGTGCGATTGGTACCTATATACACCGTGACATTTTAGTCGTCTTACAACGGCAACTCACTTCATGTATTCAATGACTACAATATTAAAACTTTAAATTATAATATGTACAGGTATAAAAAAAGTCATAAGGAATCAAAAAATTACTACAATATAATAAAAATAAAAAAGTAACATACTATAAGTAATTAAAAAATTAAAATAGAATTAACTAAGACGCGTGACGTAGTTTGAAACACCCTGATATGGATATGGAATTAATGATGGAATGTAGGTAATGGTATAAGTAGGTATCTTCTACACTTTGATACGTAAACATTGTTAACAGGGTGTTTCCTAATTCTAAAGATAAGATAAGATTTTTTATTTGTTTAAACATGGTGTACGCACGGCTACACATCAAGCTATACATTTCCAATATAAGCTGATCTCGCATTGTATAAGATTTCCGTACAAAGCGAGATCAGCGTAAACTGGAAATGTATAGCTTGATGTGTAGCCGTGTGTACATGATACATTACATGCAAGATAACTATGAGATGAATAAAGTTCTAACATGTTCAACCGCATATAGTGGCGTACAAATTGGTAGGAAGAGGTGGTGCATAAACCGTGATAATATTAATTAAAAATTACATTGAAGACCTTGTGTAGGTACTTATTAAATCATCATTATTAATTAAAGATTGGGTATCATTACAATTCAAAAATAATATTTTTTAGATGCAATACAATGTCAAAGTAGTCAAAAAATATTTTATTAATATATTATGAAATAATTTCATAAAAATATCTATTACAAATAACAATTACTTATTCCAATATTTTTTTACCAAAAATTACAACACATTACAAAAATACAACATTTTCATCTCAATAACGAAGAAAATTATCCTCTTTCATAAACTCTACTATACTCTTTTAGTTAATAAACTCTTCAGTTTACTCTTTAGAGTAGATATTTTTAATATTTTCCATGATTTGGGCAGTTTATTAAAGAATTATTTTTTACTCTTTGAACCTATTATCATAATTAATAGTAATAATTTTTTTATCGCACCTAGAGGTATTTTATGTCAGAAACATTGAGTGCACCATCTTTCTAAGACGACTAAAATTTCACGTTGTATACAACGTCCCGACATAAACCGTGGGGCACCATGACCGTCCCTCGGCGCGTTGTGTTCCACACGCGCGCCGTCAAAGATGTCAGCAACCACTGGTGGGGTCCGCAAGGGCCGATGCCTGCCAGGGGTGCGGGTCTGTTCGAAAGAGATACCACAGCCCCTGGCATACGGGCTAATGAAGGAACACGGGTGGGTTTTAGTCAGTAAAAGTCTGACACGCCCTCCTGCTCTACTCAGCAGGAGAAGTCATTTGAAGATTTCCCACCCAAAAAAAAAAAAAAAATGACCACGACCGTCCCTTGCTCGTTGAAGTGCCAGCCCGCGCTGCAGCTGAGCATGCAGAGTTAAATTCCCCGAGATTTAATAATAATGAAAATGATTTCATCCAGCATGGCCCAACTTGCTGTCTCCCTATCAGTGATACTCTTATCCGAAGCCCGTAACCCACAGGGGGTGCCCGCAGCGTGCAGTCGCTTGTAATTTAAGTAGTTTTACGCCCCTAGCTAGGCTGCCCTCTCAAAAAATGGTTGAAAACAGCATGCAGATGAAACCACTTTTCGTCGGCATTTACAAAGAAATTACATTTAATAAAAACTTTTTTCAAAAAAATATCAACCGACTTCCAAAAAAACACTACAAAGTGCAAAATAACTTTAATTTCGGAAGTCGGTGACTTTGGACGTGTAGGTATTTTAATTCTTTGTCACCGCCTTCCGAAACTAAAGTTATTTTGCACTTTGTAGTGTTTTTTTGGAAGTCGGTTGATATTTTTTTGAAAAAAGTTTTTATTTTTCACTTTTTAGTTACCTACGCCACACCAATTCGAAATTTCATCATCCTCAGGGTCAAAACAATGCATATTTATGCGATAGCCGCATTCGCGGTTGATTTGCTGTAAAGTTTTGAAGAGTTCCGTTGTCTGTCTCCAAAACGCATCATCAGATCTATATGAAATTTATATGGGACCATTTCGGAACAAACCCCTTTCGAACAAAAAAATAATTTTGCAAATCCGTCTATATACGACGGAGTTATGCCTGAACATACATAAAAAAAAATATATAAACATGTCGAATTGATAACCTCCTTCTTTTTGAAGTCGGTTAAAAAAAAAATAGTTAGTAATCTACATAATATGATACGTCATTTGGTTTAGGCATAACTTTTCTATGGGTATCAAATAATAAGAAAAAAAAACACCAAATCACCTCCAAATCGTTGAGATGAAACCATTTTACTCCTTCATTTTTTAACAAAAGAGTTGAAAAAATGTCTACTGCTTCGCAATACAAAGGAAAATGATTTGATTTTGTTACTTTTTACAAATATGTATTATTTTTGTTATAATAAATTAAAATGCGACCGATTAAAGACTGCACGGCTACATCACCCCGCAGTCGCCCGCAAATTTAGTGCGCCCAAATGCTGAAGGTCTTTGGCGTGGATACAAGCCTTAAAGGAAGGTCCGGTTAAGTAGTCACGGCCTCTCAAGGTCAACTACGAGATGCCATACACAAAAATGAACCGTCACAGGATCCTATATACCTTTTCCATAGGGTATAAGTGAACTTTATACCCTATTCCTTGTAGATATATCTATACGGCAATTACCAGCTATTGAGCCGAATCTTGTCGACATTTTTTCCATACAAACTTCGGGAGAGTATTACTCCATTGTTCGACAATGTACATCAAAAATTAAACATGGTATGGTTTTGCCTCATTATTAATATTGTCTGTACGGAAACAGAATACTAAAATAAAAAGCCATTAAAAAGTTATGAGCCAACAAAGATTGGTTATTCTTGCTAATTTAACCTAACTTTGAGCGTGTTTCAGTAATAAAAGAAGTGTGAAATCTCCAAAACCAAGTCGGTGCCGAAAAAGCTCAATCATCGAAAAGGTTAATAAACTTTATTGGTCATTGATTTATGCAGTGGTTTTGTCATAAAACCCGATCTTCCGAAGGAATTTTCTTAATTTTTTACGCTCCTGTTTTACTATAACTGATCCTGCATCTCACTCAATAACGTTGTGCGTGGAGACTAGCGTCTAACTGCTCATCACTGATATTACCTCTATCGGACACGAAGCCTGGTGAGACAGCGTGCTTTTTAGCCAGGCCCACCAGTGAGTTCGAGCCCACGAATTGATTCCCCTTATGCCTGAATGATAACATACCACGACTGATACCGTAACACACTACCATGGTTACTGACAAATGCAAGCACTAATTGGACAGGTCCACTCAATCTGTGTGGTTCTTTCCTCAAAAGACCATTTCAGACACCAGTCCACATGGTCTTCACATGATCTACAAAATACAAAATTTATTTATTTGCAACCAAGAATGCACACAAGTTGTAGATTTCCCTGGCTCCTGCGCTAGTTATATACTGTGTTGCAGGAGCCAGTGTCCTCCCGTAAAACATACACACAGTGTTAATGACAACACAAAAAGTAAAGAAAAAAAGAACAAAGCAAACAAAAAAAAATACAATGAACATACTACCTTGAGAAAAAAAAAATTATAATCACAAAACCATAAGCCCAGGCTAAAAAAATAAAGATAATTATAATAAAACAAACATGACAATATTTTTTTCCAAAAAATAAAACAATATTTTAAACATTGAAAAACAATTAAAAAAAAGAATATATTAACAATGAGAGAAAAACATGGACGTTTTTCTAATTAATTTACAATATTCAAGACTGTGCGCGCGCGCGCGCGTGTGTGTGTGTGTGTGTGTGTGTGTGTGTGTGTGTGTGTGAGGGGGTGTGTTTGTGTGTGTGCGTGCGTGTGTGTGCGTGTGTTTGTGTGTGTATGCATGTGACTTTGCATGCTCAATTTGTCTGTTTCTATAAGAAATGTCTTGTTTGTAACACCCCAAGCGCAAATGCAATATCTAACTATACATTCACATAATGTTTGATACGTATGAAGTAAGAGCACTTTTTCTGCAACATTACGTAGATTTTTGAAAATATAAATCATTTTCCTAATCCTGACCAAGATTATGTCTGGACTTTAAAAGAGACTGTGACCTCTGAATTTGTTTCGGCTTTTCCGCTCTTTCTTGTCAGATAGGAAACGCCGGCTTTATCTAGTTTTTGAAGTATGATTGACGTGTGAAAGTATTTTGTGCAAAACCTAATTACAGACATAAATAAATTTTTCAAAGGCTTTCATTTTAACCACTCAACTGTTGCTGAGCAAACAGTATTTTCGCACATCTAAAGCAATTAATTAGCAATATCCTTCAGATTATGATTGAAAGTGTATTACGAAATTAAGGTGCAGGTCAGACAGGAAGCCGACCATCAACAAAGTTGGGAAAAGGCTAGCCTAATACAATAAATAGGTTCTAGGGGCCGAAAGTTCAGCGAACAACTTTGGATCAGCGAAGGGTTATCTTTCGATGCCGAATATGTCGTCAGGGTAGTCCCGTAAAAAATAAATATTTAAAGAATTATATACCTCATCATCATCATCATTATTTCAGCCGAAAAGACGTCCACTGTTGGACATAGGACTCCCCCAAGCTCCGCCACTTCGACTGATTCTGTGCTTCCCGCGTCCAGCGGACTGCTGCGGCCCTCACGAGATCATCGGTCCACCTTGTGGGAGGCCTTCCAACTTTACGTCTTCCGTATTAAATACCAACTTACATAAAATTTACAAATTCTTTTTTTTTATCTCGAAATGCTATTTTGGAACCGGATAACGTACATTGTTGGAAAAATATAGCCAAAGATCTCTTCACTCTTCAGTGCTGACAGCCGAAAAGATAAAAGATTCCTTTAAAAAAAAGATTGAGTTGAAAACTTTTTTATCTTGACGCGACTAATCTGCAGAACGTAATGGTTTTTCTTGGCGTTAAATGTTACAAACTTTCTTTTAGATAAAAATTTTGAATTCATTGCGTGGTGTCTGGGTTTGTGCCGAGTGATGACAACAGGCTTGCTACCTTTTTAACCGACTTCAAAAATGGAGGCAGTTATATGTTCGACTGTATGTTTTTTTTGTTGAAAGAAAGAGTATTTATTGTGACTGTTTTTTATGTATGTTCCCCGATTTCTCACCCATTTGTGGACCGATTCTGAAAATGCTTTTTTTTATTTGAAAGAATATACTCCTAGGGTGGTCCAAGTCAGGATCTGATGATGGAATCCCAGGGAAATCGAGGGCAAACCTCAAATTTGATAGGTATTAACAATGTTTTTCATATATTTTCCAAAGTTATTTAGACATTTGCGCATGGTCATCATCATCTCATGACGCTGAGCTGATGAAGGAAGGTACAAGGTACTCTTTAACGGTTAGGAGTTAGGTGGAGGTTTGGGCATAACTCCGTCATATACCTACTTATAAACCAATTTGCAAAATTATTTTGTTGTTCGAAAGGGGTTTATTCCGGAATGGTCCTATTTAAATTTAATATAGATCTGATGATGCGTTTCGGAGACAGACAACGGAACTCTTCAAAAAATTACAGCAAATCAACCGCGATTGCTGATATCGCATAAATATGCATTGTTTTGATCTCAAGGATGATGAAATTTCGAATTGGTGTGGGGTAGGTAGATACTATAACTAAAAAGTGAAAAATAACACTTTTTCTAAAAAAATAAAACAACCGACTTCCGGGAAAACACTACATAGTGATAAATACTTTAATTTCGGAAGGCAGTGACAAGAAATTACTAAAATACATATCAAAAGTCACCGACTTCCGAAATTAAAGTTATTTTTCACTTTGTAGTGTTTCAGAATAACTAATTATAAAGAGGAAAGATTTGATTGTTTGTTTCTTTGTTTGTTTGCATTGAATAGGCTCCGAAATTACTGAACCGATTTGAAAAATTATTTCACTGTTGGGAAGCTACACTATCCCCGGGTGACATAGGCTATATTTTATCCCCGTATTCCCACGGGAACGGGGACTACGCGGGTGAAACCGCGGAGCGCTGCTAGTGAAATCATAAATTCTACGACACATACAGGATGTAAAAAGACACATAACGAAGCCAGGTACATAAAACGAGGCAACATAATGCAAAAATAATTTCTGGAAAACGACTTTTATTTTTGGTGTGACAATACGACTGAAGCATGCGTGCATGCCATCTGCAGGTCAGCTCAAAGCTGCTAACTCTTTCTTCAAAAAATAAATTAAAAATTTAAAAAACCCCCGACCCAAACAAAAACTCAAAAAAGTAAAAAATAATATTTATAGGCCTTTTAATTTTAACGTAATATTTTGATCAGGGCATTGTCAACTCGGGGGACGGCTAGGCCTCTGTTTGGCGTTTTCATTGACCGTCCCCTGACTTGACAATGCCCTGATCAAAATATTACGTTAAAATTAAAAGGCCTATAAATATTATTTTTTACTTTTTTGAGTTTTTGTTTGGCTCGGGGGTTTTTTAAATTTTTAATTTAATTTTTATTTCTTGCTTTTTAAACTTAATGTCTTCCTTAAATCACCATTTATCTATAATCTATTCATTGAGACCTTTTCAATGAGCCCAAACACGATACTTCTGCTGTTTGTTGGTGAATAACTTTGGTTTCCTGGAAATTCCAGGTGTTTCTCCAGCATCAGTTCAAGGTTATTGTATTCGTCTAATATCATTGAAGTAATAGAATCCCAAATTTGGAGTTGATCAGAGGCTAAAATCCGTTTTTCAACCAGAAAAGAGCTGATAATCTTCAAACGGCTGAACCGATTTTGATTAAACATGTCTAAGAACACTCCCGACTAATACACCTTTCAAACAAAAAAAACTAAATCAAAATCGGTTCATCCGTTCGGGAGCTACGTTGCCTCAGACAGACACACACACACACACACAGACACGTCAAACTTATAACACCCCGTCGTTTTTGCGTCGGGGGTTAAAAATAGCCTTCCACACCTGGCCCTGCATTGTTAGACTCATAAAATATCCAAATAATATAATGTTTGGACTTTAAAAAAGACCATGACCTCTGAATTTGTTTCGGCAGTTCTTTCCAGGGATCCAGGCTAGAAAATGCCGGCGCCATCTTGTTTTAAAATATTGACGTGTAAAAGTGTCTTATAAAATCAACTTACTTACTTAAATGATCATTTTATGTCACTTTTAAATACGACCACGCTTTTTTAATACACACTGTATAGAAGTTACGATACCTAACGTACCCAGTACGTATCAAAACTTCTGCGTAACTTTTTGTATGTCTTAGCTATAAAGAAAAACGCCCGTCGAATGCTAACATGAAACAAAACTTATAACATAATCATTATTTCATGAAGTCTTCAACAAAATAATAGTATATTTAAAGTCGTTTACAAAAACACATCTGTAACAATCAGCCATCAAACTCGAAGGTTATAAAAACCTAAACTTTTAAACTGCTATAAAAAAATAAACGTGCAAACGGCCGAACTTCAGTATTTTGTTAAAGCGCTAATATTTTATGCAAAATGAGGAAATTTCCTAACAGCTCCCAAGGCCGCCATCTTGTTTTCACGATTTTTGACGTCATAAACAGCGTTGATAAACGAGAGTTGTCTCAGAGCTACGATAGATGGCGCTTTTATAAATTTTGCCAATTCTAAAGAAACTGAGTTGTTAACTTTTTAAGGTTATATTTATGCCTTGTCATAAAGATTACTTAAAAATTTACATTTTACTTTTTTATAATAAACCAGAGGCATCTCAGATGCGTTAACATTCTGACAAAAGCCAAAATGTCTCATATGTCTGTAATTATAGCGGCACCCATCATTTGCCTGCCCGGGTGTTTCCACTGCGAAGATGTCCAGGCCATGGTACGGAACGAGAGTGCATGGGTAGCCGTCACCTCCTTCAGCGAAGCAGTAATGCTCGCGAAGAGGGAGGCGGCGCACGTGAGGGAGAGGCAGTCTATGCGCCCTCACGGCCCTAGCCACCGCAGGAGACGCCTTGGGCGTCGGGAATCCCAGGCTGATTTCCGGCCACCGTAGGCATGAGCTTGCGGACGGCGAGTAATGGGTAGCTCGCTGTCCGGTAAGGACCACGCCCAAGTCGACGGCTCGTTGTGTTGTCTAAAGAGATGTCAGCACAAACCGATGGGGCCCGCAAGGGCCGATGCCTGCCAGGGGTGCGGGTTTGTTCGAAAGTTATACCACAGCCCCTGGCATACAGGCTAATAAGGGAACACGGGTGGGTTTTAGTCAGTAAAAGTCTGACACGCCCTCCTGCTCCACCCAGAGCGGGAGAAGTTATTTGATGATTTCCAAACAAAAAAGAAAAAAACCCATCATTTGCCTAGCCTTTTCCCAACTATATTGGGGTTGGCGTCTAGTCTAACCGTATGCAGCTTAATACCAGTATTTTACATGGAGCGACTGCCTATCTGAAGTCCACAACCCAGTAACTGGGTAAAACGAAAACCCCTTGATAATAAGACTGGTTTATCAGACTTGACCCGTAACGCCTGCCAAAAATCTACAAGTGACAGCCGGGATGGCTTAACGTGCTTTCCAAGGCACGGAGGGGTCTTGATATGTAAAGATGGTCACCCATCCAAAGACAGATCGCGGCAAGCGTAGCTTCACCTAATCGATCGACCCGTGCCTCTAGCTACAAGCCCCTTATACTGACATACATACCTTTTAAATAGGAACATGGTAACCTTGCCTGGCGGCCTTCAAATGGCCTTCAAATACGACATTTAAGAGTCTCAAGTTTAGAAGATTACGCTTGAGAAGAGTTGAAAAGATAATCCGTTCCTTTAGATACAAATCTTTTGAATTAAAATTCAAATTCAAATTCAAATTCAAAATTATTTATTTGTGACACATAGGTAAAATGTTGTGGTACATGATGTTATAAAATAAAAGTTGTATCACTATGCGCTGCCTTGCAAGGCGTACAAATATGGTCTACACTACACAATAGTAGTTGTACATGTAGGGAGTATAGCTTATACTATAAAACATTGCTAAGCAACCGTTTTTTTTTTTTTTTTTTTTTAAGAATAACATAAAACAATATAAATGAACTTAACAATTAATAGCTAGCTAAACTTATTAACTAAAGTAACTATTTAACAAATAATAAATTTGAGCATAAGGCATCACGGTTTTTATTTTTCTTCTAAATATTCATTAATGGTGTAATATGCTTTCTGTATTAGGAACTTATGGAGTGTTTTCCTGAAAGTATTTATGTCTTTTGAAGATTTTATAGGTTTTGGTAGTTTATTAAATATTTTTGGAGCCATTCCTAGGAAACTTTTTGAGAAGAGGGCTGTTTGGTGGGTTTTTGATTTAAGCGCACCTTGATGGCGTTTGGTGGAAAGGGTTTCGAATTTGTTAAAGTTATTTCTGATAAACATGGCAACTTCATAAATGTATAGTGACGGAAATGTTAATAATTTTAAATTAATAAAAAATGGTTTGCAACTATCAGTGTTTTGGATCATGCATACTGCTCGAAGACACTTTTTTTGGGCTTTAAAGGCCAATTCCCTATCCGTAGAATTACCCCAGAATATAACGCCGTATCGCAGTGTGGTGGATACGTATGCGTGGTATGCGGTAAGAACTGTGTTGCGATTGGTGACCTTACTTAAATTGTGTAAGGCATAGCAATATTGATTTAGTTTTTTTACTATATGATCTATATGTGTTTTCCATGTCATGTGCTGATCTAACCAAAGGCCTAGGAATTTTGTGTTTTCAATTTTAGCAATCGTATTATCATTGTATTGAACATTTGTATTATTAGAGTTAGTTCGCTGGTTAAAATTCATTATATGGGTTTTTCCTAAATTAATTTTCAAGTTATTATCGATTAGCCATTCAATAATTAAGTTTAAACTATTATTTATTTCATTTTCATATGTTTCTAAGCTTTTTCCTATAAATATTGTAGTACAGTCATCTGCAAATAGAGTCATAGGATGTTTTATGGTTCTAGGAATATCATTTATATAACATAGGAATAACAACGGACCAAGTACACTCCCCTGGGGTACGCCATAATTTATAAATCTTTGTTTAGAAAAGTAGGTTTTTTCTGTTCTAGTTCTTTGACATATTTTTTCTATTTTAGTGATTTGTTTTCTGTTGACTAGGTAGGACTTAATTAATTCTAGGACATTGCCCCTAACTCCAAATTTACCCAGTTTTATGAGAAGGATTCTGTGATCTACAAAATCGAATGCCTTCGTCATGTCCATGAATAGAGCTGTTACTGGGATTTTTTTGTCCATATTTGAAATAATTTCATTTATTAATTCATAGATTGCCATATTTATATTTTTATGCTTTCGAAAACCGTACTGTTCTTTAGTTAGAATATTGTTTTTTTCTAAGAAAGAATAAAGACTATTATAAATTACTTTTTCGAATATTTTAGAAAACACTGGGACGAGTGCAATAGGCCTATAATTTTTCATATTTTTTGGATCATCCTTTTTATAAAGAGGTTTGATTATGGATAATTTTAGGTCTTCAGGGAATTTACCTCTATCTATACAAAGGTTTATTATATAACTAAGCACTGGTGAAATTTCAGTAACTACGTTTTTGATTGCATGTGTAACAATGTCGTCATAGCCGGCACTATTTGTATTTTTTAGAGCAATAATAATTTTATGTATCTCATGTGAAATAGTTGGTGCTAAGAACATTGACTTAGGGTTTGAATCCACCAAAGTCGATTTATAACCGGTGTTGTGGTTATGATTATTAATTGGATGAACTTGGTCAATGAAATAATTATTAAATAATTCAGCAATCTCATTCGGTTTTGTAGTGCATTTAGTATTATCTGTTAGTATTTTAGAAGGGTGTTCTTTTGGGTAGTTAGATTTTGTTGAGTTTATTACTCTCCAAGTGGCTTTAACCTTGTTGTCAGCATTATTAATAAAGTAGCTGTTTTGCGTTTTTTGTGTCAATTTGATAATTCGTTTTAGACGTTCAGTGTATGTATTAAATCTTTTTTTATTCGTTTTATTTGGTTGGCGTCTTAATTGCCATAACATTTCACGCTTACGCTTACAACATAGTTTTATGCCTTTAGTTATCCATTTCGGAGTTTTGGAGGACAGATTTTTAATTCTCACTACGGGGAAGCAAAGGTCATAGAATAATTTAAACAAGCTATTAAATTCATGGAATGCATTATCTGGATCTGTACAGTTGTAAACATCACTGAAACTAAGGCTTTGAAGAGCATTCCTAAATTTAAGCATATTTTCTTGACGAAAATCTCGACTGAAAGTATGCCAATGTGTAATGGTACAAGTTTTTTTAACAGGGCATTTAATGATTTGAGCGGTATGGTCGGATATAACCAATTCAATCACTTCACTAGTGCTGCCTCTTATATTGTGTATTATATTATCGATACAGGTACCACTATCTAGTCGGGTTGGCTGACGAACACTTAATTTCATACGGTAGTTATTAAGAAGATTTTCAAGTTGTGTAGATAATTTCGTCTTTTTTAAAATATCAATATTAAAGTCTCCACAAATCAAAACTTTCTTTTTGTTATTATAACATAACTTATTTAGTATACCTTCAAACTGGTAGAAAAAGGAGTTTAGGGTATCAATTTTAAATTTGGGGGATCTATAAATACATACAACAGTTATATGATGATCAATCAATTCGATAGCACAACATTCTAAAACATTAGGACAGCAGTATTCTTTTAAATTGAGTATTTTATATTTGTGTTTATTGTTTACTAGAATACATGAACCACCTCTTCGATTGTTTCTAACGTAATGGGTTGCAAGTCTGTAATTTGGAATATGTAAATGTATGTTATCACCTTCTTTCATATTGTGTTCTGTTACACAAAGCACATCCACCAATTTGTTATTACAAGCAAGTTCGTGAAGGTGTAAGCTCAACAGGTCTGATTTACTTATCAAGCCATTCGTGTTTTGATGTAATACATTTATGTGTTTATACAAGAAAAAAATTATTATTATTTTCAATTTTAGGGGTAACAATATTAACATTATTAGGAGATAAGTTATTGATATCTGACAAATTACTGATATCAGGGTTTGAGAGCATGTCAGCATATAAAGGAATATCAAGAGAATTTGAATGAACAATATATTGAAGGTTTCTAAACATATTTTTTATCCCATTATTATTTATTGTACCAGTATGCTTTGAAAACATGGTACTGTCGTACTTTAGGTCAAGATTGGAGTCAAATAGTAACGCGTAGTTGTGACTTTGTAAGTCAAGGTACAGTAAATTATTAAACATTTCTAACCTTCCATTGTACATTATAGTAGAATTGTAACTGAATTTAAAAGTAGGTAAACATAGTATTATATTAGTGTTTTGCAGAGGCATTAGTGTCTCTCGTATGTTAAAAATCAAATCTAAATAATTATCGGTTCTACGAAAGTCTTCCTCACCTATGAGAATAATACAATAATCATTCATCGTAAAATCAAGAAGTTTTAAGTTGGTGTTACTAATGAGTTCCTTTACTCCGCCATATGGTGTAAGGTAGTGACACAATTGATAGTTCGGAAACGTATCTTCAGCCACAGACAATATTTTATTTACCTTATCGCTACTTAAAATACATATTTTCTTTCTTTGTTCCTGAGGTACCTTGTTTATACTTTGTTCGGTAATCTGTGAAGAGATGCAATTTGGCGCTATTTGGGTGGAAGTATCCAAAATTGGTGTTTTAATTGCTTTAGTGTTAGATGAATATAGTTTCTTCTTAGATGAATGCGATTTTCTGTTAGGAGTAGATTGTTTAGTATTTCGAGTCTCAATATCACACAATAGTTTTGGTGCCTGTTCAAGTTTAAACTTATTTTTTTATTAACTAAATGTATAAAAGCTCCTTATATATTTTAAAACTCTACCTAACTACGAGTATACTACATTATTTTTAGTATATGCTAAACCTGAATATATGTACTCGTAGTTCTGAATCGATTCCAATCATTTTTACACCATGTTATATTTTTTCCCAAAAAATTTTTGGCAATTGTGATGAAAAATGTTATCACCAGTTAATTACAATACAATCACCGTACGGTTAGGTAACTACTGCCTAATTATTATCAATGAGCACAATACGACGCTGGACGCGTGGTGACCATGTTTATGTCGACAACCAGGTAACATAACAAGCTTATAACTTTGTGATTTTTCATGATACAGTTTAGAAATTTTGTACCTACATAGATTCTTTTCATTTAAATAGACACGTGTTCCGGGTATCGCATACACCTTAAAAACTTTTTCCGAAAAAAAAAAAAAATCAACCGAAAAACACTACAAAATAACTTTAAATTTCGGAAGTCGGTGACTTTGGATATATATTTTATTGATTTTATTAAAGGGTATCTGTGACGTTGTACTGTTTGCTGATGATACCTCTCTTATCTTTAAAGTAGATAGGAATAGACAAGATTTTGACGACGTAAATAGTGCACTCGCAATGGTTACGGATTGGTTTACCACGAATAATTTAGTTCTCAATGCTAAGAAAACTAAATGTATAAAGTTCGCTTTGCCGAATGTAAAAAATCTGGGACCCAACATTGTCTTAGAAAATGAGGTGCTTGAAACTGTAGACTCGGCAGTTTTTCTGGGCATAACAGTAGATGCCAAACTTCAGTGGGGATCACACATATCAAGCCTAGCGGGAAGGCTCAGTTCGGCTGCCTACGCCGCGCCGTCAGGAAAGTAAGACAATACACTGACGTTGATACAGCTCGGTTAGTCTATTTTAGTTATTTTCATAGCGTTATGTCCTACGGCATTCTGCTGTTAGTCCAGGGTCGATAATTTTTAAAACCAAAAAAAATCATAATAGGATGAAACCCATTAGAAAAGGAGGGAAATATGATAAAAATGAAAGGAAAAATAATTTACGGGCGATCTGAGGTTGGGAAGGGGATGGGGGTGAGTTTTTAAGGGTAAAAAACGGTTTTTCTCGATTTCCGGCAAAACTAAAAGTCCTATCGAAAAAAGTCAAATGGAAAAGTTGTAGATAATAAAAAGATCTAAAACTTTTGTGTTTACACTTTTTTCACATAACCTCAAAATTTATGTGAAAAATTCAAAAAACCAAGTTTTTGGTTTTTTATTTTTATCTTTTACAATTTTTTTTTTTTTTTAACGAAATTTTGTGAAAACTTACCTTTTTATGTCCCAAATACGCTGTAATTTATTTAATTAAAAATATTTATTTTTTCACCTTATTTTGAATTAATATCGAAAAAACACCCTAATTTTCAATCGAAAATTCACCCGTCAAAATATCAGCTTTTTTCAAAAAGTTGGTGTGGTTTCTGTTCGTTGAAATCTCTACTTTCCGATGGTGAAAAAAAATATATATGTTACTATGGTAAATCTTCTCAGAAAACGCAAAAATTAAAAAAAAACTTGAATTTGAAAAAAAATTTTTCATTATTATAAATAATTTTGAGCTATTTATTAAAATTTAGACTTTAATTACTCGAAAAACGTTAGATTACATGTGACGTTGATAACAAAAAAATTGCAAATAAAAATATACTACTATAATTAACAAACAAATAAGTTAATTAAATTAATATTTAATAAGACATCTACAATATTTGGAGAAAGTTGTCTAATTTTCTTTAAATTATATGCGTAGATGCTTATTTATAACTATTTTGAGATAAATTATATATATACCTGAGTAGATATACCTGAGTGACCTACGAAAAATTGTAGCCCATCAAAAGGTATTTCGTGGAGAAGTGGGGAAGGGGCTAGGCGGGTCTGGGTCTTACTACATACATACCTACTATTATATACTATATATTTCGTAGCAGCTGTTACAACCGCTAGCCTAACCAGTATTCGAAATACAGTACAGTATACAACATCGTTTATAAAAATACACGTGCACGCTGAGTTTCTTGAAGATAATTGTGACAAGTTTACTTAAAAAAACAATAAAACTTTTCGAATCTGCATAGGAAGGTAAATACTATCTCTTAATATATTTTCTTTAAAAAATAGTATGCTTAACTTAACATAACCTAAAGATTGAAATTAAATGATATTTTAGTACAAGATAAAAAAATAATTATCTCCTTAATTTTGCACAAACAAATTTAGTTAATCCCATGAAAAAAAAATATATTTCAAAATCTATAAAAATATATTTAAAATCTATAAAAAATATATAAAATATATATCGTAAATATATTTCTAATAAAACAAACTTTTGGCCGATTTTCATATATATTTTATACTTTTTTATAGATTTATAATATATTATTTATACATTTTGACATTGATTTCTTTAATATTTTTTTTTTTCATGGGAGTTTATTCACGATTAAATAGTGAAAACATTATTAATTCGATTTTGTCTTTTCAGATTATCAGTATGGATGAATCAGTTTGTATCATTTGCAATTTTCGAATTCAAGTTTTTTTTGAATTTTTGCATTTTCTGAGAAGATTTACCATAGTAACATATATTTTTTTTTACCATCGGAAAGTAGAGATTCCAATGAACAGAAACCACACCAACTTTTTGAAAAAAGCTGATATTTTGACGGGTGAATTTTCGATTGAAAATTAGGGTGTTTTTTCGATATTAATTCAAAATAAGGTGAAAAAATAAATATTTTTAATTAAATAAATTACAGCGTATTTGGGACATAAAAAGGTAAGTTTTCACAAAATTTCGTTAAAAATTTTTTTTTTTTGTAAAAGATAAAAATAAAAAACCAAAAACTTGGTTTTTTGAATTTTTCACATAAATTTTGAGGTTATGTGAAAAAAGTGTAAACCCAAAAGTTTTAGATCTTTTTATTATCTACAACTTTTCCATTTGACTTTTTTCGATAGGACTTTTAGTTTTGCCGGAAATCGAGAAAAAACGTTTTTTACCCTTAAAAACTCACCCCCATCCCCTTCCCAACCTCAGATCGCCCGTAAATTATTTTTCCTTTCATTTTTATCATATTTCCCTCCTTTTCTAATGGGTCTCATTCTATTATAATTTTTTTTCACTTTTCATTATTTTTAAAGGCTTCTACCCTGGTCTATGTGGGGAAAAGCCGCTGACATTGAAAATATTTTTGTTCTGCAAAAACGAGCTGTACGTGCAATTTACCAATTAGGTGCTAGAGTTTCTCTGAGAGATTTTTTTAAAGATATTGGTATTCTCACGGTGGCATCACAATTCATCTTCGCTAACATCTTATATATTAGGCAAAATATACACTTATACACTAAAAACAGTGATATTCATAATATTAATACCAGAAATAAGGACAAACTACGTGGTCCCTTTCACCGGCTTCATAAAGTTCATAACTCATTCGTTGGGCTCGGTATCACCTTTTATAACAAGCTTCCCTCTTCTTTGCTAGATTTACGTTTTAATGCGTTTAGAGCTAAAGTAAAATCAAATCTTTGTTCGAAGGCATACTATTCAATCAATGACTACTTAAACGATAAGAATTGTTGGTCGCTGTGATTAACTCAAGACAACGTTTGTGTTCTTTCACCAGAATTAGCTTACCTACTGACAGGTTATATGAGTTACTCCATAGCATTGTTTGTTTTATTTGACTGTATAAACCATTTTTTTTTTTATGTTTTAATATTGAAATTTCCATTTTTTGATGAAATTTAATTACTTACCTATTACTGTATAGAATCAAGTTCTTCCAACTTATCAGACAGCTGTGCTGCTGGACAGTTTGTTGCGCCACTTCTTCTTCCCAGCTAAAGCACTAGGAAGTGTCGAAGGGTGGGCGTTTTTGGGGGACTGTCTTATGTAATTTTGACGTTCGAAAAGTGCTGACTCTCAGCCTAATTTGAATAAATGACTTTTGATTTTGATTTTGATTTATTGTTACCGCCTCCCGAAATTAAAGTTATTTTTCACTTTGTAGTGTTTTTCAGTTAGTTGTTTTTTTTTTTTTTTTGAAATGTTTTATTGTTTACTTTTTAGTTATAGTAACCTACTACCTACCCCACACCAATTCGAAATTTCATCGTCCTCGGGGTCAAAACAATGCATATTTAGATATGCGATAGCAGCAATCGCGGTTGACTTGCTGTCATTTTTTGAAAAGTTCAGCGTCATGAGATGACGATGACCATACGCAAATGTCTCAATAGCTTTAGAAAATATATGAAAAACATTGTTAATACCTAGAGCATTTGAGGGTTGCCCTCGTCCTGACTTGGTGCCAATGGGACCACCTCAGGAGTATACTCTTCCAAATAAAAAAAAAATTGAGAATTGGTCCATAAATGGGGGAGAAATCGATGAACATACATTAATAAAAAATACATACAGTCGAACATATAACCGTCTCCTTTTCGGAAGTCGGTTAAAACTATATAGCTCGCGCAAAGCAAGCCGTTGGTCTCGGCTGTCATTCAAAGATCTTTGACAGTCATTACGGGTAGTCAGAAGCCCGAAAGTCTGACAACCAACCTCGAGTATCGTGATTCGTGCTACCCCGCATCTGGGTTGTGGAGGTCTATTAAGCAGTCGCTCCAGGAAAACTGGTTTAACTGCATCCGAGTAGACTGTGAATCAGTTTAAGTTGGCCCCAAAATAGTTAGAAAAAAACCGGTCAAGTGCGAGTTGGACTCGCGCACCGAGGGTTCCGTACAAACCTGTGGGTATATAAGTGTTACGAGCTAGGGGTTCGTGACAATTAAAAACTGCCGATATGAATTACCAAAAATAACACTTTAATTAAACTCACTAATAACACAACACAATAGCACTACGGATCACTCTTAAGTCGCACTTGAAGATCGCTTTAGATGTTCTCGCATGTATCGCTTCCAATGAACTACCCCGGGACGCGCTCCGTTCCCGCTTATATAGGGCCCTCGGATAGTTCCAGAACCTTCTACCGTAGAAGCATCTAGAATGTTCGAGTACATATCGGCCCTGACCGAACACATGTCGATAGTTCCAGAAAGTTCGAGAACATCATCGAACTTTATAGAAAGATCTTGACGATTAACTTCGCTACTCGATACGAGATGTCGCTAGTGGCAACCAAACATTAATTGTGCGGCGCAACACTGCCCCCACCTAAGAAATGCTCGTCCCGAGCATTATCGGCCCCATAATAACGCGCCAGTCGATCCACGTGGACTATCTTAGGAGTACCTCTTGCACCTTTCTGTATCCGGTAGGTAACGTCATTGATCTTTGTCACAATCCGGTACGGTCCGTCCCAGTTAGCTTGAAGCTTAGGAGATTTCCCTTTGCTGCGGACGGGATTGTGCAACCACACTAGTGAACCTTCGTCAAACCCTTTATTGTTCATTTTGCGGTCATAACGGGTTTTCATCTTTTCAGACATTTGCTGGCCTGAGTGTCTTACGTGCTCATAAATGTCATTCATCTTGTTCCGCAAGTCATTCGCATAATCGGTTATACTGCGTGGGGCATCAGGTGGTATTCCAGTGATCAGGTCTGCAGGCAGCCGTAATTCCCTTCCAAAGTTTGCGAAAGCTGGTGTCACCGATGTGCTTTCGTGAACAGCACTTCGATATGACAACAAAAACGGTTGTATGTGCTTGTCCCAATCTCGTTGCCGATTTTCCACAACTTTTGCTAGGTACCTCTCTAATGTCTGATTAAATCGTTCCACCATTCCATCCGATTGTGGGTGGTAAGAAGTTGTTCTTGTTTTATGAGTACCCATCACTCGACAAGTTTCCTGGAATATTTGAGACTCAAAATTCCTTCCTTGATCACTGTGAATCTCTAAAGGTACTCCAAAACGACAGAAGACTTCATGAACTAATTTATCTGCAACTGTCGAAGCTTCTTGATTTGGAATGGCGAAGACTTCCGGCCACTTAGTGAAGTAATCCATCACAACCATGAAATACTTGTTACCACTTTCACTTTCCGGAAACGGCCCCGCAACGTCAAGGGCTATCCTCTCCCATGGTGCACCAACATTGTACAATTTCAATGCACCTCTGCTACGTGTCTGAGGTCCCTTTACAGCTGCACAACTTGTACATTTGCGACACCAGTCCTCGACATCGTCCCGACAGTGGATCCAGTAAAACCGTTCTCTTATCTTCAGTAGAGTCCGTTTTACTCCTAGATGACCTCCTGAACAACCATTATGGTAAAGCTGGAGAACATCCGGTACTTGAGCTTTAGGGACTACCATTTGCAAATGACAGCTGTTTCCCCGAGCATTTTCCCATTTACGGCACAGGACTCCATCCTGAATCACCAAGCTGTCCCATTGGGCCCAATAGCTCTTTGTGACCGAACTCATTGCTGAGACGTCGCTCCACCTGGGCTTAGGAGCTCTGGCCTTCATCCACTCCAGAATCGGCTTGATGTCCAAATCTTCCTGCTGTGCACGTTGTAGGCTTTCCCTCCACTCGTTGCTGAGGTCTGTCCTGAGCATCCTCACAGGCACTACAGGTGAAAACCATGAACTTGATGAAGGTTCAATAACACCATCCGTCACCATTCCCTTAATCATGGTTTCCGGTTCCCTTTCGCAACGCGCTACCGGCAATCTTCTTGGCCGCTGACGGATAGGCAATTCTTCCCTTTCTGCAGTTCGCTTAGGGCAACTGGATCGAAGGTGGCCCCTTTCCCCACAGCCGTAGCACCTAGGGGTGTATCCTTTACGATCGCGAACTGTAGCCGCTACAACCTCCCTGACGCGATGGGGACGATGATCCTGCCGCACAGCTTCCACCTCCAGTGCATGGGCCAAGGCGTCCTTAAGCGTCCCGTGGTGACCGAGTCTCACAGCAGCTCTAACTTCAAGGTCCCGGATGCCGTCGATGAATGCCTGCACCAGGTTCCCATCAATAAGCGCAGGTACGGACTGGTACGCTTTTCGAACCAGCTTCTCCACTTCAAGGGCCCACTGCTGCAGGTTTTCGTTACTGCGTTGCACACGATCCTTGAGCTGCGCACGAAACACGTGTTCCAGGTGAGCGTCGCCATATCTAGCCTCCAATGCCTCGAGGAGCTGCTCGTAAGTCACTTCCTTACCGAGAGCTTCCAGCACATTTAAAGCCTGGTCGCGCAGGCCTAGGGTGAGGGCAGTCATGGCCTGACTTTTATTCCACCCGTTCGCCTTCATGACAGCCGCAAACTGAATTTTGTAGGCCGACCAGGAAGAAGTCCCGTCGTACGGCGGCACTTTGAATCCACGTAGCGAAGGTGTTGTAGCTACGGGAGCTGCGATTCCATCCCCAAGTTTGAGGTTACCCAACTCTTGCTTCACATCAGCAATGACGTCACTAAACCTGCTGATCTGAGTTTCAGCTTCTGACAAGCGGTTGTCATGCTGGGCAACCTTCTCCTTCACCTCCTTCATGTCTTTCCCGAAGGTTGCGTGAAGGTCCTTTATGAGGAGCATCTGCTCTTCCTGGCGGTGCACCTGCTTCTCCTTATCCCGTTTGAGCTGTTCTTCCAATTGACGGGCCAGCTCCTCCTGTCGGCGAGCCTGCTCCTCCTGTCGGCGAGCCTGCTCCTCCTGCCGGCGGGCCTGCTCCTCTTTATCCCGTTTGAGCTGTTCTTCCAAACGGCGGGCCTGTTCCTCCTGTCGGCGAGCCTGTTCTTCCTGTCGGCGGGCCTGTTCCTCCTGTCGGCGGGCCTGTTCCTCCTGTCGGCGGGCCTGCTCCTGCAACATCATCATCAGAGCAGCAAAATCTGGTGCTGGTGATGCTGGAGCAGCTGTGGACGGGCCGGCCTCTGTGGTTGGTAGCTGGCCCTCCGACGCCTGTAGCATTGTTCCACCAAATCGCCTCTGGTCCGTCTCCTGCTGGCGTTGACTCCGGGTACGGATACCCTCCGTGTCGTCTTTAGGTAAAATCGGCATGATTTTAATCCCACTTCTGACACCAATTGTTACGAGCTTGGGGTTCGTGACAATTAAAAACTGCCGATATGAATTACCAAAAATAACACTTTAATTAAACTCACTAATAACACAACACAATAGCACTACGGATCACTCTTAAGTCGCACTTGAAGATCGCTTTAGATGTTCTCGCATGTATCGCTTCCAATGAACTACCCCGGGACGCGCTCCGTTCCCGCTTATATAGGGCCCTCGGATAGTTCCAGAACCTTCTACCGTAGAAGCATCTAGAATGTTCGAGTACATATCGGCCCTGACCGAACACATGTCGATAGTTCCAGAAAGTTCGAGAACATCATCGAACTTTATAGAAAGATCTTGACGATTAACTTCGCTACTCGATACGAGATGTCGCTAGTGGCAACCAAACATTAATTGTGCGGCGCAACATAAGTAAAAGTTCAAAATTGTCAAAAATATTTTTTTTATATGACGAAACTAAAAAATTTCGGTTTTCGTAATTTTTCCTATATCTGTACTATAAGACGTGACTTCGTACAAAATTTCAAGATTCTAAGTTCACGGGAAGTACCCTGTAGGTTTTGATTCCCGTGCGAGTTTCGAAAATTTGCGGAATTTTGCGGCCTAAATGGCTGTATCTTTTGATTGCGTTGACTTAGAAGGTTGATTTTTCTACAGCTTCCAGGGACAGTAGAACTAAGTATCATATAGAAATTTCAGTTTGATACCTCCACGCGTTCCTGAGAAAAACGGTCTTGACAGACGGACGGACGGACGGACGGACGGACGGACGGACAACAAAGTGATCTTATAAGGGTTCCGTTTTTTCCTTTAGAGGTACGGAACCCTAAAAAACCAAGTAAATCATGATGAATTGAGGTTAGTTTGACCTAACTATGTGTGTTGTGGTCAGCTCCCAGTCTAATCAGATATGGCTGTCAGTATTGCAATTGGACATGTTACTGACCTAAATGAAACCACAAACCAATAACTGGGTTAATACTGGTTAACGCCTATCTAAACTTGGCCGGGTTGTCAGAATTCTGGGATTGTATTGAATTCAGAATTCCGTGTGGTGCCGGACGTAAAAGAATATCACCAGAGAATGGGCAGTAGCGTTCTCTCTGCTCTTTACCACCATACTGCGATCGCCAACTCGCCAGCCAAGCGGTATCGGGAACAGGATCCAACGTACCTGTGGTCAGGGCTGCTGAGAGAGAAACCTCCTTACTACACGCGCCATGTCCAGTAGTACTGCTCTCTGGATCAAGCCTTTGATCCAGCTGCCTAAAGAGAGCCTCCTGAGGTGTTGGTCGAGGCGAGGCTCTTGGCTATAATGCCATTGGCCACCCAAACCAAAAGCCAAGCCATGTTTTGTTTCTATGTTCTGCGATTCTGTTGCACATGATGAACCGGGATCTGTCCTTGGGTGCACTTGCATAGTTCATACAGAGATATCGTCCATTGGTGCATCGACGCTTAAAATCGTCTTAAGTGCCTCTGCGGGTTGTATTTGGCTCTTCGTTCGCTCCGAAAGTCCCGAGATAGGTATGTCAAACACATTTAAAAGTAATTGGAACTGGTAAGAAACGATCGCTGGCGCTTATGGCAAAACACCCCCTTGTTGGTTGCTTATGTCCAGCATTGGACGTCTTTCGGCTGAAATTATGATGATGACTTTTAATTTTCATTTTCATTTCACCTCCCACTGCATTGGTCGTGTTGAGGTTGGATATTACGCATCACACTGATGATGACGTCACGAGAAAATTTTGCACCACGCAAGTAGACTTTACCGTGCAACTAGCAGACGTGTCAGTAGTGAAGTAACCAACACAATATTTTTTTTTTGTTATCAGACTCAATGAGCTCGCCTAACAGACGAGAGGATTAAAATGTGGTGGCATCTACAATGCCACATGCGAACTACGCATCAAAGACTTGACGTCACACAAATCCTATATTGCGCAAGCAGAGTTTACCGCGGGACTCGTATATATACAACATCCCGACATCAACCGTTGGGCAGTTGTCCACCAGATACAACACCGGTCTGGTCGGAGGATCCTCCCTTTTGTATAGAGTATGAGTGAACTTTACACCCCGTTCCTAATACCTCTATAAGGGCCTTATCATTCTAGCGGATTGCGAGCGTCCTCAAAGCGAAGCGGGCACGCAACGAACACGCGGCGCATGCGCAGCGAATTCGTTGCGGACGCGCAACGAGATCGCCGCGAATAGCAGCGTGGACGCCATTTCTTTTTGCTTTCGTTTATGTCTCTGGCGTCTTCGAAGTAACAAAGCCAACAGCAGTGTTACCTCGTCGGAATCCATTTTTCTATTGACTGTATTGTACATCGTTAACTTGCTACAAACACGTGACTAAAACGTTGCGAATTTGTCACGCGTCCGCGACGTCTTCGCTGTGCAGCCGCGGCGTGTTCGCGACGCATTCGCTGCGCGCCCGCCCAGCCCCGCAGCCGCACGCAACCCGCTAGTGTGATAAGGCCCTTAGTTGCACGCTCATGAACAAATAGCCTTGAACGCCTTTATTTCGTACCTATGAAAGTGCTCTTACACAGGCAATTTTTTGGGAAATTATTGCTCGGCTACACTATTGGATCAATCTGGATCAATTGAGTGGAGCAATCTGGAGCAACAACTATAAATTGCGGATATGTTTTGGAAATATTGCTTCTGATTGCTCGATATATATATTTCACATTTCTATTGCCTAGTTTTTTAAGTTGCTCCATATTGCATGGTATTGTGTGGCCGTATCTGTGGCAACAGGTTGCTGCATGTTGCTGATGCTCTTAATTGCTGGATGTAGTCGTGACGTTATAATTGACGAAAATTGACCAGGATGGAGCAATTTTAATTGTTCGTGTTAGCGCACCTTAAGGGTGATTTTGGTTTCAAGTCTGTTTCCAACAAATCCGTCAATCATGCACTTTCACTCTAACATGGGTTAACGCTTTTATCACGTAGCAATAAGGCCTGTTTTTGCAATTCAAAGTATTACTACTGACGGTCAAGCATAAACTGTTGCTTAAGCACAGGTCAAAGCCTTTATTACGTAACAATAAGGGTGATTTTTGCAGTTCAAAGTGTCATGACCGTACCGTCGACTTCCAATAATTCGGCCAAGCGTGAACTGTTGCTTTAGCACGGGTTGCGTACCGTAGATCAAGACAACACAAAGCTCATACAATATGTATGGATAGGAGTCATGTTTATTAATACATGAAGGAAGGTAATATTGATACAATGTTGTTTTATTTAGAAGGATACCCTTATGTATACAGGGCGGTCCCTTATTGGGACTGACTAAATCTAAATTAAATCGGGCGAACTAAAAAGGACGGTTATGATTTAGACCAGTATGAAAATGTATGTATGTATACATCAACAAATGTATGTATGTGTTCATCTGTTTCCTCATTACTTCAAAACTTGTTATCTTTACTCTATACTAATATATAAAGAGGAAAGATTTGATTGTTTGTTTGCATTGAATAGGCTCCGAAACTACTGAACCTATTTGAAAAATTCTTTCACTGTTGGGAAGCTACACTATCCCCGGGTGACATAGGCCATATTTTATCCCCGTATTCCCACAGGAACGGGAACTACGCGGGTGAAACCGCGGGGCGCTGCTAGTCACACATAATTTGACAAATAAGGTGTCGTTAGAAGCGTCTTGATCGTCCGCCTATAAGCTATGTGACGTCACCTTAAATTAAAGATGGCGCCCTCTAGAGGGTATACATACTATAAAACTGACGAATTAAAAAAAAAACAAAGATGCTATGTGGGGTATCAAATGAAAGGGAGTCAGCACATTTCAAAAATGTATATGTTATGAGCTAACCTCAAATTAATTTAAATAAAAAGTAAGTTATAAAACTAATAACCTACTACTGAAAAATCACAATCTAAAAGTATGATTGATGATATCGGCCATATAGTACGCAGACGCGATGAAAGTTTGGAAAAACTGATTGTGGTTGGGAACACCGAAGGCAAACGATCGCGCGGTCGTTCACCAACACGATGGACCGATCAGGTGAAGGAATCATCGTCCTCTAAATTCTACACGGTGGTGAGGGATGCGCTGGACAGAAACCGGTGGAGGCGGATCATCCGCTCCAGGTGCAACTCCGAAGCTGACCACGATCCTCAGATATGACGGACCGACTACAGAGAGAGAAAAAGTATTAAACAAGAAAATATTCATTTGAAAGCCATGGTCGTATACCACCAGAACCACCACCACCACCGCCACCACTGTCACGTTCTTTAGAAAGAAAAATGCGTTCCATCATCATCATCTGCCTAGCCTTTTCCCACCTATGTTGAGGTAGGCTTCCAGTCTAACCGGATGCAGCTGAATGTCTCCCAGCTGAAGACCCCTCCGTGCCTCGGAAAGCACGTTAAGCCGTTGGTCCCGGCTGTCATTTGTGGATCTTTGACAGTCGTTACGGGTCGTCAGAAGCCCGAAAGTCTGACAACCAGTCTTACCAATGGGTATCGTGTTACCCAGTAACTGGGTTGTGGAGGTCAGATAGGCAGTCGCTCCATGTAAAATACTAGTATTCAGCTGCATCCGGTAAGACTGGAAGCTGACCTCAGCATAGTTGGGAAGAGGCTAGGCAAATTATGATGATGATGACCGTCCGAATGTTACCACAATTCGAAAGCAAACTCATTTGTTTTTAACCGACTGCAAAAAGAAGGAGGTTATCAATTCGACATGTTTATATTTATATATTTTTTTTATTTTTTTTTTCGTATAACTCCGTCGTATATAGCCGGATTTGCAAATATCTTTTTGCTGTCCGAAAGGGGTTTATTCCGAAATGGTCCCATTAAAATTTCATATAGATCTGATGATGCGTTTCGGAGACAGACAACGGAACTCTTCAAAAAATTACAGCAAATCAACCGCGAATGTTGCTATCGCATAAATACGAATTGTTTTGACCCCAAGGATGATGAAATTTCGAATTGGTGTGGGGTGGATAACTAAAAAGTGAAAAAAAACGACTTCCAAAAAAACACTACAAAGTGCAAAATAATTTTAATTTCGGAAGTCGGTGACTTTGGATGTGTATTTTAATTCTTTTTCACCGCCTTCCGAAATTAAAGTTATTTTGCACTTTGTAGTGTTTTTTTGGAAGTCGGTTGTTATTTTTTTTTTTTTTTTTAGTTTTTATCACAATACACAATACGCTAGCTCCCTACGCATTAGCGATTTCGAGTCTAGCTTCCCAAGTATTAACATATTCTATTTGAAACGTCAATTTTGTAATAGTAGTTCTACATATATTTTCGAATGGAATTGAATCTACTCCCGGGAGATAACCGATATTGATTGGCCCGGTTCGACCCGCGGGCTGTACATAATTCAATTCAGTGTAGATATTCATATTATGTAAAAGATGTGGAGTGGTATTTTGTAAAGGGAAATGCTCATTGAAATATACGTATACGCCATTTTGCACTACGAATCGTAGGGAACTCATTACAATTTCAAAAATTATCAAAAACTTAGGTGGAAGCCAGTTCCAATATTTTTTATAACGCTTTTATTAGCTCGGGTTGTATGTATGTATATATCTATGTATGTAACGGAATCTTTGAGCCTAATTTTCACTGGTTTCTAGACGTCTGATCAACTTGAAACTTTGCACACGTCTTAAGGGCCGATGACAATGCAATAAAAAATTTAAAAAAAAAAATGGAAAAAAAAACAAATTTTTAAAATTTTCCCGATAAAAATTTGATCGAACTAAAAAATGGAAAATAAATAATAGTTTCAAAAAACTAAAAAAACACGCCACCGAACTAAAAAGTAGAAAATATTTTTTTATTACAAAGAGTTTATGTTACAGTAGTAGCAAGTCAATAAATCAATTCAGAGTAAAAAGCGTGGGGTGCTTGATATTTTAATTATTACAACTATTCTATTGGCAACTCAGCCATCTATGAGAGCAGAGTCATGAAAATATAGGAAAATGCACCCCACGCTTTTACTCTGAATTGATTTATTGACTTGCTACTACTGTAACATAAACTCTTTGTAATAAAAAAATATTTTCTACTTTTTAGTTCGGTCAGCAATAAAAGCGTGTTTTTTTAGTTTTTTTAAACTATTATTTATTTTGTGAAATATAGGTTAAGTCAAAGTTAGGTTTTGTTAGTTATCTAAGTCCGTGTTCAAAAACGGGTAACGTGTGCAGAAGTAAAGTTAAAATTCCTAAAAATGGTCACAGTCGTCGTTAAATATCCTACAAAGCAATATAATATGTATGTAACTCAAGTTGCAAACGCAAAACCATGAATCAATCAATTCAACCAAACGATCGGAAGAATGAAATGCAGTAATGTCAAACTGTCAATAAGGCAAAGGACAGGTGATGCATACAGCCAACGGTACGTTTTCTATTTTGAAATTATATTGAGAAGTATACATTATTTTAATTAGATTTACGGTATAGGTACATAAGTCGAATTATATTAAATTAATGACAACTGTGCACTAATTCTATAAAATAGTTCGTTATGGATTATTTGACGATTCCTGTTTGGCTGAATGTTGATTACTCATGCCAAATAAACACTGACCTTTAATAAAAATAAGAATGAATTAGACGGATATCAAGTTAAATAATTTGGATTTGGAATCGCGTGGAATCGCGTTGGAACACGTCGCACGAATTTTAATTTTCATGAAATTTCGTGAAATAGCGAATTAAATTGTATAATTATGGTAGAGAATTATTCAATTTAGTTACGTGTGAGTGCACAAGTGTAGTGAAGGTGAAATTAAGTGACTAACGTGTTCCCCACATAAACTCCTAATAGGTTGTTGTAAAGTTACTACCGCTTTACAATAACTTTGACTTGACTGACTATGACTTTTTTGTAACTTCGTGCCTGATATCGGGCCATTTACTTTATTGAAAAGTAAAATTACTTGACACTGGCTAAATGCACAAACCGTGCGAAGCCAAAACCCAAAAAAAAAAAGTTAAAAATAATTTAATTATCGTTATATTTTCATTATACATATTTTATTTCATTATACATATTTTATTCTAAATAGAATTCAGGACTATTGGTAGTTTCTGTCCATTTGAGGCATTTTTAGGCATTCCTCTTTGCTTGGGACCTCATTAAGATGCACACAATTTGAAAGCGGACTCATTTGTTTTTATTGTCACTACATAATACATATGTATATTATTATTAAAGAAAGTCCTCCGCCACGCCTGTCTGTCAGTTCGCGATCAACTCAAAAACCATTGAACGGATTTTCATGTGGTTTTCTCTAATAGACAGAGTGATGCATGAGGAAGGTTTTAAGGTGTATAATTTGTTAAGGTTTTGTGCAAATTTGTATACGCGGGCAAAGCTTGCAAAGGCTAGAATAGAATATGTATTTATTCGAGTAACCAAGACTCAACAAGATTGTTAGTATAACTTACGACTATATTAGTAAACACAGTATAACACTAGCTTTTGCCAGCGGCAGCGCCCGTATATTGGTTGGAAATTATCCAATAAGAACCTACTATACAGGGTAAATTTTTATCCAGTGCGCAAACTCTAACCATGAATTCGGCATATCATTTTAGACCCCCTAGCGTAGAAAAAGTGCAATACCTACGCGGACAAAATGTATTTGAGAACAATGTAAAGAAATGAAGAAACAATTCTGAATATAACATTTAAAAAAAAAGATTTTAAATCCTAAAAAACACGCTTTAAAAATCAGAAAATAAATTCAAATGAAATCAATTTCTTTTTAAAGCTTGTTTTTTTTTCTATTATTATTTATTTTTTAATTTTTTTAGTTCTGTTAACTACAAAAGCGTGATTTTATTGGTTTTTTTTTAAATGAAATTATTGTATTGTCACCGGTCCTCGATAAGACTACAAAGTTTAAATTGAATCTGACCGTTTGAAGTGGAGCAAAATCAAGTCCAAAGGAGTCAGTTACAAACATGCTTACAAAGCGTGTGAACAGGCCTAGAAGTTAGTGGATAACCAGTCTCAACCGATGGCGCCCGTTCACGAACTTTAACAAAAGCCGGCCACAAATCCCGAGTTCGGCAGCCATTCATAAAAAAAAACAAAAGTCATTTATTCAAATTAGGCTGAGAATCAGCACTTTTCGAACGTCAAAATACATAAGACAGTCCCCCAAAAACCCTTCGACACTTCCTAGTGCTTTAGCTGGGAAGAAGAAGTGGCGCAACAAACTCCCCAGCAGCACAGCTGTCTGTTTAGTCGGATGGACTTGATTCTATACATACATAGGCAAAGTAATAAACAATAACGCTTAAAACAAATAATAAATTATCCAGATGGATAAACCCAGAATCGTACCTCGTACGCCGTACCTCGGAGTAACGCTTGTGACCACTAGACTAATATACACAATTGTTGAGATATTTCCATAATTCGAACCATTCTGATAATACAAAAAACCCAAGATTCACAGCCAATTTTCCAATTTATTAAACACTATTCTAATTTGAAGATTGAGACGAAAAATGTAACAGAAAAATAAAAATAAATTGATATCCATTTTCTCAATTAAAAACGATTTAAAACTAATTTATTTTTCGTTGTTTTGAATTTGCCGCCAAAACGCTCCTTACGATGACTTTTTATCATGTGACGTCAACTTTGTGTAAACTAAAGTAATTAGTAAGTAAACAAGTGTCGTGTTTATAATTAACAAGATTTTTATGGATAGTAAGTGAAATCACTGGTGTGCGGTGCCTCTGTGCACAAATACTTCAAAAACTGCGCCAAACTAAGTATTTGTACTGGTGCTGTTTACACAAAGCTGACGTCGCGATGCCACGTGATAAAAAGTCATCGTCAGGAGTGTTTTGGCGGTAAATCCAAAACAATGAAATAGAAATTTGATTTAAATCGTTTTTAATGGAGAAAATGGATTTCAATAAACTTATTTTTATTTTTCTGTTATATATCGTCCCAATCTTCAAATTAAAATAGTGTTTAACAAATTGGAAAGTACCCTATTATACGTCAGTGGTTATATTTATGATAAAATATATTTTATGGAAAATGTAACCTTACAAGCATGACTTAAAGTGTTTTTTTTACAAAGCAATGTCCAAAAAGACTGACTGAAAGGTGACTGTCGACACTATTTGACACCTGCGCACATTGCGCCCTATTTATGCGTACGTTTTTGAGACGCTGATTGTGTATCTTGGGTTTTTTTTGTATATCAATGGTTCGAACATAAAACCACCAAGAGGTAGCAAAAAGCCATCTTTTAATACAATATCTAAAGCCAAGGTATCCTATATCACCCTTGGGACTGGCGGGCTCGCCGTTGCCATGGCAACGGAGAAATATACAGAAAAGTTTTTTTATTATCTTCTGAACGACAGTTAATATTGCCCTCTTGGTTATATTTAATTTCATGGGGGTGAAAAGCGAGAAGTACGCTTTCGTGCAAAAAAAATCGACGCACTCTGAGTTCTTCGATTTGAAACATGACCTTTTAACAAGTTTTACTAACATCATCATTTCTTGCACACTTCGCTTTTAGTCGTCATCTCCGTAGTCACACCCTTTCTAACCATTCACACAGTCCATCCATCGTTTCTTTGGTCTCCCCCTACTCTTATACTCATCGACATTCATACTCAAAACTTTCCTCACGACATTTTCCTCATTCCTCCGTATCACATGGCCGTACTATGACAACCGATTTCCATATAACTTTTTAGCTATCGTAGCCACTTTCAGACTTCCTCTATGTACGAATTTCTTATTCTATGCATTCGTGATTAATTTTTACGAGCAACAAACTAATATTTTGTTTACACACTAAATACTTAACTATTATAAATTACAACTAACTACACTCATGAATACAATAACAAAAGGACACTTATGCTTCGAAGTATTCGTCCGCATCGCTGCCATCTAGAAACGTGCCCAGAAGACTGGCAGCATTGCCACGTTGAATGGCAATGCTAATTCTTTGGCCAAAGAACGACCCAGCCCTCTGGTCACGTGAAGTGTAGCATATTACACAATTAATGAGTACCTTGACGACCAATTGTAATCTACTGACATTTGTTTTATTAATTTTGTTATTATTTCGTTTTATTAATTTGTTTTGTTATAATGTTAAATTAATGTTTTGTCCTATTTGTTACTAATTAATTAAATTATAATCATAATATTTGTGTGCCCTAATAATAATATTGACATCTGTACTTTACCTATGTTCTACAAATAAAACTATTTAAATTTGAATTTGAGTCGGCGATAAATTTTCTTAAAGAGGAGACGCAATAAATACTACACTAAATCCATACTAAATCTTTCTGAAAGTCTGTAGATTACGTCAGAAAAATAATTATGCAAACTGATTTATTAGTTTTTGAGAAAATCTTGTACTTACAACATGGGGGTCGAATAAAGAACCTCACTTTTCTGAAATTCGTAAGAAAATCAAGTTACATTTTCATTAATTCAACGAACAGAAATAAACAAAAATATTTTCTTTTGTCAATTTTATTGACAAAAAAGTCACGTAGGTACTTCAATCAACTCAGCCTATCGCAGTCCACTGCTGGACATAGGCCTCTCCCAGGTAGGTACTTGTTCTGATCAAAACCTTAACAAATTATACACTAAAACCTACCACATAAATCACTCTGTATATTGGTGAAAACTGCATGAAAATCTGTTCAGTACTTTTTGAGTTTATCACAAACAGACAGATAGACAGACGCGGCGGGGGACTTTGTTTTTATAATGTAACTAGCTTTTGCCAGCGGTTTCGCCTGCATGGACGTCGGTGTATTGTACATTATATTAATCTTCCTTCTGAATAACTCTGAAGGTCTATTATTGAAAACCGCACTAAATTTCGTTGCGTAGTTTAAAAGATCTACGCGTACAAACACGAAAAATGTGGAGTTTCTTGCCAGCTCTCCTCCATAGGAAACAACAATTTGGAACCGTGCACCTAGCTTCTGACGTTTCATAAGTGCCCATGCAGATTTTGTTTTGTTTGTTAATCCTGGTTTTTTGGTGGTTTTTGTATTTTCTATAAGTTTAATTTAATTTTAATCATGATTTTAAATGTATGTTTTCAATTCAATTCAATTTTAAATCAAATCTTGTCTTATTCCTGATTATAATCTAATTTAGTTTTTTGATTAAATGTGATTGTTTTATTTTCTTGCCTAATTCTCATTATTTTTTGTATTTATTGAATTTAATTTATTTATTAAAATTATATCACCGTTTGTTGCATTAAATCTGCTTAATTGTAACCTAAATGAAACAAGTCACTGGCTTCTGAAATACCTACAGGTATTTTTACCTAGCTCTGGAGTGAGGGTCTCACATTATTCTGCAACCTGGCAATAAAGAATTATTTAATTATTTAGTTGTAGTTGTCATAGGAAATAAAAATATTTTGATTTTTGAAAAGCGACTTTGTTCTAGACTATGTAAAAAAGAAGTTATGAAGTATAGATTTGAAGTTGACAAAAGAATGGTTTTTTCCTCATTGAACCCTAAGTCGTTATTTTTTTCGTGCCTATTAACACTACGTCGCTCGCGTGATTATAATACATTCCTTTTAATTATTGAGGTCATTGCGGACGACTGTTTGTTATAACTAGACACGCAGCTGCTGTGAAGGGGTGGGCAGGACTAGAAGCTAGGTGAAAATTGTAACGATTTTGATAATAAAGTAATTTTACTTTAGACTGAAACTCGAAATCCCGAATGACTCTGTCTCGATTGAACGCTATCTCGAATCACGATAGTCCGAATTAACGCTCTCCCGAATCACGCTGGTCCGAATAAATACTATCCCGAATCTTATAAATTAGTAATTATTTTTAATGTTTTAATGTCAAAATTCCATATTCAGGAAAATGATGCAATTCGTCAATTCAAAAGAAAACTTTTTCGGCTAGAAATTCGGAGACACTATAAAATGCCTTTTGTGAAAGAAATGTTTTTAATTGTCGCTTGAATGCCTTACTATTTAAGCTCACTTTACTTTAGTTTTTCCGGTGAAATAATTACAGAATACGGTACTCAAACATCAAAACGTACCACAGATACCCACTTCACATAAAAAACACAAAAAAATACAAATTGAAATTCAAAATGTTTATTTGCAAGAAAATACATTGTTTACAAGGGAAGATCTTACAGCCTTTAAAGTCATTGTATTCTGCCTGCAAGCAGGCGTGCAAATTATTTGTTTAAATGCCATACCTAATTATTACGCAGAGTATATTAATAGATTATTATTACATTATTATGACATTATTATCTACTATATAAAAATAAGTCGGGTTTTCCTTCCTGACGCTATAACTCCAGAACGCACGAACCGATTTCCACGGTTTTGCATTTATTTATTTATTTATTTATTAGGGACAAAAAACAGTTACATGCTACAAAATACAGAGAAATTATCTAAACTAAGATTTAACAAACATGTAACCCACACCATTGTCCACGGTTTAACTAAAGGTTAAAAGAAGTGCTGAAGACAAGTGATTAAAAAAAAAAGAAAATAAAACAACAGCCGCTGCTACAGAATTGCTGTATAACTTAGCTTAAATTTAGTTCAATTACTCGCTATACAAAATATCCAGAGCCATTTTCTTAAATAATTGCTTAGATAGACAAAATATGTCTAGTTTTATAAAATGCCTGTTGTAAGAATCAACAAGGCGACGAAGTGGTACACGTTCCCCAGCGTTAGTCCTGCATATGTCTGTATGGAACAGTTGTGGTACGCGCGCGCCCCTTCGAATGACACTTCTGGGTACCTTGTAACACAATTTGTTTGTAAGGTCAATACAGTCAAATTTGTTATTGCATATGCCATGCAGTGTCATAGCATCAAGTAACAGCCGTCTGGATCCCAAATCCAGAACTCCATATCGCTTCAGAAGCTGCACGTAAGGAACCTTTGATTGGGCGCACTTATAGTTCATAGATCGTAAGAACTTCTTCTGTACCCTTTCAATTCTAATGCCGTATTTGTCATAGAAGGGGTTCCAGATTGGGACGGCGTATTCTAACTGGGATCGCACTAAAGTCTTATAAAGCAGTAAGAACGTAGAGGGCCGCACAAAGTCACGTGACGATCTCATGACGAAACCATACATCTGAAACGCCTTGTTTACTATATTGTCTACGTGTTTGTCGAAGTGCATACTGGCATCCAGTGTGATACCCAAGTCACGTACAAAACCAACTTCATTTATGAGTTCGTTATTAAATGAATACTTAAAATTGATTTTATTTCTCTTTTTCGTAAACGAGATGGCATGACATTTGGGTAGACTGAGAAAGAGCTTATTATTGTTGCAATATGTATATAATCTATCTAGGTCCATCTGAAGAAGAAGACAGTCTTGTATATTCTTGCAAGATCTGTAAATTTTTATATTATCCGCATACATTAAAAACTTTGAGTTGATAAAACATTGTTTAATATCATTAATAAAAATAATGAAAAGAAGAGGGCCCAAAATGGATCCCTGTGGTACGCCAGATGTAACAACTATAGAGTCTGATTCGTAACCATTAACAACTATTTTTTGGGTCCTGTTATTAATGTATGAAACAAACCATCTAAGTAAATTACCACGTATTCCGTTGAAAGCTATTTTTTCTAAAAGCAGTTTATGATCCACCTTATCAAAAGCCTTCTGAAAGTCCGTGTACAGCTTCGAGCGTCCACTTGAACTTTTTGATCTAATTGTTCAAATAAGTAGTTGGTAAATACTAACAGATTAGTTGCGGTTGAACGACGTTTGACGAAACCGTGTTGCTCGGGTAGAATAAGCTGATGAATGTGGGGGTACACGGCGCCATGCACAAGACTCTCAAAAACCTTAGACAACGTAGAGTGAATAGAGATGGGGCGATAATTCTCTACGTTATTCTTGTCACCGGTCTTATAAACAGGGGTTATAAACGCACGTTTCCAAATTGCAGGAAAAACACCTGTACGCAAACATTTATTAAAAATTATATGTAATGCAGTGCACAGGCTATCACGCGTTCTTATGAAAAAGCTGGGTGGTAAGCCGTCAGGTCCGGCCCCTTTAGAGGCATCTAATGATTTTAAAGCTCTGAGCACAGCTTCTGCGGATAGACAGATTTCGGAAATGCAAGAAGAGGTATTTGCACAGCAACCAGATGGTTGCCATTTAACAGAATCCAAAGTAGAGGGTTCGTAAACAGAAGAAAAGAAACATGAAAATAGATTGCAAATGTCTGTGGGGTCATCTGAAGAAACATTTCTAAAATACATACTAGCCGGGTAATTAGCTTTTCCTTTTTTAGATGAGATGTAGGACCAGAAATGCTTTATATTCTTAGGAATGCTGTCTTCGACCGAATCAATGTACTTCCGATAACATTTAAATAATTCTCCATGCATTCGTTGGAAAGGTCTCGGGCTCCGTGAGGTTTATAGCGTAGGTAGGGTAGGTAGGGTAGGTAGGGTAGGTAGGGTAGGTAGGGTAGGTAGGGTAGGTAGGGTAGGTAGGGTAGGTAGGGTAGGTAGGGTAGGTAGGGTAGGTAGGGTAGGTAGGGTAGGGATTATGTATGAATGACTATTGGACGGACAGGACAACGTCTGTCAGGTCAGCTAGTTACATACAAATTTCATTCATCAAATTTATTAAATAATACTCTAATCAAATAATTTTATGTACTAAAAATTCCTTAATACTGTAGAAACACTTTTTTTGTAACCACTCAGACAATTTTGTCTTAAAAACATTTCCTTGTTACAATTTAAATTCATTTGTTGAGGTAGGTATTACATACACACATACATATTGAACACATTTTTCTTATAAATATCTTTATGCCCAGCTGGATGATATAAGAGGTTGCGGAACATAGCCCTTTTCTGTCGTGGTATAACTTCGGTATGTTGCTTAAAATAATGCATGTGTGTCTTTGTAAAAACGCAGATATCTCTAATATACATACAGGGCAGTGGAAGAATTTTCATTTTTTGAAAGAGCGTTTTACAGCTATCTAAGAACCATGCCCTGTTTATTACAATATCAAATCCTATTCTCATACCCACTTCGCCGTCTCAAAAACTCTCGAAAATATAATGTTATGTAAACAAAAGGAACCGGGTGCCGGTAGAAAAAACAATATGGACATAAAAACTTTGGTAGAAAATTTGACCAATCATGTAATTCAGGCACACTGGGGAAATTTCACAGTACGATTGACAATTCGTTGAAAAAAAAAAATTTGGTTGTATATTCTTTCGGACCCGAGATTTTCTCGATTTGTGCCAGTGGGGACGACTGTATTTACTTAGGTTAAATTAAAAAGTTCATATTTTTGTTTCTTTTCCATTCGTTCGGTACCTGAGGGGCTCGTGGCAAAATAATAACCGGCACACGGGTCGATTGGTCCAATGGTATCGGCCCGACTTACGAGTTGTAGGTCGTGGGTTCAAACCCAAACAGGGACTTTAATTTGTCTCTTTTATTTCATCACCACTGCTATCAAATCAATGAGGGAAAACATCGTGAGGAAACCGGCATGTCATAGAACCAAAAGTCATCTACCACCCTGCACTAGGCACGCGTAATGTATTATGGCCCACTCCCTCTCACCGAGTAGACCTGTGTCCCAGCAGTGGGATCTTAATAGGCTGGTTATGCTGCACAGGTCGATTTACTAAGTATCCGTTGTCCGTCCATCCATTTGTCTGTTACCGGGCTATATAGCATAAGCGTAAAAAAATCTACTGTCGACATAGTGTGTATTTCTATTTAAAAAAAAGCGCATTTTAATTTCGTGCAACAAATTACGTTCTTACAGTATTTTAATATTGAAAAATATGCAACAATTCAATTTAAATGATTTAAACTTCGTTTTGGAATTTTGATAATTATTTCAAGACATTCATTAAAAAATATGAAAAGCAAGTATAATTATAAAAATAAAAACATTTGAAACTTTACGTTTTATTTAAGTAGTGTTAAATATTGTACGGTGGTACGGAACTAACAACATCACACCGCAACACACCACACGAAGCCACACCACACCACGCTACATTACACTGTACTACACTACACCACACTACCAAACAAACACACTAGTAACTTTTAATGCTGTTTGTGTCTTTTTTATTTCAGTTTCGCTAATGTTTTCCACCAAAAGTTAAAAAAATATTGTTACTATCTTTAAGATTTAAATTATACTCAAACACTGTTTTTGGAGAGGGGCTCGTAAACTGTGTGACAGGTTTTTCGAGTGCAGATACCTGTCTCTCATAAAGGATTTATTCAGATATTATAATTTTCATACGTTTAAGGCGACTTTGTGGAAGAGAAATAAATATTTATTTATCTATACAGGGTAAGGTAATATGCTGAATTCATGGTTAAAATTTGCGCACTGGATAAAAACTTTTCCTGTATAAATAAAAAGAAAATCCTTGACTGACTGACTGACTCTTCAACGCCCAGCCCAAACCCTTGGACCGAGAAAGCAGTAATTTTGCACAGAGGTTCTTTATAATGTAGACAAGGAATAAGGAAGGATTTTTCGAAATTCAACCTCTAAGAGAGTTTAATAGGGGATGACAGTTTGTATGGAAAATCATCATTTTTGTAGTTTAAACCATGAAAATTGGTGTTTATCATTTCAGATAAAAAAAATGAAACCACGTGTTTCAGTGTATTTGAGAAATCAGGCTCTGAGGGCGTAAAATAGGGGATGAAAGTATAAATAGGAAACAGGAAAGAACCGAGAACGCCACCTCTTCTCGGTCCGCAAGCAGGACCGACGATTTTCCGACATCCACGTGGGCAAAGCCGCGGGCAAAACCTAGTTTTAAATAAAAATAAGTCCCTTTCACATGGATTTAAAAATATCGCGGGGAAATTTATCACGCACTGTGTTTTCAACTCTCGATGTCACAAAATGACGAAAGGATGAAATGAACTAAGATTGACGATTTTTAATTATTATAATTGGGTATTACACCCATTTTTAAAAACTGTCTTAATTCGATTTTAAAATGCCAATAAACCACTAAATAAACCAATTTTTTTATTGAATCGATTCGTGCCCTAATAATGCATTGAAATTTTACATTTTCATATTTGGCGCGTAATTTTGACGAAAACGCTGGACGCAGTGGACGCCATATTGCTCTGTAGGTATAACGTCAGTTTACTGTGTAAACAAATGCGCTGATATGATAATTGTTTATAATTTAAAAAATGAGTTATTTTTCTACTTACCGTTGGTTTGCTGTTCCTGAATAAATGATAAATGATTTTATTTCTGTAAGTAGATTTGTACAAACACTTTTACACGTCAATCATATCTTTTTAAACTAGATGAGGTCGGCGTTTCCTATCTGACTACTCTGAGAAGAAAGGCCGAAACAAACTCAGAGGTCACAGTCTCTTTTAAAGTCCAGACACAATCTTGGTCAGATCATTGTGAAGACCATGTGGACTGGTGTCTGAGGAAAGAATCACACAGATTGAGTGGACCTGTCCAATCAGTACTTGCATTTGTCAGTAACCATGGTAGTGTGTTACGGTATCATTCGTGGTATGTCATAAGGCATTCAGGCATAAGGGGAATCAAGTCGTGGGCTCGAACTCACTAGTGAGCCTGGCTAAAAAGCACGCTGTCTCACCAGGCTTCGTGTCCGACAGAGGTCATACCCGTGATGAGCAGTTAGACGCTAGTCTACACGCACAACGTTATTGAGTGAGATGCAGGATCAGTTATAGTAAAACAGCAAAAACATAGCTCATCGACGTGACTTGCTTTTTGCGAATTAGGCGGTAAATTATCATACTTTCACTTTTACCCTTACATATATCTTAAACCTAAGTGGGTTTTTGGTAGGAGAGCATCTCAAAAACCCACTTATACAAGATACAAGGTAAAAATAACACATTTTGACGTCGTGACGTTAACATACCTGCCTTGTAATGCAAATATGAGTTTAATTATGAACAGGCATGTGTCTGTAGGTGACCCCGATGCATACTGATGTGCTTACCTTGCGAGGAGCCGGAATCTGTGACAGATTTGAGAGAATTTGAAGGTAGTTGGCGGGTTATCTCGGGTGACAGGTTATATGGGTTCATATAATTATTTAGTTGAATACTTTTATTTTTTTATTTTTTTATTAACCAAGTGTTTTTTTATTATCTATCTATTATGTCATTAGTTATTGACATATAGAGCCCTATAAATCAGTCAATCAATATGCGTTATTGTTTATTACTTTGCCTATGTATGTATAGAATCAAGTCCATCCGACTAAACAGACAGCTGTGCTGCTGGGGAGTTTGTTGCGCCACTTCTTCTTCCCAGCTAAAGCACTAGGAAGTGTCGAAGGGTGGGCGTTTTTGGGGGACTGTGTTATGTATTTTGGCGTTCGAAAAGTGCTGACTCTCAGCCTAGTTTGAATAAATGACTTTTGATTTTGATCACGTCTTCCTCTAGTATTTATTGTTAACTTGGCTCTTACCAGCGGCGTCGGCTGCGTGTCGGTTGAAAAAATGTATTTGTGTTAATCCAGATTATGTACGTATATATTATCTCTGAGCCAAATTTCATTCAAATTCGTTCGGCCGCTGCAATATTTATTACATTCGTGTGAATGACGACTAATAGGCGGCCAGCCTATTGCTTTGAACCGGGCACAAATTAATTAAAAAATTTGTAGGTATCAAGTTGAACAAATCGAAAAACCAATTAAATTTTTTAAACATTCCCATTCTAATCTCTGTCTCAATCCATAAAGAAAGAAAGAAAAATATTTAATTTGTGACACGCACAGGAATTACAAACAATAACAATAACATTAGCACCTAGTTGCCCAAAGATAAACATTCATGCCACATTACATAATGGAGCATTGCACTAATGATATCATTAATTTAATGATGTTGTAGCGGCACTACAAATAAAAATGTTTCGCAACAAATATCGAGAAACACAAAAAGAAAAGTGGCGCCATCTACAATGCTACAGGCGAACTAAATGAGCAATTCCGCATCGCGCAATCAGAGTTTTCCACGACACTCGAACATATACAAAATCCCGACATCAATTGTCGGGCAGTTGCCCGGACCAGACACAATATCCGTCCGGTCGGAGGATCCTCCTTTACCGTCATAGGTATGAGTGAACTTTACACCCTGTTCCTCATACCCCTAAAATGTTGTACAAATGGTGCTTCATAATCATCATTTCAGCCGAAAGATCCACTGCTGGACATAGCCCCCCCCAAGCTCCGCCACTTCGACCGGTTCTGTGCTTCCCGTATCCAGAGGATTCCTGCGGCCCTCACAAAGTCATCGGTCCACCTTGTGAGAAGACTTCCAACTTTACGTCTTCCGGTACGCGGTCGTCACTCCAGAACCTTCCGGCCCCATCGGTCATCTGTTCTGCGAGCAATGTGCCCTGCCCACTGCCACTTAAGTTTGGCAATTCTTCGAGCTATGTCGGTTACCTTGGTTCTCCTGCGGATCTCTTCATTCCTGTTTCGATTACGTAGGGAAACCCCAAGCATAGCCCTCTCCATTGCCCTTTGGGTGACTAACTTAAGCCTTCTTATGAGGCCCACTGTGAGCGACCGTTTCGATTCAATATGTCATCACTGGTAACACTAATGGTGCTTGTTTTGTGAAAAAAAAAAACTGACAGATTGTCTCGTTTGACACTTCATTATTTAAAATTAAAGAACCATTAAAATTTAGTCTAATATTGCTTTCTGCATCAAGTCAATGGAAGATTACTATTTAATGACGGCTTTAAAAGTTAAAGTTGGTTTCTGGAACTGGCTGTAAGAATTTTAAGTCTACCTAAGGTTACTACTGCTATTTGATTGTTAAAACTAACAAAATAGTACACGTAACCTACTTTGAAAACAATAAAACTAAAAACGGAAGACTCGAGCGACGCCAAAGGGCCAAAAAAGCCCCTTCAAAATACCTCTACAAAATGTCTTTAATTTAATTATTTTTTTTACAAGATTTTGACATCAATTTGAATTCGAAAGATTTTTTTTAAGTACGAGAATTCTGGCCTTCCGATGTAGGTAGAATATACATGCAAATACTGAGAGTCGTATAAATCTTGAGACAGACTTGGAATTACGGATACCTATTCAATATTAATGGAATAAGTAGTTATAGCTAGTAGGTACGTACCTAAACAGATCCAACTAATGCCGCGTTCCCACGGCCCGCTTTCTCACAGGCCGCGCCGCGCCAGGCCAGAAGGACAGGCCGTGGGAACCGTCGCATCTGATGAGGCCTGCGGCGGCCCGTCGCCGCCCGTCCGATCCGTCGGGATACGGTAAGTTCAAAGGCGCGGCGTGGCGCGGGGGCGTCAATCAGGGCCTGTGCAGGTTTCTTTTTACTTTGTTTAAATGGGAATGCTCGACATGGGCCGCGTCAGGCCTTAACATGAGTAGCAAGACCAGGCGCGGCCTGTAAGTTAACGGGTCGTGGGAATACTCGGCACGTGCCGCGACGGGCCGTGGGAAGCTGGCATAAGAAACAAAGATTAAATAATGCTTATTTCTATAGAGATCTCTTTCAGCACACCTGCGATAGGAGAGAAGATAACAGAGATGTAGACAACACGTATAATAATAGTTGAAGGGAAAACAAAATATGGGAATATACATACATACATACCTACTACTAAAATAAATATCACTAAAATTTAGAATATTATAATGTAATTTAAATAGTAAATACATAAACAATTATGAAAAAGTGACGAGATAGTGTTCTTTCACTCTTCTTTTGAATATTGCTACAGTTTGTTTATTTGATGATTATGATCTATTTTGCTTGTCAGCTCAGTTGACTCCTATTGTTTTTTTCTGCAATCCATTTCTAAATTAATGTTTCATTTGTAATTCAGCCATCAACGTTTCCATGTATTTATAACGGTAGCATTTAAACACCGAATAAGCTAGAACCTCTAGCATAATCGATATAATGTTCCCACTGCTGGACACAGGCTTCGTCTCTGTGAGAGAGAGTGGGCCGTAATCCACCACGCGGGCTCAGTGTGGGTTGGTAGATGTAATATGTCTTCGAATTTTTGGTTCTAGGAAATCTCGAAGACTACGTTTTTTTTTTTTGGTGATGAACGGTGACGGTTCCCAGGCGGATTACACAAAGTAATCCGCCTGGGAACCGATCACTTTACCGATATATTTTTTTGTTCGATTTTCTTTTTACCGAAAACTATTGACCGACATGTTTTTTGCTACATGCATTATTTGACATATTTTTAGATCATCGAAGTATCGTGTTTCATAGGTATTATTTTACCGAACTATATTTCACCGATTTACAAAATAACTTTTTGGTATTGGCCGGAGCCTCTATTTAACTTTTTTCATTTGCCAAATGATTTATTTGCCATATTTTCACCACACCGAACAACATTACTTGGTAGCATTTTCAATATTCAATTAAAATATGGTCATAAAAAGTCAATAATTTTGTGCTACAAAATTTAGTGAGAAACGAATCGCTGCAAAACCGACTTCATGCAGTCTTGTCTGCCCTACCCCTAGAGTGTAATTGAATCTCGCGAGGGGCCGCCCAAACCCCGCAGCGCCGGAGCCGTGACAAAAACAATGCTCGCTGCATGTTGCATGCCTGCTTGCATGTTGCATGCTTGTTTGTACGCTGCATGCCTGCTTGCACTCTCCAGGCCTGCTTGCATTCTGCATGCAACTAGTGTGAACAAACATTCTAGGCGTTTGGTGAAATGAAAATATGGTAATTAAAACAGTGGTATAAAGAATATTCGGAACATAATACCTCGAACAAATGTTATTTCGGCTAAGTGTAAACTCGGTAAAAAGTTTTTCGACCAAATGAAACGTTGGAGTAGCGAAAAAAATCAAATTGATAATAGGTCAACTGATACAGTGGCAAACGTGACTTCGATGAAATAAAAAAAAAAACGAAACGAGAGTAGTTGTAAAGTTTTAGGGGAAATGAAATTCGGTCAAATATCTTTCGAACTTATGATAGGTAACCAATCCGCCTGCCTGGGGTCGACCCCACGATTGAGCTACCACTGCTATAGTCACTACAATACTTTAATAAATAGAAAGTCTACAATAAGCTGTATAGACACAACTACAAATCCCAAAAAGAGGGCAATATTTCATTGTCCGATTACATAAGAATATTGTTTTTCAACAAAACCGTCTATTTTCACAGTCATATAATACCATTTCAAAGTAATTGCAAATTCCATTGATCCTGATTTCTATTGAGACATAAACTTATTACTTTTCAAGCACAATAGTTAATGACTGTGCTGTTTATAAAAGACTACCACTTCTCCCGTGACTTCGCCCGCGTCGATTTCGTTCCCCTACAAAACCAAAATGAAAAGTCAATAATTCAAACTAGGCTGAGGGTCAACACTTTTTTAACGTCAAATTTACATAAGAGAGTCCCACAAAACGCCCGCTCTTCACCACTTCCTAGTGCTTTAGCTGGGAAGAAGAAGTGGCGCAACAAACTCCCCAGCAGCACAGCTGTCTGATAAGTTGGAAGAACTTGATTCTGTACTAGCTTCCACCCGCGGCTTCGCCCGCGTGGAAATCGGAAATTATCCTGCAGGAACGTACTTCCGAGATAAAAAATATTCTGTGTGTTAATCTAGGGTATAATCTATCTGTGTGCCAAATTTCATCCAAATCCGTTCAGCCGTTTTCTATGATTGAGTAACAAAGATCCAATCATCTTCACAAACTTTCACATTTATAATATTACGGACTACCCTTTTTTACCCCTTTAGGGGTAGATTTTCGAAAAAATCTGATACCAGTTATTCTTTTTTTTTTTTGTTTTTAGGTATAAATACTGAGTTTCGAGTTAATCAGACCGCGCGTTAAATTTCTTCTATACTAACTTTGACACCCCCCAATCCCCCTTTAGGGGGTTTTGAAAAACAATAAATGGCCAACTTTATAATTTACTTAGATAAGTATTTGTGCCAAGTTTCAAGTTTATTAACTCTAGAAATAAGATTTTTCATACAAACAAAATCCCCCCTTTTCACCCCCTTAAAGATCGAATTTCCAAAAAATCCCTTCTTAGTGCTCCCCTACATTATAAAAGGAAGCCGTGTACAAAATTTCACGTTCCTAGTCCTAGTAGTTTCGGCTGTGCGTTGATTGATCAGTCAGTCAGTTTCTCCTTTTATATTATATAGATAGATAGACAATAGTAGATAAGTAATTAACATTACTAAACACAAGACATAAAATTAAATTAATTGCTATATATCTCAGCTAGCACACGCCAATATACCAACAAAACATAGAAACTAAACTCAAGCACAAATAAATTTTATAGACATTTTATAGAATTTTTTGAGGTTTTTCTATAATCAATTAATATCGAGCACCCCACGCTTTTTAGGGTTCCGTAGCCAAATGGCAAAAAACGGAACCCTTATGGATTCGTCATGTCTGTCTGTCTGTCCGTATGTCATAGCCACTTTTTTTCCGAAACTATAAGAACTATGCTGTTGAAACTTGGTAAGTAGATGTATTCTGTGAACCGCATTAAGATTTTCACACAGAAATAGAAAAAAAACAATACATTTTGGGAACTGAGACCCAATTTTTTTTTCACCAAAAAAAACCCATACGTGTCTATGAATAGGTCTTCAAAAATGATATTGAGGCTTCTAGTATAATTTTTTTTTTTTCTAAAATGAATAGTTTGCGCGTGAGACCCAACTGTAACTACTAAAGTAAGAGAATGATCCTACTAAAAAAAAGTACTATAAACTTCCACCGATTTTTTTTTAATACGTCATAAATCGTAAACCGCAATTTACCTTTAGTTACATACATCATCTAATAAAAATATTTTTAATATTTAGTAAGTTAAGTAATATGTTACATAATAGGTTTGTACGGAACCCTCGGTGCGCGAGTACAACTGACATTTGGCCGGTTTTTTAAACATTGACGTGTAAATGTGTCATATAATATAAGATCTACTTACATAAATAAACATTTCATTTAATTTTATTCGATACAATACAAGGTGTTATGGAAAGATAAAATATGTGTCAACCAATTTGAATCCGTTGATGTTAATGTTAATTACAATTGCTGGCCCGTAATGAGGTCAATATTTGGTTAAAACTCATTAAAACACGAAATTAAATTTATTTTAAATCTTTTATAAATGGAGTTGTGTGCGATTATTTTGCTTTATTTGGAACCTTACTCAAATGAGCGCATGCAGTTCGAAAATAAACTCACTACCACATACCTCATAGAGATATCAGCACCAACTGGTGAGGTCCGCAAGGGCCGATGCCTGCCAGGGGTGCGGGTTGTTCGAAAGAGAGACCGTCGCTCCTGGCACACAGGCTACTGAGGGAACACGAGTGGGTTTTAGTCAGTAAAAGTCTGACACGCCCTCCTGCTCCGCTCAGAGCGGGAGAAGTTATTTGCTGATAGTTCACCCTCAAAAAAAAAACCACTGCTCTAAAAGTGTATATAGTACACCACAAATAAATTTGACAGATTGGGGTAAGTTGATGTGCTGGCGTCTGTACGTAACTAAATAGGTACTAAACATTACTTGATTAATACATTGTTGTTGTACAGGAGTAGCAAGAGCATAGAGTGATAACATTATGAATATATGAAGGTAATCGTTGAAAGTTTTGTATTGTCTACTGCCGCGCGACGGGGGCGCATTGATGCGGTTGACGTGCGGTGACTCGTTATCTTTGTTTTTGTGTTTGAAATTTAAGGACTAGTTTACAGCAAACAAATTATATTTATATGTATATTTTTTAAAGTGGGAAATCATCAAATAACTTCTCCTGCTCTGGGTGGAGCAGGAAGGTGTGTCAGACTTTTACTGACTAAAACCCACCCGTGTTCCCTCAGTAGCCTGTGTGCCAGGGGGGGCGGTATCTCTTTCGAACAACCCGCACAAATGAATTATATTAGGTTTCTTTTTTAGTTTTTCATTTAGAGACCTTTTAAGATGCCTCACGTGTGGAATACAACGCGCCGTCGACCCTGGCTTGGTCCTTACCAGACAGCGAGCTACCCATTACTCGCCGTCCGCAAGCCCACGCCTATGGTGGCCGGGAATCAGCATGGGATTGCCAACGCCCAGGGCGTGTCCTGTGGAGGCTGGGGCTGCGAGGGCGCATGAACTGCCTGTCCCTCTTCGCGAGCATCACTGCTTCGCAGAAGGAAGCTACGGCTACCCATGCACTCTCGCTCCATACCAGGGCCGGACGCGAGAGATCGCCGCCGCCGATCGCCTCCACAAGGAAACGGCGGTGCTCCACCCAAGCCGGGCAGACCTCCACCGTATCCTCCACCATGTCCTCAGGGCGATCTTCGCAGTGGAAACACCCGGTCGTTTCCTCCCTCCTTATTCGAAACAGGAACCTCCTGAAACAACCGTGTCCGGTGAGGACCTGCGTCAGGTGGAAGGTGAGGACGCCGTGATGCCTCTCAAGCCACTCCTCGAAGACGGGACTTACCGCCGCAATCGTGGCGTGCCCATGAGAGCAGTGGTGACCCAGTAAAAACGACACGACGTTTATTACTTCATCACCACTGCTCTGAAGTCGGTGAATGTGAGGAAACCAGCACATATGTCCTAGAACCAAAAATTCAAAGCCGTGTGGCATCTATGAATTAGGGCCCACTCCCTCTCAGAGGAGGCTTGTCCCAACAGTGGGAACATTATAGGCAGATTATTCCCGGTTGATAGCAAGTTTTTTATTTTAGTATTCTGTTTCCGCACAGACCAATCTAAATATATAAAAAGAAAAGTCCTGACTGACTGACTCATCAACGCCCAGCCCAAATCCTTAGACCTGGAAAGCTGATATTTTGCACAGAAGTTCCCTTTATATTGTAGACAAGGAATGAGGAAGGATTTTTCGAAATTCAACCCCTCTGGGGATAATAAGACAGAACTATGCCATGTTTAATTTTTGATGTGCATTGTCGAACAGTGGAGCATTACACTCCTGTAATTTGTATGGAAAATATGTGGACTAGATTTACCTCAAGTCCGCTGCACACCTCTGTAGACCTCTTCTAGGAAAACAAGCGCATTTATATGTTATGTTAACAGAACCCTAATTTCGAACTGTTGATGATTTTACCAACATGTTCCAGTAATGTAAACTGGATATTATCATTGAATTGGGCGATATGATCAACAATTTGTATTCATTGGATAACAGAGCGATCTCGAAACAATTTGCATTGTGATTGTTCTGCAATTGGACATTTAGAGCTTGACGCTAAATAACACTGCAGGATAGACTGGCTATTGTGGTCGGCCATTGATCAAGGTGACGTTTGCTGCGGTTGGCCTTTCGATGGGTGGCCACACATTTTATTCTAAGACCCGGCCATGCCTTGGAAAGCGAAATGCCATTTCATACCAATCTACATGGTCTTCACATGATCTGAGCAAGATTATCAGCCGGCCTCATTTATAAAAAAAAAATGTGATTGAAGTATTTATACAAATCTACTTACAGAAATAAAATCATTTATCATTTAATCATTGACAGACACTATTAGGTATTCGGAGGCCCGAAAGCCTTTTTTTGCATAACCCAGTTACTGGGTAACACGATACGCCTTGGTAAGACTGGTTGTCAGACTTTCGGAGTTCTGACGACCCGTAACGACTGTCAAAGATCTACGAATGATAGCCGGGACCAACAGCTTGACATGCTTTCCGAGGCACAGAGTCTCGGTATGTAAAGATGGTCACCCATCCATGGACTGACCTCGGCAAGCGTAGCTTAACCTGATCGATCGACCTGTGTGCTGTTATTACTGAGCCGTAAGCCCCACCACCGCTGTAGCCGCAAAGAAATCCCATATAAACTCAATTTAAAAAGTTTCTTACAATATTCTGCAGCTTCTTATAGATATGACCTGGAGCGCTGCCTAGCGCCCAACATACCCGGCTTTAGTATGCAATGCTCTTCATAGTGAAGTAACATTTTATGAAATAATCCGGGGAGCGCCGATTGAATTTAATTCAGACCCTAAGAGCTCGCTTCAGAGCTTAAATAGGGCTGCTACCTAAAATAAAACGAATTTTATATATAACTAGCAACGCCCAGCGGTTTCTCCCGCGTAATCCCCGTTCCTGTGGGAATACGGGGATAAAATATAGCCTATATCACCCAAGGATAGTGTGGCTTCCCAACAGTGAAAGAATTTTTCGAATCGGTTCAGTAGTTTCGGAGCCTATTCAATGCAAACGAACAAACAGTCAAATCTTTCCTCTCTATAATATTAATATAGATAATAAATGTGGAAGTTTGTATGTTTAGATGTTTGAATGTTTGTTACTCAATCACGCAAAAACGGCTGAACGGAATTTGAATAAAATAAAGCCACTATTTTAATGACGCCGCTTACGACCACTTTCAAATGAGAATATTTCTATGGTCTATGTTATTGGGTTTGGTTTCCGCAAAAATCAAATCAAATCAAATCATTTATTCGCATAGAATGTAGGTATTGTACAATAATGATGTTATAAAAATATAGTGAGCCAGGTACATTCTGCCTGAGTTTGGGCATGCAAAATTTAACAAATAGGTAATGTCACATCTGTTATTATTATTCTAAAGGTCATGAACAAAATTATAAAATAGTTGGTAATTTAATAAATCATTATAACAAGGGGTATTTCAAATAATGTCAATAATATTAAACTGTTGAGATGTCACACACAGGGTCATTCAAAAAATCACTTAACGAATAATAACATTTCTGTAGCAAAAAAGTCTTGAGTTTATTTTTAAATTGTTGAAGGGTGTCATTTTTTACGCTGTCGGGTAGTTTATTAAATATTATTGGACCCATACAGATAACACTTTTTTTAAGTAGTGCTGTTTTATAGCCACCGACGGTTAAAAGGTCGCACTTAGTCCTTTAAGTGGACCATTGTGCGTGAGCCATGGCGACCGTCAGTGGTTATTGCAGCCAGCGCACCTCCCTCCAGAAGTTGGCTATAACTCCTGGTCTGTTGAGAACATCCGTGTACGATCTGGGTGCCCCGAGGGTTTCTGTCCTAATCTGGGCTACGCCTGTGCATTCGAAAAGCACATGCGCGACGGTTTCCTCAGCCTCCATACAGGCCCTGCACAGGGGGCTGTCTGTTATGCCTATTGTGTAGAAGTGTTTGTTTAGCGGGCAGTGTCCCGTGATGGTCCCAGTCACTAGACGCAGGTCCTTTCTGTCCAGGCGTAACAGACGTCTGGTCAGCCTGCCATTCAAAGATGGCATTGCTTCCCTAGACTGCCTGCAGCCTGGTGTCGAGGTCCACCAGCTCCCTGCTTGTATGTGTGTGTGAGAATATTTTCTTGTTTCATACATTATAGAGCGTGATTTTTCAATAGTCGGGTAATTTCTTTTTCTCGAATGTATCGTGCCAACCCTACAGTGAAAGGTATCCATAATACAGGCATCGCTTGATCAGGCGGGGGTGTGGATTGAAACCGGGACATACATACACACAGATATATATGAAGATACTGTTTTCACACAGTTTGCTTTACTGAAATAGATCTGTATTAAAAGTGGGTTCAGGATTATTTCTTTGATTTCAAAGACGTATTTGAAAGGTCTCCATATTTTTTATTTATATCACATCACATGCCCATACGGGAAAACGGTAACACCAATTACATTAATTAACGTAGAAACAATATTATAACGTAGCAAATAACTATGTTAAGATATATGAATAAACTAAAAACTAACATGGAACAGTGGACTCCCTTGCATACTTTCCCTCACAGAACACCAGACATATACGCATAATTCTATTCCATTCATCCGCAAATACATCACATTCAGACAGTGTGCAGTCAGAAGGGCATTTAGCATCTTTAGGGCACGACAGAGTGGGGATTCGGCTTTGGCTACAGTTTTACCTGGCAGTTGCGCAAGCAGATTGTGCACGGCGGCTCTCACGGTGTCCGATGTATTTATTTATCGGGCACAAATAATTGCCAGAAAAGGCCATGGAGCTCTGGGCAGTCAATACGTCCCCGTACTGTCTTACAGGCTACCGTGAGCTGATCAAAACCTCTTCTCACCTCTAATGAGTTAAAACCCAACGTCCCTAAAAGATAGATAATGATAATATATGTTGATAGGCACCATATTGCTGACTGGAAAATTTTAATATTTTTCGTACAGCCTGAGTTTATAGTCTCAAAGTCTACTAAAACTAATTTATCGCCATAAAATTCTATTCAAATGTGGATATTTTTTTTTAAAAATGGTCATAAAATAAATTATAATAAAAAATATTCTTTCGTAACACAGCTTGAGCTACGTCTCAGCAAACAGTGAGTAACGCATTATCACATTCAGAGTTACGCCGTAGCGCATCGAAAGTTACGCCGTAGCGCATTGGGAGTTACGCCGTAGCGCATTGAGAGTTACGCCGTAGCGCATTGAAAGTTACGCCGTAGCGCATTGAAAGTTATGCCGTAGCGCATTGAGAGTTACGCCGTGGCACATTTAGAGCTGCGCTGTAGCACATTGCGAGCTACGCCGTAGCGCACAGTTAGATACGTCGTAGCACAACTTGAAAAATGAAATAAAAATAATGATCTACGAGTTCTTTATTATTTAAATTAAGTAACGTGTCATGTGTCAAATTGGAACTTTTGCTATGATGCAAATATGGATTGCTGTCACTTTGTGGATTTTTTGGGACACAAAAAGACACCACGGACAGGTCCGCTCAATCTGTTTGGTCTTTCCTCAAAAGACCATTTCAGAAAGCAATCTCCATAATCGCCAGATATCTGGACTTTAAAAGAGACTGTGACCTCTGAGTTTGTTTCGGCCTTTCTTCTCAGAGTAGTCAGATAGGAAACGCCGACCACATCTATTTATTTTTTAAACATAATTTGTTCTTATCGCGATTATATTTGAAAGGATAAACTCGAGTTTTTGGCGGGATCGCGTTGGATTATGTCGCACGAATTTTCATTTTCATGAAATTTTGTGAAATAGCGAATTAAATTGTTTAATTTTGGTAGTGAATTATCCAATTTAGTTATGTGTGAGTGCACAAGTGCAGTGAAGGTGAAAATAAGTGACTAACGTGGACTTTTCGTGTTCCCCCCAAAAACTCCTAATAGGTTGTTGTAAAGTTACTACTTACCGCTTTACAATAACTTTGACTTGACTGACTTCCGACGACTATGACTTTTTGTAACTTAGTGCCTGATAACGGGCCATTTACTTGATCGAAAAGTAATTTTTGAAGATTCATTATTTGACACTGGCTAAATGCACAAACTGTGCGAAGCCAAAACACAAAAAAAAAGGATAAACTCAAGTAAAATCTTTTTGTTACAGAGCACTACCACATCTTTGTCGGAGACCTGAGTCCTGAGATCGAGACCCAGAGCTTGCGAGATGCCTTTGCGCCCTTTGGAGAGATTTCGTAAGTATTATTATTAATCAATTTAATTCAGAACTCATTGCATTCCATAACTTATTAGTAAAAAACGTGTGGCACTCGGAGACTGCCGCGGTAAAGCTATTGCATAGCATTTTTTATCAACTTATGCAATTATAACGAAAATAACCTAACAGTACAACCCCCCAGTATGAAATGGCTAAAATACTGCTAAAACGGTAAGAAAATATTATAAACTATCCATAAATATACGATGTGGAGTATGAAAATTCAGATAAAGCAGTCAAAATTGAAATTTTAACATGTCATTCCTCCGTTGCTATGCAACAGCCCGACCTGTTGCTAGGTGTGACATTATTTTCATTACGGAATTTCTGGATTCGGTCTCCACGCTCAAGGCCCGCGATAGAAGCTATGCAATAGCTTAAAAATACTTAAAAGTATGTTAGTAAAATTAATAATTATAAAAAACTGAGCTATTAAATTAAACATTATACAAAATTGAGCTACTTCACATTAAATAGGGCACAACCCGAGCCGTGAACTGAATTCCAGTGCCTCACAACCGGGCAATCAACCCTTTCTAATATGGTATTCAGAAGGCCGTATTCCCCTTGTATTCCCCTTATTCTTTTAAAAACCCAATGTCCCTCTCAGTAACGGAGCTAACAACTGTCCATCTTACGTATGGTAATTATTTTGTCAGAGCTTTGTAAAAGCTGTAACTTCATAAATATTTAAAATATGGAGTTGTCAGGTAACCTGTTATGTATCAATCACGGGAATTTACGAACTGGGATTCCTTGATTGACGCTGACCAATTTTCGTAATTAAAAACGTTCAAAGTCGCAATCTCCACTCAGCGAAAATTATTGACATTTTTTTTTTAAATGGTAAATATGTATATTTGGATTATTCCCGTATCACCATGTAGGTATGTATTCGGATCCTACCACAAATATCACCATGTAGGAATGTTTAAAATTTTCTACTCATTAAATCAAAATCAAAAGTCATTTATTCAAACTAGGCTGAGAGTCGGCACTTTTCGAACGTCAAAATTACATAAGACTGTTCTCCAAAAACGCCCACCCTTCGACACTTCCTAGTGCTTTAGCTGGGAAGAAGAAGTGGCGCAACAAACTCCCCAGCAGCACTGCTGTCTGATAAGTTGGAAGAACTTGATTCTATACAGTAATAGGTAAGTAAATGAATTTCATCAAAAAATGGAAATTTCATTAATAAAAATTAAAAAAAAAATGGTTTATACAGTCAAATAAAATAAACAATGCAATGGAGTAATTATTTAGCATTATTCCTACCAGTAGTAATTATGGTCCAACACGGGGATCCTAGACGAATGCAAAAACGCTGCCAGGCTAAAAATGATCTGGGCGGGTCACGTCAGCCTCATGCACAGTGACCGCTGGGCAATAGTCTCCACACAGTGTGTAGTGTAGGCTAATGATTAAATAAAACAAGTAATTATGTTAAATTCGTAATAAATATTCCGGTAGGTAAACTGTGAAGAAAATTCACACTATTTCTGCTGGTAGGATTTCACGATAGGAATAGTGGGAACAACCCACTTAAGCAGATTGAGACAGTGATGCATGTAAATGCTAAACGTTCTTAAAAATACGGGAATTATCTTTTCTTTTTTTTTACTGTTTTTAGGGTGGAGCTGGGTGCCGACTTTTACTGACTAAAACCCACCCGTGTTCCCTCAGTAGCCTGTATGCCAGGAGCGGGCGGTATCTCTTTCAAACGAACCCGCACCCCGGGCAGGCATTGGCCCTTGCGGGCCCCATCATTTTGTGCTGTCATCTCTTTAAGGCGCGCGTGGAACACAACGCGCCGTCGACCTGGGCTTGGTCCTTACCGGACAGCGAGCTACCTATTACTCGCCCTCCACAAGCCCACGCCTACGGTGGCCGGAAATCAGCCTGGGGGGAATTACCCATAAGTTGACCTTTAGTCGACGACGTTCCGTTAAAAGAGTAAGCTTGGAGTTTTTTGCCGGCTCTTCTCTATAGGAACCGTGGAACTATCTCATGACGTTTCATAAGTGTCCATATAGGTTTATGTGAAACTATCTTTTGCCGGCGCGGAACTTTCATCCCCTATTTAACTCCCTTAGGGGTTGAATATCGAAATATCCTTCCTTATTCCTTGTCTACATTATAAAGGGAACCTCTGTGCAAAATTTCAGCTTTCTAGGTCCAAGGGTTTGGGCTGGGCGTTGATGAGTCAGTCAGTCAGTCAGGACTTTTCTTTTTATTTAGATATAGTTATAAAATATTTTTATCATGAACGTATTTTTTTATCTTTAGTTACTTAAACTATACGTCGTCTGTCAGTCAGTCAATCACAGACCTCATTTATAAATGTAAATATATTCGAAAGCTAATACTCACATTAGTAAATCAGCAATAAGTCGGGACTCATCTTCTGTTGAGTGCTCAAAGTATGGCAAGACACGTAGCAGCGGACGGGCCTTGGATTACCGCCAACAGGTTTGGGTCGCGGTGTAAGCGGGGAATAAGCGCCGCTTGTGGTTGAAGGTCGCTTGTGCCTCTCACTGAGTAAAGCAGCGTTTTCGCCAGTGTGAATCTGTCTCTTTTTTAGTATCATATGAATTTATGTTTATGGCAAATTTTAATATTTATGTTATTAAGTAAAACGAAATGGAGAAAACTTCTTATGATAAATATCTGATAAAGGGACTAAGTTTTACCCTAATCTAGTTTTATTTTTAACTTGCTTTAGCCAGTGGTTTCGCACACGTGTGTTAGAAATAATCCCGCAGTAGCAGGACTACAGGGATAAAAATATTATATATCCGGTTTATAAAACTATCTGTGTGTCAGAATTCATTGAAATCTGTTTAGCCGATTTTGCGTAATTTAGTGATAAACATATAAATATAAGATACATTAGGTCAGACGGCTTTTAAAATGTATCAAAACTTTCAGTCTGAATTAATTTATCCCTTTGATTTATCCAATACTTGGTCAGTGCAAAACTGAAACAAGCATGAATTTAGACATTCATTACTTTAATTTCAAATTAAATTCATTATGTTGCGTTGTGATAACAAAGTTGTCCATAACAGCCTAAAATGTTCTCACTGCTGGAACACAGGTTTCCTATCTTCAAGAGCGAGTGGGCCGTAATCAACCACGCGGCCCTAGTGCGGGTTGGTAGATCTCATATATCTTCGAATTTTCGGCTCAAGGACATGCCAGTTTCCTCACGATGTTTTCCTTCACCGTTTTGAGAGCAGTAATGAAATAATTTAAACAAAGTAAAGCGTGTTGTCAGGGTTTGAACCTACGACCGGCAACTTATAAATCGAAATATTGACATTCAAAAGTGTCTTTTAAGTGCCTAATTGAAATAAACGCTTTGACTTTAATTTTGATCGTGGCTATAACACCAATATTAACTAGAATAGAATAATTTATTTGTTAAACATAGGTAATTACTTACGAAGATCTTAAAAATAAGGTAGTGCGCTATGTTTTGCCAATATTGGCATACAAATCATAAGAATTAAATAAAAATGATAAATTAAATAAGAACTTAGCATTAAATTACAATGATAAAATTACTATATAATAATAAAAATTAGTGGAGTAGCTAATTGTACATGCAAGCAAAGTCAATTTCATTTCATGTCAAAAGTCAATTCAGAAAATCAATAATAGGAAGTATTTAAATTGATGTCAGCTTGTTATATAATTATAGATATTGGTCGTTAAGAAACTCATCTATGGTATAGTAACATCTGTCAAGTAGTAACCCGTTCAGAGTTTTTTGTGAACTTTTGTAGTGACATACATTTTATTGCATCGGGTATTTTATTATATACTTGTGGAGCAACACCAAAGAAGCTTTTTTTCATAAGAAAAGTAAACTAACATTGAAATTGTCTACAAGGATTTGTCTTATATTCGTCGTACTACAAAATTCACTAGAAAAAGCTACCCGCTCCGCTCATGAGCCCGCTGTCAGCTGCACCGCGCTCCTACCCTAGTGACATAGTTCATATTTGTCAATAAGCCAAAAATGCTGGTTTATGCCCATCTTGAGACTCTGGCAAATATTTCATCTTTTATCTATTTTCTTTTTTCTCTGTAGGTATCTTTTGGTCTGACGGGCTGGATATCACAATTTTTCCCGTAGGTGCGGACAAATTCATGTCAAAAAACAAAGCATTTATTTCAAATAAGCACTTAAAATGCACTTTTGAACGTCAACATTTACATTAAAATAGAATTGATTCTAGTCGCCCCTTCCAAAATGTAGTTTCGTATGGAGAAGAATGGGCAAGAAACTCCACCGTTACTCTTTTAAAATGTTTTAAATACAATATTTAACATATGTACATTCATTATATAATTATGTGTGAAAACGATGCACCCAGAATTAAATTACCATACCAAAATAGGTAAAAAAAACTGAAAGTGAATTAATTACAGATAAATTAATTCTATGATAGATACATGGTTTTTTTTTTGGGTGGGAAATCATCAAATAACTTCTCCCGCTCTGGGTGGAGCAGGAGGGCGTGTCAGAGTTTTACTGACTAAAACCCACCCGTGTTCTCAGTAGCCTGTATGCCAGGGGCTGCGGTATCTCTTTCGAACAACCCGCACTCCTGGCAGGCATCGGCCCTTGCGGGCCCCGTCACTTTGTAGTGACATCTCTTTGAGGCGCGCGTGGAACACAACGCGCCGTCGACTCGGGCTTGGTCCTTACCGGACAGCGAGCTACCCATTACTCGCCGTCCGCAAGCCCATGCCTACGGTAGCCGGAAATCGGCCTGGGATTCCCGACGCCCAGGGCGTCTCCTACGGCGGCTAGGGCCGTGAGGGCGCATATACTGCCTCTCCCTCAAGTGCGCCGCCTCCCTCTTCGCGAGCATCACTGCTTCGCTGAAGGAGGCGACGGCTACTCATGCACTCTCGCTCCTTACCATGGCCTGGACCAGGGCCGTACGCGAGAGATCGCCGCAGCCGATCGCCTCCACGAGGACAAAATGTATTTAGTCATTTTATATTTCGGCTAATAAGTACCTAAACACAACATTTATGCGGCCCACCCAAATGTCCATTCTTTGGTATTTTTCGTCAAATCGTTGAGCTCCTCAAGTTCTGAGTTGAGCCGTATGATTACTGATCCATACATACATACATACATACTCAGCCTATCACGTTCCCACTGCTGGGACACAGGCCTCCTCTCAGTGAGAGGGAGTGGGCCGTAATCCACCACTCGGGCCCAGTGCGGGTTGGTAGATGTCACATGTCTTCGAATTTTTGGTTCTAGGACATGCCGGTTTCCTCACGATGTTTTCCTTCACCGTTTGAGAGCAGTGGTGATGAAATAATTTACACAAAGTAATGCGGCTGGCTGGGTTCGAACGCGCGACCTACAACTCGTAAGTCGCAGCCGTTACCACTGGGCCACTGCTACTGATACATGCGTGCACTGAATGGACAGGTCCACTCAATCTGTGTGGTTCTTTCCTCAAAAGACCATTTCAGACACCAATCCACATGGTCTTCACACGATCTGACCAAGATTATATCTGGACTTTAAAAGAGACTGTGATCTCTGAGTTTGTTTCGGCCTTTCTTCTCAGAGTAGTCAGATATACCGACCTCACCTAGTTTAAAAAAAATATGATTGACGTGTAAAAGTGTTTTACAAACCTACTTACAGAAATAAATCATTTATCATTTATGGATTCTGAGTCCGCTGAGAGGAGCTTGTGGCTAAATAACAATAGCTGCACGGGTCGATTGGCCAGGTTAAGCTACGCTTGCCGCGGTTGGTCCGTGGATGGGTGACCATCTTTACATACCAAGACCCCTCCGTGCCTCGGAAAGCTCGTTAAGCCCTTGGTCCCGGCTGTCATTTGTGGATCTTTGACAGTCGTTACGGGTCGTCAGAAGCTCGAAAGTCTGACAACCAGTCTTACCAAGGGGTATCGTATTATCCAGTAACTGGGTTGTGGAGGTCAGATAGGCAGTCGCTCCATGTTAAATACTGCTATTCAGCTGCATCCGGTTAGACGTTGAGAACGTGACTTGAGAACGTTGTAGGCCTTACTGACTGTAGATTTGTAGACGATTTTCTATTCTGTATTCGTCTAAGTACCTGGTACTTATTGACAGGCCTGCGCTGTCCTCCCATACATTTTATCTCTGTAATTTGAAAATATTGTTAAAGCCAATCTACTATATAAAAATAAGTCGGGTTTTCCTTCCTGACGCTATAACTCCAGAACGCACGAACCGATTTCCACGGTTTTGCATTCGGTGGAAAGGTCTCGGGCTGCGTAGGTAGGGTAGGTAGGGTAGGTAGGGTAGGTAGGGTAGGTAGGGTAGGTAGGGTAGGTAGGGTAGGTAGGGTAGGTAGGGTAGGTAGGGTAGGTAGGGTAGGTAGGGTAGGTAGGGTAGGTAGGGTAGGTAGGGTAGGTAGGGTAGGTAGGGTAGGTAGGGTAGGTAGGGTAGGTAGGGTAGGTAGGGTAGGTAGGGTAGGTAGGGTAGGTAGGGTAGATAGGGTAGGTAGGGTAGGTAGGGTAGGTAGGGTAGGTAGGGTAGGGATTCTGTATGAATGACTATTGGACGGACAGGACAACGTCTGTCAGGTCAGCTAGTTATTTTTAAAAGAGTAACCGTGGAGTTTCTTGCCGGCTCTTCTCCATAGGAAACAACAATTTGGAACCGTGCACCTAGCTTCTGACGCTTCATAAGTGCCCATGCAGGTTTACATGAAATAAAAATATTTTGATTTTGAGACTGGAAGCCGACCCCAACATAGTTGGGAAAAGGCTAGGCAGATGAAGATGGATTCTGAGTTCGCTGGATGCGGGAAGCACAGAACCAGTTGACGTGGTGGAGCTTGGAGGAGGCCTATGTCCCAGTAGTGGACGTCTTTCGGCTGAAATGGTGATGATGATAAAGATGAAGTGGTACTTGGTTCGTTGGTTTAGCTAATCTATACATATAATAAATCTGTAAAGGAACTTTTTCTGTACATTTAAAATATTTCGAAAATAATTGCTTGGGGTGGTAAGGGATAATCAACAGATGACATTTTAACCCTTATCAAAATTTTTGTCTGTAGCTCGGTTTTTCAGTTTCTATGTTGAATAGATCAAGTATCACGTCAAAAGAACGAAACTAATATGGTTATCTTTCATACTCAAATATAGTTTATAACTCAGAGTTTATATTAGTCTTTGTTTCATCGCAATCGCTTCGGTCAACCTATCTAAATAATTTAAAGTGTTCAAGAAGAATTTATTTACGTAATGTTGAAACACTTAGCGACATCTATTGGCGTGAAACGGTACTAACGAATACTTAATATTAACACGTCATTCTCATTTAAGTTACTTACTGTGTCTGTGTTATTTCAAAAAGTAATGATACTGATTACTAAAATCGCTTTCCGTTGGTGGTTGATTCCCACGAATCAAAAAAGCTAAAAGAATTTCAAATAAAAAGTTGTGATAATATTAACTGACGTGGTGTTCTGAGTCATATACCTAGAATGCAATGTTAGATAAATATTTATTAGTTTTATCAATCAAATTAATACAAATAGAGGGGAAGAAATCTCATTTTAAATTGTGATAAAAGTCTTAGTAGCGCCATCTAGCATAATGTAGCAAAATTAGAGCGGCTAGAGGAACATCTCCAAATTCTTAATCTCTAGCGTCAGTAACGCCATCTAGGTTTGAATAGCAAACATGCAAAGACAACAACTTGATTTCGCGCGAAATTTGATAATATTAAATTTAAATGCGTGTTTACAGCATTACTCGATTCAAATAATGGGAGTTTTGGGAGTAAAGAGTTGTAAATACTTATGTGCTAATTTTCGTGATGTTAGTTTTCGAGGTGGGGAGGGGTTTAAGCGAGGTCGGATGGTGAAAGTCAGGAAAAAAAATCCAAAATTTCGACCATAACTACTGGTGGATTTGAGTAAATAGATAGGTTATCACACGGGCAACTGTAGTTATGTCGATGCTCTTCCGAGCAACATCGCTTACAGAGAAGCATTTTAAAAATGTATTTATTTATCCATTTGGCATCTCCAACAAAGGATACATTACCTACACAGGAACAATAGAAATCACAATAGTAAAATATTTACAATTTTAAAGTCGCTTCTTTAAATATAATTATTTATTGGTCTACAAATAAATGTATGGCTGAACAAAAGAAACACTGAAACATTTTTGATTACAATTTACAATAAAAAGGCATCGCAACTGAGAGTCGCGGAGGATCGCTCTGTTACGTCCATTATCCTCGGGATCGGGCTCTCTCTCTTCCTGCTGCCTGCGTCAGCAGCGGGGAGAGAGGTGGGGGCGCGCGCGGTATGGCACTACGTAGCAACAACATCGTACTTACTATGTTCATAGAAAACCCGTGCATATACAATTAAATAGTTTTTTTTGCCTGGTTTGGTTTTTTTTTCAACAGCGGTTTTAATGTGGATAATGACCGACGTTACGGGGCGTAGGTAATGGTAACATTCGCAGCGAGCATGTCTTTACGCCGTGTGCTAAAATCAGTGTTGCTCGCTCGCATGTTTTGCCGTAGGTACTACTGACTGCACGAATACTTGCTTGGTAACATATTAGGTGCATTTTGACCCGTGACGCCGGTCAGTATCCACCTTTACAGCGTGATCTTTCTTCATCGTGATAACGCCATGGTCCCACGGGCCGTTAACTAACAGGTGGCGTCAGGTGTTACTGCACTGCTACCTGTCGAGGCCTATCGCAGTCCGTGCAGAGCATTCCCACTGCTGTGGTTTTATTCAGTGGTCAACGTTTGATAAACAAAGCTAAAAGACACGCGCCTGTACGGGCCGAGATAGGCGCCCGCCCCCGCGTGGAATAATGCTTCAGCACACTCAACCAGACGCGCAGTCGATTTATTGAGTAAGTACAGTAAAAGCTCCTTATTCGTGCTTCCTTCATTCGCGTTTTCACTATTCGCGGATTAAAAAAATGCGACCCAATTCCTATATCCGCGGCTAAAGATTTATTTATTTGCGGGTCTAATCGGTACATCGGTACATACATATTAACAAATAACAAAAAGGATTCCAATAGGTATCCAACCCAATATCCTTTGTAAACGCGTCGTCAGATGGACTATAAAAAAGTGAAATAGACCTTATTACAACTTCGCCTAAAGTACATTGTCAAATGATATCGCCGCTGTATTGGTTCGGCCTTTGACATCTACAATAGCCGCCTTCGCCGCGGTCGGTGTTTTTAACCGACTTCAAAAAGAAGGAGGTTATCAATTCGACATGTTTATATTTTTAATGTATGTTCAGGCATAACTCCGTCGTATATAGACGGATTTGCAAAATTCTTTTTTTTTTCGAAAGGGGTTTACTCCGAAATGGTCCCATTGAAATTTCATATAAACAGGGACCGATCTAGCTATTTAGCCGCTCCGGGCAAAAATAACATTCGCCGCCCTTTGCACTAACACCATCAAAGATGGTATGACCATAATTATGTGATATTCTTTTAACTATATAATATTCACATACGTTAGTCTACTACGGCTTCTGAACAAGTATACAAAAATTCATGAGAGTAGGTATGTTTGTAAGTATACATTTTGCCGCCGCTCATTTTTGCCGCTCTGAGCATTTGCCCGGCTTGCCCCCCCTTAGATTGGGCCCTGCATATAGATCTGATGATGCGTTTCGGAAACAGACAACGGAACTCTTCAAAAAATTACAGCAAATCAACCGCGAATGTTGCTATCACATAAATAAGTATGCATTGTTTTGACCCAAAGGATGATGAAATTTCGAATTGGTGTATGGTAGGTAACAAAAAAGTGAAAAATAAAAACTTTTTTCAAAAAAATAACAACCGACTTCCGTTCCGACGTTTTTTGGAAGTCGGTTGGTATTTTTTTTTAAAGTTTTTTGAGAATGTAAACAAACATAATGAAACCAACCTCATCACCATACAGTATATTTATATATCATCATCATCATCATTTCAGCTGAAAGACGTCCACTGCTGGACATAGGCCTCCCCCACATTTATAAATGCTGCGACTTAATAGACATTCCATCCTTTGGTACGAGCCGCTTTGCGTGTTTTACCTATTGTTTCATCTTTCCATTTATTGCAAAATGTTGAAAATTTTTTTTTACTTAAAAACGATTTTCGACGCGAAAAAATCTGTTTAACGCATAGAAATGCTTGATCGTTTACGCCTTGGAGAGTCGCTTGCATCCATATCACGCTCATACAATTAATCAATATGGTCAAAAACTTCAATTAAATTGTTTTTTTTTTGTCACTTAGGAACGTATCCCCTATAATCCCATATAAATTACCATTCCATAGTCACGGTTTCTGTATTCGCGGTAGGTATTTTACGGAACCTTCTCAATATATTTATGAGAACATTATGTATGTTCGGAAAAATCTACACCTTTTTAGTAAGATAAGTGACAGGCATAATTTTAACACTAGAAATAGGAACAAATTAGATCAACCACGTTTCAGATTGTCTAAAGTACATACTTCTTTTATGGGGTACTGTGTAAAATGTTATAATAAACTACCAGTCGATATTCTTGAACTAAGTGAAAATAAATTTAAGTCATGCATTAAACGCACACTATGTAGACAAGCATATTATAAGTTAGATGATTATATCTTAGATAAAAATGCCTGGCTTAATGCTGGTCCTGCTCCACAGCCACCTGGGCTTACTAATTAACATTTTAATATTTGGAAGAGATGCTTCCCCTTTTTTTTTATGTTTTCTGACATTACGAACACTTCTGTTCCTATTATTATTATTTTTCTGACATTGCGAACATTTCTGTTCCTATTTTTATTAATTTTGTGACATTACGATTTTGTTTTTGATTTTACTGAACCAAGTACCTATTATTTATTAAAATTTCAATAGATACTTATTATATATTTTTCTTTCTTTTTGGAAGTCAAATTTTATGAATTTCTCAAATAGGATTGAAACTATAGTTTTGTATAATTTAGAAGCATTTTGTCAAATTTTTGTAAATGTGAGTACCATGCATCCTTATAATATGTTGTTTTAATGTACGTCGACTTGAAAAAACGTGGTAGTTGAGAGTATGTCATGCTCACTTAAATGTCTCACTGATGGTGGCGTGTGTGTTGGATCATTCGGTTCCCTAGAAAATGGTTGAGCTGGATGGTGCTGATCCATGCGTCAAGTTCGTGAACGGGCGCCGTCGGTTGAGACTGGTCATCTCTTATCTGCCTTGGCTTATTTTGAATCTTATTTTTTTTAATTTATTTTATTACATTTTTTTACATTGTTCTCACATATAGAAGCACCAAGAATAATGTTCCCGCACACACAAATTTTGTAATACCCACGATTTAAAAGAGTGTCCTTGGAGTTTCTTGCCCGTTCTTCTCCAGAGAGATCTACGTTTTTGGAATGGGCACCTAGCTTCAACTTCGATTTTTGTTTGACAATTCAAAAGTGCCTGTGAAAGGTCTAATTGAAATAAATGCTTTGAGTTTGAGTTTGAGTTTGAACGTATACCTCGCGAATAAAGAGCTTTTACTGTACCTACGGCAGGTGCACATTTATTATAAAATGAGCCTCGACCAGGCGCTTTGATCTATATTTATTCTTAAAAATCTGAGTGAGACTTCGTCGCAATATCATTATAACCCCTAAAGACGCCTGCAGGCCTAGACAAAACACCTTTCTGTTAACGTTCACGCTAAACTCTACGCCAGAATATATGGGAATGACATTACCGTGTCCTTTCCGCAGGTAATGTCATTCCCATACATTTTGGCGTACCGTTTAGCGTGAACGCCAAGAGTAATGTGTTTTGTCTCTAGGCTCTGGACTGCATTCGAAAGCTGTGGTAGATTCCTACCAGGATAGATCGGAAGATCGGAGGAGTGGTACCTACACCGTCAAAGCGACACATTATTGTTTTCCGACATGCACGCGAACGAAGTCGCGGGCACAGCTAGTTTGAAATAAATGCCGCTTTAACTTTAACATTGAAATCAACATACTGTGAAGGACGTTATCGTCTGGAGTCTGTGACGAAAATAGACTAAATTCCCGAATAGTTAGGAAAAATATGGTTTGTTTTGAATAATTTAGATTAATGTTAATATTGTAAACACAACGTTGCTTTTGTTTCAAAACAAAAATATGAATAGTTAACCGATGTTGTTTATCTATCTATATATATAAATAAAAAGGAAAGTCCTGACTGACTGACTGACTCATCAACGCCCAGCCCAAACCCTTGGACCTAGAAAGCTGATATTTTGCACAGAGGTTCCCTATATAATGCAGACAAGGAATGAGGAAGAATTTTTCGAAATTCAACCCCTAAGGGAGTTAAATAGGGGATGAAAATTCCGCGCGGGCTAGTTCCTTAACAAATATATTTCCAACAAGAGCAGTTATGGCCCTGTGGAACTATGAACCGACTTACGAATTCTAGATCGTGGGTTCAAAGTTTTATTTTGTGTAAATTTACATCACCGCTGCTCTCAAACGGTGAAGGAAAACATCGTGAGGAAACCGGCATGTTCTAGAACCAAAAATTCGAACACATGTGACATCTAGCAACCCGCACTGGGCCCGCGTAGTGGATTACGGCCCAGTCACTCGCACAGCGAGGACGCCTGCGTCCCAGCAGTGGGAACTTTATCCATAGGCTGATTGTGCTATAGTATATATGTACTATACCTACTCGTATACTGGCTGACTTTGACTGTCCTTTCCAAAATCATTGGATAAGATTTTTGTGTAAATTATTTTGTTTATAATGAGGTAGTTAAGTAGATGATTATTTATTTATTTTTCAAAAAAATTGGACAAAATTGTAAAAACAGAGATAGGTCTGTAGTTATTGACACTGCCCCTGTCCTCACTCTTGTAGAAGGGATGTACAAGTGCTCTTTTAAAGACAGCTGGGAATACTCCTGATGTGATTATATGTGCAAAATAATAGGGATTAGGGTGTCGCGGGCAGCCCTGCACCCTAATTGCGTAACTCACGATTGATCATAATTGGTTTCGTCTTCACAGTTAAACAATATTCATTGCGTTATTTATGTTGTCGAACAGACACATTTTTCGAACATATGAAGCAATGGTTTAACAATCCGTTTCAAAACGATACAGATTATGATGAATCGTGAGTTACGCAATTAGGGTGCTGATTAAGGCAGCAGAGATGCCATCCCAACCCACGGCGCAATTGGCCCTGAGGCCGAGTATCATGCGTTCAATCTCTTTGCAGTATAACAGTAGTAACATACGAGTAGTTCTACGTACATTTAAATTATAAAAAAAAAAATTTGTTATTATTTGTTGTTACTTTGTGATGATTTTTTTGTTGTTTTTGAATTTTGTAACCACATATGGAGTTTAGTCTGATTTAAATAAATAAAATTGAATTGAATACCTACGTAATTTAATAAACTCAAATGATATCGAGACCCTTGCGTGCCTTGGAAAGTTTGTCTCGGAAAGTCTGACAACCAGTCTTACCACGGGGTATCATATCGCCCAGTAACTGGGTTGTGGACGTCAGAGAGTAAGTCGCTCGCTAAACCCAGACAAGCTCTTTTTTGCATTACAACTTGGGGCCAGTTAACGTTGATAATGTTCTTGAGAACTACACTCCATTAAAGTATGTTTGTCTTAAGAGAGAACAGAAGGCCAATTCTCGTAATTAAAACCGTTCAAAATCTAGTCGCAGTGTCATCTCAGCGACAAGCAAATGTCAAAAATGTATGAAAAATCGAGGTATTTTTGACAGATTGACACTGAGATCAGACTGTGAACGTTCTTAAAATTAGTAGAATTGCCCCTCAGGGCGTGCGATGCTCCATATAAATGTATTCCCCTTTTTTATTCCTGAATAATGCCTCTATACTAGAGCAATTTTTTTTTTCCATAAAATCAAGGTCTGCTGTAAACACGTCCCTGCCATTTTCCTTTTTTCAGCAACTAATTAGTAAAGAAAAAATTACCCTCTAAAAATAAAAACAATACCCTGTTTTTACCGCCATGATTAGAGGACTAGCAGGCAAATTAGAAAAGTTTTTAACATAAAAAAATTATAGGATATACATACTCTTTCTGAAAATGTTATTGTAAAAAATAATTGAATCCGCTGTTTTTGAGGTGAAAAAAGGGGAATACAAAACGTCGATCTCGCCAAAAAAATTGTGATAATTTTGGTCTGAGCTGCCCTATCACACACCATGGGGTCAGCGTTACTTTTTTTTTGGGTGGAAAATCATCAATTAACTTCTCCCGCTCTGGGTGGAGCAGGAGGGCGTGTCAGACTTTTACTGACTAAAACCCACCCGTGTTCCCTCAGTAGCCTGAATGCCAGGGGCGGCGGTATCTCTTTCGAACGAACCCGCACCCCTGGCAGGCATCGGCCATTGCGGGCCCCATTATTTTGTGATGACATCTCTTTGAAGCGCGCGTGGAACACAACGCGCCGTCGACCTGGGCTTGGTCCTTACCGGACAGCGAGCTACCCATTACTCGCCGTCCGCAAGCCCACGCCTACGGGGGCCGGAAATCAGCCTGGGGGCAGACTTACTAACACGGCGCGACGGCAATAGTTTCTATAAATACCTATTTTTCAAATTCCTCACAGGCCCTGTCCCCTCTTAAGATAGTGTACAAAATATACATTTGTTTAATTGAATTTGTTTTTCTTTATTCCCAGGGACTGCCGAGTGGTACGCGACCCTCAAACTCTGAAATCAAAAGGTTACGGATTCGTCTCGTTCTTGAAAAAATCGGTGAGTACAACTTATTTATAGTAACCGGCGATAAATATTGCACATCGACCTTTGGAAAGAGACAATCGGCTAATTTCGGCTTCGTAGAGCGTTATCTCTGTCGCACGAAATACAAACAGTCCGGTATATATTAGGAGCTGTTAAAACAATTATGTTTGCTTCTTTTGATAATAATTTTATTATACGCGTGTTCCCTCAGTAGCCTGTATACACAGGCTACTGAGGGAACACGCGTGGGATTTAGTCAGTAAAAGTCTGACACGCCCTCCTGCTCCACCCAGAGCGGGAGAAGTTATTTGATGTATGATAAATGAGTCTTTATTAATATAACTTAAACTGTTTGCATGCCTTAGTTAAGGTAGTTAGTATAAAAACTGAACATCTGAGACATGTAGGTACCTACTTTCTGTGCAGAGAACTATTCTATTCTAATCTACTCCACCCAAAAAAAAACGGTGACAAATTACATACTCCTCCAACCGCGTAATTTTATTACAAATCAATGCATCACGTATTAAAAAATAGATTGTGGAAATGCAAGACCGAGGCCTGTGACATTTACCAACCCGCGCTGGGCCCGCGTGGTGGAATATGGCCCACTCCCTCTCACAGAGAAGAGGCCTGGGTCCCAGCGGTGGGAACATTATAAACTAGATTATGCTTGTTTGTTTTGTAAGACCGGAGGCGCCAACTGAAGGCGTGAATATTCATGATAACCCTCATTCAATTTGTCATGTCTACAGTTAATTATCACCTTTTCGCGGTACTAGTAATAAAGCGCAGGCCACACCGCCAGCTAGCGAGCGAGTGAGCGAACTGGGCGATCGTCGATTCACCTCTTTTCATACTCCGGTTCACACCCCGAACCTACGGCGCACACACAACTATTGCATAATATATAATACAAACAAATTACATCGTTCGCCATTTTGTAATTCCTTACATGAATTTTATGACGCACACGCATATTTTATCTACGGATGACGCTTCGAAATATTGCCACAGAGTAAAATGTTTATTGAGAACGATATTCTCATACCATGTATGCATATTGCCTTTTTCTTTTTTATATTCCTGTTTAATATATTCCATCACATTTACTTTAAATTATATAATTTTTCTTTAAGTTCGCTGTACCAGTAAAATGTCCTAATAATTATTTGATGCACCGGGCAACGTCATTACGTCAAAGCCGGCTGTCGCTGAAAACCAGCGCTGGGGTAGGGTAGAAGCATAATGCTGAGCGATAGCCGTTTTGCGTGGATGTGACACATGTTTCACTCAATCTTTTTTTTTTTGTGTTACTACTCTTTTTTGCGTCGTGTTTACCGCAAATAAACGTATTTTCTTTATTTCTTCTTTCTAGATAAGCTACGAGTACGTAAGCGATACAAACGAATTAAGAATGATTTTCGCCAAACGGCTCGTTTCGGATCAGATCCTTTCGGCTGTCGTCGCGTGCGCTCAAACCCGTGGCCGGGCGGCACCACTCATTCTCGATTTCTCGAAAGTGCACTGTAGACGTCACTCAATCATCGATTTAGAAGAAAAACTTATTTGTTTGGCGCAAAAGCTGTCTCTTTATGACATTAAAAATTAGAATACGTCAACACGGTAGGAATGATAATCTTTGACTAAGTGCAGAAACGGAGACATTCACAATCGACGGTACGGAGCCGACTTATGCGTCGACCTCCTGCCGGACGCGATTGACTGTCGCCGCATTCGTTCGTATCCTTCCCAATCCGATGCGATGCGAGCTGTTTGGTAGAAATCATCATTATTCGGCGATGCCAGCGATGCAATTCGTTCACCTCGTTAGCGTAGCATAAGTCTGTAGTTCGCAGTGTGAACCGAAGTATGAAAACAGGTGAAACGATGCTCGCTCGGCTCTATGACGTGGGCTATGCAACTGCGAGCGAGTCACAATGAGACGGAACGCTCCGACCGTCTCTAATTTTCGGTGTGAACCTACATAGTTCCATCATTTCCCCCAAAAGGGTTTTGCCATAATCGCCACGCTTGGCAGGCGGTTTGGCGATCGCAGTATGGTGGTAAAATGCATAGAGAACGCTGCTGCCCATTCTCTAGTAAGTCCCTTAGTCGCCTTCTACGACACACACGGGAAGAAATGGGATGGTGCTATTCTTATACGTCCGGCACCACAAGGTACATAGTTTTGCTCACCATTTATTGTTTTGTATATGGCATCTCGTAGTTGACCTTGAGAGGTGGTGATTGCTTAACCGAACTTTCCTGTGGCTGCCTCAAGCTAACTCAAAGCCTCCAACCAGGGGCATATAACTTAGATTACTAAGCGGTTGCACGCCGAGGGCAGGCCACTTGCGAAGCCGCCTTTTATCGGCGATCATGTTGGCGCTGTGAGCGGGAAGCGCTTGGTAGCGACCCTATGGCCCGGTTGAGGTGCATGTCGCCGCCTGTAAGGCATACACATACAAACTTTCACATTTATAATCTTAGTCAGTATGAAATTAGGATATGGGAAATTTAAAGCTACAGGCTCAGCTACGGCGCAGGCTTGCAATTCATCGAGCAAGGTTCGGGGAGTAAGTTTGCCAAAGTTTCGCTTAGCTTATATAATTTCCCTCACTTCGCTTCTCCAGCCAGTTTGCTTGCTCGCTCGCTCGCTAGCTTGCGGTATGGCCTGCGCTAAAGGCACGTGCTGTGGGAATTACTGCAGTTTCTATAAATATTTAATGTGAACTATCGATTCAGTGTAAACACGACATGTTTCACAAAACTGTCTAGTTTTCTATGTTGAAGGACTTTGCTAGCAACGAATGTCTCATAAAATTTCTGACAATAAGACAAATTATTGTTAGAAAATATTTATAAATGTAGGTAAGGGGCAATTGTTAGTAACTCATAAAAACTTTTTTCAAAAAAAAACAACCGACTTTCAAAAAAACACTACAAAGTTCAAAATAACTTTAATTTCGGAAGTCGGTGACCTTGGATGGGTATTTTAATTTAATTATTTGTCACCGCCTTCCGAAATTAAAGTTATTTTGAACTTTGTAGTGTTTTTTGGAAGTCGGTTGTTTTTTTTTTGAAAAAAGTTTTTATTTTTCACTTTCTAGTTACCTACCCCACACCTATTCGAAAATTCATCATCCTTGGCGTCAAAACAATGCATATTTATGCGACAGCAACATTCGCGGTTGATTTGCTGTAATTTTTTGAAGAGTTCCGTTTTCTGTCTCCGAAACGCATCATCAGATCTATATGAAATTTCAATGGGACCATTTCGGAGTAAACCCCTTTCGAACAAAAAAAGAATTTTGCAAATCCGTCTATATGCGACGGAGTTATGCCCGAACATACATAAAAAAAAAAAATATAAACATGTCGAATTGATAACCTCCTTCTTTTTGAAGTCGGTTAAAAATGGATCGGATTGCTGAAATTGTTGTCTGACAACCAGTCTTACCAAGGGGTATCGTATTACCCAGTAACTGGGTTGTGAAGGTCAGATAGGCAGTCGCTCCATGTAAAATACTGGTCATTCAGCTGCATCCGGTTAGACTGAAAGCCGACCCCAACATAGTTAGGAAAAGGCTAGGCAGATGATGATGATGATGATGATCTATCAATTTTGATAAAGTTAGTAAGTGAAAATTGTGAGACTTGCCAGCTGAAAACATTTTTTTTTTTACCAAAGAACACCAGTGTTTTAACCAGCAATAATCATGTAGGTACTTATTAATAAAATCATTTACAAACACTTTCAAACACTTTTACACGTCAATAAAAAAACTAAACGAAATAAGGTCGGTATTTTCTATCCGATAACTTTTTCTTTTTACCTTGCTGCTGACGTTTCATAAGTGCCCATATAGGTTTGTGTGAAATAAAATATTTAGATTTTGGGTTTTGACTACTCTGAGAAGAAAGGCCGAAACAAACTCAGAGGTCACAGTCTCTTTTAAAGTCCAGACGTAATCTTGATGAAATCATTTGAGGACCATGTAGATTACCGATTATGCAGTGGACCGACACAGTCAGTATACGCATGTATCATCATCATCATCATCATCATTTCAGCCGAAAGACGTCCACTGCTGGACATAGGCCTTCCCCAAAAGGGAGGTTTTGCCATAATCGCCACGCTTGGCAGACGGGTTGGCAATCACAGTATGGTGGTAAAATGTATAGAGAACGCTGCTGCCCATTCTCTAGTAAGTCCCTTAGTCGCCTTCTACGACACCCACTGGAAGAAATGGGATGGTGCATTTCTTTTACGTCCGGAACCACACGGAACACAGTAGTCATATAGCTCCAGCTATATTTTTCAAGAAACTCAACGTCATGACAACCAATGCAAAAATACATTTGGGTAGGCCACATAATTGTAGTACTAAAACAGACAAACAATGTTACAATCGAATTGAAAAAAATAAAATTAAATGACTAAGTAAAAAAAAAATAAAGAAAAAATTTAAAACTTCACTAAGTATAAATTCATCGTTAAATAAGTATAAAAGATTTATGAAATCGTCGCTCCATATAGCTATTGTTCTTAAGGGGAATCTAGTCGCGGGCTCGAACTCACTGGTGGCCCTGGCTAAAAAGCACGCTGTCTCATCATGGCAGGCATCGTGTCCGACAGATAGTATCAGTGATGAGCAGTTCGACGCTAGTCTACACGCACAACGTTATTGAGTGAGATTCAGGATTATTTATAGTAAAACAGGCCCGTAAAAAATTAAGAAGACCTTCGGAAGATCGGGTTTTATGAAAAAACCACTGCATAAATCAATCACAATAGAGTTTATGGAACTTTTCGATATATGAGCTTTATCGTTACCGACTGGTTTTGGAGATTTAATATTTATTTTGTTACTTAAATACACCCAAAGTTAGGTTAGGTTAGGTTAGCAAGAAAAACGAATCTTTCTTAGCTCCGAACTTATTAATGTGTTCATTTTAATTTTTGTATTCTGTTTCCGGACAGACAATATTAATAATGAAACAAAAACATACCATGTTTAATTTTTGATGTACATTGTTGAATAGTGGAGTAATACACACCCGAAGTTTTTATGGAAAAAAATATCGGCTAGATTCACCTTAACAAAGATTTTTTTTTAAATACGTTCCTTTATTTTCTTTTGCAGGAAGCTGAATCCGCCATTACGTCTATGAACGGACAATGGCTAGGATCCAGATCAATCCGAACCAACTGGGCAACACGGAAGCCACCAGCACCAAAGAATGAATGTATGTACCATATTCTTATTCTCATCGTCATCATCATTTCAGTGGATAGACGTCCACTGCTGGACATAGCCTTGCAGCAAGCATCGCGACATCGATCAGTCCTGTACTTCTTGCATCCAGCGGATTCCCACGGCCTTCGCAAGGGCATCGGTTCACCTTGCTGAAACCTTCCCACGCTGCGCCTTCCGATACGCGGTCGCTACTCCAGAACCTTCTTCAGAATTTAATCAATTCTTTTTCTTTTTGAATTTTTAACATTTTTTATTTTTTGATTTTGTCGATTTCAAACGATTTAAACCAATTTAATTTTTTGTTGTTTTCAATTTACCGCCAAAACGCTCCTTACTATGACTTTTTATCACGTGACGTCAACTTTGTGTAAACTAAAGTAGTTAGTAAACAAGTGAGTGTCGTGTTTATAATTAACAAGATTTTTTATGAATAGAAAGTGAAATCACTGGTGTGTGGTGCTTCTGTGCACAAATACTTCTAAAACTGCGCCAAACTAAGTATTTGTACTGGTGCTGTTTACACAAAGTTGACGTCACGATGTCACGTGATAAAAAGTCATCGTAAGGAGCGTTTTGGCGGTAAATTCAAAACAACGAAAAATAAATTTGTTTATGGAGAAAATGGATATGAATAAATTTATTTTTATTTTTCTGTTAAATATATCGTCCCAATCTTCAAATTAAAATAGTTTTTATCAAATTGGAAAATACCCTATTACGTGTGTATTTTTTGCGTCTCGGGCTCATAACTTAGTTGCCTTTTCACGCCCCAACGGCTGAACGGATAAGAATATAATTTGGCACATGGAACAATCATGACCTGGATTAGGGGTAGGATAATCTTTCAATTGCGTTAGTATGTATTTCTGGGATTATTTCCAACTTGCATATGGGCAAAGCTGAGAACAAAATCTATTCTGAACTCATATTATAAAGAGAAAAGATTTGAATTTTTGAATCGTAGTTTATAACGTTTTTACGCTAAAACGGCTTAACATATTTTGATTAAATTTGGCACATGGTTAGAACAGGACCTGGATTAGGACATAGAATACTTTTCATATTAATGTTCCGACGGGATCGAGACTTATGCGGATAAAACCGCGGGACGTAACAAGTGTTAAATTACACTAACATTAAATACATTCTAAGGAATTTTCTCAGAGACAATATTCTAAAAGGGTTCTGGAAACGAAGGTTTTTGGATTAAGAGTAATCCGTATTAAGCTGACAACTTGAGAATTCTGCGTTTTTTTACCGACAGCTAATCTTTAACGGGGATTACTACAAATGGTGGTCTGTTTACGAAATATTTTATTACTTTTGCTTTTTTTGGAACAATTTTTAACATAAGATAAAGCGTAGGCACGTTGTAATCACCCACGGGTTCGGTTTGCATCTGTATTACTACACCTTAGTACATACAATACTTTTATAGAGATATGAGGAACAGGGTGTAAAGTTATATACTCATACTTTATGGAAAAGGGAGGATCCTCCGACCAGACCGGTGCTGTGTCTGGTGGGCAACTGCACGACGGTTGATGTCGGGATGTTGTATATATGCGAGTCGCGCGGTAAACTCTGCTTGCGCGATGTAGGGTTTGTGTGACGTCAAGTCTTTGATGCGTAGCTCGCATGTGGCATTGTAGATGCCACCACATTTTTTATGCCCTCGTCTGGTAGGCGAGCTCATTTAGTCTGATAACAAAAGAAAAGTAATTGTTTTGATTACTGGACACTTAACAGTTTACAGTAGAAAAAAAAGGCTGATGAGCACGAATTATCTCGCCAAAAACGGGCGTATCGACACGTTTAAAAGAACAATGTTTTTCTGCAGGCGATTCGCATCAAATCAATTTATTTGTTGGCGAAACGATATCTCTAGAAACACGTATTAGGCAATGTGCACGTTTTGAATTTTACGCAATGCAATCGCCAAATAACATCACAAATCGATTCCCCAAAACATACACTCAGATATCTTTAAGTTTTTTTTTTTTTATATTGCTAATCCATTGATTCAAATTACGTTCGAAAAAATTGTCTTCTCAACTATTGTCAAAATTAAAGCCATTCCCAATGATGTTGTGATTCGCAATTATCCCTCAGCACTAGACCAATGAGTGAGTGCAGTCAATGTTAACAATAGTACTTAAAAGAAACTTGAAGGTCTGACAACCAGTCTTACCCAGTAACTGGGTTGTGGAGGTCAGATAGGCAGTCGCTCTATGTAAAATACTAGTATTCTTTTGACTGCATTCGGCTGGAAAAGAAAACGACACCAAAATCTTCAAAAATCCGAGTAATACGTGTAAATAACACAGTAGGTCATACTCCTGTGTATTATTTACACGTGTCATCATCATCATCGTGTAAATAATACACAGAAGGTCATACTCCTGTGTATTATTTACACGTGTCACTCGGTGTTTTTGTTTAAAGTAAAATTTCTTCAATAAAACCTACTTGACGTTGTGTTCAAACTCACGCCGTTTTGTCTTAACAGTTCATCTTCATTCGGTGAACTCTCAAAGAGAATATAAAATAAATATTAAAATTTTAACCGTTTTGCCTCTCTTTGATCTCCGTTAATTTTACACAAAAGCGAGAGTGTAGCAGAGACGTTAATACCTCTTCAGATTATTTTTGTTTTTGTTAATTTAATATTCTGTTTCAAATTGATGAAGTGAAGCTTTGAAAATTTTCAATTAATTTATTTATTATCTATATAAATAAAAAGACAAGTCCTGACTGACTGACTGATTGACTGACTCATCAACGCCCAGCCTAAATCCTTGGACCTAGAAAGCTGAAATTTTGCACAGAGGTCCCCTTTATAGTGTAAACAAGGAATAAGGAGGGATTTTTGATATTCAACCCCTAAGGGAGTTAATTAAGGGATGAAAGTTCCGCGCGGGCGAAGCCGCTGGCAAAAACTAGTCCTATATAAAGTATGATAGTAGTATAGTGGGATAGTATTTATTTATTTATTTACTATTAACACATACAATTGTTTTTACAGGTTGGGAACCCAATACAACAATGTAGTCATAATTTTCCCACTTAGAGACGTTACCCAAAAACGAATTCGGTACCACCACCGACAAAAAATAAAAAGGAAATATTTTTAACTGTCCTGACTGACAGTGAACAACCACATAAAAATAATAGATAAAATGAATGAGCAGAATAGTTTGATAGTAGATATAGAGCTGAATGGTGCTGATGCATACGTCATGTCCGTGAACGGGCGCCGTCAGTAGGGACTGGTCATCTCTTAGCTCCCACGGCTTATTTTAATTTCTGAATTGTTATTTTATCTTTGTTCTAATTGCGGAGGCTTTTAATGTACACTTTTTACATCGTTCTCACATTGATAATTTCAACATAATGATGTAACCAACTTTTTGTAACAAAATCATGATTTAAGAGTGTCCATGGAGTTTCTTGCCCGTTCTTCTCCATAGGTACCTACGCTTTGGAATGTGCAACTAGCTTCATCTTTCTAACTCACCGACCTTGACAATTTAAAAGTGCCTGTAATTGGTTTATTTGAAATAAATGCTTCGAGTTTGAGTTTGAGTTTGAGTAGGAAGTAAGATTAGTAGGATTATGCTATGATCGATTGAAGGTTAGGCTACACTTCCCAAGGTTGGTTCGTTGATGGGTGACTAACCGTTACACACTGAGACCCGTCCGTGCCTCGAAACGTGAAAATCACGATGCGAGCTGTAATTTTAAAATCTTTGGCAAGCGTTTCGTGTAGTCAGAAGTCCGAAATTCTGACAACTAGTCTTACCATGGGCAATATTGTGAGTGTCGAGGTCAGATAGATAATCGCTACATGTAAAATACCGGTATTCATCTGCATCCGGTTAGACTAGAAGCTGACCTAAATAGTCTACATTTATAAGAACCAAGACAAAGAAAGTTAGAAACGAAAACAAAATTACAGATTGTAGTGCGATATCTACGGTGCGATGTCAAACATGGAGAAACGAAATGTGACTTTGTATAGAAAAATCACTGTCAAAAGCGTCATGCTAAACCTGCTGCTGTCTCGACTATCTCGTCGTCCCAACGTTTGCGTTGTCTTCCTCTACTTCTTTTGGATTCATCTCTAATTTTCCATTCCGTTATAGCTTTGGACCACTGGATAATACGATACGGATTTAGGGGCGAGCTGAAAATACCCTTTAAAAAATTTAAAAAATAAAAACAACCGACTTCCGGAAATACACTCCAAAGTGAAAAATTACTTTAATTTTGGCAGTCGGTGACAAAAAATTAAAATACACTGCCCAAGTCTTCCGAATTTTTTTCCGGAAGTCGGTTGCTTTTTTTTTTTTTGTAAGTTTTATTTTTCAGTTTTTAGTTAAAGTACCTACCCCACACCAACTCGAAATTTCATCATCTTTAGGGTCAAAACAATGCATTTTTATGCGATAGCAACATTCGCGGTTAATTTGCTGTCATTTTTTGAAGAGTTCCGTTGTCCGTCTCCGAAACTCATCAACAGATCTATATGAAATTTAAATGGGACCATTTTGGAATAAACCCCTTTCGAACCTAAAAAGAAATTTGCAAATCCGTCTTTATATGACTGAGTTATGCCCGAACATACAATAAAAAACATGTCGAATTGATAACCTCCGCCTTTTTGAAGTCGGTTAAAAATAAAATCCACCATTTCAGACTCACAGCTGTATAGAAATTCGTTGTGAATGTTAATATCCGGTGGCGCAGTAATTCCTTCCGAGCGGCTATGACGTCACGTCCTGCTGTGTTGCCTCACGTAACTCAGGACTGATTACTGAGTACTGTTGTTGATTTGTGCTTCGGGGCTTGTATGTGTTAATTTTAAATGGGTTATTGTAGATTTTTATTTCAAACATGATAAATGATTTTATTTCTGTAAGTAGGTTTGTACAAACACTTTTACACGTCAATCAATTTTCTTAAACTAGATGAGGTCGGCGTTTCCTATCTGACTATTCTGAGAAGAAAGGCCGAAAAAAACTCAGAGGTCGCAGTCTCTTTTAAAGTCCAGACATAGTCTTGGTCAGATCATGTGAAGACCATGTGGATTGGTGTCTGAAATGGTCTTTTAAGGAAAGAACCACACAGATTGAGTGGACCTATCCATTCAGTGCACTCATGTATCAGTAATCATACGGCTCAACTCGGAACTTGAGGAGCTCAAGGATTTGACGAACAATGCCAAAGACAGGACCATGATAATCCTACTAACTATATACTAGCTTTTGCCAGCGGCTCCACCCGCGCGGAGGTAGGAAATGATCCCACGGGAATACTTCGAAAGCATAGAGCGTTTTCTAGCTGACATAACTACGTTAAGTGTGCTCCTACTGAGTTATGACAACCTGGTACTTCGAAGGCATTAAGCGTTTTCTAGCTGACACAACTAGGTTAGGTGAGCTCTTACCAAGTTATGACAACCTGGTACTTCGTTCAGAATACCAATTTACAAAAGATTTTCATACTTAAGTAAACATTTCTAATTTGTTTCTATATTTTAAACTATTATACCCCGGGAAAGTACTACTGGGATAAATAATATATTATGTTTTAATCTAGGTTATAATCTATCTGCGTGCCAAATTTCATCCAAATCCATTCAGCCGTTTTTGCGTGAAAGAGTAACAAACATCCATACTTACAAACTTTCGCGTTTATCGTCGTCATCGTTTCAGCCACGAACGGGAATTACGCTGGTGAAACCGCGGAGCGCTGCTAGTATTATAATATTCCCATCAAAGGCTTGATTCATGGGCACGCCACGACGTCCTCACCTTCCGCCTGACGCAGGTCCTCACCGGACACGGCTGTTTTGGGATATTCAGAATTCGTATAAGGTGGGAGGAAACGCCCGTGAGTTTTCACTGCTTAGAGGACACAGTGGAGCATATGGTGAAGGTCTACCCGCTTTGGGCGGGGAGCACCGCCGTGTTCTCGTGAAGCCAATAGGCAGCAGCAATCTCTCGCGTCCGGCCCTGGTCCAGGCCATGGTACGGAACGAGAGTGGATGGGTCCATCTTCCTCCTTCTGCGAAGCAGTAATGCTCGCGAAGAGCGAAGCGACGCACGTGAGGGAGAGGTAGTATATGCACCCTCACGGCCCTAATCGCCGCAGGAGACGCCCTGGGCGTCGGGAATCCCAGGCTAATTCCCGGCCACCGTAAACGCGGCCGGCGAGTAATAGGTAGCTCGCTGTCCGGGAAGGACCAAGCCCGGGTCGACGGCGCGTGGTGTTTCACGCGCGCCTCGAAAAGATATCAGCATCAACTGATGGGGTCCGCAAGGGCCGATGTCTGCCAGGGGTGCGTGTTGTTCGAAAGAGATACCGTGGCCCCTGGCACACAGGCAACTGAAGGAACACGGGTGGGGTTTACACGTCACTAAAAGTCTGAAAAGCCATCGCGCTCCACCTAGAACGGGAGAAGTTATTTGATGCTTTCCAACCCAAGAAACAAAAAGGCTTGATTCAGACAGCAGTACGCCTGGAGTGTCCTGGACACGGCACGCATAGTCAGAAGGTTCCTTTCTCTAGAACCCTGGCCACCGACAGCTTGGGTCCTGGTCCTGATGCCATTAGGCTGCTATTTTTTATTTTAAAATGCTAAATATGTAAGAAAATATACAACGTGTAACACAATTGACGCAGGACCTCATACACCGCAGTAGGACGAAGCTACAATTTTTATTAGAGGGAAGCGAAAGAAAAAATGGTTCAGTTCTCATAAACTCTGGAAAACATCAAAGTTCAGTAATTCCTTTGCTTTTTATAAATTTAATGGCAGCTATGGTCGGAATTCTTGGTTTTGACATAAAAAATTGAATTTTTGTAATGTTTTGTAATCTTATAATTATATTTTAAGCTAGTGTGAAATATCTGTAATGTGATTTGATACACACAAACGTGTTAATATTGTTTGGCAATAGTAGACACTAAGAAGTGTTTCTTCCAAAGGGAAACCGATAGGAATCGGGTTGTATGGAGGCTGCGCCCCTGATACACCCCAATTTCAGTATTAAGTTAAAGGCATAATACAAAGACCAAAATATTTTTTTTGTTATTGTTATTATTGAGAAAAACGTGTTGATCCAAGCATTACTTTTTGCAATTAAAAATGAGTCTTATTGCCTTGAAATAAGATTCAGTTGCCTTTGGCTCAATCAGCAGTAGACATGGCAAAAGACAACCTAAAAAAATACCCATATTAAAAATTTATTTAAATCGATTTAGTTGTCAATTACAAACAAACTTCTTTCAGGGACCTAAGCCTGCTATTTTTATAAATTCGTCATTCCAACACGATCCCATTGTCATTTTGCTAAAAGTTCGTAATCTGCTAAATTAATAATGCTCGATCAGTGGTCGGTCAATGGTCTTGTAATAGAATTGTGTTATAACGGCATTGTCGTATTGCCATTAATATTAAACCCGTTAGTAGAAATGATTTTCGAAAAAATACTACTAAATTTGAACATTTACTCATGCCAGATTTCATGTACCTATATGTAGGTATATATTTTAACATATTATTTTTCAACATATTATTTTAGGAACTGTCAAAATTTTAGCAGATTACCCCCTAAGTCAGTCATTCATTCATTTGACATTATATACGAGATTACCAATAAATGCTTTAAAAAAAAATCTTTCAATGGAGTGTCAGTGTCTGACCATGAAAGTCATAATGACGCCATTATATTAGTAGATTACCAAACTTGTCAAAATCAACAATTATGAAATCAATGTTAGACCATTCTAACACTATTGTAATAGCAGACTTGTGGCCCTTGTCTTGCGTTTATTCTGTCATACTTTGTATAAACGAAAATAGTGATAATAAACTATAACCATTAGTCTATTTTACAGTGAACTCAAAACCCCTGACCTTCGACGAGGTCTACAACCAGAGCTCGCCCACCAACTGCACGGTCTACTGCGGCGGTCTCACCACGGGCCTGACCGAGGAGCTGATGCAGAAGACCTTCCAGCCCTTCGGGACCATCCAGGAGATCCGGGTCTTTAAGGACAAGGGATACGCTTTCATTAGGTAAGTGTAATATATTTACTACTTAAAATATAGAAATGAGCGTTCATCACATGCGGGCTGGCAACGGCGCATTTATGGCCTTTTTTCGTATTTATTTCATTAAATACAAACAAAAGTAAACATTTTTTTCGCCATACACTAGAATAGATTGTTGGTATTTTCAAGTTTCTATGCTATTTTTTTACAGTTATTTTTGTATTTACTTATAAAAATCGACACACCGTCAATTATTTTCTATTTGCATTACTAAGTACGATTTAATGTTTTAAGTAAAAATTAAATGTTATAAATAATTATAAATACCAACGATCTAGTGCTTGGCTGAATTTATTTTTGTTTGTATTCAATTAGTTAATCACGAAAAACTACTTTAAAATGCGTTGTTGCCAGCCCGCGTGGGATGAACGCTCTCAAGAAATTAACCTTTCCATAAAATCCTTGTAAGTATAACACCCAGTTACACACATTAATGCCACATTACATAATAGAACATTAACGCTAATGATTTCATTAATTTAATGATATTGCACAAAACAACTTTAAGGCGCTAATGGTGCTTGCTTTATGCAACAAAAACGGTGACAAATTGCCTCGTTTGACACATCATTATTTAAAAATAATTCCTCTAAGTACATACATACTGACAGGCCTGCACTGTCCTCCCATACCTATTATCACTGTAATTTGAAAACATTGTAAAAGCCAATTATTTTTAAAAGAGTAACCGTGGAGTTTCTGGCCGGTTCTTCTCCATAGGAAGCGACAAATTAGAATCGTGCAACTTCGTTTTGACGTTTCATAAATGCCCATGCAGGTTTATGTAGAATTTTATGGGGTACTGTGTTAAATGCTATAACAAAATACCTTGTGATATATTACAATTAAATGAAAGGAAATTTAAAACTCATATTAAAAGTACACTTTGTAAACTAGCGTATTATAAATTAGAGGATTATATCCAAGATAAGAATGCTTGGAAACATGCTGGTCCTGCTCCATAGGACAATCTAGAGTCTAGACAAAATCAAACTGGTTGCTAATTGAATTAAATAAATAATTATATTTATGACATTGATTTACACTCACACACTGACTTATTTCTTGTTAATATTCTAGGAAAATCGTATATTTACTCTTACAATGTTTGTAAATATGTGGGCACCATGTATCTATCATAGAATTAATTTATCTTTATTGCTTCAGTTGCATTTTGTTACCTTTTTTGGTATAGTAATTTTATTCTGGGTGCATCGTTTTCACATATAATTATATTATTAATGTACTATGATAAATTGTATGTAAAACATTTTAAAAGAGTAACGGTGGAGTTTCTTGCCCGTTCTTCTCCATACGAAACTACATTTTGGAATGGGCGACTAGAATCAATTCTGTTTAAATGTAAATGTTGACGTTCAAAAGTGCCTTTTAAGTGCCTAATTGAAATAAATGCTTTGACTTTGACTTTGACTTTAATGACGGCTTTAAAAGTTAAAAGTCGCTTCTGCAACTGACTGTTAGTCGCATATGCGATTACGGAATTGGCCGAACTCAGAATCTCGCAATCCCAAAATTCTGAAACATCCAGAAATTCATCTGTTTCTGACTCTCAGAATGGAATTGCAGATCAATACAAAACTAGGCGGCTAGATCTCGCTAAGCCCTGGATGTAGATGTTGTACATGTTGGTCAGGCAGTTTGAGTGGTTTGGTGGCAGGGTGTAAAGTTCACACATACCTATGATGGTAAGGAGGATCCTCCTACCAGACGGGTATTGTGTCTGGTCCGGGCAACTGCCCGACAGTTGATGTCGGGATTTTGTACCTATCTGGGTGTCGTGGTAAACTCTGATTGCGCGATGTAGAATTTCTCAGATAGTACGCCTGGGGCATTGTAGATGACGCCACTTTTCTTTTTGCGTTTTTTCAATATTTGTTGCGAAGTATTTATTTTTGTAGTGCCGCTACAGAGTAGGTAATTTATGCGGCCTACCCAAAAGTCCTTTCTTTAGGATTGTTCGTCAAATCATTGAGCTCCTCAATTTCTGAGTTGAACTACATGATTACTGATAAATGCGTGTGCAGGTCTACTCAATCTGTGCGGTTCTTTCCTCAAAAGACCATTTCAGACAGCAATCCTTAACAAGATTATGTCTGGACTTTAAAAGAGTCTGTGACCTCTGAGTTTGTTTCGGCCTTTCTTCTCAGAGTAGTCAGATAGGAAACGCCGACCTCATCTAGTTTAAAAAAATATGATTGACGTGTAAAAGTGTTTGTACAAACCTACTTACAGAAATAAAATCATTCATCATTTGACTTTTCGTATTTTCTTCCCGTCATTTTCTAGACCAGAGCAAAAGTTTATTTATTTAAGAGCATGGAGGACTTACAGCTATTAAAAACAGATAAAAAAGGAAGCTATAGTCACCAGAAAGCCAATTACAAATCTTCACTTATAGACGCATTATAACAATAATATATGGTGTGAGCACAAAAACAAAGAAAACCACACATCGCCTTAATAAACAGAAAAGTAATATAAATACAAAGTTTTACAATTACATGACTAAAACGATAGAAAAAATAATAAAAAACAAATATAATAAATATATTTGTTTATTATTATTTTTTCTTAAGTTTTTCAAGTAGCGGTAGGTTAATTATTAACCTACCGCTACTTGAAAAACTTAAGGCTTAAGCACCTTCTTGCCGAATTCACACTAACTGTGAATGGTTCAAAATTATATTCTTTGCATATTTCATTGAAGTTCCTGCTTGCGCGCACAATATAACTGTTCTGCCTATAATCCGAAGATGTATGAGGCACACGTATAGGGGGATTAAACTAATATTTTCAATCTTCTATCCGCAGATTCTCCACAAAGGAGAGCGCGACGCACGCCATCGTTGCGGTGCACAACACTGATGTCAACGGACAGCCTGTTAAGTGTTCCTGGGGGAAGGAGTCCGGGGACCCCAACAACGCTCAGGCGCAGGGACAGGTACGATATTACAGCTGTATTGTCCTTTTTTGGGCCCACTTGTACCACAATTCACTGTACAGTCACGAACAATAATATGTATACACATCGCCAAATTCAAAAGCGATTTTCTTTTAAATAACGATTGCAACCTTGAGATAACTTGGATATTTCATTATAGTGTGGGTCCCAAAATATTATTTTTATAATAAAATAAGATTACAATGAGTAAAAACTTAAAAAAATAAAATAACAACCGACTTCCAAAAAAACACTACAACGTGCAAAATAACTTTAATTTCGGAAGTCGGTGACTTTGGATGTGTATTTTAATTATTTGTCACCGCCTTCCGAAATTAAAGTTATTTTGCACTTTGTAGTGTTTTGGAAGTCGGTTGTTATTTTTTTGAAAAAGTTTTTATTTTTCACTTTTTAGTTACCTACCCCACACCAATTCGAAATTTAATCATCCTTGGCGTCAAAACAATGCATATTTATGCGATAGCAACATTCGCGGTTGATTTGCTGTAATTTTTTGAAGAGTTCCGTTGTCTGTCTCCGAAACACATCATCAGATCTATATGAAATTTCAATGGGACCATTTCGGAGTATACCCCTTTCGAACAAAAAAATAATTTTGCAAATCCGTCTATTTAGGTACGACGGAGTTACGCCCGAACACACATAAAAAAATATATGTAAACATGTCGGATTGATAACCTCAAAAAGTGGAGAAAATCAGTTTTAAAAGTTGGTAAGCGTATACATATTATTGCTCGTGACTGTACACAATAAAATGTGCGCGTAACGACTTTGGAACTTCGTCTGTCTCTGTCTATCGTTTGAAGGTGATAGAAACAGAACGATGTTTAAAATATTACCGCTAAACGCATTTAGTGATTTGTGGTGCAAGCGGGTCTAACACATCGTAATGACTGTATTAATTGTTTGAAGATGAGAGAACCGAAATGAGGTTTAGCTCTAAATGTATTTAGTCACTTGATGTACTGACACCAGCACATCAAGTTACTCCGACCTGTCAAATTTATTTGATAGATTTTCAACTTTATACCGTAAGCATAAGGTTCATGTTCAGTTGGGAAAATTTGACAGTTTGGGGTAGGTTGACCTGCTGGCGTCTGTACAGTGACGGATCTTTGTTAGCTTATATTTTAAAATAATTTGCCTGTAAAAGTAAGTGGATTTCGAAAATACAGCCCATTACTCGCTGATATTGTAGATTACTGTAGGTGAAAGAATTTTACATATTTTTTAGCCTTTAGCACTCACGAATAATACAGCTTTCAACTGGTCAAACCTTTTTTTAGAATAGGACCCTTGGTTCCGGAGATTACCTCCGACATTCAGACTTACCAACTTTTTTTAAAATAATATTAGTAAATATGTATGGAATAGACTTAACTTTATGCCGTTCTAAGTAAAACTTTGACATGCAAAAGGAAATAATTTAAGTCCATTAGTTGTACTTTAATCATTTTTCAATAAATATTCATATTTGAAAAGGAACTTCTAATTATTTAATTACTTAAACATAATTTTCAATAAAATAATTACAAATTCTCTTTTATTATACATAAGATTTACATTTTAAATATAGTCAAATTAACATTCATATTTCTGACTGTGTCATCATTTGTACATCGATATATTATTTATTTAAGTATATATACTTTATTATACAGCACAAAAATATTTAACTAAAAAGAAACTATAAAATACCTATATACAATGGGCAGCCTTATCGCTTTCCGCGGTCTCTTCCAAGCAACCATGGAATGGACATAAAATGTGGATGTCATTGGTGCAAATAATTTGTATACAATACACTAAAATAGATACTGTAGCGCGGCAACCCCACGACCATAAGGCTAACGATGAGGTTGGCCATACCGTAAATAACATCCAATCGGATGATCGCGGGGGCATTAGAAAGGTTGGCGCCCCTGTTGATGACCAATCACGCGCCACTAATTTTCACGCGCGCGCCGCTTCTGGCGCCAATGTGCAGCAAGCGCTTCTCAAGGGACAGTCAGAACAGTCTGCTCTCGACCCTTGTGTGATGCGACGCGTTTCAAGCCGCACTCGTAAAGTGCCGGCCATTTTTGATCTCTAGTATTAAAGATAAAGATTCCCTTGTACTGTGTTTCCCTCGTATTATGTTTCCATTTAGGGTGACTAAAGTAGTGAATATAATTACCAAGTATTTTCATTCAAAGGCCCGAACCCTATGCCCGTCGGCTTCAATACATAGAAATACATATACTTATCCTAAATATTAGATACATACATACAAAAAAAAATGCGAAGCAAAAACTTTGGTTTCAAATTCATGCCCTGAATAAAATAGGGGATGAAAGTTTGTATGGCAGTTCGTCATTTTTGCCAGTGGGAATTCCCATCAGGCACACGGCTTGTTCTTGCAGAATTTATTGCTATTCTCCATTACTTAATGACTGCTCATTCGCGCAAGTTAGGTATTCGCCGGCTATCATTATAAAAAAATCCTGGCGAGGCGCAGTGATGACAGGTGGGGTAATGCATTATTCCTCCTAGCCATTCACTCACTGCAGTGAGTGAATGGACAGGGACTGGAAGACGAGATGTCGATCGCCCGGCGGTGAGATTGGCGGATGAAATTGTTGCCATTGCTATTAAAACGGCTAAAGACGCAGATTATTATGGGGAGTTTGATGCAGTGAACCTTCTCCACAGTCATGTCTGATGTACATACATCAGACATGACTGTGGAGAAGGTTCACTGCATCAAACTCCCCTGAGATTGCAGGCGAGATATTAACCTCTAATTATTCTTCTTTTTTCAACAGATCCCAACCGCTTATAGTCCCTTCGGCGCGACCTACACCGGCGGCGTACCCCCCACTTCTTACTGGTACAACACCTACCCTCAGCAACTGGGAGGCTTCCTTCAAGGGGTCCAGGGGGTTCAGGGATACACCTATGCAGGACAGGCGTTCGCTGGATATCAACAGCAGTACATGGGGTGAGTTAATAATAGAATAGAATGACAAGTAGTAAAGCAGTAGTAGTAATTGCAAGTAAATACACTTTTCACTATGCCTTGGAAGGTGGGTAGGCCTTTGGTGTGGGATGCTACCTGTGTCGACACCCTCGCGCCATCCCATCTTCTGAGCACGGCGGGCTGCGTTGGTGCGGCTGCTGCAGGTGCAGAAAACCTCAAACGGCGCAAATACAACAACCTTATTGGGAGCTATGTATTTGAGCCGTTTGGGGTTGAAACTCTAGGGCCGTGGGGTCCGAGCGCTCATCGAGTATTTCGGGACATCGCCAAGCGGTTGGTCGACTCTTCATGTGACCAAAGGGCTGGCCTATTCTTAGGTCAAAGAATCAGCGTTGCCATCCAACGTGGCAACGCTGCCAGCCTTTTGGGCACTTTTCCCACTGACAGCGATGCGGACAAATTCTTTGATGCTCAGTGAGCTCTTCCCCTTTTTTTTTTACTTTATATATATACTTGTACATGCTGTGTAATTATATTCATGCTAATAACAGGTATGCATAATATTTATGAATTATTTATTAGCTTTTGTTTCTGTTTATTTCATTTGTTAAATAATACTCGTAGCAATAAATACCTGTTTAATACTGTATATTTTTGTGTATAGAATTGAATATTTCTTTATTGGAGCAACCAAGACTAAATAAGATTGTTAGTAAAACTTACGACAATGTTAGTAAATACAGACTATACACAAAACAATACAAAAAAAAATCGGTTGTCTGTGAAGTCGGTTTACTGACGATAGTTGAACGCGCGGACGCATCGCTTACTCAAGTAGGAGAGAGACTGATGTCGAACGCTGCTGAACGCGGAGGCCGATTGTGCCTCTTTGTCGCTCGTTCCGCGCTCTCGCTTGCACTTCAAGCCTTAAATGGAACGCCTCAGAGCGAGGTAACGCCGCATGAGTCATGTTTTTTCGTGCGTGCAGCCGGCTCCATCGAGTTATAAGACGTTGTCACGTCAATAACGGTTGGTCACTGTTGCAACGTATACCGTCCAGGCGACTCGCAACAATGCTTAAGACACTATTGCAGTTGCCCCAAACCCTGCATACCAGGGAAACGCACCTTTTACGCAATGTTGCGTAAAAGCAGGCTACTTGCGCATCTGCGAACATCCCTAACGCGCTACAGAAAGGGGGCAGACCCACCAGTATCCTAAATGCATTGTTATATTGAACGCCGAGAGCGCTGTACCATCTTTGCGAACATCTAGCCCACAGTTTGCACGTTTAAATAGCAGTACAGTAGTCTCGTAAGAGCGTGATTTTAACAGGAAACACGTAAATACTAAAATAAATACTGTAACATTATGGGTAACCTATAGTTTTGAGCCATTTGGGTCGAAACGCTCGGGTGATGGGGCCCGAGTGCGGGTCTCCTCTTTAAAGAAATTTCTCGCCGGCTGGTTGACACTTTAAGTGACCTGGATCACTCTTTGGCCAAAGAATTAGCATTGCCATTCAACGTGGCAATGCTGCCAGTCTTCTGGGCACGTTTCCTGATGACAGCGATGCGGACGAATACTTCGATGCCTAGTTCTGTTTATGTATTTATTTGTTTAGTTAGTTAGGTTAATTTCTCTATACTTATCATTTTTTTTTTTATATATAAAGATGCATTTTATGAATGAATACTTTATATGCAAAGCAGTGGTGGCCAAGTGGTAACGGCCGTGACTTACGAGTTGTAGGTCGTGAGTTCGAACCCAGCCAGGCGCTTTACTTTGTCTAAATTATTTCATTACCACTGCTCTCAAAACGGTGAAGGAAAACATCGTGAGGAAACCGGCATGTTCTAGAACAAAAAAATCGGAAGACATGTGACATCTCTACCAACCCGCACTGGGCCCGCGTGGTGGATTACGGCCCAATCGCTCTCACAGAGAGGAGGCCTGTGTCCCAGCAGTGGGAACATTATAGGCTGATGATGATTATAATATAATTAAACACCATAAATCACTGCTCGTAAAACGATGAGGCAACCAACCTGCCCTCAGTACTAAGCTTTGAAGACATGTGAGACAACTCACGCACGGATCTAAAAATATCGTGCACTAAACACGGGAATTTGTATCGTTGGTTCTCCTCTTATATTGATAATAGAACGCAGGCTGTGGTGCTTCAGGGATACACATCTGTATGGTATTCTGTCCCCTCAGGAGTTCCTCAGGGTTCTATTCTAGGTTCCCTAATATTTACTCTCTTTATTGCTGACATGAAGCATTGTTTTGAGGCTTGCTATATTCTACTTTATGCTAACGATATGAAAATTCATAAAACTATCCGAAACATATCGGATACGCACCTGTTGCAAGCTAATTTGAATAGATTTGAAGAATACTGTAGATGTAACAGGCTAGAATTGAATGTTTCAAAATCTTTTCACATGACTTTTACGCGCCAGAAGTCGATAATTGATTCCACATACAAACTGTACAACATCAATATAGGCAAAGTCAATAGTATTAGGGATCTTGGTGTTATACAAGACAGCAAGCTACTCTTTGATCAGCATATTGATGGCATAGTAAATAAAGCGTCGAGAGCACTTGGTTTCATAATGAGGACCTCGGCCTGTTTCCGATCACTAAAACCGATCAAAGTCTTGTATTGTTCGTTCGTACGCAGCCACCTTGAGTATGCGTCACAAGTCTGGAACCCTCAGTACGGGGTCTACAAGTCTCGTATTGAGGGCATACAGAGAAAATTTCTTAAGTACCTAGATTACAGGGCGAAACAAGTATCTGTCGATTACACTCACCGATGTAAAAGGTATCATTTTCTACCGCTTGAACGTAGACGTCATATAAATGATATACGTTATTTGGTTAATATCGCAAATGGTTCAATTGACTGAACTTGTTTCAAAATTAATGATACGCACTAATCAGATGGGGTTGCGGCAGCGACCACTTCTACATGTACCTTATGCAAACACTAATTATAGGCGTAATGCATACCTTCATAGGGCCAGTTGCAGTTTTAACGAAATTAGTTGTGAGCATAGACCTTTTCTGCACCAATGCAAGCACAGTAAGGAAGCTCTTAGCAAAGCCATTTTTTGTACAAGAGGCACCTGCCTGCACTTGAACAGTTTGTTTTCTGAATTGGCTTCAAATTTGAAAACAAACGATTGAAAGGAACTTTGAGGAAAAAACTAAGGAGCTTATAAATAATATATTTGCTTATAAGTACATATGCATACACAATGTAACTTAGACTATGTGGGAGTCATTTTGTATTTATCTGTGGGGGCTTGTAATTAGCAATTTAGTTATATGTTACTGTTAATATAGTGTTATTAGTCTGTAAGCCTTCCTAAAATAAATAAATATAAATATAAATTTTAAACTTTCGGTGGTGAACCAAACCTTGAGAAGTGCGCAAAACACACCGAAAGTCACAAACCCGCATTGTGCCATAGAGAAGAGGGGTGTATCTCAGTAGTGTGGGCGGCTTTCAGTTCAGTATTTTACACGAAGTGGCCCGTCACACTCGCGATTGAGCAAAATTGGTGGTTGAAAGTGTTCGTTCAATCAGTTGAGAAGAGCGTTATAGCCACGTATGAACCACATCTCTTTACCGTTTTTATAGTAGCAAGGACTACAACCAGTGGGCCAATACAACGGCGTGCTCCAGCATGGGTGGCGTGCAGCTGCCGTGGGCGCTCGGAGCCGGCGTGGGAGGCGTGGGCGGCGTGGGGGGCGTGGCTGCCATGTCGCAGCCACCACAGGTGCTGCACTACCCGGTGCAGCATTTCCAGGTGCAGCCGGTAAGTGTAAAAGATTACATTGCATGCGTGCGAGCCTCATTTTTTGAAGTGGAAACTTCTTTGGAGCACTTTTCGTGTGAACAAAAATCATGGAACTCGCGTCATCGTCACATAACACTTTCCATGAGCGAAATGTATACTGTGCATATATGTGTATTTTTTGGGTGAACAAAAAGCGTGAAAATCGCGTCATCGTCACCGCACGCTTCCCATGAGCTATATGTATACCTACTGTGTATGTGCGGCACTAGTGCATCGCAATGCGCAGTTGCGTCAAATTGTACGAACGACCAGCTATTGTATCGATGATAATAATGATATTACCGACGCTCGACACGTGGAGCAGATTTATAAAAGAAGATTTCTTTATTTATTGATCAAATTATACTAGTTTTAAATATGTATCCGATTTAGGTAGGGTAGGCAGTGTCTTCCTGTATTTATGGACTGCACGTCACTGATTGCGTATAACATAAACAATGACAATGTCTATAATTTTGCCGATTCAACTAGATTCATTGTCGAGCAGAGGATTTTTTGAAACATATGAAGCAATTGATGAACAAATTTAAATTCTGTCGGATTGTGATTAATAGTATGTAACACAAATAGGTTGCTATCCATTTTTTCAAGGCTAAAATAATATTTTCTCTTTTTTCTAGATTGGTGAAGATGAATGGCTTGCCCCAAGCCTCTTGGTGTGAAGACAAAGACATCAAACCGCCTGTTTCCTGTTGTTGCGTGCATAAAGACTGGATTTAACTTTTTAGCCTTGGTTTATAACTGTTCCGAGTCTCTTTTGTCGAGTCCTTTTTTAAGTCTTGTTTTTTAAGACTTTTGAGTTGAATTATGTTTCAGAATCGTTTGAGTCGAGTCCTTTTTGTAAAGGCTTCAACTAATTTAAAAACTTGTCGTTAAATGCTTGTGTCTTAAGGGTTGGTTTGCTTTCAGAGTCTTATTTTTGAAGTCTTTTCTAAGACGATGTTGTGGTGAGGTAAGTAATTCTGTAAAAATGTTTGTGTTAAATCTTATTATTATAATAAGGCTAACTGATGATATTTATTTGGTTGAAGACGGTTTTATTTGTCTTACTTTAACTTAAAATTAAGCGTGATAAGCTTAAAACATTTTAATTCATTACAAAAAGTTTTATGAAAAAAAAAAAGAAAAGAAACTCGTTTTTGCTTTTTGTAACTATTACTTAAACACAAATGGTTTTGTTAAAATATTTTGGAGTTGAAAATTAAAAACATGTGATTTTTCGTTAATTTTAAAAGTTTAAAACGTGTTTTGGAATTACGAAGTGTTTCTCAAAGAAATATAACTGTTGTTGCCAGGATCTAGTCATATTTAAAATCGAAAAGTCAAAGATTTTTGTTGTATTTAGTTAAAGCTAAATTAAAAAATGTTATTGATTAAATGAAAAATATGACGGGTAAGTTAAACATTTTTGTTATCCTATAAGAAAAGACATTTGGCTGTCTTAAAATAAATTGTAAGTTATATTTTTAAGAAATCTTGAACTCGTGGTTATGATGTACTTAATCTTTTTATTTTTAAAGAAAAACCATTTTTAATCAAATCTAGTCAATTAATGACTTTTTATTTAAGCTATTTTAAATACTTTTTTTATTTATATTCAGATTTTTGTTAAACTTTTTTTAATTCTCGGCTTTGGAAAAACAAGAAAAATACAACAGGAATGCGTTCGCGCGGTAAAACGGCTTAGTGCATCACCCAAACAATGGGACGAAACATAAGAAAAAAAACTTAAAAATGTGAGTCAAAAATATCGAAAGATTACTCTTATTGCTTCTTATGAGTGCAAGGTAAAAGCGTATAAAACATACTTTTAGAAAATATATAGAAGTTAAACATAAGATATATTATAAGTTAGCTGTAAGGAAGTATCACCACGCGGGCCAAACCGGGGTTGCGAACATAAATTAATGAAAAAAAAAACTTTTTTTTACGGTCGAACCATCTGTCAGCACAAGTTGTAAAAAAATAAGAAAAAAATATTGAGTAAAAAATTAGATTTTTGGAGATATGTTTAGTAGTAAAAATAGAATGAAACATCCGAGTGAGAAAAATTTTATAAAAAAAAAAACTTTTATATGTATATGCCGAATGCTAGGAATGGTAGACTACGAGTAGGAAAAGACAAACATTTTTGAGATGGGCTGGGAAAGAAGTCGACTTTACGACTTTTCCGATTTGAAGTCGGAAACCATTTTAACGGTGGGAGTTTTATCAAGCTAATAGCCAAGCAGGCTTATTTTTGTCGAAAATATCGACACTTATCTACGAGTAGAGCTTGATGTGAGTTGTATGTCGGTTGCTTGACTTCAACTCTGATGTTAAGTGAAGTCGAATTTTGAAAAGTCGTTCAACACGACTTAAAGCCGTCTTTAGACGAGGTTAAAAGTCGGCAATTTACTTATATTTAAAAGACATCGAGAAATCTGTTCTTTCTCTTATGCGCACACTTTCAGAGTTTCGATTAGTTTAGTGACGGGAGTTTACCAAGTCGGAAAAAGACTTTTGAATGATTTGAAGTCGACTTTCAAAGTCGCCCATCTCTAATTTTAGTCACGATTTTCTTTCTTTCTGGGAAGCCATTGCCAAATTCAGAAATCCGTAAAATAAAAAAAATACTGTTATAAAATGGTTGTGTCTAGATAAAAGATACACTACTGATCCGAGAAAAAATGTAGAGAAAAAAAAATTAGATTTATTTATTAATATTAACGTATAAGTGAAAAGAAAAAAATATTTATTGCCTAGATAATAAGTATAATACCCGTTTACTGTAGTTAGAGGAAATTGTAACAAAAAAAAAGTTCTTTTCTCTAAAAAAAAAAGTTTGGACGGCGCTGACAAAGCGTGATTTCGGCTACTTCTATTTTTTTTTACGATTTTTATTTAGTTTTTCTTTTCTTTTCCTAAGAGAGTTTTTTCTCTATTTCCTTTTCATATTTCCCTCGTCGGAGGCTAGTGTTTGATAAAAAAAAATACTAAAACGCTGTAGTTGGGAACGTCTTTTTTGAAACATTTTAGTCGGCGGTACGCTAGTGCTGCCCGACGTATCTTTGTATAAAAAATCGTATTTTATACATTAATTATTAAATTAAAAACTATATTATATTTGTTTGGACGTTTTTTGCTACTTTCTACTTAGTTGATTGAGGGGAAAAAGCCAAAGGAAAATTGTTCTCTTTGCAACAATTATAATTGTTCTCTTCGTAACAATTATAAAATAAGCTCAAGGCCTTATATTGTCACCTGGTCAGCTAATAAAGCATATAAAACGGGTAAGTGCAACTGGACTCGCACACGATGAGTTTCGTAGCACCGTACAATATTTAACACTACATAATTTCTATTACTTGTTGTTATAGAAGCCATAATAGTTACACACACTGTGAAAATTTCAAGTGTCAACATAATACGGTTCAATAGATGAAGATGGTTACTAGAGAATGGGCAGCAGCGTTCTCTATGCATTTTACCACCATACTGCGATCGCCAGCCCGCCTGTCAAGCGTAGCGATTATGGCAATCCACTTCCTTTTGGGGGAAGCCTATGTCCAGCAGTGGACGTCTTTCCGCTAAAATGGTGGTGGTGGAGATGAAAGACCGACAAATGGACGGACAGCGGAGCTTTAGTAATAAGGCCCGTTAGCACCCTTTGAGTACGGAATCCTCAATAACACTATTAAAGCTACTTCTTCCAGAAATACCTGTTCGTTGTGGTTTTGGACGTAGAGAACCAGTAGTTTGGATGGCAAAGCGATGAAGCCTATGTCAGAAGAGAACTGCTTCGATGGTGTAGTGGTTGCAAGCACTACTGTTAGCTCGATTCCTGGGTCCGTCAGTGTTATTGAGTTTCTCCATCTAAAACTTCAGTAGCCGCTCGGAATTTAGATTCGACCGGTTGATGGCAGTAGCCTCGCCGTCTGCTACATGGGCTTTTGGCGAAATGGTATAGCATCTCCTATCCCTTCGGGGACAGGTGTGACGTTGTGTATCAGAAGAGACTCTGTGATTGGTTTTGCAAATTATACTTATACAATATCTCATAGAAGGTATTAGAGAGAAAATATTAAGTATAATATTATGCAGTAAAAGAAAAAAGTAACAAAAAAACTCCAAACGTTAGGTTTTGACTGTTAGATTTTTATTTCGAAATTTAGCTGTTTTTAATTTTCGTCTTCAGCGTAGAAAAATTTGGGCAGACATATCGCTAGAATCTTATAAATAAGATAATATATTATACTATATACTTAAACTATTCTACATGTATAGTTTATTTCATGACTTGAAGAATTTTCACACTTATTCTCTAAACTATCAAACTGTCTATTTATCTTTTATATATTTCCGTATTTATGAAATTTATTTAACTGTCTTGTGTGCTTCAGAAACTTCCCTTCAACGAAAACTTTGAGCACTGCTCGTCTTATTTTCTTAAGCCGTGACTGCACATGTCCCTTGCACAAAAGTATGCAAGCTACTTGCTCACTTTTTGCAAGAAACAGACACGTGTATATCGTGCTTCATTTTGGTTAGCCTTAGCTTCAAGGCTTTACCTATTGTCCTTAGATATACATTGTACAATTATGTCTTACTCAACACCAATATATAAAAAAGTCCCTTAAAATAAGACCTTGTGTGTATTATAAGAACTAAAATAAAATACTATCTTGACTTGGCACTTACTTTTCAAAGTATATTATGGGATATAATTATATATCCAAAAATGTTAGTATATAAATTCTTATTTAAGAAAGTAGTTGTAAAAGTCATAATGAATTCATTTAAGAGGTAGTGAACGACTAAAACCTTAAAGCAGGACTACATGTACCAGAGACTTGCACGGCATTGTGCCATAACGCATTCTAATTGGTGACTGTCCCAATGGGAATTTTTAAAAACTTATTGAACTTCTGACCTTTGCTTGATAAAATTGAGCCTATTTTTAACTTTCTGGTCTTTTCTCACACTTGGTTGCAGCAACTGAGCCAAGTCACCCTGATCAAACGGATTATATTAGGTAAGAACTGCGACCAACCACGCACGCGCCGATCGAACGAAGCAAGTGATGCAAAATCTTTGAGGGGGAGAGTTCATTGTGTGCCATTTAGTATTTTTAGGACCTCAAAAAAGGAATTATTTAAGGTTTTTGTTAATTTGTTAATTTAATTGTTCAATGATAATTTTAGAAGCGCAAAAAACAATCGGTATATGCTACCTACTTATCCATTTCGTGCAAGTTACTGCTACGTATATTCCTGACTTGAAGGCTATTTCAATGACGAAACGTAGAGAAAACGTCTAGATATAACATGTATGTACATTTATATATTATAATTTATGACTATCAAACTAGTTAAAAAAGCGACCAGTATGTCCCTTTCGACAAGAAAATGGCCGGTTGGTTTGGGGTTCGGTTGGTTGGTTGGGGCGAAATAGTTGGTTGGGTGGAATAGTTGGTTAGTGGGTTTAGGTTATTTCTTCACGAATTTTTTTCTTCTCGAGTAGCTGTATTGTACAGCCTCACTATGTATTTGGTAGCGGATCTAATTGGTCTATAGATATTCCGTCACTGGTGGATAATATTATTTGATTCTGTCAATATAACGCCATTTTAATGTTCATAACTTAAAATGTCTGACATTTAAGACATTTTGACGGGATTCTCAAATAAAATATAAGTAAAATATATATTAATACTTGCATATTTCTACAGGACAGCTCACAAATATATTAGTTTTTAGAGAAGCAAGAATATTCGTATGTTGCGTAATATATACCCCTGTTAGATTAAGATAGAATGGACAGTAGTTTAGCCAACAAACATGTATTTAGATTATAGATAAGTGTGAAAAATCTTTGGGAAGGAGAGTTGTTGCGTCAATTTGGGCATTCAGTCAATCAAGGAAGGCGGGGGCGTGTCTTGGGTATAAAAAAACGGACTTTAAACACGTTTTTTTTTTCCTCTTTTTTGTCAAAAACTTAACTGAAATTGTGGAGTTTGTCAACAATTTTATTTTATTTATTTCACGAAATTCCCATGTCGGGATTAATTAAAACTGCACATTATAAAGTTTCACAGTACAATGTTTTATAACAGAAACTTGTGTCATTTTTCTTTAATACCTGAGGGGCAATTCTACTAATTTTAAGAACGTTCACAGTCTGATCTCAGTGTCAATCTGTCAAAAATTCCTATACATTTTTGTCAAATTTTTGAAATTCGATTGTCGCCGAGATGACACTGCGAACGTTTTTAATTAGTAGAATTGGCCTTCTGATATATAATATATACGTCAGCCTCGTTTGTCGACTGGTCGCAAGCGCTACTAATGATCGCAAGGCCTTGAGTGGAAACTCAGGTCGGGCAAAGTTTTATTTGGTTGTCCTATTTGGAATTTCTCATTGGCAGCCCGTAGTCTTGTGCCCGGCTGATGGCAATGGGCTCACCCCTTAAAACATGGGACTTAAACAAAACTGGTGAAACGTTGGTGAACTAGTAGGTAAACCTCTGTGCAAGCCTTTGGAAACTATAAAATATATTTTGTTATGTATCCGTTTTTGTATACCCTTTTCGCGTCACCGGAGGTTCGACCTCCAATATCACAAATGTAATGATAGCTAGTCAAATTTAGGATATACATAGATAACATATATGCTAGAAAAATCGTTTACGCCTAAGTGCTTATAGACATATATAACCAAGATATAAAAAAATGCCGACCGAAACACGGTTGCTGCCTTTCTGACCTACTTCCTTCAAGTATATAATCAAGTATATAATAAACTTAAAATAAGGCTTTGCTCTACTTAAGGTACTTAGATAGGTGAAAAATGCAAAATATATAATATTAATTAATAAAACAAAAAGTAAGTTAGATAGGGTATAAAATTATTTTTCTGTTGAAAATTAAAATTATTTTGTTTTTTGTTTTTTTAGTTTTTAATTTAAATTATTCCTTGAATAAGTATAGTAAGCTCCCGAGAACACCAAATATTGTAAACCTTATTATATAAAGTAGAATTGGATATATATATGTATGTAAAGTATATAGTATTTCGGACTTATCTAACTAGGATGCCTTAATTGTTTTTTTTTTTTAGTCACAATTGATTGAGGTTGGTGTGTTTATTCTATTTTTTTATTTGGACATTTTGTTTTTATTTTAAAAGAGAGAATAGTTATTAGATTAATTATCTTTGCAGTCTAGGTAACTGCTATCTATTTCTATTACAAACACGATTATAAAAATCCAAAGACATTTTCTTTTGTTGATCCACGAATAGACACACCAATCTCAACGAGGCGAGTGCCAAAAAATGTTTTTACACATGTTTTTTCTTTTTCCTCTTTTCGCATTTTGACATCCGTCTATTTCAGATTAAAAAATAACACCAAACTAAAATGTATTCCTATAAGGACGTTTCTTAAAGTACGTTTTTCTTAAAATTTTAATGTGTATTGAAATTTTATATGACAAATATTTTTTTCTGGGATGATAAATTTAATAATATACATATCTTGGTACGGATAACTTAGCTATGCTAATATAGTAACTTGATGATATTTTCTCATTTTTGCTTTTTTGTTTTTGTGAAAACAATATTGTTTTTGTTGTTATAACAAAATATTATTATAAGATACAAAGTATCTAAAATGCAATATAATGTTTCCCTAAAATATTTGTGTATAAAATGAGAATACATGTAAAACTGTAAGAAAAATTATAGAATAGACATGAATAAGTGTTACTCAGTGTTTTTCTGTTCTTATGTCCCTAAGTATGCGTCCAAATTTTGCAAAAATAAAAACGGAAAAAAAAAGAATTTTACGAAAACAAAAAATGGAGGGTAGATTTGCAAATCTATGTTAAAAACCTATCGAAGTGAGAAAAGCGTGTTGTATTTAGAATTAAGTCATTATTTTCAAATATTTGAAAATCTACCCATCGGAGTTCAATTCTTTACCGCTAGGAGCGCTGATTTGACGTGTATTTTAATACTACCAGCGCGTCGTGAAAACGTAATACGTAAACGCTAGTCTAACCAACGAAAAAAGACAAAAAAAAAACACGCTAAATGCTATCGCGAGCCTCTTAAACTAAACTACCTCTAAAATCAGCAATAAATCATATAAAAAAAACACAAAATTCAGTGCTCTCCTGAAGCCTATGCCAAGATATAATTAACAAAAAATTGCCTAAGAGAAAACATTGATAGTGACGTAAAAAGTCTAAATAAGCAAAGAGGCAGCTGTCAAAAATAGGCACGCAAAAAAACAACAAAAATACTGTCAAGCAAAGCAACTAAATAAAGGCGGGTTTGAACATTTTATTCTCAATTTTTGCAACATCTGAACGCATGCATGTAGTCGTTTTAATTTTATTTTATAGAATGAGCTAGATTTTTGATGTTTTATAGTTAAATGTCCCAATGATGGCTAAGAGTTTGTGTTTAAACACAAAGCTGCGAACGACATGAAAATATAATGATATACATATTTTTTGAAATGTATAAATAAATAAAAATCTATGATCTGTCCCTTTATTTGTCTTTCGGATTGAGCCAGCAAAAACAAAACGAGAAGATCTTTTGTGAAGAGAAATAAATGTATTTCGAACTTCAATTTGAGACTGCTAAAACAGCAAAACAAAGAAAATCTTCTATGACAGCTGTCAAACTGACAACTGATTTGTACAGTAATACCAAAAACACAATTTTGCAGGTTGTCGGTTGTTAATTTACATGGTAAAAGAAATACACAAGTGCTCAAGAGAAATGATATTAGAAGTAGAGTATTGAATATCTATAGAAGATTGTGATACCCAGAAATGTGGGTTATTCTCTAAACATAATTTCGAAATTTGAACGCTGTTGAGTAGAAAAACAAATGAATTCGGTTTCGAATTGTGTGCGGTCACTTGAGTGAGTGAACTTCACAGAATAGAATTGCAGCAATGTTTAAAAAAATTGGAGGACATTAAAGTTTCGAGCAACAGTTAGTTCCATTAATTAAAAACTTTTGCTGGCTCGAACCACTTTCAGTAGAATTTGGTGTTTGTAACTCGTGTTTGATGTCGTAGTGATTTCGTTCTAAAAATCCTGATTAGCAATATCTTATAATAATGGTTTTTGTGGTAAAAATCGAAGTGGCGACTTGAATTGTTGGTATAAATTCTATGAGAATTTAACTCGACGTTTTTTTTGTGTATTTTTTTTTCTTTCGGTGAAAACGTACATTTTATAAATGTACGGAATGTTTTGCTGAAGACTATCTTTCGAATATTTTTAGTTTCTTTAAAATACTTAATATAAGAATACTATCAGCTGTTGCTGTAATTTTAACAGTTTGTAAAAAGTAGTAAGAAGAAGAAGAAGCAGAAAGCGCTTCGATTTTTACCAACAAATGAATAAAAATAATTAAAAACACAGCAATAATGACGCAATAGGTGTTGAAAGTAGATTTTTTATTTTTCGTACCGCTAGTAACAACTTCTTAAATCTTTAATTTCTATATCTCTTCCAAGTTCTTTTGGATATATTAAAAAAGTAACTTTTAAAAAAATCTTTAAAAAAGTTATAGCACATTTTTCTTGTTTTACCCCCTTATTTCTACCGTCCATGGGTGTTGTAGTAGAAATAGGTTTTTTTTTTCAGAGCTCAAACGATTTTTTTTTTTTAATGGAAAAAATACTTTCAAACGCACAGTTTTTAACTTTGGTAGTGACAAGAGATTGAGCTTTTCTTAATTTTTTCAAAAAAAAAAATGTGATGTTTCGAACTTAAAACGACCACGAACGAGTTAGTGATTTTAATCTTCCCTACATCTTCATCTTTTTAATATTTATATCATTATTGTGATGTTAAGATCTTACTATATATTACCATACTGTAATGGACCGTAAAATGTTACTTTTTGATCGAAAGCCGTTCAAAAAATCTAAAAAAACATTTCTGTAACTCTCCAAAAAATTCAGAATAATCCAAAAACTTTCACTCATCTTTGGAAGAGTGAAAATGATTGTACTCACGAAGTCCATATAATCCAAAAAAAAAAAAATGAACGCACTTTCGATTAAAAAAACCAAGCGTCCTTAAGTTAGTTATTTTTTATACCCCCTGATATAATTTAAATAATTTCGCGTAAATATAATTAGATGAGATATTGTAGCAGATAATTAGTCACTAAGAATAAATATTAAGAACTAATGTATGCTTGTTATGTTTCAACTGACATTAAGTTTTAACTGTCTTTTTGTTATACTATTGACGTTATTATAAAACTTTTTATAGAAATACTTTTTCGATCAATCAACCAACTCAGCCTATTACAGTCCACTGCTGGACATAGGCTTCTCCAGCGCCACAATACCTGCTGTATCTATTAAGTGCCACCCACGTGCCACCCCGTTTTTAAGGACGTCGGACCTTAGCTGTCAAAACAAAACCTATAGCTGTCAAAAATAATACCTTAGCTGTCAAAAAGAATACCTTAGCTGTCAAACCTGATTTAATTAACTTAAGTTAAGTTTCACGCAGTTGCTATTCTTGAGACAGTTATATTATGCCAACAATTTCAGCAGATGCTACCGAGTACCAACTACCAGTTTCACATGACGTGACTGCTATCGCGACCCTGTCACCCAGTCAAAGGGTAATATCGATATCATATGCCTCAGGAGTTTTTAATATTCTGATTTCTGTCACAAGTTCCGAACCTCTTTACTCGTACTTCATTCAATATCAGACGAAGGCAGTCTGCTAGACGACGACCTTCGAAGGTCCCAATCGCCCACCTTCTCTTCGATCTTTAGCAACTATCATCTACGTCTATCGTCGCTGCACCTAACCATTAGGCTAGGTAGGCTAAGCCTTACATTTGTTCAATAGTTATTCACCATCTGTACTGTGTGTTTGTCTACGCTTAATAGATACCCTGAACTAGGGAGGTGCTCTCGAATTCCCTTTATCACTGTGTACTTAAAGAGGTACACAGTGAATCATGGTACATGTCCACAGTGAATCAGAGGGTACACGGTGAATAAATCGCTAGAGGGGCGTCCGATACCGTGGATGTGCTACATTCCTCGAAATCTCTATAATAAGTGAAGATAATATTTTTGTTGTGTTTGAGAGCCACGATTCGGTTGTTTTTTTTTTAAATATGTAGTTACAAATATGACGTAACTTCTCACCTGTTTAAGGGGAAATGTTATGCAGAAGTGTAGTGATAGAGGACGCTATATCGATTCAGTCTCTGGACTCAACATCTGCCTACATTTATTCAACTATGTATGTTGGGGTCGGCTTCCAGTCTAACCGGACGCAGGTAAATACCAGTATTTTACATGGAGCTACTGCGTATCTGACCCGCACAACCCAGTTACTGGGTAGCACGTTACCTCAGCCCCGGTAAGATTATCAGATGGCCTTTTGAGTAACTACATTGCAACTTTAGCTTACAAGCTCTAGGTGAGTTATTCCCATTCATTTGACAGTTACAAAAAAAAAGTATTTCTGCAAAAAGTTTTCAATAAAAAAATGTTAATTTTCACGATGTATTGTAAAGAGGATGGCGATGAAATTGTACATTATATTAAGATGAAATATACTCTGTACCTATACCTATCTTAGCGAACTACATATGAATTAGAATTAAAAGTAATATATGATGCGGGAATAAAAATAAATTGTTGTTTTATTTTTTTATCCAGAATTTATACCCTGTTTAATTTTAAGTTGACCCGGGATTCTTTCGCGCACTGAATTAAAATACTTAATGTGTTTTTCCGACGCGCTGTGACTCACTCGCGATACACTCTATTAGAATCTCAATGTTCAAGACAGAGAATTGAAAATACGGTACGCGAAAAAATTCCCGCCGCGAATACAAAAATTCGCCCAACAAATTGGCCAGTCTTTTGAGTATTTTCCGCAAATACATGTCCGCAAAAGGTAAATGTCACTCGCTTGCCTAATCTATTACTATACTCTATGCTCGCTTGCATGACACCTCCAATGCCCAACTGTTGTAGGGTAAGGTTGCTCAAGTCGTACCCCTTAAGGAAACAATGCTGTAATATTTAATACCATTGAAATCTAACAAAATCTTTTGCATTAATAGAATCTTTATTTAGTTAACTTTAAAAAAAAAAACAAAGAAATTTAAAAATCTTTTATCAACATACATATGTATTTTAACGATTTTCACAAATGTACCTTCGGTACGATTAAGGCACCTAGTCGCCTAATTCGTACCACCTATAGCCTAAGTCGTACTTAGAATAAGACTTTAGTGAAGTCATTATGAACGATATTGAAAAATACTTAGGTAATAACAAGAGATCATTTTAAAATAAACAAAATTGACAAATACTTAATTAAGTCTGAATCTCTAAGATCAACTTAAAATGTGTATCTTTGGTTAATAGTCACAAAATCAGTCATAGTGACCTACAAACTAAACCAAACATAGAAAACAAAATTATAATCTCAAGTTAAGCTTAGGCAATTATTGTGGTTGAACACAGATATCACAAAAATATTTTTTTATTTTCCTTTTGGTACCAGCACATACTCGTAGGTCATGTACCCAAACTACCGGTACGAGTAAAGGATTCCCCACAGGTACGACTTAAGCACCTAGGTATTCTAAGTTTCAAAACAAAATTACTGTTATAACCTAAAAAAATATCTACTGTTTCAGTGTGCCTAAATGACTCATATCAGGCGAAAAACGTCCACTGCTGGACATAAGCCTCCCCCAAAAGGGGGGATTTGCCATCGCCACGCTTGGCAGGCGGGTTGGCGATCGCAGTATGGTGGTCAAATACATAGAGAACGCTGCTGCCCATTCTCTAGTATCTGGCAGTCATTCCTAAATGACTGCCAGATTATAATTAAAAATAGATGTGAACAAGAAAATTCGTTGAAAATTACATTCCTTTTCTAAAAAACTTACAAATGAGCTAAAAAATATATTGAAAACCGTTGAAAAAGCTTACTTTTTGATTATTTTTGCTCCGCAAGACCTGCCGGCCGTCCAATTGTTTTCACATGCTCGCTCGACTATTTATTTCAGATCAACGTCACTAGATGACACTTTTTATACGCAACAGCCTTTCTCCATTATTATTTTCCATCTTCATTAATTTTATAACTCACTGTCTTCGGTGTTCGTATCATCGTTATGCTGATAATCTTCAACTTTCTACATCTGGGCGGGTAGAAGGTTTATCAGACGCTATAGCAGATGTAAACCGAGATTTGTTTGCAATCAAAAAGTGGTCTGATAGTTTTGGGGTGTCGATAAACCCCTCAAAGTGTCAGGCCATTGTAATTGGAAGCTTGCGCATGATGGGTAGGGTGACGCTTAGCTCTCTTCCTCCACTTATTTTCAATGGTACCGTCATACCTATTACCCCTACGGTGAAAGATCTCGGTTTGCACCTTGACTCGACACTGAGCTGGCAACGCCAGGTCTCTGGTGTTAGTCAAAGAGTCAACGGTACTCTGCGATCCCTGTATCGTCTGAGGAACTTTTTGCCCGCTAAGACCAAAACCATGCTTGTGCAGACTTTGATTTTCCCTATCATCGACTATGGTGACGTGTGCTACTTCGATTTGAATGCGGTTTTGCTGGATAAGCTCGACAGACTGCTCAATAATTGTATCCGGTTCATTTTTAACCTTAGGAAATATGACCATGTATCGAGCTATAGGTCGGAGCTCAAATGGATGCCCATTCGCCAAAGAAGAAGTTTACGCGCTTTGACTACGCTCTTCTCCTTTCTCAATTCTCCTACACCTCCATCTTATCTTGTGTCTCATTTCCAATATCTATGTTCTTCTCACACTAAGAATCTGCGTTCTTCTAACAATCTTCTTTTACTTTGTCCTTCTCATACTTCTGACTTTGTTCATTCTTCTTTTCATATCCAGTCCATTCTTCTTTGGAATGCGCTTCCTCTCGATATCAGGACGGCCACTAGTCGGTATGCATTTAAGCGGAAATTGCAGAGGTATTTTCATAACGAATAGCGTAGAGTCATCAAAACATATTTTTCTCTTGATTATGTATATATATATATATATTTATTTATATATAAGTATATATTATAGTAGATAAGTATGCTTGTATGTGTATTATAAGTTTATAACCTATTTATGTACCTAGCTGATTTATAATATAATTTGTATTGTTTTTTTAATCATATTTCCTCTCAACCTAAGCACCTGCCATCTAATATCTTCACCACCCTTGGTTGACTGGTAGAGAATGCCTAAGGCATTAAGTCCGCCTTTGTACCTTTTTTGTGTGCGAGAAGTTTTAATAAATAAATAAATATTACAAAATCCTGGGCATCCTAATATGATAGTGTGTCGTGTGTATAGATGAATTGGGCCAAATAGTCGGGCCCAGGTGGTCCTAGGTTATCATTTGTGGCCTCGAGTTGTAACTAGGGTCGTTACAGCTATGTGAACATAATCGAGCATTGCGTAGGTACCTATTATTTAAGCTATCACACCCTTTATTTTTTTTATTAATCTTTTATTTCAGGGATTAACACCCAAAAAATTTAAATTGAAAACTTATCTATCTACATAAATAAAAAGACAAGTCCTGACTGACTGACTGATTGACTGACTCATCAACGCCCAGCCCAAACCCTTGGACCTAGAAAGCTGAAATTTTGCACAGAGGTTCCCTTTATAATGTAGACAAGGAATAAGGAAGGGGTTTTCGAAATTCAACCCCTAAGGGAGTTAAATAGGGAATGAAAGTTCCGCGCGGGCGAAGCCGCTGGCAAAAGCAAAAGCTAGTCCTAAAATGAAACAAAAGATAAATTAAACAAACGAACAGTAAAGAAAAATAACATTAAAACAACCTTTTTAACAGGTGGCTATTATTTGGGTATTATTCATTATTTTAAGTTTTTGCTGGAGTTTAGTTTTAATTTTATATTTGTTGGTATAATGGCACGGCTAGCTGACACATGATTAATGTCCTGTGTCTTGTAATGTTAATTACTTTGCCTTCCTATGCATAGAATCAAGTCTATCTAGATGCCGCCGACATTCAGACTATTTTTGTCTTGCAGAAAAGGGCTTTTCGATCCATTTATAAATTAAGTCCGAGACACTCTCTCAGAGAGAAATTTAAGGAGATTAATGTAATGACTGTGCCTTCACAGTATATTTATGAAAATCTTTTATATGCCCATAAAAATATTAAATTGTTTAAAAAATACAGTGATATCCATAGTATAAATACTAGGAACAAACACAAATTTGTTGTATGTACCATCAACAAGGCTCAAGAAAATAGGTGGGTCATTCAGATGTCAATGTATACGCTTCTATAATAAACTTCCAAGCCATGTTCAAGATCTAAGTCTCAATAAATTTAAATCATTCATTAAACGTAAGTTGTGCCTGAAAGCCTTTTATACCGTTAAAGATTATATTGAGGACAAAAAAGCTTGGGATTGACCTGCTCCAATTGTCTATACTGAATGTTGTTTTTTGCTTTTGTTTTGCTCTTTGACATTTGATTATTATTATATACACTTTGACATGACTAACTACTTTGAGTAGTATAATATTATTTTTGTTTTAATTATTGTGAATGTGAGGCCTATGTGGTATTTTAGTTTTTGTTTCATCTCTTTCTCAGTTCGTTTTTAATGCTAATTTGGCAGTTTGAGTACTTTATGCAGCCTACCCAAATGTCCTTTCTTTGGTATTGTTCGTCAAATCGTTGAGCTCCTCAAGTTCTGAGTTGAGCCGTATGATTACTGATACATGCGTGCACAGAATGGACAGGTCCACTCAATCTGTGTGGTTCTTTCCTCAAAAGACCATTTCAGACACCAATCCACATGGTCTTCACATGATCTGACCAAGATTATGTCTGGACTTTAAAAGAGACTGTGACCTCTGAGTTTGTTTCGGCCTTTCTTCTCAGAGTAGTCAGATAGGAAACGCCGACCTCATCTAGTTTAAAAAAACCGGTCAAGTGCGAGTTGGACTCGCGCACCGAGGGTTCCGTACAAACCTGTGGGTATATAAGTAAAAGTTCAAAATTGTCAAAAATATTTTTTTTTTATATGACGAAACTAAAAATTTTCGGTTTTCGTAATTTTTCCTATATCTGTACTATAAGACGTGACTTCGTACAAAATTTCAAGATTCTAAGTTCACGGGAAGTACCCTGTAGGTTTTGATTCCCGTGCGAGTTTCGAAAATTTGCGGAATTTTGCGGCCTAAATGGCTGTATCTTTTGATTGCGTTGACTTAGAAGGTTGATTTTTCTACAGCTTCCAGGGACAGTAGAACTAAGTATCATATAGAAATTTCAGTTTGATACCTCCACGCGTTCCTGAGAAAAACGGTCTTGACAGACGGACGGACGGACGGACGGACGGACGGACAACAAAGTGATCTTATAAGGGTTCCGTTTTTTCCTTTAGAGGTACGGAACCCTAAAAATATGATTGACGTGTAAAAGTGTTTGTACAAACCTACTTACAGAAATAAAATTATCAATCATAACTAAACAGACAGCTGTGCTGCTGGGGAGTTTGTTGCGCCACTTCTTCTTCCCAGCTAAAGCACTAGGAAGTGGTGAAGGGTGGGCGTGCCGGGGGACTGTCTTATGTAATTTTGACGTTCGACAACTTGTCGCTTGAGCTTGAAACTGATTCTTAGTCTAATTTGAATAAATAACTTTTGATTTTGAATAATAAAATCATAAATCAAATATAAAGCCTTTTATTTCAATTCTTACAAAACTATTATTACGTATATTTACACGTTAACAACTTTATGTATTAAACATAGGTTTAGTTTAAAACTTTGGCTCAAAACAAGCTAAATTCACAAACAATACTGCTGCCAAACAAAAATACATTAACACTTACACAGTACAGTCAGAAAAAATAATATTTAGCAAATTAACTGCGTACTTAAATCGTCCGTACATTCAAAATTATAAATCACAGCTATAAATTGTATGTAATGACTGATGTGTCCCAAACGGCAATGAAGAGGGCTATGCTTGGAGTTTCCCTACGTTAACGAATCAGGAATGAAGAGCTCCGCAGGCGAACCAAGGTAACCGACATAGCCCGAAGAATTGCCAAACTTAAGTGGCAGTGGGCAGGGCACATTGCTCGCATAACAGACTGCCGATGGGGCCGAAAGGTTCTGGAATGGCGACCGCGTACTGGAAGACGTAGAGTTAGAAGGCCTCCCACATGGTGGGGCGATGAGCTTATGAAGGCCGCAAGCATCCGCTGGATGCGGGAAGCACAGAACTCGTCGAACTGGCGGAGCTTGGGGGAGGCCTATGTCTATCAGTGGACATATTTTGGCTGATGATGTAATTACTATATCACGGCAAATTAACGTAGTGTCAATTTGATAACAGATAATTTTGCTGATCTTACATTACCACTCATAAGCTACGTACATTACCCGGCCGTTCAAATGATACATCAAGCTCGAGAAAGAGACAGTCATACAGGTATGAGTGAGACGACGCTCTACAAGATAAACTATAGTTCGACTTTTTATTGTATTCAGTAACTTGTCAGTTCTAAGAAAAATAATGTTACCATACTAAAACTAATAGTGTTGGGGGTAGTGAACGATTTTGCGTAAAGAACGAATGATAAAAATGGTTTCATTTTAAATTAAACCATTTTCATCATTTGTTATAAAACTTTAAAAATTCATTTGTAAGATGTGGAATAAAAGAAAAATTAATAATTTATTCATAAAAGTAATTTCCTTTAAAAAAAATCTCATTGAAAGAAACTAAATAAATTACCTTACTACTGAAAAACAAAATATAAGTATAGCAAATTCTTAAATGTTTAATAGTGCATATCATGTTTTTAAGACAAGTTATTAAATCTATATAAATAAAAATAAAAGTCCTGACTGACTGACTCATCAACGCCCAGACCAAACCCTTGGATCTAGATCTAGAGAAGTTACCTTTATAATGTAGACAAGGAAAAAGGAAGGATTTTTCGAAAATCAACCCCTAAGGGATGAATGTTTCGCGCTGGCGAAGCCGCTGGCAAAAGCTAATATTTACTAAAAAAATGCATGCATTGTCTTATTTCAAGTTCATTCCATTTCATTCATTCTTACACCAGCTCACTATCTTCTTTTTTTTTTGTCAAAATCTGGTAACCCTTCATCTGTCAAATTACTGGTTAGAATTAAAAGTCAAACTATACATATATCTAAAACTCGTCGCAATAAAATCGCGGAAGATTTTATTCGCGCACTGAATCTTCAACTGTACTGCTTAATACCGACAATTCAAAATCGAACAAGTGTGTTTTTTCCACGCGCTGATACTCACTCGCGCTTCACTCTTTTAGATTCTCAATCCTCGATTCAACACAGAGAGTAGAAAATGCTATGCGCGAGTAAATCACGCTGCGATTAGTTACGTTCGTGTTGACGTAGACTAGCCCACTCTACAACGAGTAACATAATTAACGCAAGACCTCATACACCCCAATTAGAGTATTGAATTAAAAGCATAATCATCATCATCATTATCATTTCAGCCGAAAGACGTCCACTGCTGGACATAGGCCTCCCCCAAAGGGGGGTTTGCCATAATCGCCACGCTTGACAGGCGGGTTGGCGATCGCAGTATGGTGGTAAAATGCATACAGTACGCTGCTGCCCATTCTCTAGTAAGTTCCTTAGTCGCCTTCTACGACACCCACTGGAAGAAATGGGATGGTGCTATTCTTTTACGCCCGGACACTACACGGGAAAAGCATGACACGATGACAAAAACGTTTTTTTTAAAGCTAACTGATATTATTAAGAAAAACGTGTCGACCCAAGCATTACTTTATGCATTTAAAATTGAGTCTTATTTCTTCAGGTATAAAACTGAAATTTCTTTGGCTCAATCAGTGGTAGGTATGGCAAAATAAATAATTTGAAAAAAAAAAAAACAGTTACTGAAATAGATTCTATCGTCAATTAGGAACAAACTAGTTTCAGGTCTTGCGTCTATTCTGTTACACTTTGTGTAAGCTTTATGTAATAAGACCATTAGACCGAGTTTCAAACGATGAGATCCGAAGACCTACGAAGGTTCCCGATTACAGAAACCCAAATGTAGTTTGGCAGTACACCAGGGCCTCAAGTCTGCTATTACAATAGCGTCAGAATGGTCTATCATTGATTTCATAATTGTTGATTTTGACATGTTTGGTAATCTACTAATATAATGGCGTCATTATGACTTTCCAGTGATCAGCCACTGACACTCCATTGAAAAAAATGGAATTTATTGGTAATCTCGTACATAGTAACAAATGAATGGCAATATGACAATGCCATTATAACACAATTCTATTACGAGACCATTGACCGACCACTAATCGACCATTATGAATTTAGCAGATTACGCACTTTTAGCAAAATGACAATGGGAGCGTATTGGAATGACGAATTTATAAAAATAGCAAACTTAGGTCCTTGGAAAGGCGCAGTGATGACAGATGGAGTAAGACTGTGACATAGTGGCGTCCAAGGACTGAAAGATGAGATGTCGGCCGTCCGGCGACGAGATCGGCAGACGAAATTGTTGCCGTCGCGGGTAAAACCTGCACCCCAATTGCGTAACTCACGATTAATCATAATCGGTTTCAATTTGACAGTTCAACAGTATTCATTGCGTTATTTACGTTGTTGAACAGACACATTTTTCGAACATATAAAGCAATGGTTTAACAATATGTTTCAAAGCGAAACAGATTATGATGAATCGTGAGTTACGCAATTAGGGTGTTGGTTGAGGCTGGTACAGGAGCGTGGGGCACAAGAAAAGAGAGGCCTATGTCCAGCAGTGGGGGAAGTCGGGCTAATTTATGAAGTGCCGTGTGGTGCCGGACGTAAAAGAATATCACCATCCCATTTCTTCCCGTGGGTGTCGTAGAAGACGACTAAGGGACTTACTAGAGAATGGGCAGCAGCGTTCTCTATGCATTTTACCACCATACTGTGATAGCCAACCCGCTTGCCAACGGTGGCGATTATGGCAAAACCCCTTTTCGGAGGAGGCCTATGTCCAGCAGTGGACGTCTTTCGGCTGAAAGATGACTTTATGAATTAATAGCCTCCGCCGCGTTAACCAATTTACACGGAACCTAAACAAATTATACATGTAAACTTTTCTCATAAATAACTTTGTCCATCGGTGAAAACCGCATCAAAATCCGTTCAGTGGTTTTTGAGTTTGGAACACAACGTTACTTGGCGACAGAAAAAGTAGCTGTTTTTTGATTCAGTGGAAACATGGCTTATTTGTCGCCTCGCACGAAATAACTCGCCCGAATTGGGCGAATCGTCACTTTAAAATAATATATGAGTTCTATGACAATGACTGTCTTATAGGTATTATATCTGTGTTACTAGCTAGTTTAATTGTAATCTGTGGATAACGTAGTGGGTAGCATAATTGTTTAAAACTTAATATTTAAGATAATTTTATGTCTATCTCTTATTGTACTACTGTTTGTTTTTTCTTAAATAAATAAATTAAAAAAAATAGAATTTAAAATTTCTAGAAGCGACTCGCACGAAGTAGGCAACTGGCACGTTTTGTATTCAAACTCAAACTCAAAGCATTTATTTCAAATAAACCAATTACAGGCACTTTTGAATTGTCAAGGTCGGTGAGTTAGAAAGATGAAGCTAGTTGCACATTCCAAAGCGTAGGTACCTATGGAGAAGAACGGGCAAGAAACTCCATGGACACTCTTTTAAAATCATGATTTTGTTACAAAAAGTTGGTTACATCATTATGTTGAAATTATCAATGTGAGAACGATGTAAAAAGTGCACATTTTATGTAATACTTGCTTTTGCCAGCGGCTTTGCCCGCGAGGTCGAAAATTATTTCACGGGAACTTACTACAGGGACAAAGTATCCTATGTGTTAATCCAGGTTTATGATCTATCTGTGTGCCAATTTTCATCCAAATCCCTTCAGCCGTTTTTGCGTGATCGTGTAGCTTTTCGTTGTGTCCTTAACGGTTTATTCAAAACGTGTCACTTGCCTTTTCCAAAATTGTCGATTGTCCCACAAAAAAATGTGACGATTCGCCCAATTCGTGGCGAGTTGACTAGTAAGCCAGTAAATCGAGCTAAGTAGGTACAGTTAATTTAAAGCTTTCGAACTAAAAGTAAATAAACATAAGTACTTAAAATTAGTTAGCAACACTAAGAATTAAATAATTTACTAAGAATTAAGAGTTTTGATACATTTTTAGACTAATTTATTCGTAGGAAGCCAACTTCGAAATAGGGTATTTGACTACTATCAAAAATCATGATCTGCCTAGCCTTTTCCCAACTCTGTTGTGGTCAGCTTCCAGTCTAACCTGATGCAGTTGAATACATGGAACCTTTTTGGGAACAGTTGTGAATATTTTCCACCAATGTTACGAGTTTTCCCCAATCGTCTTATTTTTGTAACATCTTTAAAATTAATATTTCATGTATATTTTTGAAAATAGTACCGCACGTGTCGATGGATCAGGTTAAGCTAAGCTTGCCGCGGCTGGTCCGTGGATGGGTGACCTTCTTTACATACCAAGACCCCTCTGTGCCTCGGAAAGCACGCTAAGCCGTTGGTCTCGGCTGTCATTTGTGGATCTTTGACAGTCGTTACGGATCGTCAGAAGCCCGAAAGTCTGACCACCAGTCTTAACAAGGAGTATCGTATTACCCAGTAACTGGGTTGTGAAGGTCAGATAGGCAGTCGCTCCATGTAAAATACTGGTATTCAGCTGCATCCGGTTAGACTGGAAGCTGACCCTAACATTGTTGAGCAAAGGCTAGGCAGATGATAATCATGTGACAATTACACAGGTTAAATACTCTCAAAAGATTTTGTCAAAAGTGGCAAAAAAATTATTTAACGGAGACGACTTTAGCAAAATAAGAGGGTAAGTACAAGATTTTTTTGCATAATCAACCTTATTACCTGTGTCTTAAAGCCCAAACAAGACACGTTACAATGCTTGCGACCATGTTCATACAATATTGCACTGTATAGCACTAATGATAAAGTGTATTCTTCACTATCATCAAGAAATAATTTCGAAATAAATATGAGTATCTTCGATATAAACTTTACATACAATATTTGGATTTTTAAATTCACTTGAGTGGCAAATTCTTTAAGGCAACAACTAAACAACACATCGATATATTGCTATCTCTTACTGGCATGCTAAAAAGAAAGAGACGGAAGATTTTCAGAGCTGTCAATTTAGTTTTAGTACAGAGGCCAGCACATCAAGCTACCCCAAATCTGTCAAATTTCTTTGATAGATTTTCAACTTTATCACAAAGATTTAAGGTTCATGTTCAATTGGGAAAATTTGACAGTTTAGGATAGGTTGACCTGCTGGCGTCTGTACAATAGTTGTTATATTTTTAATAATAATTGTACTAATCATTAGAAATTATTATACTTCTGCAGATACGTATTTGCTACGGGTGCGTCTAACTTAAAACAAATAAAAGAAAATTTGGGTTGCCATCTCCGTCTGGGCCTACCGCAATGTCGCTTGCCAGTTAGTTAGTTAGCGATATTTCATATTTTCATACAGTAATATTGCCAAATTAATCAAAACAGGTAAATATTTGACAACTATTTGCGACGTTGCCAACTTTCAGAATAAACGCTCTTAAGAGCGTTCATTCAGCGCGGGCCGGCGCATTTCAAGTTGTTTTTCGTAACTATCGTATTAAGTTTAAATCAAAGTAGTTACTATTTTCTCAGCCAAGCACTTGATCGTTGGTATTTATAAGTTTGTATGCTATTTTGTTTACAGGTATTTTGGTATTTACTTATGAAAATCGACATGCCGTCAATTATTTTATATTTGCAGTACTTATTTCAATTAAACGTTTTTATTTAGAAAGAAAAGTTTTAAATGATTTATCTAAAACCTTTAAACGAGCAATTCTGAATCTCGGCTCCAATGATTTTCATGACATTTAGTATGCAGGGGGTTTCGGGGGCGATACATAAATCTAGCTAGGTTTAATTTTTAGAAAATGTCGTTTTGTTCGTGTTTTCGAAAATCAACTTTATCGATAATCAACAAGACTCTTTCTGCCATCTATTGGCGAATAATAATACTATTTTTTTTTTCAATTGGAATTAACTAACTGCTTTAAGGACATACTACAGCAGATGGCGTTGTTAAGCAACACTCTAAGCCAATGACTCTTTCTGACATCTAAGGGGAATAATAATACATTTTTTTTTTAAATTGGAAACAAATAACTGCTTTACCGACATATTCCAGCAGATGGCGTTGTTAAGCAACACTAAGCCAATGACTCATTCTAGACATCTATTGGCGAATTAATACTTTTTTTTAATTGGAAGCAACTAACTGCTTTAACGACATAACAACACTAAAGGTACTCCAGCAGATGGCGTTGTTAAGCAACACAGAGCCAATGAGTGTTTGGTTTGAGGTTAGACCAAGAAAATCAATTGATAAATAAATAATCTGAATCTCGGAAACGGCTACAACGATTTTCATGAAATTTAGTACGCAGGGGGTTTAAAATTTGGGGGCGATAAATCGATCTAGCTAGGTTTAATTTTTAGAAAACTTCAAACATAAAATAATCACGAAAAACGACGTTGCACGCCCGCGCGGGATGAACTAAGAGCGTTCATAGTTTAGTCGATGCCAAACAGAATCCAACATTTTCTTTTAAATAATTTATTTGTCTTTTGTCTTAGAATAATTTCGAGCTGTCTTTTTCATTATTTAGTATTATATACTTATTTATCAACAGTTCCGTACAAAACGCTATACAAAATTACAGCAGTATTTATTTATTTGACTCTTTATCTAAGTATTAAAATTTACTTCAAAATATCTACCGACCGAACATTAAATCACGCCTGTATGCCCAAACGGGTTAGCAGACACGAACATTTTACTGGAATATTACTTCAACTTGGCATACTAACTTCAAAAACTCCATTTTTTTTTTCATTTTATAATTTATATACAATTTGACAGTGGAATTTCTTACAAAAATACTTCAAAACAACCCAAATTTACTTTTTACTTTGGTCTTTGCGCCAGGTCTTTTCTTATTTTTAGTCTACCGGTCTACTGGCATTCAAGTCCTAAAGATTTTTCAAATTTATACCGTGGTCTTTTAGTCTATTCGGTCTTTTCGATATTTTTTTATATTGATTCAGTTTTTTTTTTGTTGTGTGTAACCAGTGGCGTCTTTTGTTCATTATTCATAGTTTTATTCATCCCGGTCTTCTCAGTCTTCTGGTCTTCTCAACAGAAGCAATAGTCTTTGCTCTTCGCTCTGTAAGCGACCTCTTCTTTCTGGAGTTGGACCCTCATGTCCTCAACATTCTTCATTATTTCCACATCTGCTGCACAATCGTCAACAATTTTTTGGAACAGTTCATCTGGAAGATAAAGGATGTTTTGGTTATGAAGACAAATAAACATAAAGACCGTGTGGTGCCGGACGTAAAGAATAGCATCATCCCATTTCTTCCCGTGGGTGTCGTAGAAGGCGACAAGGGACTTACTAGAGAAAGGGCAGCAGCGTTCTCTATGCATTTTACCACCATACTGCGATCGCTAACCCGCCTGCCAAGCGTGGCGATTATGGCAAACCCCCCCCTTTTGAGGGAGGCTTATGTCCAGCAGTGGACGTATTTCGGCTGAAATGATGATTTTGAATCATCATTTCAGCCGAATCATGATTTTGAATCATCATTTCATCAAACGAATGGAATAGAAAATCATCATCAGATGATTTTCTATTCCATTCGTTTTTGAATCTATCTTTTTCACTTCCACGTTAATCAGCCTATAACTTTCCCACTGCTGGGACACAGACCTCTGTGAGAGAGAGTGGGCCGTGAAGCAACACGGGCCCAGTGTGAGTTGCTAGATGTCACATGTTTGAGATGGTTCTGGTCTATGCCAGTTTCCTCACGATGTTTTCCTTCACCGTTTTGAGAACCGTGCAGATGAAATTAAATACATAAATTGAAGTACCTGTGTGGTGTTGATATCACTGGGCCACCACTGCTCAATCGTGATATCATATCATCGCTTGGTAAGTCATAATTGAATGAAATACAATACTAAGGCTGCCTATTCATTGGAAAGGAGTAGAGCGGGGAGGAGCAGACCTGTGCCTATATTAACCAATAGAATGTATTACATACATGTATAGCGGAAGCGTCCTATGCTTGGAGTTTCCCTGCGTGATCGAATCAGGAATGGAGAGATGCGCAGGAGAACCAAAGTAACCGACAGGGCACATTGCTCGCAGAACAGATGGCCGATGGGGCCGAAAAGTTCTAGAGTGGCGACCGCGTACTGGAAGACGTAAAGTTGGAAGGCCTCCCACAAGATGGACCGATAACCTGGTGAAGGCCGCAGGAATCCCCTGGATGCGGGAAGCACAGAACCGGTTGAAATGGCGGTGCTTGGGGGAGGTCTATGTCCAGCAGTGGACGTTTTTCGGCTGAAATGATGATGATGATGATAGCGGAAGCGACGTGGAGCGAAGTCACCCAAAGGGCAATGGAGAGGGCTATGCTTGGAGTTGTCCTACGCGATTTAATCAGAAATTAAGAGATCCGTCGGAGAACCAAGGGAACCGACATAGCCCGAAGTATTGGGCAAATTGCTGGCAGAACAGAAGGCCAATTCTCGTAACACAATCTAGTCGCAGTGTCATGTCGGCGACAAGCAAATATCAAAAACTTGTCAAAAATGTATGGAAACTCTAGGTATTTTTGTCAGATTGCGACTGAGATCAGACTGTAAACGTTCTTAAAATTAGCAGAATTGCCCCTCAGATCGCCGATTGGGTCGAAAGGTGGGTACAGGCGACCGCGTACTGGAAGACGTAGCGTTGAAAGGCCTCCCACAAGATGGACCGATAACCTGGTGAAGGCCACAGGAATCCGCTGGATACGGGAAGGACAGAACCGGTCGAAATGGCGGTGCTTGGGGGAGGCATATATCCAGCAGTGGACGTCTTTCGGCTGAAATGATGATGATGAATATTGGCACAGCTCCGCTCCTCCCACTCTTCTCTGTTCCAATTGGCAGGCAACATTATTAGGATATTTTTCTCCACCTACCCACATTCTCGCCAGTTTTACTTGAAGTAAAGTAATGTCCGCACTGTCCTTGAGTGTAGGTCGCTATGGTATCTTCTGGCACTTCCCGAGTGACGTAGCCGCCGTCCAGAAGATCTTTCTTAGTACCGCAGAGGTAGACTTTGCAATTCTAAATAGGTAAACGGGAGTATATTAATCAGAACGTCCTTATTCCTTTTACTAATAAAAACATTTTCAAAAAAATAACAACCGACTTCCAAAGAAACGCTACAAAGTGCGAAATAACTTTAATTTGGGAAGTCGATGACTTTGGATGTGTATTTTAATTATTTGTCATCGCCTTCCGAAATTAAAGTTATTTTGCACTTTGTAGTGTTTCTTTGGAAGTCGGTTGTTATTTTTTTGAAAAAGTTGTTATTTTTCACCTTTTAGTTATCTACCACACCAATTCGAAATTTCATCATCCTTGGGGTCAAAACAATACACATTTATGCGATAGCAACATTCGCGGTTGATTTGCTGTAATTTTTTGAAGAGTTCCGTTGTCTGTCTCCGAAACGCATCATCAGATCTTTATGAAATTTCAATGGTACCATTTCGGAGTAAACCCCTTTCGAACAAAAAAGAATTTTGCAATCGTCTATATACGACGGAGTTATGCCCAAACATACATTAAAAAAAAATATATATATAAGCATGTCGAATTGATAACCTCCTTCTTTTTGAAGTCGGTTAAAAATGAGCATAATGGTAAAGAGAGACCACAGAATTACTTCTAACCACTTCATGGCTTTTAAACGTTTCAAGCAGGTTTAATAAGGTGAAAAAAGTCCACATTTTTTCCATACAAACTTCGGGAGGGTTTTACTCCACTGTTTGACAATGTGTACATCAAAACTTAAACATGGTATGGTTTTGTCCCATCATTAATATTGTCGGTATGGAAACAGAATACTAAAATAAAAAGCCATTAAAAAGTTATGAGCCAACAAAGATTCATTTTTCTTGATAATTTAACGTAACTTTGCACCTGTTTAAGTAATAAAAGAAGTGTAAAATCTCCAAAACTAAGTCGGTACCGACAAAGCTCAATTGTCGAAAAGTTCAATAAACTTAATTGGTCATTGATTTATGCAGTGGTTTTACCAGAAAACCCGATCTTCCGAAGGACTTTTCTTAATATTTAACGCGCCTGTTTTACTATAACTGATCCTGCAGCTCACTCAATAATTTTGTGCGTGTAGACTATCGTCTAACTGCTCATCACGGGTACTACCTGTCGGACTCGAAGCCTGGTGAGACAGCGTGCTTTTTAGCCAGGCCCACCAGTGAGCTCGAGCCCGCGACTAGTGTACCCTTAAGGAAAGAAATACATAAGTATTTTGTCAATAAAACTGCTGAATATAGCGCAGTTCAAACGCACTTGATTTTATTTAGAACAAAAGAATGTGGCTTAAAACAAATGAGTTCGAAAAAGCTTCGTCTAACTTCACGGATCCTTTTCTTGAGAATGAGGACTAAAAGGTACACGGGCAGGGTATAAAAGTTGATAGTCTGATAAGGTCATTGTATTGTGTATATATTTTGTTGGAGATCCTAAATCTATATACAATATAATTTTTAGTATATGCGAAACCTGAATATAGGTAGTTTGTTCAGAATAGGGTATTTTCCAATGTATTAAAAACTATTCTAATTTGTAGATTGAGACGAAAAATGTAACAGAAAAATAAAAATAAATTGATTTTTATCAATTTTCTCAATTAAAAACGATTTAAACCAAATTGATTTTTCGTTGTTTTGAATTTACCGCCAAAACGCTTCTTACGGTGACTTTTTATCACGTGACGTCAACTTTGTGTAAACTAAAGAGTAGAAGTAAATAAGTGAATTTCGAGTTTCTAATTAACAGGATTTTTAATGGATCTAGTGATATTACTGCTGTGCGGTGCCTCTGTGCACAAATACTTCTAAAACGGCGCCAAACTAAGTATTTGTACCGGTGCCGTATAAACAAAGTTGACGTCACATGTCACGTGATAAAAAGTCATCGTAAGGAGCGGTTCGGCGGTAAACTCAAAACAACGAAAAATCAATCAGAGTTAATAACATCACGCTAGGGCCAATAAGAGCCGTGCAAAAAGAAAAAAGTAACCAATACGAACTACTCGCACGGCCAGGCGATTCGATGCGACGGGGTGGGTCGGGGATAGGGTTGCCAACCATAAAAACAGTATAATACTGTTGAAAACAGTATTATACTGTTTTTCGCTAAATTATACTTTTTACTGTTCAACAAAAATAAAGTATACAAAATACTGTTTTCAGCATCAAAATGCAAAGACATTATTATGTATTGTTTTTATTTAGTCAGAGGGAGCTCACTGCTCAGTGCAGCGCAGCCACAAACAAACACACTGAGTTTCTGAACGAATCTGTTAATTTCAAATATTCAAGACTGTCACACACTGACAGACATGCGAGTGAGTGTGTGCGTTCTCAGACGCGTGAACCTTGTTTTTGTTTTACAACTTTAATAAATATCTACTTTCTGTTCCCGCCACCTCAGCATTTACTGAAAGAGTTTTTTCAGTAATGAATGCTAAGTGGCGGGAGGATAGAAATAGAGAATCTATTAATTTAATAAAAATGTGCTCCTCATTTATTTTAATTTCAGTTATAATTGTGATGAGGCGTATGAAGTTTTTAAAAAAGATTGTAAATTAGTAAGTTGTGCGCGAAACTCTAAAAAATATGTATTTAAAACACTAAATAAATAAAATACTGTTCATTTTTCTAAAATACTGTTTAATATTCTAAAATACTGTTTAATATTCTAAAATACTGTTTAATATTCTAAAATACTGTTTAATATTCTAAAATACTGTTTAATATTCTAAAATACTGTTTAATATTCTTCATAGACCCGAATATACTTTATTTCTTGTAAAAAAGTTGGGAACCCTATCGGGGGAGCAAGAATTTTGACGCAGACAAAGCTGCGGGCAGAAGCTAGTAAATAAAAAATGACTGACCTCTTCAACGCTTCTCAATTCTTGCAACCAATGTCTCAATCGCTTCCAGGAGGCCGCTGAAGAAGGCTCGTAACATATGATGGCCGCGTGCGCACCTCTGTAGTATATCTTTGTCATGGCTTCGTATCTGAAAAGATGATAGTCGCATTGGAATTCGGCAGCCGTTTGGGAGTTTAAATGTTACAGAGAGATAGACAGAACAGTATTTTATGTGTTGGGCATTAGAAATAACTACAATAACCCATTCGTTCCGTGTGGTGCCGGCCGTAAAAGAATAGCACCATCCCATTTCTTCCCGTGGGTGTCGTAGAAGGCGACTAAGGGACTTACTACATAATGGGCAGCAGCGTTCTCTATGCATTTTACCACCATACTGCGATCGACAACCCGCCTGCCAAGCGTGGCGATTATGGCAATTCCCCCCTTTCGATGCTATGTCCAGCAGTGGACGTCTTTCGGCTGATATGATGATGATGAACTCATTTTTAATTTGTGAAGACTCTCTTTTCTAAAGCTTAAGGCTCATTTTGAGTAGTCGATAGCTCGGTCGACATGCGGGGACACGGCAATGAGGGTGTTCTTGAATATTCAAGCCACCAGTTGGCGCCACTTTGACAAGAGGTCTTCCAGTTCGACAATGAATTTAAAATATTTGATGTCATTCGTTTCATTCATTCATTCACCATTCAGTCCGTAGGCGCATTGACACTTTTGAGAGGTGCCCGGACCTGACGTCTCAGTGCTGCCACCTAGTGATAAATGCGTGCACTGATTGCACAGGTCCACTCACTCTACGTGGTTCTTTACAGAAAAAACCATTTCAGACATCAATCTACATCGTCCTCACATGATCTGACCAAGATTATGTCATCATCTGCCTAGCCTTTTCCCAATTAAATTGAGGTGGGCTTCCAGTCTAACCGGATGCAGCTGAGTACCAGTATTTTACATGGAGCGACTGCTTCTCTGACCTCCACAACCCAGTTACTGGGTAATACGATACCCCTTGGTAAGACTGGTTGTCAGACTTTCGGGCTTCTGACGACCCGTAACGACTGTCAAAGATCCACTAATGCCAGCCGGGACCAACGGCTTAACGTGCTTTCCGAGGCACGGAGGGGTCTTGGTATGTAAAGATGGTCACCCATCCACGGACCAAGCGCGGCAAGCGTAGCTTAACCTGGCCGATCGACCCGTGCAGCTATTGTTATTTAGCCACAAGCCTCTCTGACCAAGATTATGTCTGGACTTTAAAAGAGACTGTGACCTCTGAGTTTGTTTCGGCCTTTCTTCTCAGAGTAGTCAGATAGGAAACGCCGACCTCATCTAGTTTTACAAATATTAGTGTCGAGTAAAACGATGCCTGGAAGGATTTGGGGGAGCACTTTGCTCAGCAGTGGGACAGTGTAGACTAAATGAAAAAAAAAGTGTCGAGTAAAGGTGTTTGTACAAACCTACTATAGGCCGACCGTCTAACTGAGTCCTCGCCTGCGCGGTACAGGGGCGCTTGTATCTTACTAAGCGCCCCCACCTCCCGTACCTGTCTCAGTCCCCTTGGTTGTCATACCCCCGGGCCCCTGTACCGCGCAGGGGAGGACTCAGTTAGACGGTCGACCAATAAATATTCAGACTCAAAGCATTTACTTCAAATAAACCAATTACAGACACTTTTGAATTGTCAAAGGATCGATCAGTCAGAAAGATGAAGTTAGTTGCCCATTCCAAACCGTAGTAGGTACCTATGGAGAAGAACGGGCAAGAAACTCCATGGACACTCTTTTTAATCAAAAATTTTGTTGCAAAAAAATTGATTACATAATTTATATTGAAATTACCAATGTGAGAACGATGTAAAAAGACGTGCACATTAAAAACGTCCGTAATAAAAACGGCGAGCAGTGGTGGCCAAGTGGTAACGGCCGCGACTTACGAGTTGTAGGTCGTGAGTTCGAACCCAGCCAGGCGCTTTACTTTGTGTAAATTATTTAATCGCCACTGCTCTCAAAACGGTGAAGGAAAACATCGTGAGGAAACCAGCTTGTCCTAGAACCAAATATTCGAAGACATGTGACATCAACCCGCACTGGGCCCGCGTGGTGGATTATGGCCCAATCCCTCTCACCGAGAGGAGGCCTGTGTCCCAGCAGTGGGAACATTATAGGCTGATGATGATGATGTAATAAAAACAAAAATAAAATAACAACTCAGAAATTAAAATAAGCCGTGGGAGCTAAGAGATGACCTGTCCCTACTGACGGCGCCCGTTCACGAACATAACGTATCGATCAGCAACATCCAGCATTTTGTTTTTGAAACGAAGTGTATGCACATATTAATGTATAAGTACCTTTCGCTGCCTGCGGTATCCCAGATGCCAATGTTGAAGTTTTTACCATTTGACTGCATTGCTTTTGCACAGAACGCCGCTCCGACCGTCTGAAACAAATAAAATGATCTTAAGATTTTTTTGCAACCAACTCCGCCTTATTGCTAGCTAAGTTGCGCTCCGTAACTCCATAACTTTCCAACTTCTGAATCGCACAGAGGCCCTAGTGTTCGTTTCATTAAACCATCTCGATCAAACGTCGATGCGTTTGATCGAGATGGTTATATCGCATCGAGCGCGTTCGACGCTCCGATTGGTCCGTCACCAATCCAGGGCCAATCGGAGCGCCAAACGCGCTCGATGCGTTTGATCGAGATGAATAAATGAAACTAACACTAAGGCCTCAGGTCGATCGAAGGTTAAGGTACGCTTGCCGCAGTCGGTTCGTGGACGGGTGACCATACATCACCATCATCTGCCTAGCCTTTTCCCAATCACGTTGGGGTCGGCTTCCAGTCTAACCAGCAGCTGAATACCAGTATTTTACATGAAGCGACTGCCTATCTGACCTCCACAACCCAGTTACTGGCTAATACGATACCCCTTGGTAAGACTGGTTGTCAGACTTTCGGGCTTCTGACGACCCGTAACGACTGTCAAAGATCCACGAATGACAGCCAGGACCAACAGCTTAACGTGCTTTCCGAGGCACGGAGGGGTTTTGGTATGTAAAGATGGTCACCCATCCACGGACCAACCGCGGCAAGCGTAGCTTAAGCTGATCAATCAACCCGTTCGGCTTATGCTACTTAGCCACAAGACGATCATACCTACATTACCTACATAATTAATAAACAGCCTGTCATTTGTAATCTTTGACTGTCGTTACGGGTAGCCAGAAACTAAAATAAATCATAATAAATAATGTTCCCACTGCTAGGACACGCCTCCTCTTTCTCTCTCAACCTCCTCTTTCCTTCTCAATTCAACATAATCAGCACATAATATAGGTTGATAATTTTGCCGTTGCTCCCGGCGGGAGCCTTCTTCAGGTCACTGGCCTACGTATCAGACAAGGCTTATCGTGTTCTAGACGAGAGTTGTGTCTACTCGAAACCTAACAAAGCATCTTGAAGCAGCTCTTTGAAGCACATAGTTATAACTAGCTTTTAAAATAATTTTAACAGTTATTCTATTACACTTTGTAAATGATCTAAACTGTCAAATTTTCCCAATTGAACATAAACCTTATTCCTTTGTTATAAAGTTGAAAAACTATCAAAGAAATTTGACAGGTTGGGGTAGCTTGATGTGCTGGCCTCTGTACATTAGAAATGATGACCTCCACCGCGACCTTAAAATCACCAACACCATCCAAAAATTTGCTGAAGCTGACGAACACAGACTTTACCGACAGCCCCGAATCTACGATTTTTTCGAAACGGGGCAGAAACTTGATAGTGGCGCCCCTCTCGCCAGCATTTGAGATAAATTAAGTAGGTGTGGGCCTGTGTGGCGCCTTTTTCTTACAAGTCGACGGTGAGCCAACCAGGCTTCCGTATGCTAGGCGCTTTGTGCAGCAAGTTTTTTAATTTTAATCTGTTGATTTTGGCTCCCCTTGAAACTACCGCCCGGGGCGGGGGCCCCGGTTTGGCCCCCGCTAGATCCGGGGCTGTTCCCCGACATGTGAACATCGAGGCAATTCAGCTGCTAGACAACACGGACATAGTGCGTAGGCTCTATAACCTACGCTAGCTAACTAAACCATTTGAATTAGTGTAGTGTATAAATAGTGTATAATAGTGACAGTGATGTGCTATACATGTAACACATGAACAAAGTGTTTTTTTTTTTGTTAATAGGGTATTTTCCAATTTGATAAAAACCATTTCAATTTGAAAATTGAGACGATATAGGTATTTAACAGAAAAATAAAAATAAATTTATTTAAATCCATTTACTCAATTAAAAACTATTAAAATCAAATTTCGTATTCGTTGTTTTGAATTTACCTCCAAAACGCTCCTTACGATATCTTTTTATCACGTGACATCATGACGCCAGCTTTGTGTAAACTGCACCGGTACAAATACTTAGTTTGGCGCAGTTTTAGAAGTATTTGTGCACAGAGGCACCGTACGCCAGTAATTCCACTTTCTATACATTAAAAATCTTGTTAATTATTAACTCGACATTCACTTGTTTACTTACTAACTACTTGGTTTACACAAAGTTGACGTCACGTGATAAAAAGTCATCGTAACGACCGTTTTGGCGGTAAATTCAAAACAACGAAAAGTAAATTCGATTTGAATCGTTTTTAATTGGGAAAATGGATTTAAATCAATTTTATTTTATTTTGCTGTAACATATTTCGTCCCAATCTTCAAATTAAAAGTTTTTTTTTTGGTGGCCAAGGAGAGCAGTGGTGGCCAAGTGGTAACGGCCTGTGAAGCTCCCAGGAAGCTTCTGTGCTTTTGGGCGGAGCTAGGCTGGCTATGTTAGCCAGAATTCCCACGCACAACGGACCGAATGGGAGTCTACGTGCGGAAAAGGGAGTCCCATCATCATCATCAAGTGGTAACGGCTGCGACTTACGAGTTGTAGGTCGTGAGTTCGAACCCAGCCAGGCGCTTTACGTTGTGTAAATTATTTCATCACCACTGCTCTCAAAACGGTGAAGGAAAACATCGTGACGAAGCCGTCATGTCCTAGAACCAAAAATTCGAAGACATGTGACATCTACCAACCCGCACTGGGCCCGCGTGGTGGACTACGGTACGGCCCAATCCCTCTCACCGAGAGGAGGCCTGTGTCCCAGCAGTGGGAACATTATAGGCTGATGATGATGATGATGATATTTCGTCCCAGTCTTCAAATTAGAAGAGTTTTTTTTTTTTTTTTTTTTAAATAGGTACCCTATTTATCAGACTAAGAAAGTGCAACGGAATTGTGTTAAGGCGCAGACAGCCGACTTTTAAGGACTTTTTATTGAAGATCACGTCTAAACGGCTTGTCTTATGTATTTGAAAAAAATATATGTGAAACTAGACAATTTTCTTCGTCATTTGATATATGAATATTTCAAACAATATTTTTATAACATAATGTAATTAATTGGTAAAGTAATGTATATCGCGGACATAAAAACGATAATCACGCAAAAACTATCGGGTGTATTTCCATGAAACTTTCACTATCTAAAAGACAATTTAATCACCCAAATTTAGTATACGGTTTTTCTTTGAATTGTGTTTGATAAATCAACATGGGTTGTTTTTCGAAAAACTTAATGCGCGTTGAGGCGGGGTCTCTTGCGAGCGACGGGCGGCAGTGCAGCGCTGTAGGTAGCTGTCATCTATCGTCGCCTTAAAGTGCAAAATGACACTATTCTTAGTTATAACGTAATCTACCACGTAAAATATTAAGTTACAGTTAAATTACTTATTAGGTATATTAGGCTAGATTGTAATAAATTACTAAGAACTTTACATATTCAGCCTATTACGTTCCCACTGCTGGGACACAGGCCTCCTCTCCGTGAGGGAGCGGGCCGTATCCACCACGCGGGCCCAGTGCGGGTTGCTAGATGTCACATGTCTTCGAATTTTTTGTTCTAGGACATGCCAGTTTCCTCACGATGTTTTCCTTAACCGTTTGAGAGCAGTAGTGATGAAAGTAATGCGCCTGGCTGGGTTCGAACTTTAGTTCTTAGCATCAGATTATAAAACAAAGGCAGATAGACCGCGCGGAACACCAAGAGTGAGGCCAAAAAACCAAATGCTAAAGCGTCGCATTTTATGTAACATACAATGAGACGGTTTAGTTTTTTTTAACCGACTTCAAAAAGAAGGAGGTTATCAATTCGACATGTTTATTTTTTTTTTTGTTTAGATTATAAAACAAAGGCAGTTAGATCGCGCGGAATACCCAAGAGTCAAAAAAACAAATACTAAAGCCTCGCATTAGTAAGCCTCGCAATGCGACGCTTTAGTATTTGTTTTTTTGACTCTTGGGTATTCCGTGCGATCTAACTGCCTTTGTTTTATAATCTGAGTTATTAATAAAGAAAACAAACGAATTATTTAACAACGTTATTGTGATTTCGCCCATGTGGAGGTCGGAAATTATGGTAAGGGACCGTACAAACGGGTTTAAAAGTATCGAATGTCCTAACCCATTAAACTAATTGCATAACACTCTATCAATCATAGACCGCAACATTTCGAATAATATTGCGTATCCATTGTTTCTATGTTCGAAAAATGTGTCTGCTTAAAAACTTAAGGCGGAGATTTCTTGCAAAGACTCAATAAGGTGGTATTTTAAACCAGTGTATCTCTTTAACCGTAAATAATTCTAAAAGCAAAAAAATATATGATATTTTCAAGTCTTTTTTGCATACAGTGATGGAAGCCAAAAAATCATCAAAGTTACCTCTTAATTCTCTTTAAAACCAGTTTATCCCTTCAATAACAATTACTATTTTAAAAATATACCATGAAATTCCAAATGCCAAACTGCATCCAATGATGGATCATTTATTATCAAATAGTTAATATGTACCTATTTGCTTTTATTACGACAATGCTTGGTCATTAATTATTCAAATTTATTACAATAGATTTTAACCCGTATCGAATTGCAGTAAGAACTATTATCGCTCATAACGACAATACGACGAGTACATTCAAAATTACCAGGGCCTTAAATATCGCAATGAATACCTGCCTAATTCAGCCTTTTCTAAGGCGTGAAAACGAAACTATCGCATTTTATTATAATATTAGTGGCTACGGATTTGGAATCCAAAATAACTAAAACCTTGACTCGGGACGGTTTGGATTACCCCAACGCAGATATATACGTACACCCGCGGTGGGGCGACCCAGACTGCCAGGCACTTCTTCTCCTGCAACCGAGCGGGTGGGCAGGTTGCGGATAGCCTAACTCCGGGGGCGAGGTCGACCATAGCCGCCGAACTTGCACCCGGAGCATCTTGAAAGAGATCCCGGACAAGAGAAGTTCCCGAAGGCCAAAATCCCAGGCTTAGGGTAACCTATGTACCCCTTCCCATGCACCAACCACCTAAATAGCCCAACCTTACCTATCCAGATATCCTGTCTACTCCCAAACCCTTAGGCCAAATCCCAGACCTAAGGTGACCCCCAAATAAACCCACCCCTTCCCACTACATGCCTCCCTCCTATCCCCATATCCCGTCGGTCCTAGAGGAGGGGTAACCTCGATTCCAAAAAAGCCCACCCCCAACCAAAAAAAAAAAAAAATGCAGAAGGTAAAAGCAACTACCCAGGTGGGTCCCGGCCAAGCCGGGGAATCCCACACCGCTACGGCGGTCAGCCCCCAACGTATTCTGGGGGGGGCAACCGACTGCACCTCATTGCCGCGCACTTCAGCGCAGCCGGCTGCTGACACAGCGCCCAACCCTCAGGCAGCGACAAACGCGCCAATAAACTACCCAAAAATGGCTGCGACTAACGCGCCTTCCGACCCGACTCCGGCCGCGACCCAAGCGCCACAACCCACGACCCGGTGTATGCCACCCACGAGCCTCTGGCAACAGAGCATCGTGCGGAACAGCATCACCAACCCTGACAAAGACCAAGACCGACACAGACAAAGAGGGACGGGGAAGGATGACGAGCCTGGCAGCTCAAACACTTTCCCGGTTGATGAAGTACGCCTGCTGAACAAGCGCGGAAAAATCCCTGCCCGGGAAAGAAGAGTCGGCGGCCGAAAGCGTCATACCCGCGGAGGCATTAGCCAGCGCGAAGCGCGATCGGTCACCGAAAAGGCAGAGGCAGAGGCAGTACGCGACCAGCCGTTAGTCCGCGAGGGTGTAAACCAGCGCGAAAAGCGGCCGGACGCGGAACCACGCAACCGTCCGTCAGTCCGCGAAGGGGAAACCCCGCGCGAAAAGCGGACGGATGCGGAGCCACGCGACCAGCCGTTAGTCCGCGAAGGGGAAACCCAGCGCGAAACGCGGCCGGACGCGGAGCCGAGCGAACGGCCGTTAGTCCGCGAGGGGGAAACCCAGCGCGAAACGCGGCCGAACGCGACCAAGTCTGCCGGGACCGGCAGCCAACCCCAGAACTCCGACAACGAACTCGACCGACCTCGACCTAGACAGCACAGAGGTAGGCGGTACAGACCAACGCACGCGCAGGCGCAGCCGGCAACGAACACCTTGCCGGGCACCTCCAAGCTGCAGCCTGGACCAAGTGGTACAGGGCCAGCGAAGAGGGAGCGCCCTGACGACACGGCTTCGCCGAGTACGTTGCAGAGGGACGCCAAGCGTGTGAGGGTCCACTCCGCTCAGGGGGAGCAGAGAACCTACGCGCGAGCCACGAAGGATATTCCTGCGAGGCTGGCCGTAGCAATCTGCTTCCCTCCCCCCTCCAGAGACCTGACAAAGGAAGAGGCAGAACACGTTAAGACTGATCTGGAAGCCCGACTAATGGACACAAATCCGACGTCACCACTCCCGGCCTTCCGCGGATACCCACGGGTAGCGGAAGGCACCGTGCAGATGTGGTGCGAGGACGACTATGCCCTGACTTGGCTGACCCAGAACGTACCCCTGATCAAACTCACAGACACCGACCTCGCACTGACAGTACTTAAACAGTCCGACGTGCCCACCCGTGTCAGAGCCTCGCTTTTCGTCCCCCGTTACACGGGCGACGTAGCCCGGCTCCAAGGTATTCTGATCCGTCAGAATACTTGGTACGACATTGCTAGGTGGTCACTGTACAGGGCGACTACCGTCGGCGGCGACAACTACGGGACATATTTGACCCTAGGTGTGCCACCGGAGGAAGCCGAAAGGGTCCTAGCCCGGGAACGACGGATATCGTACCTCTTGGGGTCGATATACGTGCGCTTCTGGCCCACGACCCTACCCTGTGACACAAAGACCGACAGCACAGATGAGAAGACCGTACCGACAGTGACACAGACCAACGACACCGACATCGCCCAACTCGAGGTGGTCATGGCCCGAGCAGAAATGGACGACGATGAAGACACTATACCCCCCTCATCGCCTGGCTGGCAAGAGCAACTGCTTGCCTCGTCGCCAGGTGACGAACACGAAGACCAGCTCAGGGTGGAAGTAGCGGAGAGACTATCCGATGGATCCATCTCCGACTAACTCCACTCCATCGCCATCATCGCCCATACACATCATCCAAACCAACCTCCAACATAGCCAGACTGCCACGGCTAGCTTACGCAGGGCCCTGGAGGTAAAGCCCCGAACCATCGCACTGATCCAAGAGCCGTGGATCAGGAACAACAGAATCTGCGGCCTCAGCAACATCGGAGGTAAGCTAATCCTCAACACACATGGTGCAGAAAAACCACGTACCTGTGTTTACATTCCCAAAGAAATCCCGACCACGCCACTCACTCAATTCTGTTCCAGAGACCTAACAGCTGTAAGGCTCCAGACCGCATGTGACGTTCCAGATGTTGTACTGGCCTCGGTGTACATGCCAGGCGAGGACGCAAATTGCCCGCCAAAAGAGATGGCCGATCTGGTGCAACACTGCGAGCGCGCCAAACTGGAGCTGATCATCTGCACCGACTCCAACGCCCACCACCCGCTCTGGGGTAGTGAGTCATCGAACTCCAGAGGAGAGGTACTATCCACCTATTTATTCTCTACTAACCTTAACATTGTTAACCGAGGCTCTGAACCCACTTGGGTTACAGTCCGTGGACAAACAATCATCGACTTAACGCTTGCTACAGAAAACGCGACAAACCTCATCGCTAACTGGCACGTATCGGACGAGCCTTCCAACTCGGACCATAGGAGAATTCGATTTACGCTAGTTACCCACACAAAGGAACCAGAACCAAAGCGCAACCCGCGTCGGACTAAGGTGCCCGAGTACAAACGCCTTTTGGCGTCTCTACTAGCCAGGCACCTATCACAAGTAACCGTAACCGACACAGCACAGCTGGAATACACCGTAACAAAACTATCAGAATACCTAATTGAAGCATACCACGCATGCTGCAAACTAAGGGCACCACCAAACAACAGCGTGAGGAACCCCTGGTGGAACGCCGAACTGGGTAAACTCAGAGATACACTAAAACAGCAATTCAATAGAGCCAAAAACACTAGGCTCCCAGGCGACTGGGAGCAATACAAAGAAACCCAATATCTGTACAAAAAGCAGATTAGAACTGCCAGAAGGGCGGCGTGGCGGAAATTCTGCGAATCCATCGAAACTAACAACGAAGCCGCAAGGGTAAGAAAAATCCTATCGACCGATCAGGATCGAAGCCTTGGCGCGCTGAAAAAACCCGATAACTCATACACACTAACTGACCATGAAACCAGTAAGGTCCTCCTCGAGACTCACTTCCCAGACTGCAACCTCCTGGAGAACAGGACATGGGAGGCGGAGCCAGAATGGACACCTACAGATCAAGACTGGTCCAGAACCCATAGCATAATAACAGAAGAGAGGATAAAGTGGGCTATTAACACGTTTCAGCCCTACAAGTCCCCAGGACTAGACGGTATCTTCCCGGCCCTACTGCAGTGGGGGGTCGACCACTTGACACCATGCTTGGTGAAGATCTACCGTACCTGCATAGCACTTAGATATATACCCCTCGCGTGGCGCGAAGTGAAAGTTATTTTCATACCCAAACCAGGCAGACCTGACTACACACAACCCAAGGCCTATAGGCCCATAAGCCTCACATCCTTCCTACTGAAAACCCTCGAGAGACTCTGTGATAGACATATCCGAGACGGACCTCTCCGGGTAAAACCACTTCACAAACAACAGCACGCATATTCCACAGGCAGATCAACGGAATCCGCACTCCACAGTGTAGTATCCAAAATTGAATGCGCAGTGGACCACAAATGCTCAGCATTGGCTGCTTTCATCGACATCGAAGGCGCCTTTGACAAGACCATGTTTAATAGCATTAGCCTGGCCCTCGACAGACACAAGATAGACACGACCCTGAGTGGGTGGATCACCAATATGCTTAAATTGAGAGCTGTACAAGTCACCGTGAACGACACTACAAGGGCAGTAGTGGCGAAGGGCTGCCCGCAAGGAGGCGTCCTCTCGCCGCTTCTATGGAACCTGGTCGTAGACAGCCTCATCAAATCACTAAATGACAAAGGTTACTTCACCGTAGGCTACGCCGATGATTTAACCATAATAATAAATGGCACCCATGAAAATACCCTATGCAACCTCATGCGCCAAGCCTTGAAAATAGTCGAAGACTGGTGCAACGAACACCAACTATCAGTAAATCCCACGAAAACCAAATTGATTCTCTTCACAAAAAAGAGGAAACTCCCGGAATTACAACTTCCACGTCTGTTTGGCACTACCCTAAGCCTATCAACTGAAACCAAATACCTGGGTATCTTTTTGGACAAACAGCTGAACTGGGCAAAACATATCAATTACATCACTACAAAAGCCAGCATATCCCTGTGGCAGTGCAAGCGAATGCTGGGCAGGAACTGGGGGATTAGCCCCAGAGTCACGTACTGGCTATACACCACAGTTATTCGACCAATTATCACATATGGCTCAATAGTCTGGTGGCCCAGGACAGACCTGAGCACAGCCCAAAAAGACCTTGAAAAACTGCAGCGGTACGCCTGTGTAGCAATCACTAGCTGCATGAGAACTACACCCACCGCTGCCCTACAGGCAATGTTGGGGCTGCCCCCCCTACACCTCATCGTGCGGGAGGAGGCGGCCCTGGCTGCCTTCAGGCTCAACACAGCAGGAACCCTAGGCAAAGACTCTAGAGTCAAGCATACACGCATTAAGGAAGATGCGATCAAACGACAACCAATGATGGCATCATCCTGCGATAAAACCCCGAAACTGCACTGCTTTCAGAAGCACTATAACGTGGCACTGACAGAAGAACAGAATGATCGTTCAGGCCCGGAAGAGCTAAGAGTCTATACAGACGGATCAAAGACTGACTCCGGAACCGGAGTCGGAGTCTTCTCACACGACCTTAACATAAACATATCCAGCCCGCTGGGAATGTTCAACACCGTCTACCAGGCGGAATGTGTGGGCATTATACAAGCGGCTTACGCGATAGAAGCCAGGAGAGTCACAGACACCCACATACGGATACTCTCCGATAGTGCTTCAGTTCTCCAATCCCTAGGGAAAAAATACATAACATCGAGTTTAATACTAGAATGTCACAATGCACTTGAACGAGTAACAGTTTCTCACCGCAACACTGTGACACTGCAATGGATAAAAGGACATAGCGGATCACTAGGCAACGATGCTGCTGACGAACTAGCTAGGAGGGCATCCAGCGCATCAGTCTATGGACCCGAACCCATCGTGCCCATCCCATTTAACCAGATACGCAGGTGGCTTCAGGACTACACACACAAACAAGCAGAGAGCTGGTGGACCTCGACACCAGGCTGCAGGCAATCTAGGGAAGCAATGCCATCTTTGAATGGCAAGCTAAGCAGACGTCTGTTACGCCTGGACAGAAAGGACCTGCGTCTGGTGACTGGGACCATCACGGGACACTGCCCGCTAAACAAACACTTCCACACAATAGGCTTAACGGACAGCCCCCTGTGCAGGGCCTGCATGGAGGCTGATGAAACAGTCGCGCATGTGCTTTTCGAATGTACAGGCGTAGCCCAGATTAGAACAGAAACCCTCGGGGCACCCAAATCTTACACGGATGTTCTCAACAAACCAGGAGTTATAGCTAACTTCTGGAGGGAGGTGGGCTGGTTGGAATAACCACTGACGGCCGCCATGGCTCACGCACAATGGTCCACTTAAAGGACTAAGTGCGGAAACCAAACCGTATAACATAGAACATAGAACATAACTAAAACCTTTATCTAGAGTTTTATTGATTATTGTACCTAAAAAAGGTGTGTGCTCAGGACAACAGAAGTGAAAAGAAAACTTATGACTGAAGCCATATGTTTACGCGATGCAGCGCGACCGACCGACTGGAGCCGAGTATACGCGATTCAGCCGAGTGCGATGTTACCGACCGACTGGAACCGAATGTCACCACCTCGAGCGTGTCGTTTCACTTTCGTTCACTGTTCAGAAATAGCGCAAAATGCGCGTAGAGAAGTTTTCATTCACATATATTGCAAATGATAAGAATATACAGTAGTTTAGTAATACTCGATAACAAAAAAATCAAAACATTGTGAGTAATAAAATGACTCATTAACAGATAATCCAGTACCTACAATAAATATACTGTACATGTGTTTAGTGTGAATCAACCTTAGATTAATAATAAGTAATAAGAAAGCCTATTTTTAACCCCCGACGCAAAAACGACGGGGTGTTATAAGTTTGACGTGTCTGTGTGTGTGTGTATGTATGTATGTATGTATGTGTGTGTGTGTGTGTGTGTCTGTCTGAGGCAACGTAGCTCCCGAACGGATGAACCGATTTTGATTTAGTTTTTTTTGTTTGAAAGGTGTATTAGTCGGGAGTGTTCTTAGACATGTTTTATCAAAATCGGTTCAGCCGTTTGTAGATTATCAGCTCTTTTCTGGTTGAAAAAAGGATTTTAGCCTCTTCCATGGGTCTGATCAACTCAAAATTTGGGATTCTATTACTTCAATGATATTAGACGAAAAAAATAACGTTGAACTGATGCTGGAGCAACACCTGGAATTTCCAGGAAACCCAAGTTATTCACCAACAAACAGCAGAAGTATCGTGTTTGGGCTCATTGAAAAGGTCTCAATGAATAGATTATAGATAAATGGTGATTTAAGGGAGACAGTAAGTTTAAAAGGCAAGAAATAAAAATTAAATTAAAAATTTAAAAAACCCCCGACCCAAACAAAACCTCTAAAAGTAAAAAATAATATTTATAGGCCTTTTAATTTGAACGTAATATTTTATCAAGGCATTGTCAAGTCGGGGGACGGCTAGGCCTCTGTTTGGCATTTTCATTGACCGTCCCCCGACTTGACAATGCCTTGATCAAAATATTACGTTCAAATTAAAAGGCCTATAAATATTATTTTTTACTTTTAGAGGTTTTGTTTGGGTCGGGGGTTTTTTAAATTTTTAATTTTTGTACTCTTGAGTAAGCATTGTTTAGAAATAGGAATTAATACGCTGATCTAATAAATTGTAAAATGCACCGCAGATCGCGGCACGTAAGTTGAACCAAAATGTCAGATTTTGGTTCAACTTACGTACCGCGATCTGTAATTTATTTCCAAACTTCAGCAGGCTTAGCACGAGCACCGATTTGTCGACGGAAGAATAGACATGACTATTAAATAAATTATGTACAGTTACGAGCAATAATATGTAAACACATCGCCAAGTTTAGAAGCGATTTTCTTTTAAATAGCGATTGCAGCCTTGAGATAACTTAGATATTTCATTACAATGTGGGTTCCAAAATATTATTTTCATAATAAAATAAGATTAAAATTAGTAAAAGTGGAGAAAATCACTTTTAAAAGTTGGTAAGCGTATACATATTATTGCTCGTGACTGTACAATAGGATTAGATAGCTATGTTTTTCTATTCATTATCACAGTTATGCGTTTTAAACGAATCATGATTTTGTAGATAATAGCCGTCGAGTAGAAAGTTTTGTTGTCAGTGTGATTTTGACAGTTTGAGAAGAAATATTCTTCTGAAATAGTCTACATTTATAATATTTTAAGTGTGGAAGTCCCTGATCTACGTCATATTAGATCTCAAATATCTTGCTGCGCCCCAAAAGGGTCATGTACTCACTAGTTTTAAGCCCGGCTTTTAAATATTATGGTTGTGTACATTGTGCATTAAACAAATAAATACTGTACGTGTTATCGCAACTGCGCGGGTCCTCGTCCGTTGTCGTAGAGTAGTTAAGACAACATTAAATAGTACATTTGATCACGATGGTGATGACGGACCTCGGCATGGCGAAATGAATGTGGACGGATCGCTTAATGATGAAGAATCGCCACCGCCTTGGATCCGGAAGAAATTATCTACATTCTTATTACTGTACGAAACATTTATTACATCTCTATTGGAATATGCCACTAGTGTTTGGAACCCTATTTACAATAAATATAGTGAACCACCATAGAAATATAAAAAGCAGGAGAAGTGGGAAAGGGGCGTGTCCGTGTCCGCGCGGTATGATCGGAATGATCATTCCTAAAGCAAATGGCCGTCTCCACGAACTAGTGTGCTTTCGACCGTTGTCGTGATAAATCATAAGAATGCCGTGTTGTTCAGTGGTTTCTTGTAAAACCAAAGCCAAAACAAAAACTTTGTGAATCATGGAATCACTTACCATAAATAAGTACAAGTATTTTTCTATATTTGTCTTTAAAATCATGAAAAACAAGAAATCGAAAAACATTTGTTGCGTTTACTATGTTATTTTTTGTTTTCAAATATCACAGCGACTGTATTATTTTGTACTAAATACATTGCTCCTAAACCACTACCCAAATATTTTGTCGCTAAGTGACTGGACAAGCAATGTAAAAATCACAAAACGATAAAGTATCTATGCGGACGCATTACGTAGTACGGCCGCTGGTTCTTGCGTCGAGCTAGTGATGTGCTCGTACAGATCCACTAACGTAGGCTATCGATAATGTCGATTCGCGAATAAATTTACTGCTAGATCGATGTGAATTAATGTTTTTTACTTAATTTGATTATTTTACAGCGTAGTAGAGAAATGCGTAAACAACAGTCGTAAAGTTAACAAAATTTTATAATGTCGGGGGAGTGTTATTGGGTTTGAATTATAGTAAAATAAATTGCTTTTGCACAGCACAACGGTAGCAACCGTTGTTTGTGTGAGTGAGTTGTACTTAAATGCACGCTGCGTTTGAAGGGATAAGGTCTATATTTGATTGTGTAGTACGTTCTGATTTATAAATTGCGAGTGTGAGCGCGACTTCGTATCTATTGGTTTTACTAAATTGCATATGTAGTTGTGGCGCGGTAGTGGGGAGCAAGTGGAGACACCGGGTTCCGATACATTTTCAACTACTTGGCATATCTTCTTCTTTCTTATATCTATGTGAACCACTAACCAAGTGGAATCAGTGCAACGTAAATATCTTATATTTCTTAATTATAAATTATTTAAGAGGTGGTCATCATATGACATTCCTATAGATAAATTTTCCCTGTCAACTCTTAAAGTAAGGAGATTGTATCATGCATGATCAATCGTTCCTACACAAGATTTGTCACAATTAATTTGATTATAATAACCTAATCAACGTTATGCATATACCATCGCATATCTAGTGGTTCATAACGTATTCGTGATAATTACACTCACAGTCTATTCACGCCGAAGCGATACAGAACCAACCCAGGAGAACGAGCTCCTTTACGTCGGCTAATGAAAAGTTACAATGATAATTTTGCTGATATCAACATATTTGCTTTGTCACTCACACAGTTAAAATTAGTACTTATCTATAAAAATATTTTCTAAAATACCACATAGCTTTAGTTGTAACCTTCTCAAATTTCATTTGTCACACGTTATTTAAAGATACAATAGTACCTTGCTCAAACTGTTGATTAATTAGTGGATAATGATGCTGGTTGCGTGATTACTTAAGTGTTTTGTAACTACCTAAATATTAAACATTATTGTGCAATTGTTTGTTATTCCGAAGAAATAAAATAAAAAATAACCAGAACAATATTTTAAATATGTTCAGCGTTAAACACAAAAGTGAAGTATGGTGCAGCAAGCTTAATTGTATCGAAATAATAGGTCTTTACCTATGAAATTGCCGTTTTGTATGAAAAAATTTAAACGAATTTTTTTCATGAATTTTTTATTTGTATTAATCGAAGTAATCACCCATGCAATCAATGCATCTTTGCCATCGCAGTGGCAGTTTATTGATGCCCTTCTTAAAGAAATCAGCTGGACGGGAGGCAACAAATTCTTCAAAGGCATTTTGTACTGCCTCTCGGGTATTAAATTTTTTTCCCGCCAAGAAGTTATCCAAATTCTGGAAAAAGTAGTAGTCTGTAGGCGCAAGGTCTGGTGAGTAGGGCGGATGACGGAGAGCTTCCAACCCCAGTTCTTGCAACTTGGAGACCGTCTGCTGTGCAGTATGAGGTCGCGCGTTGTCGTGCAGGAGCAGCGGAGACGAGCGATTGACCAATGCTGGTTGGAGATGCGCCAGCTTCTCCATAATTGTGTTCAGTTCTTCACAGTACACATCTGCAGTAATGCTCACCCCGTTTGGTAAGAAGCTGTGATGAATCACACCGGCGCTAGACCACCAAACAGTGACCATCACTTTTCTAGGGGTAAGTTTTCGTTTAGGGCATTGTTTAGGTGCTGAACCAGGATCCAACCAACTTGCTGAGCGCTTACGGTTATCAAACAGAATCCATTTTTCATCGCAGGTAACAATGCGGTTCAAAATTCCTTCATTTGTGTGTCTGTTGAGCAGTGCAAGGCACGTCTCGACGCGTACTTCGCGCTGGCGATCATTGAGTTCGTGGGGCACCCATTTGTCAAGCTTTTTTACCTTGCCAATTTGACGCAAATGGACCAATATTGTTTTGACGCTAACGTCGAAAGCTGCTGCTAATTCAGCCGTAGATTGTGTATCATCAGCTTCCACAATCGCCTTTAATTCGTCATTGTCGACCAAAGTCTTCGGACGACCGCGAGGTTCATTTTTCAGGTCGAAATTTCCAGAACGGAAGCGAGCAAACCAATAACAGGTGGTGCGTTGGTTTGTAGTGTTAGCTCCGTAAACGTCGTTGATGTTGCGTGCCGCTTGTGCCGCGTTGCTGCCACGACGGTACTCATATTCCATAATTACTCGAATTTTTAACGTATCCATGATGACGAAAAAGATTGAAATGCGATGAAAATGTAACACTAATCAATAAAGAAATAACTACTTTTAGAAAAAAAAATCCATGTTTTTAAAATAAAATTAATTTGAAATTAGAATTCTTAGCCAAACAAAAATTATTTTGATTTGAAATGGCCAGTACTGCAGAACGGCAATTTCATAGGTAAAGACCTAATATATTTATTTATGTATGAATGCAATCACTTGTCAGTCCCGGCCAATAATATTATGTCTGGCCCATAAATTATTGATAAAAACAATGTATTTTAAACAAGTGAATACTTCATTTATCACCCAGTGTGAAGGACATAGAGATACCTCCTTATCTGAATGTAAAAATTTGATGGCTCTTGTTTTAACTAACAAAAATATTATATCAGCCGGTCCAGGGCCGGATTTAGGGGAGGGCAACCGGGGCTACAACCCCGGGGCCTCCACAAAAGAGGGGCCCTCACAATAGAGACTGCGGAGAAATAAATCTTTCAAATTCCGACTAGTAAACACTAGTAATCAACTTTTCCTTTGATATTTTTTTCGCTGTTTTACCTTTACCTTTGTACAAACATGATTATTGAAAATGAAAATTATGAAAAATAGGCTTCGAACGACGACGGGACAATACTGTCTATCAAAGCTTTCTCTCCTGGGCATTGAAAGTGACTTACTTTGGGAACTGGATTTCGGCGAAATCTTCAACGATTTTTCGGCGAAAAAGGCTCGGAAGAGTCGAAAAATTCCATTATATTTATATATATGTTTGTTAAATACTAAAAGAATCTACTTGGTTTCACAATAAATGATTTATTGAAAAACTGTACAGATTTTTTTTTTTTCATTTTATTTAGAAAATAATTTGTGGGCAGGGGGCTTCCACTCCTTTGTTGCCCCGAGGCCTCCAGACCTCTAAATCCGGCCCTGAGCTGGTCACTGTTCCACTGACAGGCAGGCTTCTTCTCATACATAAAAGTTGCTCATTGCATTGAGCATCAATCATCCATCATACTTACATATCACATAGAGATAATATTACACTTTTAAGGTTTCTTTTTCTTCATTTAACAACACATCCAAGGCCTGGCTTTCGCCTCAAACAGAGCTTAGCATTGCCATACAATGAGGCAACATTCTCTTGGGTAAATTACCAGTCTATAGCGACGCAGAGGATTTTTTTACACCATTTTTTAATTTGTAAATAGTTTTAGCTAGGGCCAACCCAACAAGTGTCATATGGACAGGCAATTATGCATAAGAAAATTGCATTCGGAAAGACAGCAAATATTTAATAATCATCAGACCGTTGAGCGCTTACAAGGACAAATACTAGAAGGAAGTAAGCGATTGCTGGGCAGGTTACTACAAACATTCATTTACTAAATGCACAGCCTAACCCTCTGCCCTAAGAAGTTATTAGTTATTCAGTTTATTTTATAATGAAGTCAAGCACTCGGCTTTTAAAATGAATTAATAAGTAAAAAGAGAACAACCTAAGACAACCCAGCGACCAAAAGTTTGTAAGTATGGAAGTCAGAAATTTTTGCAGACTCCCATTCCCATCCACACAGCTGGTAATGCAAACAATAAATAATTCAAGAACTGCTACAAGAAATTTGATTTATACTTGAAATTTTAAAAAAAACATCTTTATAATTAAATCAATGGCAACTCCATCCCATGTGATAAGGTGATCACATGCATAGTAATTAGTAATACCTACCTATTACCTTGAAATTACAATTATGATCTAGGTGTGTAATTAATTAGGAACATTTTATTTCAAAATGAGGCGAAAAACAATTTAAGGACAGGCATAGAAAAATAACATTAATAAATAAAATACTGAATGGGAACAGTGGTCTTAATTATTTCATGTAATTTACTATCATCTAAGGAGGTACTGACATTAGACTATGGATGAATGACTGTGCACTTCTGCCTTCAGAAAAAATTACAGGCGTGGTTATGGCGTATTTACAAATTGTATTTCTGCTAAAACTTACGTTTTGGTATGGAATATCGGCATTGAATCTGCAATTCACGAATCGGAGAACTAAACTGGTTTTTCCCACATGTTCGCTGCCTAGTAACACAATTTTAAAGTCACATCTACTCATTTTTATTCAAAAGGTAAATCACGCGCTAGTGTTATTTTCCTAATTTTCCACTGCACCAAAGAAATTCAGGAGAATCCTAATCACTAACGTGACTCAGAAATAAATGTTAGATATTCGAGCCAAGACAATAGACTTAGTTTTTTAGTTTATTCCTAATAATATTAGTTTTTATTACTAACGAAATTAATTACAACAGTATTATTTTAAACAAAGCGCTTGTTTCGTTTTCACATGCAATGAGTTTTTGTAAATATTTTTGACGTTTTTTTTTTGTTTGACAAGTTTGACGTTTGGCGTGATGGTTTCTAAATCGTTTAGAAATTTCAAAACCAGTTGAAAGAAACGAATTGCGAAAACAAATACTTTTTTTCATTGCAAAATGGATTGCTAATGAAAAAAATTATGATATAATGATAAAGTGTTGGTGAATGTGACAGAAAGTTGTTTTGAATATTTTAAGCCTGGCTCCCTGAGAAAAATCTATTAGAAATTGCCATGCAAGAAAACCAATTTCAGTTCCTATTTATCGCGAAACTCACAAAATATATGATCCAACCAAGGTAATGGTTGACATAGTAACAAGGACCTAATTTAAGGGCAGCTACTACTTATACTTATTGATCGATTTAGTCATTTTGTAATAGGCTATTAAACAGGCCGACGCCTATCTTCGATGGGACAAAAACCTCATCACACAAAAAAAAAAAAAAAAAAAAAAAAGCCCGACTTTACACACTGGGCATAATAGGCCTCTGTTTTCTTGTGCTAATCTCCACGCACCTGTGCCAGCCTCGTTCAGGTTTTACCTACGATGGAAACCATGTCGTTCATCCACCCATACATACCGAGAACCGATGACCATTTTCTTACCTGACAGAAAATGGCCATCGCCCGCGCCGCCTCGTCTTCTATAACAGCCAATGCCTAAGAACCAACCGCTTTTGTTGCAATAACATTAACTGGGCTGTAGAAGTCAGACAGACAGTCGCTCGATGTTAAATACTAGTATTTCAGCTGAATCCGGTTAGACTGGAAGCCGACCACTACATATTTGTGAAAAGGGTATATATATGATAATGTTATAAACCAAACAAATGTTTGTAATTTCGTTGACAAAGATGTTGTAGCGGCATCTTCGTCGCCACATGCTAACTACGCGAGATGCATAGTTCGCATGTGGCGACGTAGATGCCTGACTGACGTCACGAAAAATCCTACATCTCTCAACCAGAGTTTACCACGCGATTAGAATAGAATATTTACAACGTCCTGACAACATACGTCACTCAGCTGCATAGCAGACACAACACCCGTCTGGTCGGTGGACCCTGCCTTCTCTATGGAGGTTGAAGGTTGGTTAGTAGGTTTGTTCGTTTTTTTTATATTATATGTACCTACAGACGCCAGTACATCAAACTACCCCAATCTGTCAAATTTCTTTGATAGATTTTCATCTCTATTCCGTAAGCATAAGGTTCATGTTCAACTGGGAATAATTGTCAGTTTGGGGTAGCTTGATGTGCTGACGTCTTAGTAAAGACGTCACCCTTTTTTACCCAATTACAGCAATATATTTAGCTTTGTGAAAAAACCTCACTACGGTTACTAAACAGCTGAAAATACAAGAGTCTCATTCTCATCTCATGCAAAATGAGGCGTGCCGATTGCCATCGACTGGGCTTAATTTAGACGCCGGCACATCAATATATCCCAAACTGTCAAGTGTTCCCAATTGAACATTAACCTGACAGTTATGTTATAGAGTTGAAAATCTATCAAATAAATTTGACAAATTGGGGTAGCTTAATGTGCTGGCGTCAGTACAGCATGGCCAAGGGTGTGGTTCAGACCGTCAAACTGATCAACATTCTCCATGGGACCAACATCGGAATCGCGAAAAATTATGAACTGTCATAGACAATACTTCAATGCCCACTCTTTCCAAATCTAACTTTTCTCATTTCTGATACACGCTGTATAACTCTATGATTCTACAGTCATACACGAACATTAGAGTATGTACAGAGGCCAGCACATCAAGCTACCCCAATCTGTCAAATTTCTTTGATAGTTTTTCAACTTTATTACAAAGGAATAAGGTTTATGTTCAATTGAGAAAATTTGACAGTTTGGGCTAACTTGACCTGCTGGCGACTGTACTCAAAAACAGTATGAACCATGAATGTATTACATACTAGTACAGTCGCCAGCACATCAAGCTACACCAAACCACAAATTTTCCCAATTGAACATGAACCTTAAGCATATGTTATAACTTATAACGATGACAATCTATCAAAGAAATTTGACAGATTGGGGTAGCTTGATGTACTGGCGTCTTTATTTACAATCTTACACTGCGCGGAGAACAGGAAAGACCCATACCAATTTCTGTTGTTAGAAAGAGACAAAAAAAAATACATGTACATTTCTGTCACCACCTGTCATTTATCTTGCCAATATTGAGCGCCGCCGCCGTTGCCGCGAGCGCGTTTAAAACACCTGCATTGCTATTCTGTAACCATCTCACCGTGTGAAGTTAGCTGTCGGTGTCATTCCACTTAATGCTTGATCAATCCCTAGCATCAGTGGGATGACACTGACAGGTTACTCCACGCTCACTTCACGCGGTGAGATGGTTACAGAATCGACATGCTGTCCATGAAGTTACAGACAAACCTGTCAGCCTTCAAGGCAAGAGTGAGCGCTTTCCAGCAGGTGCGATCGAGGTCAAAAGCAGCTCCTTAATTGCTTATCACACTATCAAGCAGAAACTGAATAATTTTGAAGGATACTTAGCAGTATCCACTGCTTCTTAAGTTTGAATTTTTTTTCTTCTGAGCAGCGCAAATAACGCAATGAATTTTGTTGAACTGTCAAAATCAAATCCATTCCTACTGTTAGTATTTACACCATTACCCCTCAGGCTTATATGACACTAAAAAAAGCTAAGTTCTAGGTAAACGTGTATCATTATCCCTGTACTTTTCCTCCGACATCACAACCTTGTTTTTTTCAAAAAAGGTAACGCTGTGTTTTATGGTAAAAACCATAGACGCTGCCGAGTGCCGGTGTTTCTGAGCCACGCTCTTCCCTTCTGTGGCCTGGACGGGGCCGCCACCGTTTGATGGCCGACGCGGTGGGGCCGCAGGGGAGGAGGAGTGTCGGGATAGCGTTGGCCGCTCTCCCTATCCCCTGCGGTCGAAAAGTGGTAAGAAAGAAATAAAAATGGATTTATTTGTCACAGAAACATGTGCTTATAAAAGATGAATATCGCGCGAAATGGACTGAGCGTAATCCTCACAAAAGAATGTGACCACTCTCTAGAAAGAGACAGTGCGGCCAATACCTTTCCCTTTTCTGCAAGCCTGTAAAAACATACTAGAAAGAGACAACTACTGGCTGCACTTTCGTTTTGTCTCTCTCGTACTTTTTGGTCTTTATTGAGGTCTTTATTCACTGCACAACTAAATACGGAACGTGCAGTCCTTTCTCTGTGTCTATGGTAAAAACTTAGGTGAATCCCCAGTGCCCAGAATCAGTCCTCAGAAAAAACTTTTCTTTTAAAACATCTGCAGAAAGATACGTTTACGTCTGTCTAGTTACCCATTAAAATAACCATGTGTTATAAAAACTTTTTGTTATGAAAATAAGCAAAACCACAGAGTGACTAATCGGTTGACAAACAAGCAAAATAAAACAATGTCTTTTCTATGCACAAGTTCGTTGAACTTTTGACATTTATAATGAACTTTGTGAACGCCCTGCACTTTTTGTTAGAAACGTCACAGGAGACGGGGAGTTACAAATAATATTGCCATAATAAGATTTAAATTTTGCACTTAGTTTTACGAACTCCAAAAAGTGTTTTTTTTTTTGTTTTCTTAACATATTGTTTTCATTTTAATAAATGATTTAACTAATGCGTAAATGTGCGTGCAGACAAATTTGATTTCACCAGTTATTTATTAAAATAACCGAGTCTGAGTCGTGTGTTTCTGATTATACTCAGAAAATTTTGATTATCGAACGTTACTGACGAGAAATGCTTTATTTATAAGTTTATAACACTTATATACTAATACCGAAGGATTATTGTAGGTACTTTGCAACTATTTAAATAAAACAACAGTGTTCCGAACCTTAGTGGGCTCACATTAAACATACTTAATTGTCCCCATTGATGCTTTCCTGTTAACTGCCTACGGGAAGTAATAAAATGTACTTAGCTAATGAGAAACCTAGCCTAATTGTCGAGCAAATCAATCTAGTAATTATATCTATTGCTATGAGACTACACTTTTTTTTATTATATCCCCAAAACACCCACTACCTGCAACAATCCATTCCGATCATAGTAATTTTCAAAAGTAGAGCACTCGTTCTCTCTTTCTAATAATGCCTAACCCCGCCCCTACTTTGTTCGCAATACTATTGATTTTCGTTCAGACTGTGTCATGCAAACAAATCAATAATATAGGTACTGACTAATCTTTTGTTTGATAACAGTTGGTACAAACATTGACCGGTGATAAAAAATGCAAAACCGTATGTAAAGACTCTGTCTACACTAGAATCCCTGAGAAAAGAACGATGATCTAATATGTGATGAATAAAAGGTACCTATTCTAAAACATGATGTTGTTACTACGCAGTTCATTTTCATACATGGAATGAATAAGATTAGAAAAAAAAGTATTAATAAGATAACGATAAATTCTCCATGGAACGAATGACTCTATCTCGATGTTTCGTGTTATTTTTAGAATAGCCTCATAATGCAGCCTCTAAATAAGTTACGAAACACAGCAATCATGTGATTTTAACAGAAAATAAATCAATTACCATAAAACTTATGCAAGAAATAAAATACTTTTAAATACAGACTTGAAAAACACAAATTAAAAAAATCACAGCTTGTTTTTAATCTAAAAAAAGAACGAATTCTAATGAAATATGCATAATTAAGTCGAATTAGAAATAATATGAAAATAAACGATGAAATACGTCAGAGTTATAACTAGTTGAAAGGCGACCGTAACAAGGTGAAACTGCACAAAGAGCTTGCGATAACGCGGCCGACGATAAACACGTCAAGTAGTTTATTACAATGCCAACTCGACGCTCGACCTACCTATAACTATCGCTATTTCGTACTGTCTCTCTTCTTGCCCCACACCCATAAATGTTGCTTGTTACTCGACAAAATTTAACAATATTTTTGTTATCTAACTTTTTTCGGTATAATTTTAAATTGTTGAAACTAAAATAACAAGATTTTTCATGTATTTATCTTTATTTTTAAGGTTTTCGTTTACATTTTGATAATTTTATTTAATACACTGATAAATTGAGAAGATTATGAAGTCACCGTTTTCGAGTAGAAACCTGTCAACTTTGTTCCGAAGTACGATATGAGTGTCACTATCCACGCATAACATTGAATTAAAATAGACGAGCATACCGTAACACCAACATATGTTAGCCAAAATCATCACAATAAACTTAATCTACAATTATTTTATATTTCAAGGGAAGTTTAGAACGTGAACTATTTTTTTATTCTGATTCTGATCTAAAATTTCGATTATTTTAATAAAATCGAACAATAATTAAGTGTTTGCTGGTTTGAGTAGTACAACACAGTTGTGAATTAAAAAGCAGATAAGCAAATAAAAATTTAATTTTGAAACAGTTAGTTGTTTAATTTTTCCTTAATATTTTCCTTTAGTTTGTTTTATGAATCGGACCAAGCCACAATCATTTATCGCGCCCAACGGGATTTTGCAGAGTAACACAGAATGTTGCCATAAAAAAAAATACATTCGCTATCTCAATTCTTCTACGGGCAGTAGCGTTACTGACGGAACAGAAATGGACGTATAGTTCTGATAAAATACGCCGTGAAATTTGTTTATATCTTCGATAATCTACGCTAAAAACTTTTGAAATCTCTTTTAAAAGCATTCTTATACAACAAAGATGTAGTAACGTTAAAAATCAATAGTGGAAAACGTTGTTTCCTCGCATATTCTCGTTCGCCTCGACATGACTAGTTGGGCAAAGAAAATTGATTGTACTTATTTTAGTTAGAGTAACTTTATTTTACAATTTACGCGTTTTTTGTTGTTATATTAAGTTTGAATTGTGTGGAAATCTAATTAATATTGTTATATCGTAAGTTTTAAGTGTAAAAGAGTGTTATTGAAGTGTTTTTTCTGTTTTTAAATGGAGTTTGATGAATAAGGTAAGAATCATTACGCTTTCTGTAGTTAGGAAGTATTGATAAGCATTTAATTAGGTTTTCCATGGTGTCCGTTGAGATAAATGCACTTAAGTGTGATTGGTTTGCGATTTTGTTTACTAATTTCTTGAATTACTCATAATCTAAAATTAAAATTTTGTTGAAGCATTATTTATGATACACATCACTTATTACCACATCTTTCATGCCTTATAGCTCAATTTTTCTATCACAAAATTATATTACTAATTATTATTTTAATAAAATCAACTTACTGATGTCAGTTTGTATCTAATTGGGATCAAATCTCAAGAACTCCTAAGCCATAAAAAACCTGTTTCTTTCTAACAGGTGGTTTGAAAATGGAAGGTACAACAACCTGTCAATGTTTACATTTGTCTGTTATTATAAAAAAAAGGGTTCACAGCACAATAGACCCTATTGACCTGAAGTTTATTATGAAAGAATTCAATTCAATTGTAGTTGTTGTCAACTTTTATGATTGTTTTTTTTTTTATATTGTTCAACCAATCAGAATAGTTAACATAAGATTTGACAGCAAATCAAATTAAATATTTTTAATTTAACATAAACTAACATGGACACGTATGAAACGTCAAACGCTAGGTGCACGGTTCCAATCAGTCATTTCTAATGGAGAAGATCCGGCAAGAAACTCCACTTACTCTTTAAAAAATAATTGAAGACAACCCACTGACTTTAATATTTCAAATTACAGCACCACTCGCATGTCAAGTGCACACCATGCTAATTAGACGTGTGACCGGTTAATTGGTATGGGACAGTTTAGGCCTTGCCAATAAATTCCAGGTACTTACAACATGAGGAGCCTGGGGGAGGCCTATGTCCAGCAGTGGACGTCTTTCGGCTGATATGATGATGATGATGATGATGACTTACAACATAGATTATGGTCAAGAAAGCCTCAAGCCTAAGTCTATAAAAGCCTTCTGATAGCAGCTACAACAGATTTACTTATCAGACACTTGATCAGGCTTTTAAGCAGTCACTCTGCTGGTATTCAGCTCCATCAGCAGGCTTAGCATGACTCTTTCTATTTCTACTCTACCGTAGAATAGAAATCACTTGTCTACATTTCTAGGTACAAAACTGTCAATTGTCTACACGGAAACATCATTATGGCAATTCTTCGGGCTATGTCGGTTACCTTGGTTCTCCTGCGGATCTCTTCATTTCTGATTCGATCGCGTAGGGAAACTCCGAGCATAGCCCTCTCCATTGCCCTTTGGGTGACTTTAAGCCTTCTGATAAGGCCCATTGTGAGCGACCACGTCTCTGTACCATAGGTCATCACTGGCAACACACACTGGTCAAAGACTTTCGTCTTGAGACACTGTGGTATTTGGGACGAGAAGATATTGCGAAGCCTCCCGAACGCTGCCCAGCCGAGTCGGATTCGACCTTGCGAAGACCGCGGGTATCCGCTGGATGTGGGAAGCACAAGACCGGTCGAAGTGGAGGAGCCTGGGGGAGGCCTATGTCCAGCAGTGGACGTCTTTCGGCTGATATGATGATGATGATGATGATGATGATGATGATGATGATGATGATGATGATGAAACATCATTATTGTCTACTCTACCGTCGACAAAATTCTTCTCCACAGTCCGCGTGCTAAGCCTCCTGGCTAGATTGGAAGTTGACTCCAACATGTAGGGAAAAGCTAGGTAGATGACAATGATGCCTTGATGAGACTCTTTCGAAATCTGAAGTAGGCTAAAACTGTCACATTTTTATCATGTACAGCCATGCACCCTGTGGTTTCACTGCGTAAGTCTCAATCCCATAGGAATATCGAGATAAAACATACTCTATGTCCAAGAAACTCCACATAATGGAGTTTCTTGCCGGTTCGTCTCCATAGTAAGCGACAAATTGGAACCGTGCACCTAGCTTCTGACGTTCCATAAGTGCCCATGCAGGTTTATGTGACATAAAATATTTAATTTAAAAAAAAATAACTGGTCATGGTCTACCCAGGTACCGAATTTAATCCAAATCTGTTCAGTTGTTTTCTTTTAATAGGTAATATTTGTTTAGATCATCTGTCTTCATGTGTGTAAAATGCAAAGGTCATTCATCCGATTATTTTAATGAACATCCATATTAGAATTACAATACTGTAATTATCTGCCTGGAACTGCCAAACTGCAGGGCAACGGTCTCTTAATACAGCAAAAGAATAGCAACTCGCTTCATTTGGATAAAAAACTCATTTGACGATTCAAAAGTGCCTGTAAATGGGTAAATTGAGATAAATGTTTTAGAACCACACTTGCGCACAGGTGTTTCAATTGCTAAACATGTACATGTTTACCTGTACAGGTATATGACACATTTCAGCATTGTTTCTGGGATGTCATGCTCACTTAAATGTCTCACTGATGGTGGCGCGTGTGTTGGATCATTCGGTTCCCTATAAAATGGTTGAGCTGGATGGTGCTGATCCACACATCGGTTGAGACTGGTCATCTCCTAACTGCCATGACTTATTTTGAAAGTTATATTTAAAATTGTGTTTTTTTTAACATTGTTCTCACGTAAGAAGCAATAAGAATAATGTTCCCAAGATTTTATAATACCTAACATGATTTAAAAGAGTGTCCGTGGAGTTTCTTGCCTGTTCTCCATACAGATCTATGTTTTGGAATGGGCATCTAGCTTCAACTTTCCAACTGATCTATTTTTTGACAGTTCAAAAGTGCCTGTAAATGTTTTAATTGAAATAAATGCTTTGAGTTTGATGGCAACACATCTGCGACACCTCTGATATTGCAATTTTCCATTGGAGGCAGTGACCACTTGCTGTTTGGTAGAGGTTCATGTTTGCATTATCAATCTGCCTCACCTAGCCTTTTCTGCACTACATTGGGGTTGATTTCCAGTCTAACCGGAAGCAGCTGATTACCAGTATTGTACATGCAGTGACTGCAGATTTGATCTTTGCAATACAATAACATAAAAACTGACTGACATTGCTGACTTGTCCTTGTTATCCTCTGTCACTTTGTGCTTTGAGTTTCTGACTAATTGGCCGAGTCCAGCTCACACTTTTCTATAAATGGTGTAAATGCAATAAAAGTTGAGATTTTACTACAAGCCCCTACCTTTTTACATTCATAAAAATACAGCTACTCCAGTATTTTTAGTCTCAGTAAGGGGATGCAGGGTAGTCGCAGAATTAAAATTTTCTTAAGTATTTTAACTCCACCCCTAAGATTTTTTTTTTTTTTTTTTTTTTTTTTTTTTTTTTTTTTTTTTTTTTTTTTTTTTTTTTTTTTTTTTTTTTTTTTTGGGCGTGTCAGACTTTTACTGACTAAAACCCACCCGTGTTCCTTCAGTAGCCCTTAAGCCAGGGGCTGTGGTGTCTCTTTCGAACAAACCCGCACCCCTGGCAGGCATCGACCCTTGCGGGTCCCATCACTATTTGTGCTGACATCTCTTTGAGGCGCGCGTGGAACACAACGCGCCGTCGACTTGGGCTTGGTCCTTACCGGACAGCGAGCTACCCATTACTCGCCGTCCGCAAGCCCATGCCTACGGTGGCCGGAAATCGGCCTGGGATTCCCGACGCCCAGGGCGTCTCCGTATCCTGCGGCGGCTGGGGTCGCGAGGGCGCATATGCTGCCTCTCCCTCACGTGCGCCGCCTCCCTCTTCGCGAGCATCACTGCTTCGCTGAAGGAGGTGACGGCTCCCCATGCCCTCTCGCTCCGTACCATGGCCTGGACCAGGGCCGGACGCGAGAGATCGCCGCCGCCGATCGCCTCCACGAGGACACGGCGGTGCTCCGCCCAAGCAGGGCAGACCGCCACCGTGTGCTCCACCGTGTCCTCAGGGCGATCTTCGCAGTGGAAACACCCGGGCGTTTCCTCCCGCCCTATCCGAAACAGGAACCTCCCGAAACAACCGTGTCCGGTGAGGACCTGCGTCAGGCGGAAGGTGAGGACGCCATGCCGCCTCTCAAACCACTCCTCAAAGAGGGGACTTACCGCCGCAATCGTGGCGTGCCCAAAAAAAAAAAAAAAAAAAAAAAAAAAAAAAAAAAAAAAAAAAAAAAAAAAAAAAAAAAAAAAAAAAAAAAAAAAAAAAAAAAACCCCTAAGATGACTCACTGACCAATTTTATTGCAATTTGCCAGTTCAGATCAGTGTCAGCTCAGATTATAAAACAAAGGCAGATAGACCGCGCGGAACACCAAGACTGAAGCCAAAAAACCAAATACTAAAGCGTGGCATTGTATATAATGCGAGGTTTAAGTATTTGTTTTTTTCTATCTGCCTTTGTTTTATAATCTAAACAAAAAAAAAAAAAAAAAAACATTCTAAAGCGTCGCATTTGTATTTGGTTTTTTGACCTCACTCATGGTGTTCCGCGCGGTCTATCTGCCTTTGTTTTATAATCTGAGAGTGTCAGATTGTAAACCTATTTCATGAAAAAGTCATTGCAAGGGTTTAAACGAACTTGAGAGGGTTGTCTTGACGATTTCAATTAGGTATTTAAAAACGTGCGTGTTATGGTCGCAAATAGAGCTGCCAGGTCTTAAAACCGAATAGCTGGACAGTACAGTCTGTTTAGCCCAGGGATGCACAGACCGCGGCCCGCGGGCCGCATGCGGCTCCCCGTATACGCCAGTGGCCCGCCAGCAAATATATTCCCTCATACATGTGGGATCGAAGGCAAAGTAAACAGCCAATTAGTTTATTTAGCTACAAGTTTAATGGCTTAAGAAAACACTTTACATTTAATTAAAACGAACCGCGCGCACCATCGTCCATTAGTCGTCTTCCTCCATTCATTCCTCCTTTCACTTGTGTCTCAGTCTTTCCTTTCATTCCTCATACCATGTTACCGTTCCATTCACCCTACATTCCCACATACATTTGAAGGAAAAATATTGCCGAAGTTTACAAGTTACATAAATTTGAATCAGGGGCTATTTTTATGTTTTTTTTAATTTGTGCTGGTGGCCCTCCATTAGTTCATTATTTGTCCAAGTGGCCCATGGTTTCAATAAGTCTGTGCATCCCTGGTTTAGCCGGACATTTGGATAAAACGACCGGACACCCTTCAGTTTTTAGTCTTAATTGTAACAGTACAATAAAAAAAAGTAAAACAAGGCTTTTTTTATCATTCACCATAAAACCTTCTTAAATTGTAATAAAACAACAACAAAATTTAATGAGTCATCAGTCTTGTTTATTACCTACAGACAGTGCTACTCCGCTCGCTTGCGTTAGCGATAGAAGGTAGGTAAGGCGGTCGGAGCGGAAACCAACATTTGTCAAATGTACAAAATATTGTCAAATTCAAAAACCCTAACAAAAGCCGGACAGGCCGGACACCATGTAATTTGTCCATACACGCAACCAAAAAGCCTGACTGTGTCCGGCTTTATCCGGACACCTGGCAACTCTAGTCACAAATGATATTTTAATCAACAACCAGACTTAAAAATTGCAAAAAAACATGAAAATTTTAATTCTGCAGGCTACTTAGCACATCCTCTTTAACTAAATTCTTATTAGTCATGTCACCACGGTAATTTTTTTATCCAGTTCCACCCTCTTGTTTCCTAAAAGAAACCTGATATTCAAGGGTCTTAATAACAGGTGCACTGTTCAAGACATATGTTTGAAGGGTCCTGGGGTAGGGTGCACCCTATTGTGAATACATTGTATATATTGTGTTCTAATATGCTTAAGTAACAGGTCGTTTGTATTGTGTCATTGGGATTATTGACTGTGAATTTTTTTGTAATTTTTCTCTAAATTGGTTTTAAAAACACTTTTACACATCACAATTTTATAATAATATGTCGTTGAGTTGCTTAAGGCAACGAAATTTAAGTTCAATACTATTCTTTGGAAAACGCTCCAACAGACAGGTGCGACGCTGCGACGCAATTCAGGTAGAACAATTTCCATGACGTTTCAATCAAAACTAGCTTTTGCCCGCGGTTCTGCCCGCGTGGATGTCGGTAATCGCGTAAAAAAGTATTCTATGTACTGCTCCATATCCCAGGCTATATTTCTGCCAAATTTCATGACGATCGGTTCAGCGGCTTAGACGTGAAAGCGTAACAGACAGACAGACAGAGTTACTTTCGCATTTATAATATATATTATATACTAGTTTTTGCCCGCGGCGGCGTGGATGTCGGTAATCGCGTATAAAGGTAGCCTATCTCCTTCTCCATATCCCAGGCTATATCTCTGCCAAATTTCATGACGATTGGTTCAGCGGTTTAGGCGTCAAAGCGTGACAGACAGACAGATGTGGGAGTCTTTACCAGAGAATAGTTTTAAACTTAAAAGCCGTTATTAATAAATGCGGAGTAGTACGATAGACTTATCTTCGAAAAATGTTTGAAGTTATCTGAAGCTTATACTGGGTATAACTTTGCTCTGCATTTATTATTATTAAACTTTATTAATAATTTACGATTGCTCATCTTTGAGATGCATTATTCAAGCCCATGTATACAGGGTCAAATTAAATTAGCAAGCGAAACTGCAGGCTTGATGGGTATAGTTATATCTATTACATCAGGTTTTATTTTTAATTTATTGTACTTAGAAAGCGATAACCATTAATAAAATAAAAAACTGATCATTCAAAGAACTAGTAGTAGTTGTTGGCTCCACAAATAAAAGCATTTTTGTTTTGTTTTATCGTGTTAATGCTCCGGGATCCGATTGGTTCGCATATGTTCCGTTACAATAGAAAATCAACTGTGTCTCATTAGCGGATCTTGAAAGGTTAAGGTAGTACAGACGCCAGCACATGAAGCTACCTCAAACTGTTAAATTTCCCCAATTGAACATGATCCTTATCCTATTGTAATAAAGTAAATAAACTATCAAAGAAATTTGACAGATTGGGGTAGCTTGATGTGCTGGCCTCTTTACATGACCCATCACGTCAGCGGAGTTTCGCTAGCTAATTTAATTTGACCCTGTAAATGTGTCATAAGAATACTAAAGCATTTTGAGCACACTCTGTGACAGGCAGACATTTGCGCCTTGAACGACTATTGTCGCATTTAACTCACGATCATCAAAACATTAAATTCACACAACATCACGCCTGCAATCACCGAAAGGTTAGACAAACGTACCCACACTTCGCGTGAGCCTATTGCCATCAACCAGGCGCATATCCAGACTCCTGAGAACTACCTGAAATTCCTCATGACTTGTAGCTTCCAAGTCAAGAGAATTTTCTCAGCAGTATACAAGATAAGTTTTTAACCAGTGCGCAAACTGTATTCATGAATTCAGCATATCATTCTAGACCCCCCAGTGCACATATTTTGCGACGGTTATACAAAAAAAATCAACTGTTTCATAGAAAAGTGGAAGTAGTAGCGCTTTCAACTCAGTGGATTTCGACATTTTACTAGGTATCCATCAATCTATCAATTTCTCTTCTTCCACTTTAGCCTTGTTCATTTCTTATCTCCGAGGACGTTCTCAGTGTGTTCACCTAGGAGGAGTCCTTCTCTGATTGGTGTAGTCTCACTGAGGGTGTTCCTCAGGGTAGCGTTCTCTCTCCTCTTCTGTTTTCAATTTTCATAAAACTTGTTACCATAGTAATTTCCTCTACTTTTCATCTTTACGCAGATGACTTGCAGCTTTACCGGCATTTTACTGTAGCTGACGCGGGCTCTGCACTTCCTGCAATGAATCTTGACCTGGCTTAAGTAGCACCTACGCGGTCAAAATGTATGGAACAGCTGATTTGTTTTGTATAACCGACGACAAATTTCTGAGCTGGGGGGGGGGGGGGGGTCTAGAAAGATATGCTGAATTTATGTTTACAGTTTGGAATAATATTAGACATTTAAAGAAAACTTTTTTTCAGTCCATTCAACTGATTTTGACTTCAATTGCGATACCAGCATGATAAATGGCACCTGCAGTAAACAGTTGGTATTGTAATCACTTTTTTGCTTTTAATGTCATCCTTATGCCTGAGGAATAGAAGTTAAAATTGTTTGAATGGACTGTAAAAATGGTTTATTTAAATGTCTAATCTCATTTCAAATGGAGTATAGGAGCCTGGAAGCTACTCTAGCTTGCCTATGAATATCAGCTATTTGGGACGCTGAAATCATTTGCTTAAGGTGGATGCGCTAAGGTAACACATATGTATATACAGAAATCATTGAAATCATCTATAAAATCGCTCATCAATCGTTTACCATCAGGCGTGATTGTAGCCAAGAGCAGGCTCATTTAATAAAAATAAAAAAAAACACTCCGGGAGTGCCGACAGAAGTGAAAACTTGAACAATTACGTGTGTATTTTTTTAATCGTCTATACAGGATTTCACATAAGGTCCCCGGGTCCTGATTGCTCTCGGTAAAAAATGATAAACGAGCGATCGATTTCAGCACAGATTTCTACGATAAAAATACGAAGGGAAAGAAAGAGATAAAAGAATTAGAATTTCCTAATGAAAGAAAGGGACTTTTCCAAAAGACATCAACGTGCGACTCGTCCGTGTGCTCGTTCACCCATATAAACACAGTATGCATATAGCTCATGGAAAGCGTTCGGTGACGATGACGCGAGTTCCATGATTTTTGTTCACCCAAAAAGTGCTCAACGCGCATAAAGAAGTTTTCACAAAAAAAAAAGAAGTTTTTTTTAATATTTTTATAGTTATTCAATGAGAATAAGTGAATAAGAATAAGACCATATATATTACTTACGGTCACAAAACACACAGCCTGAAACATTTGAATTACGCAGAGTACCCTGGCGCATCGACCTTAAAAAAAGTTTGAAAGGTGCCAATTAATATCAGCTTCGCTTTCAGGAATTCGTTTCCATAAGATTATCATTATCTGCTACTGAAGATCTCACCACATACGATGCAGATCGTAGAACTTGCAAGCAAGCGAGAATTGCTAGCAAAATCGAAAGTTCATTTGGTAAAAAATCATGCTAAGTTTTTGAATGGTTTTTGGATCTTTTACCTCAAACTATTAATTCAGTAAGAATTTTTTTAAACTATTATTTCTGTTTTTCCTACAAAAACAAATTGTTACATGGTAACACAATATTGAGACAGAGACAAGAACCATTCATTCTCTCTCATTATTTGTAAAAAGTAAATAAATCAACTGCAAAGGCTTTCAACTATGTTGGGGTTGCGTTTAACTCTCTAACCGGATGCAGCTAAAAAGTGTAAATAAATGCTAAATCAATTTTTATCTTTTTTTGCTGCTTTGATCTGCAATCAATGGTAAATATTAGCAGATTATTCGCTTTAAAACTTACGCTAAAATAGTCTTAATAAACATAAAAAGTTAAATTGAAAAATATTTTGTCGGAGTAAATTTTTGGACAAACTTCTATGCTTGATTCATCTCATCATTTGTCATTTTATTACGATTTTTTATGCATTAGGGTTATAAATATTAGCACAAACCTGAAGCAGAGACCGAAAATTGTAAATTAAACATCAAAGTAATATAATAATTATTTTTCTAGATATTGCTGTCTGAAACCAGGCAGTAAATAAATGTTATAAAGCCCATTTTTCTTCACTTCATTTATTTGGTGAACAAATAAAACATACCTAATGAGATAAATAATCCAAATAACTACTTCATTTGAAGCAGTTTTTGGTGTAATTTTTGTTCTAAATGTTATATACCATTTATATTTCAAAAAATATCATGAAATTTAAAAGTAACTCGGTTTCTGAAGACTGAAATGCTAATCAACCCAAAAATTACCAAACAAAACTGCGAAAATAAATGATTTTATTTCTGCAAGTAGGTTTGTACAAACACTTTTAAACATAAATCATATTTTTAAACTAGATAAGTTCTATCTGACTACTCAGAAAGGCCGACACAAAATCAGAGGTCACAGTCTCTTTTAAAGTCCAGATGTAATCTTGGTCAGATCATGTGAAGACTAAGTAGATTGATGTCTGAAATGATATTTTGAGGAAAGAACCACACAGATTGAGTGGACATGTCCAGTCAATGCACGTAATTGTGATTGGCTGACTGTAATTATAGCAACAGCCAATCAAATCACTTGAGATGTGTTTGACAGTCTCTTCGAATCTAAGGCAGCAAAACTTAGATATTATAAAATATAAAATCTAATTTAGATAATGTAATTATGGGTTAATTAGCTTGTCGAAAACCGAATGATTTTCATTAAAAAAAAAATATTTGCTAACCAAATAAGTCGAATTCCAATATTGCCTGTTTAAAAAAAACATAAATACTAATTGAAAAAAAAAACATTTTGTACAAATATTAGTCCTGAGTAATTAGTTTGTTTTGCTTACTAAGTCATTTAAAGAAAAAAAAAACACTTTATTCCAATATTTTTCCCAACTAATCGGAAAAATATATTCTTCCAGCATAAATTAAAAAACAACAACTATGGCGCTATGTGAAAGTCAGCTAGACTCCGCGTTGCCGCAGCTCAAACGGGAGGAGTCTTCGAGCAGCGAGGGCAGTCAGAAGCAGACGCCGGAGAAGAAGACCAAGATCGACCATAATGGAGAGATTTATGGCCTGAACCAAGGTTTGTTTTTATATAAATAATGAAGGTATCATTATTTCAGCTGAAAGACCACGCACAACGGACCGAATGGGAGTCTACGTGCGGAAAAAGAGTCCCATCATCATCATCAGCTGAAAGACGTCGAGTGCTAGACATAGGCCTCCCCCAAACATTGCGACATCGACCGGTGCTGTGGCTCTCACACCCAGCGGATTCCTGCGGCCAATAAAAGGTCTTCGGTCCACCTTGTGAGAGGCCTTCCAACGCTACGTATTCCAGTACGCGGTCCCCACTCCAGAAGCTTTTTGTCGACATAGTAACAGTATTTGCTCATAATAGGCACATGGGCCAATTGGTCATGGTTAAAATACGCCGGCTGAAGTCGATCTGTGGATTGGTGACCATCATATGACGAAGACGAGGGGTATTAGCCATCGATGCCGTCGCTTAAACGGGACTAGTCTTCCAGCAGCGTGGGACGCCGAAGAAGAAGACCATGGTCAAGCATAATGGAGATATTTATGTGCCTATGCCAACCAAGGTTTGTACCAAGTGTCACCAGGTTCTTCCATGTGGGTTTGTTTTCATCAATATACAAAAATAGAACAATAGCCCTTTTTTTTTGGAGGGTGAGAAATCATCAAATGACTTCTCCCGCTCAGACTCAGACTCAGAGATGTACAGACTTTTACTGACTAAACTCCACCCATGTTCCCTCAGTTGCTTGTGTGCCAGGGGCGATGGTGTCTCTTTCGAACAACCCTCACCCCTGGTAAAGAAAAGAAAAAAGAAAGAAAAATGTATTTATTTGTCACAGAAACACGTGCATATAAAAAGATGAAAAAACATATTCAAAAAAGAAAACATGATAACAACACAAATATTTTTAAACATAGGCATACAGAACATAAATAGGCATAGGTAGGCATTGGTCCTTGCGGACCCCACCAGTTGTTGCTGACATCTGTGACGGCGCGCGTGGAACACAACGCGCCGTCCCGCCTACCACTTTTCGGCCGCAGGGGATAGGGAGAGCGGCCAACGCTATACCGATACTCCTCTTCCCCTGCGGCCCCACCGCGTCCGCCATCAACCGGTGGCGGCCCCGTCCAGGCCACGAAAGGGAAGAGCGCTGCTCAAAAGCACCGGCACTCCTCCTCTGCCGTAGCCCGCAACCCTCAGCCGCGATGCCTCCCATTCGACATCGCGGGCCACCTCAGTTGCGGTGCACCTCACCGCAACCTACTTTTTAGCCGCTACGTCATCGGCTTGAAGGCAAAAGCCCTGACGAGCGGCCGCACCTTTGGGTTCCTCTTCGCTTCACCGTGGCTGGGAGACCACGGCTACTGAGCCCCCCCGCAACAACAATGCGGGAACCCACTCGGGGGGGAACAATAGCCCTTAGGACCGTTTTTCGGCGTATGGCGGCCAATCTCAACAGAGACTATAAGCCTTTGGCGTTGGAGATATTATAGTGCACAAGTGTGTGCACCCTTCCCTCACTCTTATAGGGTGATGGGATGGCACGCAATCTGACACAAACGGAAAGATATCAGCAGGACCATCGCATTAATGACAATATACTTGCGGTACTCAAGAGGAGATCCGGCAGAGAACCAAAGTTGTTGGTAACGGTTACAGAATAAGCATATGTAAGTGGCAATAGACGGTCATCGGTTCTCTTGAGTGGAGACAGCACATCTCAAATGTCAAGTAGGACGCCCTCAGACAGGTGGAGCAGCAATCTTCGTAGGGTGGCTGTAAGAAGGTGGAAGCGAGTTGCACTCGCTTGCACGCACTGAGAGGCCTATGTCCAGTAGTGGGATGCTGCTGGCTGATGATGATGATGCCTCGTGTGGTAGGGGCTCGCGGCTCAGTAACAGCTGCACAGGTCGCTTGAGGTTAAGGTACGCTAGCCGAGGTCCGTCCATGGATTTGAGACCATCTATTTAATACAGAGACCTCTCTTTGCTTTGGATAGCGAGTTATGGTCCGAGATTTGTAGATCTTTGTCGATGAGGATTTACCTGAAGCAGAAATTTCACCAAAGAGGTGGTGATCAAAATGAGAATCGAAACCAAGGGCATGACGTGAGAAGGGCAGGAAAAATATGTTTTAGTTTTTTTTTTTTTTTAAGTATGTTCAGTTTCCTTCTATTATCTTCCTGCTCTTTGTGCCTCACCCCTTAGGGATAGAAATAAGGATATCGAATGGTTTTTAATCTTATCTACTGGTCATAAACTATAAAACAGGGTTCCAGGCCTGGCAGAGAGTTTGACGCTCAATTTTTTTGTGGGCCAATCAACAATTCCAGAAATTCGTATTACGCAACTGGCACGTTAAGGAAACAACGAAAAGTTAAGGAAAAGGTACATACACTAACTTTATTGCATTACGAATATTTGGAATTTTCGATACACCTACAAATAAATTATCTTCGTTCGAGTCGCTTATAGAAAATATTATATTATTTAAAAGTGACGAAACATCTAAACAGTTGCTATTAAAATCTGGTTTCGTATAGAAAACCAGACTTAAACAACTGTTTAGATGTTCAATAACTTTTATGAATAAGGCCGTTATTAAATAGCCATTTTATACAACTGTCAAAGAATGAGTTGTGATTTGTTTTTATCGATCATTTTGAGTTGATAGTCAATTTGCTTAGCATACGATTACTCGAGTCTAGTCAAACCTGGGTTCTCTGCATTTCATTCATTAATTCATTCCAATCCCTGGCTTTATTTTTGACTTTGGCACAGATATCAAAGTCAAAATCAAAATCAGATGTCAAAGCCAAAATCAGATGTCAAAGTCTAAGTCAAAGCTAGTTTAAAAAAAAAATTGACCATGTGGTGTGCTTTTTTTTAAAAGTCAAATATAATTAACCAAACTATTTGTCTCAGTGCCTGGTGGTCTGCCCTTGTCAGTGGACTACCGTTCGCCCGTCTCACACTTCGTCCCGCCCGAGTTGTACGCGGTAAGGCAGAAGCAAGAGCCGATCAGTACTGGTAAGAACTTAAAACTACTTTTTAAACGGACTTAAAAATGGAGGTGGCTCTCAATTCGTCCTTATTTTTTGTTGTATTTATATTCTGCGGTATCTCAGGCAATTATGGATCGATTTAGTTTTTTTTTATCTATAGGTTCTTTTTGGGTCGGGAAACATCATACATAACTTCTCCCGCTCTAGGGTGGAGTGAGAAGGCTTGTCAGACTTTTACTGCCTAAAACCCAAGTCGGTGGCAAAAAACTAAAATGCAGATCCAAAGAAAAATACCAACGATCTAGTGGTTGCCAAAAATAAATTGTACTTTGATTGAAACTCCATTTTACTCAATTCGTTAAACTGCTTTATAATCACGAAAAACCACTTGAAATGCGACGTTGCCAGCCCTCGCGGATGAAGCGCTCTTAATAACTCACTTTTCTTTAATGAACTTCTTCCACTCTCCTACAGCTGAAACCAGCGACCCGCCGACTCCTGTGAAGAGGAAGCGAGGTAGACCCAGGGTGGATAAAACGAGCCCCGAGTACCTGGCCAACTTGGCGGCCAGAAAACAAGCCAAGGAGATGGGTAAGATGCGTTTTATATTAAATTTGAGAATACTTTTTTGACTGTCAAAGTAAAGACAAAGCAAAGTAAAGAAATAACATTCACGATATCAAAGTCAAATTCAAGCCAAAAGTCAAAGTATAGATTTGACTTTTGGCTTGAATTTTACTTTTACAGACTTTTCAATATTTTAATAGACCATTGGGTGTTTTGAAAGTCAAAGTATTAATGTTAAAATTAAAACGGCATTCCAAAATGTCAGATCAAGTCCTATTGGCTTAACATTATTGGCTTAAATCCAGTTGCCTGAAATAAATAGTTACTATAATGACGGCACGGTTGGCGCAATGGCAAAATAAGCTGCAATTTACCGTTGCACATGGCAGCTTTTGAAAAAAAAAAATGTTGGGAGAATTGTTTGGTGGTCACGATTTCAATTTTGAGTCTGGGTGTTTGTATCAAAATCAAAAGACATTAATTCAAACTAGGCTGGTGTCAGCACTTTTTGAACGTCAAAAATTACAAAAGACAGTCCCCAAAAAAACGCCCACCCTTCGACACTTCCTAGTGCTTTAGCTGGGAAGAAGAAGTGGCGCAACAAACTGTACAGCAGCACAGCTGTCTGTTATGTTAGAAGAGCTTGTATATGTTTTGTGTTTGTTTACTTATCTATGAAATAGGAGTTAATTTTAATTAATAAAAGTAAACCTAATTTATACCCGCTTCAGAAAAACGAGTCAAATCACAAATCAATTTTTTTTTATTTAATCTGTTGAAAGAAGATTTCTGGAGGGATTTGAGGGAGCCCTTGGGCAGCAAAAAAAAAAAAAAACTAGTGTCAAATCGTAACCAATGACAACCATGTAACAACAGATTTACTGATCACTGATTTCTGCCTAGGTATTCACAAACATTCGACAAGCTTTCGTATCGCAAAAAAAACACATTTGGATAACCTGATCTGCCTTACCCTGACAGCAAACGGCTGTCGGAAGAATAGCGGTTGTCTGTTTGATGTAGGCCTGTTTTTTCAATAAACGTCAGACACCGTTTATCTGAAGTATAAATCTGACAGTTTGGCATATTTTCTCTACAAAAGCTGTCAAACCGACATATTTATTCCTCAGATAAAAGTTATCTGACTATTGAAAAATGAGCCCTTAAACTGAAAAAAACTTTAGGGTTTTGAATTTGTGAACAGCGTTTATAGGATTCCTACGATAACTTTGATAGATGTTCGATTCGGTACGGAAGAGTATCAAATGGTTGTGAATAGCTATGCTGAAGTCGGATTGCAAAAAAGCATTGATATACAAAAAAACTCAAGATACACAATCAGCGTCTCAAAAACGTCCGCATAAATAGAGCGCAATGTGCGCAGGTGTCAAATAGTATCGTCAGTCATCTTTCAGACTTTTTGAACATTGCTTTGTAAAAACCACTTTAAGATTATGCGTGTAAGGTTGAATTTGCAAAAAAAAAATGTCGTTTAATTGGGGACAGTACTGAGTGTAAGTTTTGCTCGAGACTGTGCATCTTGGGTTTTTTGTTTATCAATGGCTATAAGCCGTAAAAAAAAAACAAATTGACCATAGCTCAATCAAAATAGTCATAATAAAGAAAGCATCTTTTTAGGTACTGAATAGAAGATAATTTCGGCCTAAATATTGCTCGGAACCACATGGAGGCCAGAATTTCGACCTTTATTCAACCGACTTCAAAAATAGGTTCTTTTTTTTTCATTATTTTTATATTTTGATTCTTTTTTTTTTCAGCCGCTATGATGAATAACAGGACCCCAGAAAGTGGGGAAAAGCGTAAGCGGGGAAGGCCACGCGTGGACAAAACAAGCCCAGAGTATTTGGCTAGAAAGAGGGCCCGCGAGTTAGGTAACAAATATCATCTAAATTTCATCGTATTGTGCTAACTTGGGAACGGGTTTTTGTATAAATATTTCTACTAACATTGGCATTTTTGGTATAATCAGTTGAATATTAGTGTAGCTTGAGTTTGATCACATTTAGAGATGGTTATAATACCACAACGTCTAGAAATACACACGAAATCCATAAACGCGACTTCTAATCCAGATTTACGACACGAAATCGAAATCCAGAAACACGACATGTCGTTCAGAAATCCAGTTATAAGACATGAAGTCCATAATTGTGACACGAAACTCTGTCATGATAGTCATCGATGCAAAATCCGAACACACAACTCAATAGCCGACATAAAAATCCCGCTTGAAACACATAAATAATTACGACGTTGAATACACAAAATTAAGTAAAATACAAAATTCTGTTATCTTTTAATATTAGATTTACGGTATTGTGCTAACCTGGGAACGGTTTATTGTATTAAGATTCACTAACATTGGCATTTTTTGTATAATCTGTTGAATATATGTGTAGCATGAGCTTGATTACATTAAGAACACAACATCCAGAAATACACACAAGGCGAACGAAATCAAGATTAACGACACGGCATCCAGATACACGACACATCGTTCAGAAATTTGACATGAAATCTAGAAATACGACGTGAAATCCATAAATGTGACACGAAACTGACATGACACACAATGCCGACATATGAACACATGAATCCAAATCCGACATACAAGTCCTGCTTGAAACATAGAATCACGATATTAAATCCTGACACGAAACAGAATGATAAGACACAAAATTAAGTAAAATACAAAGTTCTGTAAATATTAAGACACGTTTCTAAACTCTAATATTTCGTGTGGCGTGGACAAAACAAGCTCAGAGTATTTGGCTAGAAAGAGGGCCCGCAAGTTAGGTAAAAAGTAACAACTATCATCTACATTACATCATATATTGTACTAACATGGGAACGGTTTATTGTATAAATATCGACTAAACATTGGCATTTTTAGTATAAACTGTTGGGTATTATTGTAGCTTGAGCTTGATAACATTTGGATACGCTATAGATAGTTATAATAACACAATATCCAGAAATACACACAAGGCGAAAGAAATCCAGAGATGCGACACATCGTTCAGAAATTTGTCATGAAATCCAGATTTACGACACGAAATCCTATAAAATGTATTTGCGCTGTAGATAGACATAACATCCAGAAATACACACAAAATCTAGCAGGGTGACATCACATCCAGATTTACGACACCAAATCCAGATACATGACACGAAATCCATAAACTGACATGACACACAATGCTGACTAAAGACACATGACTCGACATCCGACATAAAAAATCCCGCTAACCACAGAATCACTACATTAAATCCTGACACGAAACAAATAGGTTAAATACAAAATTCCGTACTTATCCTTAAATATTAAGACACGTTACTGAACCTTAATATTTTGTGTAGTGGGCGAGGAAGGTCACGTATGAACAAAACAAGCACAGAGTATATGGCTAGAAAGAGGTCAAAAATATCATCCACTACACATTGTGCTAACATGGGGAAGGTTTTTAGTATAAATACTAACTTTGGCTTGAGCTTAATAACATTTAGGTACGCCAGCCAGTGTTCATCGAAATCCAGATTTATAATATAAAATCCAGATTCATAACACAAAATCCAGATTTACAATATGAAATCCAGATTTACAACACAAAATCCAGAAATACGACACGAAGTCCAGAAACGTGGCACAATATGCTGGGACATGATACAAAATCGACACTACATAAAAAAAATCCAACTTGAAACACGAAATACAGTTCTGACATCACACGACACATTATACGTACACAAATCCCGAAATACGACTTAAAAATCGGGGACGACTCTTGGCACGAAATACAGGATCAGTACACAAATCTAAATCTTGAATAACGACATTTAACAGCAGAATATCTTACATTTATGATTTACTAGCTGTAGCGCGACTTTGTCTACGATCCAGGATGGAAAAGTAGCCCATTTTCTTCAGTCGTTTTAGCGTGAAAGCGTAACAAACAGAGAAACTCACTTTTGCATTTATGATGCCGACGGTCCTTACGTACAATCCCCTAAGTGGCAGATTTATGATGTTTTTAATGCCTACGGAATAGAAGTCAAAATCGGTTGAACGTACTGTAAAATTGGTTTATTTGAATATCTAATCTTATTGGCAATGGAGTATAGATAATAAGGTTTGTACGGTTTTGATGCTTTTTTATTTTTTGTTGTTGTAAATATGTGAATTGTAAATATTGCTGTGGTGCCCTGTGGTTCCCTGCAAGGAATACGTCATATTTTATTGTTTGTGACTTAATAAGGGATGTCTCTTGCCCCTTAATTGTGTTCCACACTAGGTATAACAAAACCTTTAATGTTGACAGTAAGAATTTTACGCTGATTTCGCACTTTACGAAAATCCTATACAGGGTTATTGGAAAAACACCAACAACCTCTTAAGAGGTCATTGTACTCATCATTATAAACAACTTTTACTATGGGACCAAACCTGAAATAGCGAAAAAAATAATCAGCTGTTCCTTACATTATTTTATGTTCTTATAACTCATCAAAGGAACAGCTGATTTTTTTTTGTTGTTGTTCATAATGATGATTACAATGACCTCTTAAGAGGTCGTTGGTGTGTTTCCAATAACCCTGTACAATGCGAGATCAGCTTATATTGGAAATGTATAGCTTGATGTGTAGCCGTGTGTACATGCCATCCTGTATATCTGTTTGAACAATTCGTCCTCTCGATGCCAAAATTAAAGCAATGGATAGTGTTGTCAATATGAAAAGGATCGTGATTCTTAGTGTTGTGGCGAATTGTGTCATGTTCGTGTGCAATTCGGCTGCTGATCGTGTCTAGCGGGTTCAATTCTCGCTTCTACCGCTGTTGTAAGCCTGCATCGTCCCACTGTTGAACAAAGGTCTCTTTTATCTATATCTATATCCTATGAGCTTTAGCTCTTTCGACCCAAGTAAAGAAAATATAGAAAGAAAAAAAGGTTTATTGGCATTATATCATATATAAAAAAAAAAACAATGATAATAATGCCAAAAGGGCCAGCTGCAAGGCTGTTTTTCCAGCTCGTCCCGCCATCTTCTACAGGGTCAGCCGCGACGCCCCTCGCACGATACAACTATACAGGGTGAGTTTTTATCCAGTGCGCAAATTGTAACCATGAATTCAGCATATAATTCTAGAACCCCTAGCTCAGAAATGTTTCGCAAAAAATCAACTGTTTCATAGAAAAGTGCAATACCTACGCGGTCAAAATGTATGGAACAGCTGATATTTTTTTGTATATCCGGCGAAAAATTTCTGCGCTAGGGGGGTCTAGAATGATATGCTGAATTCACGGTTACAATTTGAGCACCGGATTAAAACTTTTCCTGTATAGGGTGACTGGTAATTATTGACTGATATATAAACACATGCTTGTACTCATCATGACATACAACTTTCCCAAAGAAACGATTTTTATTTTATTTAACTAGCGCATGTCCCCAATCACCCAATAGAATATTGAGTACCTAACGAGAATAATACACCATCAGCTGTAATTTAATTTAGTTACCTACAAACAAACAAAAAAAAAAAACACTTTTACCAGGCATTATAAAATAATAAATGAAAAAATGTTTATTTGTACTTGTGGGATCATGCAAGCATCAAGCGACCGCGCGCGTCGAGCGCGCAGCTCACACTGAGTGAATTACGGCGCGGCGCCTCAGGCAACGGAATGCGGTCGGACAGCCGGCGCGCGCGACACACGTCTTCCTCACATCAAAACTGATCGCAAACTATAAACCGAACTTTTTTTTTTTTTTTTTTTTGGAATTGGCATCTCGCAGTTGACCTTGAGAGGCCGTGACTGCTCAACCGGACTTTCCTGTGAAGGTTTTTAGGAATCTAAAAGCCTCCAGCCAGGGCGTAAACCTACTTAAACCTAAAACGACTGCGCACTGAGGGCACCCCCTGTGGGGTACGAACCTCGGCTCAGGGAGTCGCTGGCGGGCTGGGGGGGGGGGGGCAGCTAGTACTATCAGGGACAGGCTGGATCAAGTTGTTTTCATGATTATTAAACGGGGAATTTAAAGCTACTGGCTCAGCTGCGGCGCGGGCTGGCGCATCAACGAGCAAGGGACGGTCGGGTAAACCGCACGGGGGCGCCTCACTAATTTATAGTCGGCGCTTATTCCCGATGTCCACCACTTGTTTGACCACCACGGCGAAACTACAAAAAAAAAAATCTCGTTGTCCACTACTGGGGGACAAGTCCCATTGGCCATCATCATCATCATAATTTCTGCCGACAGACGTCCACTGTTGGACATAGGTCTCCGCCACTTCGACCAGTTCTATGCTTCCCCTATCCAGCGGATTCCTGCGACCTTCGCAAGGTCATCGGTCCACCTTGTGAAGGCCACTGGTCATTAATTTAAATGATTTTATCTAGAGACCAGTAAAGGATAGCCTAGATTTGTTTTTTTTAGTAGATACCATGTGAACATGCGGGATGTTTAAAAATCCCCTCATCAACCAGAAAAGAGCTGATAATTTGTAAACGGCTGAACCGATTCTGATGAAACATGTCTAGGAACCACCGCTACAAATTCAACTTTTGAATAAAAAAAAAACCACACTCAAATCGGTTCATTTGTTTAAGAGCTACGGTGCCACAGACAGACACAGTTTTCAAACGTATAACACCCATCTTTTTGCGTCGGGGATTAAAAAACACGTGTCGCTCTCCACCAGTGGAGGCGAATGGAAATAATTTCGAAAGTTGAGAATAATTTTGAAAAATAGTTTCGCTGTTCCCTGTGATCGCCAATTATGTGGTGGAAATCGGGAATTATGGTAATTGTTCAAATGTTTTTTTTTTTCACAATTTTAATTTTCATTTTTTTTTTTTTTTTTTTGTTAACAGAAGCACTGGAGAGAAAAGCTAAAAGGGAGTATAAACGCCGCGCTACAGGAGGTAAGACTTAATTAGTAATAAACGGAATACAGCTTGTTTCAAAAACTTGTGGCCAAAGGACGATGGGCTCTGCGTTCCGAAAATTTAAACCTAGTCAACAGACTTGAGACGTATCACATTTGAAAGGTCTTAGCTTACTTATCATTCTTCACTATGGCGACGTGTGTCAAAAGTGTGGGGTTTTCAGGGAAAATAAGAAAATTTAATGGTACAACTGTACTACAAAATATGTTTTGATAATTAAAAAAAATAAGGGAAAATCGTAATTACTTTTACTTAAGGTTCTTCATATCGTATTATTTTAAATGAAATAACATATTCACGCTTGTATACCCGTAGGTATTGGTAGAGCTTGTGCACCCTTACATCGTTAGACAAATGAAACTGAAAGATGGGTTTTTTCACGAAACCCCATACATTTAAAATGAAACAAAACAGTTTGTTAGTTTGTAATCCGTAACGAAAAATATGACGTAAAAATTAAGTGTTATAAAACAAATAAACTGGCACTCCACGAGTGCCGACAGAAGTGAAAATTTGAACAATTACGTGTGTATTTTTCAATCGTCAGATTAAACAACGTTCAGCGTTGTTCGTTCGTACGTTCGTAAGTGGTGACTGTAACAATGTCGCGAGTTCAATTGCTTTTTCCCATCGCGAAAAACGCGCTTAAAGAAGATTTCACTTCAAAAAAACTTTTTGACAAAAAAAAAAAACTGCCAAAAAAACTAAAAAGTAAAAAATAATAAACCTGCTTTGATTAACCTTAATAACTACGTTCGGAAGGCGGTGACATAAAATTAAAATACATATCCAAAGTCACCGACTTCCGAACTTAGTTAATAAGGTAATACACAACTCAGTATTAAAATCTGTGAGTAAACAATTAATCCTCCCCTGTTTTCCTACCCTTGGGGATGGATTATTTATTCGAAATTTATATGGGACCAACCTCGGGGTATACCCTTTCCAATAAAAATAGTATTATCAAAATCGGACTTCTCTGAACAAAGTTATGCGTGGTCATACATAAAAAAAAAGAAAATACACGTATCGACTTGAGAACCTCCTTCGTTTTTTCGTCGGTTAAAAAATAAAATTGGGGTCAGAGTCTATAGTCGCTTGCCCATCGTCCTCATCATCAGGGTGTGGTACAAACCATCAAATTGAACAGCTTTCTCCATAAGACCAATATCGTAATCGCAATTCAACTCAATCATTGATCTGCCTAGCCTTTTCACTGGTAGTTTAGTTAGACTGGAAGCTGACCCCAACATAGTTGGGAAGAGGCTAGGTAGATGATGATGACGTATTGTCGTATTGTTATATCCACCTTGTGTACAGGGTCAAATCAAATTAGCTAGCGGAACTTGGTAGACGTGATAGATATCGATCTATCTAAACATGACAAAACAGTAAAAACTTTGCCAAAAAAAAAAAACCGACTTTGGAAAAAGTTTTTATTTTTCACGTTTTCGTTTTAGTACCTACCCCACACCAATTCGAAAATGCATCATCATGGGTCAAAAAAACGCATATTTATGCGATCGCAGCAATCGCGGTTGATTTACTGCAACCTCCTTCTTTTTGAAGTCGGTTAAGAAGAAAAACTAAAGCAGATTATGGGTGTAGGGGGTCGTGGCTAGATAATGATGGGCACACGGGTTGATCAAAAGTTAAGCAACGCTTACCGCGGTCAGTTCTTGGATGGGTGACCACCAATTACGTAACAAGACCCCTCCGTGCCTCGGAAAGCACATTAAGCCGTTGGTCTCGGCTGACATTTGTCGAATTTTGACAGTCATTTTGGATAGTCAGAAGCCCCAGTAACTGGGTTGTGGGGGTCAGATAAGTAGTCGCTCCATGTAAAATACTGGTATTTACCTGCATCCGGTTAGACTGGAGGCTGACCCCAATATAGTGGAGAAATGGCTAGGCAGATTCATTGATTCCGGATAGTGAGAAGCCCCATTAACTGGGTTGTGGAGGTCAGATACACATTCGCTCTATTAAATTCTCATGTTCAGCTTCATCTGGTAAGACTGGAAGCCGAATACAACGTAGGCAGGCTTGGCAGATAATGAAATAAATTACGTCACCTACAGACATTGAAGTCATATGGCGCCATTCGTAGACATGTGACAATCGTTACGCGTAGCCAGAAGCCCAAAAAGTCTGCCAACCAGTCTTTCCAAGGGATATCATGTTACCGTTAGTAACTGGGTTGTGGAGGCTATCTGACCTCCACAACCCAGTTACTGGGGCTTCTGACGATCCGGAGTGAATCAATCTGCCTAGCCTTTTCCCAACTATGTTGGGGTCACCTTCCAGTCTAACCGGATGAAGCCCAATACCAGTATTTTACATAGTGCGACTGCCTATTCAGATAGACAGTTAGAACTCCCAGTAACTGTGGGGGCTGACCCCCTCAACCCAGTTACTGGGCCTTCTGACTATCCGAAATAACTGTCAATATTCAACGAATGACAGTCGCTCCATGTAAAATACTGGTATTCAGCTGCATCCGGTTAGACTTGAAGCTGACCCCAAAAATAGTTGGGATAAATCTAGGCAGATTGATATTGGCTTCTGGTAATGTAGCTTTACTTGAAATCATGAATTTGTAAATCTTTTCCTTTGTTGTATCGTCATTACATATCGATCCATTTCGTCAGTGAAATCCAGCCAGCTAATTTAATATGACCCTGAAAATCGCTCACTTGTAATAAGGGCTAGAATTGTTGTATAATATCACAAACTGTGTATTTTTAAGTGTTCCACTAATCATTGTACTAAACACTGACCATTTTCTTGCATTACTATGCAAGACCGGCGCAAGAGGATGCAAGAAAAAACAAATTTTCATTTAAAAAAAATCACATTTCATTTTTATTTTTTTATTTAATGGTCTTGTAATTCTTGCGTCAGTCTTGCATCTATGTTTTCTTTGCAGTCACTAAACAAGAAAGCGGAATTGCAAGACAATATCAACCTAAACTTTTTAAACCCTAAAGAATACGTATTTATTATAATAATGCTGAAAACTCGTTAAAGGATAAAATTAAAAGGTGATGATAATATGCTACTTATTCCGAACTATAAAAAGGTAAATTACATAGTACACTATATAGTGTTCCCACTTTTGGGAATCAGGCCTCCTGTTTGAGAGAGAGAGAGGGCCGTAACCGGCCATGCGACACAGTGCGGGTTGGTGGTTTTCGCGTCTTGGTCGAAGGTTGCCTCAAAAAATGTCACCTCACCTCACACCTCATATTTATGTTATGTCAGATGTCTATCGAACTCGGTCTGTTGGTACTCGGCCTTATCTCACTAAGGGCTGACACCACGGTCGCGCAACCATGAAATAAAGTATAAATAAAAATAAATAATTTGTCTTAAGACTGATTTTTAAATAGTCGGATAACTTTTTTCTGATGAATAAATCTGAAGTTTTTAATTTTATTTATTTATTTTTATTTATACTTTATTTCATGGTTGCGCGAACGTGGTGTCCTAGTGAGATACCGGCTTTATAGTTCCAACAGATCGTGTTCGATCGACTTCTGACATAAAATACATGAGGTGACATTTCTACCCGACTGCGCCAGAAGGAGGGTTATGTTTTTCGAGTGTATGATGTATGTGGATTTCTTTATCTCGCTCTGTAGCCTAAACAGCATGATGGAATTTAACTTGCTTAACTGGGTATATTAAAATTATGAAAATGAAAATGACCGATTTTTGGCGCTAAATCCTTATTTTTTATTCATATCACGTCAAAAAACAATTGAAAAAAAATTACTATAAGGTAGCTCTAATTTAAAAAAAAATGTAACCCGACTGCGTAAAAAGTGAAAAGATGGAAACAATAAAAACAAAAGTAGAAAACAAAAGAAAGGTAAAACAAAAAAAAAACAAAAGTAAGAAATACATACTTATCTTGTTTCAATCTTTAAAGTTTAGTTTTTACGCAGTCGGGTTTTTTGAGGCGACGTTCGACCGCGCTCTGGTTACTGCTCCCTAACGAGAGTTTCTATTTAGGTGCAATGGTGGTTTAGGTGCACCTCTGCCCCCAATCCTTGGAGGAATATAGGCGTGATGCTATGTGTGTGTTATCTTTGATAAAAATACGTCTTGCAACTCCGCTCCTCAGCATCACCCAGCTTACTAACACTTGTAAATTCGTCTCTAGCAAAGCCCATCTCAAAAACACCATTACAATTGTCTACGCGCGTCAAAAAACGACAGTTGCCAGCAAACACAAAAAAAATGGGTGTTGCCATGAGGAAGTTACCGCAGAAAGTTGGCAACACCGTCAGAATGGCTGGCAACACCGTCAGAAAGGTTGGCGATAGGAGGGTTTTAGTGAGAAGGACAGAGAGCCGAAAGTTTCTTAAGCGAAAAGGTAATCTGGTGGATGATACTTAGCTATTATTCTCTTGAGTACAAAGTGGGTAGAATTTTGATGTCTATTGTTGATCTATAAATTAAAAAAATATGGTTTTTGTCTTGGACGTTCATAGTAAAATGTTTTTTTTTTTTTTTTGTATTTCCAATTTTGTTTCGATTTCGGTAAAGTTCTTAATACAAAAATTAGCACCGGGCAAAATTGTCAGTTTTGTAAAAGGAATTGTATTTCGATTTCTGTTAGGTTCTTATTTAAAAAAAAAAATACAGGTTCGATGGTTTAAATTATATCTAAGGAAAAATCCTATTTTGTAATTAGACAGTTAAGCCGACAGACGTAAAGGTGCGCTTTCACGAGCAACTAAAATTGCTCCATCCTGGTCAATTCTCGTCAACTATGACGTCACGACTACATCCAGCAATTTAGTGCAATGGCAAACAAAAATGCTGTTTCATTCACTTTTTTGCAGGACGTGGGTTAATTTTTATCTTTAGTCGAACTAAGATTTTCTTCGACGCAACATGCTTAAAATCACGCCAAATTCAAGGCAAAATAATTAGTTTGACAGTTCTAAAGCGTCACTTATGTTTTTCTTTCGCGATCTGTCAGTAAGATATCCGATGTAAAAAGACACATAACGAAGCCATGAGTCACTTGTACTCCCCGTCAATATAATATTTTTTTGTAAAGGACCATACCTGGGAAACTTACTACTGAACCAAGTATTACTTATTAAAATTTCAATAGATACTTATTATATATTTTTCTTTCTTTTTGGAAGTCAAATTTTATGAATTTCTCAAATAGGATTGAAACTATAGTTTTGTATAATTTAGAAGCATTTTGTCAAATTTTTGTAAATGTGAGTACCATGCATCCTTATAATATGTTGTTTTGATGTACGTCAACTTGAAAAAACGTGGTAGTTGAGAGTATGTCATGCTCACTTAAATGTCTCACTGATGGTGGCGTGTGTGTTGGATCATTCGGTTCCCTAGAAAATGGTTGAGCTGGATGGTGCTGATCCATGCGTCAAGTGAACGTGCGCCGTCTGTTGAGACTGGTCATCTCTTATCTGCCATGGCTTATTTTGAATCTTATTTTTTTTTTATTTATTTTTTACATTGTTCTCACATATAGAAGCACCAAGAAATGTTCCCAAAATTTTGTAATACCCACGATTTAAAAGAGTGTCCTTGGAGTTTCTTGCCCGTTCTTCTCCATAGAGATCTACGTTTTTGGAATGGGCACCTAGCTTCAACTTCGATTTTTGTTTGACTATTCAAAAGTGCCTGTGAAAGGCTTAATTGAAATAAATGCTTTGAGTTTGAGTTTGAGTTTGAGCTTATGGTTACGGAGATATTTAAGGTCAAAACAAAATTCCATCTTTTACTGGCATTTTTTTTACAAAAACAACTTTAAATACCCCCCTTGATCCCTGTGCGTGCGCACATAAGCACAATATTTTGCGCAACACCAAATATTGACACCAAAAATAAAAATAGTTTTCCAGCTATTATTTTTGTGCAATGTTACTTAGTTTTCTGTACAGAAAACGTAGTTGAAGGTTATGTGATGTCTTTTTACATCCTGTATACTTGTATAGTAAAACTCTTATCTACAGAATATTATAGTTTTTAACCAGTGCGCAAACTGTAACCATGAATTCAGCATATATAATTCTAGGCATCCAGCCCAAACATTTATCGTCGGTTGTATGGAACAGTTGATTTGAAAATGAAATATTTTGACATCCATTGGGATGTCAAAATATTTTTAATGTCCACTTTGTAAACAAGTTAATAATGGATGCATGGAAGTAGTTAGGCTTGTGTGGGTACATGAAATAGTTCAGTGTCTTATGATTATGCCGTTTAAGTACCGTCAGCAACGAATTTTTGATGTAGAAGAATCATTTTTCCCTATGGGCTGTAAATGTGATCCAAGTAAGTACAAAAATAACGATATTGGTAAGCGTATGGAGTGCGTGAGCGTGCCGTCAGTCGTCAGAGATCAGTAGCGAAGTGTCCGTCTTCCGCTGTCTCACGACAGCAGCCGAAGATTGCCGAGCGGGCGGCGGAAGCGCACGAACAATAGCCGGGATTTTATCGCGCACTTGTATTTTCGACTGTCTGTTTTGCACAATGCGTCGATAACACGCAGCACTCAATTTTCAACTTTCGGTGTTTAGCAGTGAAATGAATATCCAGTGCGCTAAAAATTCCCGTCAATTTAGTAAGGTTAGCATACCCTGTTATAGCTTGTCGAGTAAAAATTCTTATGTATAGGCTCCCACCTGATATAAAACGTGTAACGCAAGATCTCATACACTCCAATTAGAGTATGAAAGTAAAAGCACAATACAATGACCAACACATTTTTTTGGTGACCCTAGTATTACTTTATACATTTAAAATTGAGTCTTATTGCATTGAAATAAGATTCCATTTTCTTTGGATCAATCCGTGGTAGGTATAGCAAAATACATAAAAAAAATTACCCAGATTGTAAGTTATTGAAATCGATTTAGTAGTCAATTAAGAACAAACTACTTTCAGCACTCGTACCATGACCACCGTAGAAAAGGGTTTTGTCGATGGAAGAATAGACAAAATGATAGATAAACAATCACAAACTGTCATTTTGTCTATTCTGTCTTCGACAAAACCCGTTTCTATGGTGGTCATGCTACGCGTGCAGGTCTTGCGTTTATTTTTCTGAGTGAAACCTCAGTTTAATTTTTTAATTGCTGAATGGGCTGCTAATGACCTCGATCACGCCTGGATAAAGTTTATGATGGAACGATCGTGCTCAGATAATACCTGTTCACTTACAGTTTGCACGTCAATGTCCTCCCTGCAAATAAAAATCTAGTCAGTCTAAAAATTAGGAAAAGTTAAAACAACTACAATTTTTTTTCTTTGTGTCGCTGACGGTACCTACATCTATTAAATTGGCATGAGCGTATATTGTGTATTTGAATTTTTGTAAAAAAATAAATATGTTTATTGTTAAGTTTAGAAAAATTAAATAAAACTAATAAATTCTGCATGATTTTCGTAGATTCAGGCTTATCGATTTTTCTAGGAAATTATTTATTTTTATTTATATTGAAAATGTCGAAGTATATTATTCATATTAATTAATTTGCCGCATTGTCTAAGAAATTTGTAGTTAATAGGTAGGTAGTATAAAATGCATGCACATAAATATATTTTTTTATATTTTTAGGTTCAGGTTTAGGAAAAAAATGTGAACCAGTAGATATGTGACGTGTTATTTTTTTTAATAATTGAGCACTTTTTACTTATTTACTCCTCGCCCAAAATAAGGTACTTACAAATTCTGACTTAATGCCTTAGGCATTCCGCATCAGTCAATCAAAGTTATGAAAAGATAAGATGGCAGGCAATATCATCGTTCAGATATTTTTTGCCTCGTTCGCACAGACGTTTGAAAATCCGGCTCGAAGGACCTAACTTAGTCCTTGCTAAGAAATTACAGTCCATTGGACTGTACATAAAAAAAATATAATCCAAGTAGGTACAATAATATGTCAGAAACTAATATTAAAGTGGTGAGACACACTTTCTGGCTACGCCAAAAAGACCCAGTTCAGCAGAAATGCCAGGCAACCTGTAGAACCTGACGCTGGTTATTGATCTTATTATTTACCTAATAATTGGGCTACCTACGTGGACCAAAGTAATCTATACTCCGTTTCAACTGATTTTGACATCTATTGCGTTGGTAGCATGATAAATGGCATCTGCAGTAAACAGTTGGTATTGTAACCACTTTTTGCTTTTAATGCCATCCTTATGCCTATGGAATATAAGTCAAAATCGGTTGAACGGGCTGTAAAAAAGGTTTATTTAAATGTCTAATCTTATTTCAAATGGAGTATAGTTATCTAGGACGAATATTGTATAATTAATTTTAGATATTAAGAAAAGAAGAATAATTTCGTTCCAAAGATTATTTCGTCAATGATTTTTATGATATTTTTATGTTGCACGTCATCACCATCTTGGCGTATTTAGACAAATCATGTTTTGCTTTGCTTTTGGGAACGACTGTGGCCGGAAGCTCTCAACTCGGCGTGGTTTACGCCGCTCATATTGAGTAGCCGAAATAACGTTCCATACGAGCATTCCGATGTTCATCTCGAACTAAAACATCTCGAGTAATTTTGAGTAACTTACGCTGGGTTACACATATGATAAGCGCTGAAACACGTTGGATGGCATCTACGTAGCCTATCTTCCGTCACGTAATAAAAAACTAATAAGTAACGCATCGGGCAGATTGATGCCTTCCCAAGTGTAAGAACACTGCGGTTCACGTGCATCTTAAAAACATAGTATGGACGTATTTGGACATTTTCGCAAGCGGACGGCGAGGGTTTTGCGTGCATTTTAATAATTATAAAATTAAAATTATATTAAAATTATAAAAATTCTCGATTTGCTCATATTCGTGGTTTCGTGAGTTCTCGAACTCGTCCATACTAAATTAGTCAGTGAAGCACTAAGAATACAAATCAGTGCTCGTGAACTATAAGCTGCTTACGATGTGCGCGTACGCAGAATGTGACGCGTCCAAACCCGTGAGAGGCGCGTAGTGCGCACGATTCGTGCGCGTGCGGATGTGGATCTGCCTTTAAGTTAATGTCATGTTTTTATTGATTTATGTGTGCGGAAGATTGGCAACGTAAGTTTCATCAGACGTGTGTAAAAATTGGCATAAAATGCATGAAAAAAACCTCCTTGCCAAACTTTCAGAGTACGCAAACATTCGCAGACTAGACATGGTTTAACTTACGTTACAGATTCTGCAGCGTCATCGTCTGCCGGGGAGACAACTCCGAGGACTAAGAGAAAATATACTAAGAGGACTCCGAGTGCTAAGAAAGATGCTGTGAGTAACATTCTTTGGACAAGTTCTCCCAGACAATTCTTCTAATGTGAATAACACCTCCTTATGTGTCAAAAAGTGAGGTGTCAAGCGATTTTGAACCATATGAGGTGCTAATATTATTACCTAGCAGCAGTGGTGGCCCACTTGTAACGGCCACAAGTTAGGTCGTAGATTCGAACCCAGACAGGCGCTTTGCTTTGTGTAAATTATTTCATCACCACTGCTCTCAAAACGGTGAAGAAAAACATCATGAGGAAACCGGCATGTTCTAGAACCAAAAATTCGAAAACATGTGACATCTACCATTGGGCTCGGTAGATTACAACTCGCTCCCTCTCAACGAGAGGAGGCCTGTGTCCCAGCAGTGGGAACATTATAGGGGGGTCATCTATATAAATAAAGAGAGAAGTCCTGACTGACTGACTGACTCATCAACGCCCAGCCCAAACCCTTGGACCTAGAAAGCTGAAATTTTGCACAGAGGTTCCCTTTATAATGTAGACAAGGAATAAGGAAGGATTTTTCGAAATTCAACCCCTAAGGGAGTTAAATAGGGGATGAAAGTTCCGCGCGGGCGAAGCCGCTGGTAATAGCTAGTTATGTATATATTGTGTTTTTTTTACCAACAGACAGCGCTGGAAAAGCACAGAAATATTTTTGAGATAACAAACGTTTATACAATTTTACGCGTGTTTTTAGATATCATGTTTATTCATGTCCTTCATTTTAAAGGGAATTTTAAATTAAGATAAATTAAAAGTAAAAAAACAAGCTTTTCTTTAAATGCGCAAAAAATAATAAAAAAAATAACTTTTCCTTTCAACTTTTTACTATCAACTTATAACGTCATTACACAATTTATATAATATAAAAGCTTGTGCGCAAGATTTAAGTACTCATATTAACTTAGTTTGAAAATTAAAAGAAAAAAATTCAATCAGATCAAGTTATTTAATTTACTTGTTGATCTACAGAGGTAAATCTCGCAGTTTGTAAAAATATGATAGCTCTTAATAACTATCGTTTCGAGGAGGGAGAAAAGGGCACCACTGCATAGGTTGCACTCAAATAGTAGACTGTATGACAAGGTAGCAAAATAATATTTTTACGGCGAGGGCGCTATTTTGAATCCAGAGCGAAGCGAAGGATTCTAGAATAGAATCCCGAGCATAGCGAGGGATTCTAAAATATAATCCTGAGCGTAGCGAGGGATTCAAAGTACAGACGCCAGCACATCAAGCTACCACAATCTGTCAAATTTCTTTGTTAGATTTTCAACTTAATTACATTAGCGTAAGATTCATGTTCAATTGGGAATATTTGACAGTTTGAGGTAGCTTGATGTGCTGGCGTCTGTACATCGCCTGAGGGAAAAATATTTTTGCTCTCGTGTCATATACTCTACTTTTATCTCCTTCTCTGAGAAAATAAATAAGATACATTTTTAAGTAATTAATGAATAAGTTTAATAAAAAAAAACATGAATGTACAAAGGTCAATTACATTTTTTTTTTTTTGAAAAATACAATGAAGTCTGTACCGATTACAAGAACAGGGAAGTAAATCGCGCGCTTTTTTAGTTTTTTTAGTTACCGAGACTCCCCGCACCGTACAGCCAACACTTACAGCCAGTAATTTATACAATTTGCGTTCGATTTCAATAAACGATTCATGTTCCAAATTCAAATCTCATTCATCATCATCATCATTTCAGCCGAAAGACTGTCCACTGCTGGACATAGGCCTCCCCTAATTGGGGGGGGGGGGAGGTTTAGCATAATCGCCACGCTTGGCAGGCGGGTTGTCGATCGCAGTATGATGGAAAAATGCATAGAGAACGCTGCCGCCCATTCTCTAGTAAGTCCCTTAGTCGCGTTCTACGACACCCACGGGAAGAAATGGGATGGTGCTATTCTTTTTACGTCCGGCACCAGACGGTACTTAAAAACTTAAAACTAAGCAACTACACGCTAAGGGCAACCCCTGTGGGGTACGTATCTCGGCTTAGGGCATCGCTGAATGAAGACGGCAAGATACGTTGCAGGATTTATACTTAAAGCATAGACGAGATGTAAGTTTGTTATCTTTCAAATTGAAAATTGCTCTCTCAGCAAATCTCATTACTGCCGCTGAAAAGTCTAGTGGGGAAAAGAGTTACTTTGCTCCGCATAAAGAGGAACATAACGACACTTTTCGAATGATTAAAGATTAAAGATTATTTATTTCGTAATCAACAGGTTTAACAAATTAGTTGTAGAGGCCTTCTTTTAAGTATGGAGATACCTGTAACAGAAGACCTCCCTCTTCTATAACTATACGAACAAAATACAAAGCCTGTTAATAATATAAATTTAACATAGTAGGTAGGTATATTAGCAAAACTGAAGCTAGAGAATCAAAAAAGAGAAATTAAATTAAGTTAGATACTTGAAATCGCAATCTCAGACAATTTATATTTCATCCGCCACTCAACTGTCTCAGCATAAGGCATAATCGGTATGTTTTTGAAATGGGACAGTCGACTTATGACAAAAAGTAGGTAGTAAAGATTTTTATACAGAATAAATTGAAAAATGTTGAACCATTTCGTGATTGACATTAAGATTGCTCTTCAAGCATCTTAGGTTCCGTTCCAATGATTAAAGAATGATTTTGTTTTTTCTTGTCAGGCGCCTACGACGGAGCGTGTGAAGGGCAAGCGAGGTAGACCGCGGAAGGTGGATCAGCTCGCAGCCAACAACAAGCAACAACAGCAGCCCAGTGAGTTGTATCTTTTATTTTATTACATGCCGCATATTTTAGTATATGCCCGGTGGGTTTCCCTTCGACAAAAATGTTCTTCCATTAGGGGAAGAATTTTCAACACACGCAATGCTATTTCTGTAGGAATATTTTGGAACCATCAAATAAATCTTAATAACGAAATTTTAAAAAAAATAAAATTTTTGCAAACATTAAATAGTAGTGATGGGCTGATTATGGGTCAGTTCAGATACAATGCCCGAGCAATTTACTTGTTCCATTGAAAATAGGATCGTATTACCATAGTCTAAAGTTCAAAAACAAAAGCAACCGAGTCGCGAGTCGACTGTGTCGATATTCATACAATTTTCTACTTTACGCTATGGTAATAGATTTGAAAATGCAATGCGCGTTAAAATTCCGTCACAGTTGACCGTAATTTTAGTAGTCACATATGATACCATATTCATACAATTTTTGAACTGTAGCGTATGATAATAGAGTTGAAAATTCAATGCGTTATAAAATCTCATCGCTGTTGATCGTAACGCTGTTTAACGTTTTAATAGTAGTGACACAATGATACCATATTCGTACAATTTTCTACTTTACGCTATAGTAATAGAGTTGAAAATTCAATGCGTAATAAAATCTCGTCGCGGTTGATCGTACATTTTAATACTACTCGCATACGATACCATATTCATACAATTTTCGACTTTACGCTATGGTAATAGAGTTGAAAATTCCGCAGCGATTGCTTGTGCATTTTAATACTGGTCATATAATTTTATTCAGATGTTTATATTGCCGTCACCGTTTCCAGAGATACGCGTCAGAAGCAATCTGATGCCCATCAACTCTGAACCTATCACGGTGGATAGCGATGATGAACCGGATCTAGGTAAGGCATACGTTCATCATCATTTCACCCTGGAACCACCCCCTTGCTGGGTATAGCCCCTCTTTTCTGCCATACTTCCCGGTTCCGCGCGTCCCTCATCCTACAGGCTTAGCACGAGAACCGTGGACATGCGTTTTGGCGTCGGAAGAGTAGACAAAAATTACGTTTAGAAATGTAGACAAGCGATTTCTATTCTACAGTAGAGTAGAAATAGAAAACGTCATGCTAAGCCTGCAGGTGTTTCCCACGACTTGACGATATCTTCAACCCAGCGGTCTTCAAAATCAAAATCAAAATATTTTCATTTCATATAAACCTGCATGGGCACTTATGAAACGTCAGAAGCTAGGTGCACGGTTCCAAATTGTTGTTTCCTATGGAGAAGAGCCGGCAAGAAACTCCACGGTTAGTGTTTTAAAAATAATTGGCTTTACCAATGTTTTCAAATTACAAAGATAAAATGTATGGGAGGACAGTGCAGGCCTGTCAATAAGTACCAGGTACTTAGACGAATACAGAATAGAAAATCGTCTACAAATCTACAGTCAGTAAGGCCTACAACGTTCTCTCATTCACAATATGTAAAATAATCTACATAAATAAAATGAACCTAAATAAAATTGATGTATAATGTCATATATCCTAATGTACAACTGTAGCGGCACTACAAATAAAAATGTTTCACGAGAAATATCAAGTAACACAAAAAGAAAAGTGGCGCCATCTACAATGCAACAGGCGAACTATCTAAGCAATTCTACATCGCGCAATCAGAGTTTACCACGACACTCAAACATATACAAAATCCCGACATCAACTGTCGGGCAGTTGCCCGGACCAGACAATACCCGTCTGGTCGGAGGATCCTCCGTTACCATCATAGGTATGAGTGAACTTTACACCCTGTTCCTCATACCCCTAAACAACAAATCAATCTGTACATAGAAGAGTTTGTTTTTTTTTTTGGACGCGCTAATCTCTGGATACACCATAGATAGCCAAATTCACATCACGCTGCGAAAAATAGAAGACGAGCAAAAAGAAAATAAACCAGAAGAACGCTAAGCGAAAAGAAAGTAATAGCAAAATTTAACCGTGCATGAAATTGCGGGCAGTAAATAATAATCATTATCTGCCTAGCCTTTTCCCAACTATGTTGGGGTCGGCTTCCAGTCTAACCGGATGCAGCTGAATACCAGTATTTTACATGGAGCGACTGCCTATCTGACCTCTACAACCCAGTTACTGGGATTACACAGTAACTGGGATTACCCAGTAACTGGGATTACCCAGTAACTGGGATTACCCAGTAACTGGGTTGACAGATCGTAGGGGGGGTCGATCAAGGGGTATCGTATTAACGATACCCCTTGGTAAGACTGGTTGTCAGGTTTTCGGGCTTCTGACGACCCGTAACCACTGTCAAAGATCCACAAATGACAGCCGGGACCAACGGCTTAACGTGCTTTCCGAGGCACGGAGGGGTCTTGGTATGTAAAGATGGTCACCCATCCACGGACCAACCGCGGCAAGCGTAGCTTAACCTGATCGATCTACCCGCGCAGCTATTGTTACTGCAGTAAATAATAATAACTGTAAAACATCTTTTGTTTTTCGTATCGGTCCTTATCTACCGGAACAAAAGAAATATCAACAAGCTAATTCATACAAAATGCAAGAAAATAAAAAAACAAATAGAAAATACGAAAATCGACATTTTTTATTTGTTCAGTCAATTCAGACAGTGGGGAAGCCCGTGTCCCAACAGTGGGAACGTTATAATAATGCTGAAAATGCTAACTTAACGTATTATTAATTAATAATTTTATTCTAGGTTCACCAAGTCAAGCATCCGACTCACTGAGTTTGGACGAGAATCTACGAGCGTTGAGACATATCCATGAGAAATACGCTAATATTGATAAGGTACGTATTATTTCCTTTATTTCAATAAATATATATAAATTAATTTTTTAATATTAGAATATAAAATAATTAAAAATAAAAAAAAACCTCAAGCGGTGAAAGTATAACAACCTAATTGGTAATTATATTTTTGAGCCGTTTGGGGTTGAAACCCTCGGGCCGCGGGGTCCGAGTGCTCACGGCCTCTTTAAGGAAATCTCGAAAAGGCTGGTTGACACTTCCCGTGACCCAAGGGTTGGTTTCTACCTTGGCCAGCGGCTAAGCATTGCCATACAACGTGGTTTTTTTTTTTTTTTTTTTTTTTTTTTTTTTTTTTTTTTTTTTTTTTTTTTTTTTTTTTTGGGTGTTCCCAGTCGACAGCGATGAGGATGCATTTTTTGACGCTATTTTTTAATTTGTGATTAGGATTAGTTAAGTTTATTGTTTTTTATTAATTATGTTACTTATTTAAGTAGAAGGACATAACACTAGAAGACTATTTTACGTAAATTATCTAGTTAATTTTACCTAAAATCAGTACAAAAACTATTTTTTTATTAATCATCATTAAATATAACAGAATAAGTTTTTAACCAGTGCGCAAACTGTAACCATGAATTCAGCATATCATTCTAGACCCCCCAGCGTAGAAATTTTTAGTTGGCTATACAAAAAGAAATCAGTTGTTTCATACATTTTGATCGCGTAGGTATTGCACTTTTCTATGAAACAGCATATTTTTTTATAACTGACGAAAGTGCAGTCGATTTAAGCCGCGGTTACACGGCCCACTCGCGGTCGCTGCCTGTACCGGGTATTCCCATTTTATTTTTAAGTAGTGCAGAAAGCATAAATTTTTATGTATAAAGCAGTAAATAAATTAAATTAATAAAAAAGATGTGGTCGAATTTCGACCACTGGGTGCCCACTAGTTAAAATTAATATTTCTGTTATATGAATAACATGAGAGCAGTGGTGGCCCAGTGGTTACGCCCGCGACTTACGAGTAGTAGGTCGTGAGTTCGAACCCAGCCACTTTACTTTGTGTGAATTATTTCATCACCACGGCTCTCAAAACGGTGAAGGAAAACATCGTGAGGAAACCGGCATGTCCTAGAACCAAAAATTCGAAGATATGTGACATCTACCAACCCGCACTGGGCCCGCGTGGTGGATTACGGCCCACTCCCTCTCACTGAGAGGAGGCCTGTGTTCCAGCAGTGGGAACAATTATAGGCTGATGATGATGATGTGTTCCCTACAGGACGAACTGTACGACACCCACTTGCTGGCTGCCAACTTTAAGAAGCCACACGAGCGCAGAGGTGATGACGACGAGGTCCTATCCATCAGGAGTTCCGAAGGTCAGTTCTATACAGGTCCCAGGGACAACGACTTGCAGCCTGTTACCGTGGACTCAGTACATGAACCAGTCTTTGAAATGTTCCGTCGGGTAAAAAAAAAACACGCAATATTAATTGATTAGGTTTAGTAAAAACTTTTTTTTAAAGTTATTTTTCACTTGGTAATGTTTTTTTGGAAGTCGGTTGTTTTTTTTTATTTATTTTTTTAAAACGTTTTTATTTTTCACTTTTTGTTTTATTCCTACCACACACCAAATCGAAATTTCATCATCCTTGGAGTTAAAACAATGCATATTTATGCGATAGCAGCAATCGCGGTTCATTTGCTGTAATTTTTTGAAGAGTTCCGTTGTCTGTCTCCGAAACTTATCATCAGATCTATATGAAATTTATATGGGACCATTTCGGAATAAACCCCTTTCGAACAAAAAATAATTTTGCTAATCCGTCTATTATGACGGAGTTATGCCCGAACCTCCACCTAACTCCTAACCGTTAAAGAGTTTGTACCTTTCTTCATCAGCTCAGCGTCATGAGATGATGACGACCACACGCAAATGTCTCAATAACTTTAGAAAATATATGAAAAACATTGTTAAAACCTATAAAATTTGAGGGTTGCCCTCGATTTCCCTGGGTTCCCATCATCAGATCCTGACTTGGTGCCAATGGGACCACTTCAGGAGTATACTCTTTCAAATAAAAAAAGAATTTTGAGAATCGGTCCACAAATGGGGGAGAAATCGGTGAACATACATTAAAAAAAAACACACAGTCGAACATATAACCTCCTCCTTTTCTAAAATAGGTTAAAAATATCTCAAAATTAACCCCACGCTTTTTAATTGAATTAAATTATTTTCTACTTTTTATTTTCTTTTATAAAGCGTGTTTTTATCGTTTGTTTTTTATATATATTTATATTTACGACATACTTGACTGATCTAGAATTAGAATTCTCCTCATAACGCGTGGCGTCAAAGACAATTTGAAAAAAACATGCCATTTTGCCCTTAACTAGCAGCGCTCCGCAGTTTCACCCGCCCAGTTCCCATTCCCGTTGGAATAAGGGGATAAAATATAGCCTATGTCCTCCGGAGATAGTGTAGCTTCCCAACAGTGAAAGAATTTTTCAAATCGGTTCAGTAGTTTCGGAGCCTATTCAATGCAAACAAACAATAAAACCTTTCCTCTTTATAATATTACTATAGACATCCATAGATTATACAGTCGTTACGGGTCGTCAGAAGCCCGAAAGTGTGACAACCAGTCTTACCAAGGGGTGTTGTATTACCCAGTAACTGGGTTGTGGAGGTCAGATAGGCAGTCGCTCCATGTAAAAAACTGGTAAACGGTTAGACTGGAAGCCGATCCCAACATAGTTGAGAAAAGCCTAGGCAGATTATCTATAGACTATACAGTATAAGTTTTTATCCAGTGCGCAAACTTTAACCATGAATTCAGCATATCATTCTAAACCCCCCAGGGTAGATATTTTTCGTCGGTTATACAAAAAAGGCGGTCAAATGTATGGAACAGCTGATTTTTTTTTTGTATAACCGACGAAAATTTTCTGCCCTGGGGGGTTTAGAATGATATGCTGAATTCATGGTTAAAGTTTGCGCACTGGATAAAAACTTATCCTGTATGTATATTGTATACATTGTTGCAGGATGCGCTTCGGTTAAAGAAATGGATACGAGGGTCGAGAAGTTGGAGGATAGCTCCAATTCTGACTCCGACAGCAGTAGTTCCGGATCTGGTGAGCCATGGTTTCTTTTTATCTGTTTTCTTTGCAAACGAAAGAAACAATTCTATATTGCACGGCGATTTTTAAACAATAATTGTCTAAGGGCTGATTTTTCAATCGTTTTTCAACTTTTAGCTGAGAAATAAATATGTCGGTTTGACAGCTTTATTTACTTTAGAAGTGTACTATACACTTTTACTGAATAAAACCCACCCGTGTTCCCTCAGTAGCCTGTGTGCCAGGGGCCATGGTATCTCTTTCGAACAACCCGCACCCCTGGCAGGCATCGGCCCTTGCGGGCCCCATCACTTTTTGTGCTGACATCTCTTTGAGGCGCGCGTGGAACACAACGCGCCGTCGACCTGGGCTTGGTCCTTACCGGACAGCGAGCTACCCATTACTCGCCGTCCGCAAGCCCGCTAGGGCCGTGAGGGCGCATAGACTGCCTCTCCCTTACGTGCGCCGCCTCCCTCTTCGCAAGCACCACTGCTTCGCAGAAGGAAGCGACGGCTACCCATGCACTCTCGCTCCGTACCATGGCCTGGACCAAGGTGGCGGTGATCGCCGCCGCCAATCGCCTTCACATGAGTAGATTTTTTGAGTAATGCTAGACTTTTTCACTTTCATCATCTTCCACAACCCGACTTTGCCCACTGCTGTACATAGGCCACTCTTGTCTTCTACCAATCCCACGCTCTTGTGCCAACCTCATCCAGGTTTTTTTCTTTAGTAAACTTGAATTCAGATTCAGAATCTTAGAATAAAGGTCAAAATGGCGCCAACATAGCTAGTTCCCAACACAAGACGTAAGGTAGTTTTATTTTTACGAATATGAGGCGTTGTTGCGTTCGTAAATACTCCGAAATTGGAGTCCATCAAAATCAAAAGTTATTTATTCAAACTAGGCGGAGAGTCAGCACTTTTTGAACGTCAGAGAGTCTCCCAAAACGGTGCCCTTCACTACGTCCTAGTACTTTAGTTGGGAAGAAGAAGTGGCGCAGAAACAGTCCAGTAACACAGCTGTCTGTTTAGTTAGAAGAACTTGATTCTATACATTTCCCGAAATACCCTACAATTTGAAGGTTGGAAAAAATGAAATGGATTTCGAGGTTATGTTAAAAACATTTTGGCCAAAGCGACTACAAGGAAATATTTAAAGATTAAATTGCTAACACTTTCTCATCAAGCTACAGAAACGAACTAACATTAGACTCGATTTTAATGATTCTTTAATTTTAAATAATGAAGTGTCAAACGAGGTAATCTGTCACATTTTTTTGTGGCACAAAGCAAGCACCATTAGCGGCTTAAAATTGTTGCATCATCAAATTAATTAAATCATTAGCGTTGATGATATATTATGTAATGTGCCAAGAATATTTATCTTTGTGCAACTGGCTGCTTATGTCAAAATCTTAAATTAAAACCTTTAAATCACCAAAAACAACGAAATAGTGAAATAAAACCAAACTCATGAATTAACACGAAATGTCAAATTTATTGTAGGCTATGGTCACGCCATCTACAATTAGCTTTTTCCGACCTTCTCCAAATAGTGACATAGACTCTATGTAATATATGCCAAAGTTCAGATTCCATTGTATCTAAAATATATTTAGGGCTTTTTCGTTATAAATGGTCATTCAAAAATCAACTTCGATTACATAATCCTAAAGTAAATAGTTCCGTGTGCTGCCGGACGTAAAAGAATAGCACCATCCCATTTCTTCCCGTGGGTGTCGTAGAAGGCGACTAAGGGACTTACTAGAGAATGGGCAGCAGCGTTCTCTATGCATTTTACCACGATACTGCGATCGCCAACCCTCCTGCCAAGCGTGGCGATTATGGCAAAACCCCCTTTTGGGAAAGGCCTATTTCCAGCAGTGGACGTCTTTCGGCTGAAATGATGAAAGTAAATAGTTGAGTAAGTGGCAATAAATTTAAATGATCTAAGATTCTGTATTCAAGTACTTAGTAGTACAGTCACGACCATAAATACCTTACACTTACGCAAAATTCAGAAGCCATTTTCTTGTAAAATAAAAATCGCAACTTTCGGTAAAGACTTACCCGTATCAACACAATTTAGGGATATTTTAGTTATTCATGTATATTTGTTCGTATATGTTCGTAAAAGCACAAAGATCCATAGTTTCTTTTGAAGAAAACCGCGGGCTCGTGGCTAATTGATAAGTTGCACGAGGCGAGGCTACGCTTGCTGCGGTCGACTCGTGGATGGGTGACCCATAACATATGGACACCTTTCCGTACCTTGGAAAGGAAAGCACCACAAGCGATTGTTCCGGCTGTCTCGTAGATCTTTGACAATCGTTATTGGTTGTTAGAAGCCCGAAAGTCTCAAAGGGTATCGTGCTACTCAGTAAATAGGTTGTGCAGTTACTCCATGTAAAACACACACATCTTTCTTTCTTTCTTTCTTTCTTTCATTCGTTTGGACTGGAAGTCGACACTAACGTAGTTGGGTAAAGGCATTTTCGGAGAAAATAACTTTTGAATCTTGCGTAAGTGTTAACAGTAACTACATGCCGAAGATACTTCACTGCGTTACCTCGTGATCGCAGTTTGGCTTGCTAACTCGATGTCACCGTTTTAATTATTGTGAATGTGAGGACTATGTGGTATTTTTGTTTTTATGTTTCATCTCTTTCTCAGTTCGTTTTTAATGTTAATCTGGCAGTTTGAGTACTTTACGCGGCGTTTGGTATGTCCTTTCTTTGGTATTGTTCGTCAAATCGTTGAGCTCCTCAAGTTCTGAGTTGAGCCGTATGATACTGATACATGCGTGCACTGAATGGACAGGTCCACTCAATCTGTGTGGTTCTTTCCTCAAAAGACCATTTTAGACACCAATCCACATGGTCTTCACATGATCTACCAAGATTATGTCTGGACTATAAAAGAGACTGTGACGTCTGTGTTTGTTTCAGCCTTTCTTCTCAGAGTAGTCAGATAGGAAACGTCGACCTCATCTAGTTTAAAAAGATATGATTGACGTGTAAAAGTGTTTGTACAAACCTACTTGCAGAAATAAAATCATTTATCATCACCTCCATGCAAATGCATGACACGAACCGAACGATACCTCATTGCGATACATCGCCGCTTGCTTGGGGGTTCACCCAAACCCCTACGTGGAAAACAAAATATTTTGTCTTTTCATCGCGGTCGACGGCAAGCGTCGATGTGATCTGGGTTGTGGATATTCGGGTGGCGTCTTCTGTAGTAGGTAGAGTACAGCACAAACACAGGTCTGAACAACTGAGCATTCAGGTGCGATTGGACCGACTTGTTCGCACCGCCATCCATGTAGATATCATTCATCATCATTTCAGCCGAAAGACGTCCACTGCTGGACATAGGCCTCTCCCAAAAGGGGGGTTTGGCCATAATCGTTTGGCAGACGGGTTGGCGATCGCAGTGTGCTGGTAAAATGCATACAGAACGCTGCTGCCCATTATCTAATAGGTCCCTTAGTCGCCTTCTACGACACCCGCGGGAAGAAATGGGATGGTGCTATTCTTTTACTTCCGGCACCACACGAAACATGTAGATATAGCCAGATTCAACATCGAGATGCCGACCGCGATCGCGAGCATCTTCAGCATGTACTTACCGTAAACTATATATATTTGAGAGCAGTGGTGTGTCGTAGGAGCGAACCCTGACTAGCGAATTACTTGGTGTAAATTAGTTCATCACTTCTGCTCTCAAAACGGTTTAATAAAACGTCTTGAGGAAACTGGCATGTCCTTGAACCGAAAATTCAAAGACATGTGACATCTATCAACCTGCACTGACGCACAGAGAGGAGGCCTGTGTCCCAGCAGTGGGAACATTATAGGCTTATAATGTATGTATTTGAAATGATCAAGACGCTGTTTTGACGCGCTTGCGTGAAGTCATGTATGTGTGTATGTTCTATGTTCACAATGCGTTGCTCTTATTAACAGAGCGACAAGCAGCCCCCTCCCAAAGCACGTCCGGATCTCGGAACACACGTAGCAGTAAGTTCATTATTATTCGACTTTAGTTGGTGCAATATAAGGTGGTGATAGCGGTCATAGACCATCTTCTGCATGGCCTTTTTGGCGATGGTCTTCTCAGTAGTAGACCTGGGTCTTTTCAGTAGTAGACCAAGGTCTTTTCAGTAGTAGACCAAGGTCTTTTCAGTAGTAGACCAAGGTCTTTGCAATAGTAGATCAAGGTCTTTTCAGTAGTAGACCAGGGTCTTTTTAAACCCGACGCAAAAAGCATGTTATAATTTTGACCGCTATGTGTATGTCTGATACCGAAGCTTTTAAACGGGTGAACCAATTTGGGTTTGTTTTTTTATTTAAAAGTAGTTTTTATGGCGGTGGTTTTTAGAAATATTTTATCAAAACCAGTTCAGCCCTTTCCTGGGTGATGAAGATATTTTTTAGTATCAGATCATACTTAGTCTTCTCAGAGGTAGATAGATCATGATCTTTTTATAAGTAGACCGTCTTAGGATTTGCCTACTAGTTTAGGATTTAAGCAGATCCCTCGTTGATCATATTACGTAGCGAGGTCTCCATTCAATATTTTTATTTTTGGGCGTTTAGCCTTTCGAATATAAACTTTTCCTTAGAAAAAAATCAGTCTTCTTAGCTTAGCAACTGCCTTTCCAATCACCACAAACCAGTTACTGGGTAATACGATATCATGCGATAAGAGTAGTTGTCAAACTTTTGGGCTTTTGGTTTACCCGTAACGGCCGTCAAAGGTCTATAAATGATAAGAAAGGTATGGAATTATCCTTTGGGGTAATTCGACTGACAAGGATATACCTTTCAAAGCTCAAAAACGGTGTATTAGGACGATGTTTAAATTAGTTTCGACTGATAGTTGTAAACCTTATTTCATTAATTATAACATAATGACGTTACCGTCTCTGTATATATTCGAAGTTGTCATGTTTGTAAAATGTAATCGGCAATTATTTCCGCGCATGGCAGACAAAGTCAGTCGCGCCAGACGCGATAACACTATGCTTTGCTCACATGGTTCCAAAACAGCATTAATGCGGAAAAGTGTATTTTGCATGGCACCTTTATTATTTAATAAACTTCCAAAGGGATGGAGAGAACTAAGCGCACACGTACTAAAAAAGCGGCTAAAAATATATCTAGTTGGGAAAGCATACTACAGTATTTTAGAATTTTTAAATGACCAAGTGTAATATTAAGAATTTAACAAATTAATATTTACTTGTATTTTATAATTTTGACAATTTATAATTAGAATATAGGACAATTTTATTGTATTAGTGTTTTGTTTAATTTTTAGTTCGTGTAAAAATTTAATAATTATTTTTGCTTTGTTTAAATGGTCATGAATTACTTTTCTTACCTTTATATATTTGTATGCCACAAAGGCCGAACATGACGGATCTTTTTTGTTTATGAACAACCTGCATGCCTTGTATGTATACTAATGTTTCTACAAATAAATATCTTGTCTTGTCTTGATAGTCGGGAACAATGGTTTAACGTGCGCTCCGAAGAACGGAGGGGTCTCGGGCAGCGGTCATAGACCAATCTGCATTATTAAAATCTCTATATACAGGATAAGTTTTTAAGGGCGCTATCACATTTTTGATTGAATTTGAACGTTCCACTCGATATTTGATGAATGATTATGGTTTAAAAATAGCCAAAAATTCAAAACAAAAATATGTCCTAGAAAATTTCATTATTGGTCTAGGGAGTGTTCTAAACAAATATTTTAATTTGTTTACATAAGTCAGTAAAATACTTGTCTCGGCAAATGATGTTTCATAAAATTGTATTTTCGGGCATCTTTAGATGCTTTATTACATGGATTAAATAATAGTTAAGTAATTTATAAAAATGTCCAAGGTAGGACTATTCTTTGTTCTTTGGAATGCTCAAACCATTTTTTTATGTTTCATACAGTAATTCATCAAAAATAATTCCGTAAAACACAGAATTTATGATAATTTTTCGTCTGAAATTAAATTTTTATCTGTAGATGTTTAATCGAAATTCAAACAAAAAGTATTTTATAACTAAGGTTACTAAGTCAGCTTGCTAGAAAAAGAAAATTGTATATATATTTGAAAGTAAAACTAATATAATATGTTTAAGCAATGGTTGAATGGAACGCTGTAAATCAGTAATAAAACTCGGTACACGCGGGATTTCGCTTTTTGTCCGCGCTGGTTTGTTCATGTGTGCGTAGCGTACTTCACTAGACACACACCCGCGATCGGCTACCACGCGCCGTTAAATTTTCCTAAAATTGATCACTTCGATTTGTAATAGCCCTCTTAACCAGTGCGCAAACTGTAACCATGAATTCAGCATATCATTCTAGAAACCCCAGCGCAGAAATTTTTCGTCGGTTACAGTTTGCGCGCTGGATAAAAACTTATCCTGTATATAAAAAATTAAATTAAAAATTTAAAAAACCCCCGACCCAAACAAAAACTCCAAAAAGTAAAAAATAATATTTATAGGCCTTTTAATTTTAACGTAATATTTTGATCAGGGCATTGTCAAGTCGGGGGACGGCTAGGCCTCTGTTTGGCGTTTTCATTGACCGTCCCCCGACTTGACAATACCCTGATCAAAATATTACGTTAAAATTAAAAGGCCCATAAATATTATTTTTTACTTTTTGGAGTTTTTGTTTGGGTCGGGGGTTTTTTAAATTTTTAATTTAATTTTTATTTCTTGCTTTTTAAACTTAATGTCTCCCTTAAATCACCATTTATCTATAATCTATTCATTGAGACCTTTTCAATGAGCCCAAACACGATACTTCTGCTGTTTGTTGGTGAATAACTTGAGTTTCCTGGAAATTCCAGGTGTTGCTCCAGCATCAGTTCAAGGTTATTTTATTCGTATAATATCATTAAAGTAATAGAATCCCAAATTTTGAGTTGATCAGAGGCTAAAATCCGTTTTTCAACCAGAAAAGAGCTGATAATCTTCAAACGGCTAAACCGATTTTGATGAAACCTGTCTAAGAACACTCCCGACTAATACACCTTTCAAACAAAAAAAACTAAATCAAAATCGGTTCATCCGTTCGGGAGCTACGTTGCCTCAGACAGACACACACACACACACACACACACACACACACACACACACACACAGACACGTCAAACTTATAACACCCCGTCGTTTTTGCGTCGGGGGTTAAAAATGAATCACTATTTCCCTTGGTCACGGCGTCACACGTGAACGGCTCGTCCAAGTTTGCTAAATCTATTTATGTTGTGTTTGTTATTGTCGGGAGAAGGTTCTTATGTAAGAAACAAATAAGAAAGCTGCGCGTAACATTAGAAAATTTAAGAAAACTTATATTTATAGTTAAGACACTTCGATCAATAATAGTACTAGATTAAGGATCGGGAACAAAACTAAGTCGCATGTTTAATTACCTTTAAACAGATTCAGCGTGTTATAAAGCGGTCTTTTAGAAGTATTTTTTATTTGAGCGGTTTCTTTTTACAAATATAATGTAATCTTACATCAACGAATTTTTCTATAATGAGTTTAATTACGCTTATTTTATGGCTGTGTTCGTTTCGCCCCGAAAATACATCCTTTTCAATATAATTGCGTTTATGTCGAATCTGTCAAAATGAATCGAACATATTCTCGAATTTTTACAAGGGTTGTATATTTCTTCTCCTCTTTCTTTCGCGACAATAGACACCCATTCTGCACAGCGAAATGGGTCACTATGAAATCTACAAATAAACAACATTGTAAAATGTCAACACTACTCCATGCATTCCCTGTTGAAGAACAGTCGATGTTTGATACAATAGTTGGTGCGTCGTAGCAAACATTGACCAAACAATTATAATATTAGCTAATTGAATTATATTTACAATTTAATTAATTCTGTTTTTATTTTATGAAAAACACTTATTGATTTAAACTTACCGAAAAAAAGATATTCCTTCTAAAACCTTGGTATTACGGTGGTTATTTACACAGTTTTTGAACGCGCACTGCGGCATTTTCACGTCTTAATGTTGGCTATGGTTGGACCATACTAAATTGAAATAAGACCACAAAAGTATTCGTGGTCTTATTTTTCGGGCCGTTTTTGAAGCGCTTATCGGGAATCTAGTACTATTATTGATCGAAGTTAAGACAGGACAACGTCTGTGGGGTCAGTCAGCTATTTTCCACAAATGGAAATGGCACTTCGTTTTTCGTTCAGATTTCTTCGAAATGATATTAGGAAAGAGAAAATGGCCGCTATTACTACCTTTAATTGCATGGAGTTATATTAAATTGACAATCTGTTGACTTATTAGAATATGTAGAGAGAAAAAAAAACTTACTTTTTTTTTGATACTCGTGTATCAAACGCGGTCTATTTAAAAATCTGTTCTTCAAAAGCCTTGTATTCGTCGTAAATAAAATGTACTCGACACTACCTGTTTTTGTTGCATTGCATGCATGAGGCCGCGCGCACTTTGCACGCAGTTCCGTTCGAACACGTACGAATAATCCCGACCTTCCAAGTACGAGCGTGCGAGTTAGTAATGATCCAGCCCTTTGCCTTGCTCCCCTTTTCCAACGACGCCATAGGCCGAGGTCCTCACCCCTTAGCTTGTAATCGCCTCAGTCTAAAGTTTTTAAGAACCCGAAAACCACCTATTTGACGGAGAAAAACTTTTTATTTTTTTGAAAAAAGTTTTTATTTATCACTTTTTCGTTACCTACCCCACACCAATTCGAAATTTCATCATCCTTGGCGTCAAAACAATGCATATTTATGCGATAGCAACATTCGCGGTTGATTTGCCGTAATTTTTTGAAGAGTTCCGTTGTCTGTCTCCGAAAGGCATCATCAGATCTATATGAAATTTCAATGGGACCATTTCGGAGTAAACCCCTTTCGAACAAAAACAGAATTTTGCAAATCCGTCTATATACGACGGAGTTATGCCCGAACATCCATAAAAAAATATATATATAAACATGTCGAATTGATAACCTCCTTCTTTTTGGAAGTCGGTTAGTAAAAAAACAATTTCAGTGAATGTGAGAACGTTGTAGACCTTGCATACTGTAGTTTTGTAGACCATTTTCTATTCTTCATTTTTATTTCTCTAAGTACCTGGTACTTATTGACAGGCCTGCACTGTCCTCCCATACCTATTATCACTGGAATTTGAAACCATTCTAAAACAACAATTATTTTTAAAAGAGCAACCGTTGAGTTTCTCACCGGCTCTTCTCAATACGAAATTGGAACCGTGCACCTAGCTTATGACGTTTCATAAGTGCCCATGTAAGTTTATGTGAAATAAAATATTTTGATTGTGTGCGCACTCAATTCGTACGATGCAAAGTGCGCACGGCCGTATTGTTTGTGGAACATGTTTAAAAAAATCAGGTTGCAACCATTTTTATTTACCATGAATACTGTCCATCCCATTGATATGCAAAAAATCCAAGATACACAATCAGCGTCTCAAAAACGTCCGCATAAATAGGGCGCAATGTGCGCAGGTGTCGAATAGTATCGTCAGTCATCTTTCAGTTTGTTTTTTTGGATATTGCTTTGTAAAAACAACTTTAAGACACGCGTGTAAGGTTGAATTTGCAAAAAAATGTGTTTTATAATAACTAGAACCACTGACGTATAATTGAGTGTTCAAGACTGTGCATCTTTGGTTTTTGTATACCAATGGTCCATCCACATAAAAAATAACTTTCCGATTTATCAACCAACTGGTCTTCCAATTAATCCAACAGGCAGTTCAAGTTCCGGAAGCAGTTCGTCATCGAGCTCCGACTCCTCAAGCTCATCAGACAGTTCTGACTCAGAGTCAGAATCTGGCGACGAGAAACGCAAGACTGAAGACCCAGCACCGGCGGTCAATAATACGACAAACGAGGACGATAGGTGAGGATCTTACTAAAATACTATACAGTTAAAAAAGGTTGACGCTTCGGTAATTTTCGTGTTAATGCGCGAACGTCGCCCCCACAGAGGCGATTACACAATCAAACCTGAACATTTTGAAAGAGATACCGTCGCCCCTGGCACACAGGCAACTGAGGGAACACGGGTGGGTTTTAGTCAGTAAAAGCCTGACATGCCCTCCTGCTCCATCCGGAGCGGGAGAAGTTATTTTATGACCCCCCCCCCCCCAAAAAAACATTTTGAAACCAACCTGTAAATTATTATGACAAAAACCTCTATATCAGGGGATCCCAATTTTTTTTTTCACCTACTTAAAAACCACTGTAACTTCAAATTAAATTCATTATTGCGAGCTATATAAGCGGAGATTGAGCGGAATTAGCGGGTCTCTTACCGCCCTTTAGGCCAGCGCCCACAAGGGGGCGTGGTCGCCCACTTTGGGAAAGGCTGTTCTATATTAAGTGAATGTAATTTTTTTCTCAGTCACTATGTAAATGAACCACCTAATCCCGTCAAAACTGATCGTCGTGACGTCCACAGGTCGTTCGGCGCGTGGTCGTACAGCGGGCCGGCCTCCGGCAGCGGGTCCGACTCGGACCCGGAGCGCGCCGCCGGCCCGGCCACCACGGCCTCGCACGACGAGATCAGCGAGTCGGAGAACGAGTCCGCTGACAAGAGCTTCCAGTGTCATATCTGTTCCAAGTGGTATTCTACGAGAGTGACACTAAAGTGAGTATATTTGTTCAATTGGTAGACCGAAAAGACGGTGGTCTTTTCAGTAGTAGACTAGGGACTATTTAGTAAATGACCATCGTCTTTTCATTAATAGAACATAGTCTTTTATTAGTAGACGACGGTCTTCAGTAATAATCATCTGTTCAGTTCGTAAATTTAGCGTAAGTATGATTTTTAGGACTAAAGCGGAGCCCTTGTTGATCACATTATGTAGCGAAGTCTCCATTCAATCCTTTTATTTTAGGTCTTTTCGTCTTTCGAATTTAAACTTTTCATGAGAAAGATCAATCTTCCTAGTCTTTCCTAACTACGTTGGGGTTGGCTTCCGGTCTAACCGGATGCAGCTGAATACCAGTATTTTACATGGAGCGACTATCTGACTTCTACAGCTCAGACGAGTGTTGATATCCAAAGAAGTTGAATACAATATCAGGTGTTGGCAAACGGGCGCCACCAGTGGGTACAGGGGGCCTACTGTTTAACTCCGTTAACGAAGATACGGGCCCGTCCGAAAGTAGTTTGAAACACCTTAGGAAATTCTACAGCCAATTAAGTTACTTTTTGAGACGGGCAAAAACATATTGGGAGTAGGGACAGCTGTCAAATCGTGTTGTCATTCATTCTTAGTGCGAGCTCGAAACTAATCGTCTATCCGTAAGTGATACGGAGTTGGAAACGCCCGTTACTTCGTCCGAAACGACGGACTTCGCGTTTAGGGAGTAGGCCCCCTAGTCATCTCTTAGCTCCCACGGCTTATTTTAATTTCTGAATAGTTATTTTATTTTTGTTGTTTTAACTACGGACGCTTTTAATGTGCACGTCTTTTTACACCGTTCTCACATTGATCACTTCAAAATAAATGATGTAACTAACTTTTTGTAACAATAATAAGATTTAAAAAGAGTGTCAGTGGAGTTTCCTGTCCGTTCTTCTCCATTGGTACTGTAGAGGTTGTTCGCTTCACGAGGAACCTCACGTACATGCTGGCAGCCTATAGTTACGAGTAGGCTGTGTCTATGTTCGAACAATCGAGAAGTTTTTATCTTTAGAATGTCAAATAATTTTACATATATTTATAGGTTTTGTTGACTCGATTGACAGGCGCGACACTGCTATGAGCTAATTCCATAGTAAAGGTGGAGTCCCACCGGTAAAACACCACTAAGTATTTTATTTATACACACCATAATCCCTGGTACACAGTACTTACTACGCTTTGGTATGGGCAACTAGCTTCATCTTTCCGACTCTTTGACAATTCAGAAGTGCCTGTAATTGGTTTATTTGAAATGAATGCTTCGAGTTTGAAGATGGTCACCCATCTACGGAGCAGCTCTGGCAAGGGTAGCTTGAGTTAATCGGTCGTAAGAGTAGTCCCCTTGGTGTGGCAGGATCCACCGGCGCGTGCACCAGAACCGCGGCGGCGGCAGCCAGCGGTCGCGCGCGCGCTCGTCGGACCGGTACGAGTGCGACTGCTGCAGCGAGACCTTCAACCGGCGCGAGAAGCTGTGGGAACACAAGTAAGTACTGCCAAATTGATCAATCACATTCTTCTTTTCATATCCAGTCCATTCTTCTTTGGAATGCGCTTCCTCTCGATATCAGGACGGCCACTAGTCGGTATGCATTTAAGCGGAAATTGCAGAGGTATTTTCATAACGAATAGCGTAGAGTCATCAAAACATATTTTTCTCTTGATTATATATATATATATATTTATATATAAGTATATGTTATAGTAGATATGTATGCTTGTATGTGTATTATAAGTTTATAACCTATTTATGTACCTAGCTTATTTATAATATAATTTGTATTGTTTTTTTAATCATGTTTCCTCTCAACCTAAGCACCTGCCATGTAATCTCTTCACCACCCATGGTTGACTGGTAGAGAATGCCTAAGGCATTAAGTCCGCCTTTGTACCTTTTTTGTGTGCGAGAAGTTTAAATAAATAAATAAAATCACTGAAAACTTCAACTATTCTAAAACGTTTTTTTTTTTGTAAACTGTACTCCATTTGAACGAGACTTTTGCGGGTGAAACGCAGCTATACTCCACCTATACATCTATAGGATAAGTTTTTATCCAGTGCGCAAATTGTAACCATGAATTCAGCATATCATTCTAGACCCCCCCCCCTCTAGCGCAGAAATTTTTTGCCGGATATACAAAAAAAAAAAAATCTGCTGTTCCATACATTTTGACCGCGTAGGTATTGCACTTTTCTATGAAACAGTAGATTTTTTTTGCATAACCGACGAAAAATTTCTGCGCTAGGAATTCTAGAATAATATGCTGAATTCATGATTACAGTTTGCGCACTGGATAAAAACTTTCCCTGTATACAGACAAATGAAATTGGAGTGTCTGTTTATAATATTAAAATAACCGCTTGTTACTATGTGCATGTATACGCGACGGTATATATACCATTTTTTTTTTTTCAATTTTGTCTGTTTGTTCCGGCTAATCTCTGAAACGCCTGGACCGATTTTGACGGGACTTTCACTGGCAGATAGCTGATGTAATAAGGAGTAACTTAGGCTACTTTTTTTTTTTAAACGAGCACAGCTTTAAATAATATTAAACATTACATTACACAACAACAAACCGTTTTTACAGACTCTTCAACCAATTTTGACTTCTATTCCGTAAGTATAAGGATTTTTTTTTTTTAAGTGGTTACAATGCCAACTGTTTACTGCAGATGCCATTTATCATGCTACCAACGCAATAGAGGTCATTATCAGTTGAACGGACTGTAAAAAAAGTTTAATTTAATGTCTGATCTTACTAAGTCGCGGGCACAACTACTTTTAAATAATATTAAACATTTAAACAAACCGTTTTTACAGACCCTTCAACCGATTTAGACTTCTATTCCGTAAGTATAGGGATGGCTTTTAAGAAAAAGTGGTTACAATACCAACTGTTTACTGCAGATGCCATTTATCATGCCACCAACGCAATAGAGGTCATTATCAGTTGAACGGACTGTAAAAAATAATAATTTTTTCAACACACTTGCTCATAAAATGGCCCTAATTTCACTGCAAGTAGGCACATAATGACACCTATGATTATGTGGATGTGTCCGTCGGCGCCCGTGCGACAACACGTATTTTTTTTTGTGTTCCGTATAATAAAATCTAAACGTCCGTGAAAAGTGAACCTGTAGACACAAATCACATTCCGTTGTGTACTTAAGTGTGCTGTCAGTACAGTGCACGTCCCCGATTGTGAATTGATCAGGAATCCAGGGAATAAACACAGTTTTTAGTCAACAACAGTCCTAACGTACTGATTTGAAACGGCGAAACGCATGAGTCACCCTGTCACCGCACTCAAACAACTAAGCTTCGAGGTCAACGACCGACCTTGCACGTCACACATCGGCCGCAAGACAACGTTCGGCAACACATCGGCTGCGTTCGGCTGTCACATCGTACGTACCTGTTTCTAATAACGAGCGCGCTATTATTCCTCTACCTACTTAATTTACGGTGATTTGAATTTTGGCTAGCAAAACAAAAATGCCCAACAACTGCGGTGCGTGTTGTTCAATACTAACAGACTCTTATATGGAATGCTCAAGGGCAAAATGCAAAAAGCAATACCACTTGACTTGTCTCAAAATAAATGCGATTGCGTTTGAGACATTTACGCAAGCATACAAGGATAAATGGCAATGCCCGGAATGTGTATGCTCAAATCCTAAAAGAGGGAACAACGAAACTCCAGTTCGAGGAAATAGTATACCCACCACCATCACCATCACCTCTCCCACGAATTACGTAAACACTCAGAGGGGAAGTAAGCCATGTTTTAGGGATACCGATACTGACCTGCTGGAAGAACTGAGAGAATTTCGAGTCGAAATGATGACACGTATGGATAGCCAAGCAAATACAATAGCACTCTTGTTGGATCAATTCACTCAGACAAAAGCCGATTTTGATACCATTGTTACTATGATGCGGGTACTTGAAGAAAAAGTCGATGCTAAACTGATCCAGGATGAACAGACTCATTACATTACAGATGAGATACTCGGGAATCCATCCACTTTGGCAGAAGTCGTCAGTCAACAGAACAGACCTAGCGAAGACATTTCTAAGAAATCACCTACATTGCAACAGATACGACGCACCAACACCAAACTGAAAAAGGTAAATAAAGGTGGGGTCCCAAAATCTTTTCACCTGCCGGCAACGACCACGGCTACTACTACCAATCTAGAAGCAAGTAACGTTGGGGTGGAAAATGATCAAGCTGGCTGGACGACAGTTCAGTATAAAAAAGTCAACCGGCAGCCAAAAGATGTTAGAGTGGGAACAAATACCGATTTGAAAGCTTTACAAGCCACGGAACGGAAAAAGCACTTGCATGTGTGGCGATTACACATAGAAACCACTCTCGAATCAATGACAAATCACGTGAAAGGTATATGTGGGCCGGATGTGCCTATAAAAGTAGATAAAATAAAACATAAAACCGAGCGAGATTACTCATCATTTGTTATTGGAGTGCCAGAACAGTGGTTTGATAAATTGAACCAAACTGAAATATGGCCCATAAACGCTGAGTTCAATGAGTGGATTTGGTTTCGGAAGCATACAAAAAATACATCAAATTAGCGTCGAATTTTTTTATCAAAACGTTAGAGGTCTTCGAACTAAGTTAGACAATTTTAGAAATAATTTAGATTCATCGAATTCGGACTTATTTGCAATTACTGAATCGGGTTGCAATAATTCCATTCAAGATGCCGAAATAATCCCACCGGGATACAATTTACTTCGGAACGACCGAGCGGATGGGCGAAAGCAGGGAGGCGTGCTTCTTGTGGCCAGACGGTACGAGCTGCGGCGTGTACCTGTGCCGGACGTATCGATAGACACCTGCGTCTTTGAAATGGTTTGTGCGACGGTACATTTAAATAGTAGATTTTTATTTCTGTGTTCTGTCATTTATATTCCCCCAGGGAGTTCTGAAAAGGATTACTTGATTCTGTTTGCTGTAATTGAAAAGCTATGTACTAGATATAAAGAAATAATTGTGTTAGGTGATTTTAATTTACATTCGTGTCCTACAAATGTGACTAATTATTATGAATGTTTCTTGTCCTTTTGCGAATTCACTCAAAGTAATAAGGTACCCAATTCTTTAGGTCGTCAATTAGATCTAGTGCTGAGTTCAGGGTTTCGAGAGGTGTCAGTAGTTGCGGCAGGCGAGCCACTTGTGCCCGTCGACGTGCATCACCCGCCGCTCGAAGTGAGCGTGAAACTCGGGCGCGCGCGTGTCCCCCCCTCTGCCGATACCGACTTGCGCGCTAGTGCATGCGCACTCAATAGACCGCAATGGAACTTTTATAAGGCTAATTATCAATTGCTTTATTCTTTGTTAATTTCAACGGAATGGAATAATATGTACGAGATGCACGACGTGGACGATATATTAAACTTCTTCTACAGTAAAATTAATAGATTGTTGGATGAATGCGTCCCCAAAAAAAATCTTAGGGTAAAGTCACGGTACACATATCCTAATTGGTACACGAGAGAAATAATACAAGATCTAAAAACCAAAGCTAGACTTCACAAGAAGTTCAAGGAAACAAAGGATTTAATTGTTTACAGTGAGTTTTCTAAATACCGAGCACTTATTAAAAACAATATTCATACTGCGCACAAACACCACCAAACCAAAATACAAGGTCAGTTTGCGAAAGATCCAAGGTCATTCTGGCAATATATACGATCTAAGACCAACGCAGCTAACAGACAAACTATTGTTAAGGATGGTCAACACCTAACGGATTGTGAATGTGCCAAACAATTTGCGATGTTTTTTGAATCGGTATACAGTAGTGAGCCACCACATCTTGACCCACAAGCGGCTGCGGCGACGGCGATGGGGCCCATGAGTGGATCCCACGTTCAACTAAATTCGCTGAGCCTTAAGGACGTTAGAGGGGCACTCGAGCGCCTAAAACCGAAACGCTCAGCCGGCCCGGATGGTATACCAGCCTTCCTATTCAGGGATTGTAGTAGGGTTTTAGCGGAACCTTTGCACTTTATATTTAATACATGTCTCCAATCAGCGACGTTTCCAACTCGATGGAAGATAACGCGTGTCATTCCAGTCCCCAAAGGTAAGGCAGGATCGGACATCAGTGGATATAGACCGGTGGCTGTGTTGTCAACACCGGCCAAGGTTTTCGAGTCCGCCATCCAGCGCAGCTTGCAGGAGCAGGTTCGCGCCCAGCTATCGGATGCGCAGCACGGGTTCAGGCCGGGGCGCAGCACTGCCACCAATCTCCTGAATTTCATGTCACAGGTGGTACCAGCTGTGGATGCCGGTGTTCAGGTTGACGCTGCTTATTTCGACTTCAAAAAAGCGTTCGACACCGTCGATAATGACATATTATTACGTAAGTTAGCAGAAATCGGTGGCACTCCGCATCTATTGCAGTTCTTAGCCAGCTATATGCAAGACAGACAGCAGTATGTAGACTACAACGGGTGCGAATCCGATCCGTATTACACCTGGTCCGGGGTGAGTCAAGGCAGCAACGTGGGGCCTCTGGAATTTATAATAATGATAAATAATTTACCAGAAGTCGTCAAAAATGGATCTTGTTTGTTATTCGCAGATGACCTCAAGTTGTTGTTTGAGGTTAGGACGGAGTCTGATTGCAGACGTTTGCAGGAAGACATTGATAGGATAGTGGAATGGAGTCATGAGAACAAGCTCTACTTCAACTTATCCAAGTGCTCGGTGATAAGTTTCACCCGCGCACGTGCACCTCTACTCTACAAATACGTAGTGGATGCTGTACCGATGCAACGAGTCACGCAGGTAAGGGATTTAGGGGTTGTTCTCACTCCTGACCTGTCGTTTCGCGATCATATAACGAAGATCTGCAAAAAGGCATTTAGAAACCTAGGGTTTGTTCTGAGGCAGACGCGAGACTTTACCAGCATCACAACCATCAGGGTCCTGTATGACGCATTAGTCAGGAGTCATCTGGAACATAGTGCTGTCATATGGGCCCCACATGAGGCTAAGTACTCATTGATGTTGGAGCGAGTCCAGAACAAATTCACGCGCCATCTGTACAAAAAACTTTATGGGATATACCCATTTTACCCTTTGATGTACCCCACTCTATTTGTACTGGGTATGGTGGGGTACAATCAACTCGGGGTGCGGCGCGAGTTTACGTTAGTATCGTACCTGGTGAAACTGCTCCGAGGCATAGAGTACAACCCGGGAGTACTGCAACGGTTGCACTTGTACGTACCCGACCGTTATGTGTGGAGGCGACGGCCCCCGCCACTGCTGGTCGTACCAACAGCCAGGACCAACTTGCTGGCTAAAACCCCTCTGACTCGAGCAATTCGCACGATCAATGAAATTCACGTAGAATTGGATATATTTACATGTTACTGGAGTGAATTCGCAAAAGTACTATTGTTTATGTTGTGCTACAAACAATGATCTTGTTGTGATTTAATTTTAAGTTTGTGTGTGACTTTTCTATCGCATTAGGTTAAGTACCTGTAAGGATAGTTTTAAGGGTTTCAAATAAATAAATAAATAAATAAACCTATTATCAAACTGTGACTTTTTCATTACTATTATTCACTAGTGAGTTATAGAATTGTTTGAGTTGCTTTGTTCTTAGTGAGTTATAGGGTGTTTTTAATTGGTTGAGTTGCTTTGTTTTTAAAAACAACGATGATGATGATGATGACGATGACGACGATGACGATTACGATGACGATGATGATGACGATTACGATGACGATGACATGACGATGACATGACGATTACGATGACGATGACGATGACGATGAGAATGACGATGACTATGACGATGAGAATGACGATGACGATGACGACGATGACGATTACGATGACGATGACGATGATGACGATGATGATGACGATGATGATGAAATGACGATGACACGACGATGACGATGACGACGATGGCGATTACGATGACGATGACGATGACGACGATGACATGCCGATGACGACGATGACGATGATGACGATGATGATGACGATGATGACGATTACGATGACGATGACGATGACGATGAGGATGATGATGATGATGACGATGACATGACGACGATGACGATGAGAATGACGATGACGATGACATGACGATAACGATGACGATGACGATTACGATGACGATGATGATGACATGACGATGACGACGATGATGATGACGATGACGATGACGATGATGATGATTTTGTAGTATTATTTTCTTCGCAAGTGTGTTGAAAAACGTCGTATGATACACGTGTGTATTGATGATTATCGTCCTCGGCTCTCTTAAGACCCTCGCCTAACGGCTCGGGTCTCAATGGCGCCTCAGCGATAATCACCAACGTTACACACTTGTACCATAATGTACTAATGTCTGATCTTATTTCAAACGGAGTATAGCTGTGTTGCACCCGCTTACGTTTCGATCCCGTGGGAATATCGGGATAAAACGCATCCTATGTCCTAATCCCGGTCATGGTCTACCCATGTGCCAAACTTCATCCAAATCCGTTTAGCCGTTTTAAGGCTTCTTCATAAAATCGCGACAGGACACTTGTAGAACAATTTCCAAGAGGTTTTCATAGAAATTGTTCTACGATAGTCGCGTCGCGCTTTTTTGTGGTTTTTACGTAAAAGCAACAAAACATGCAAAATATCAAATCTTTCCACTTTATAATATTAGTTAAAATTAAGGTTTTCGAATTAGGCCCAATTGTACCACAAATCTTATATTGCATTTAGGGCTAGACGAATTTAAAACATCGTTCTTTTTCTGTCAATGAGGGTGTCTAAGAATATTCAAGCCACCAGTTGGCGCCACTTTGACAAGAGGTCTTCCAGTTCGACAATAAACTAAAAATATTTGACGTCATTCGTTTCATTCATTCGTTCACCATTCAGTTCGTAGGCGATTTGACACTTTTGGCGGGTGTCCGGACCTGACGTCTCAGTGCTGCCACCTGAACGTCATTTCAGAAAACCCTCATTAGTAGTTGCTCTATTTTGAAGATGCCAGAGACAGAATAAAATTGTAAATACGTGAAATTTCTACGGTACCAAGATCTACTAAGTAGATCATGGTCTACTTAGTGAAAAACATTAAAATAAGGCACATCAATATTCACACAAAAACCTTAAAATAGTATCGTAGGCATCACACCTGCCCCAAGTACGGTCTTTTCCGACAAAAGACCATTATTTTGTCGGGAAGACCGTCGTCTACTCAGTAGCTCGACTTTGGTTCTTGCTGAATCACAATGCGGCGTATTTTTTCTAAGGCTACAGAAGAAAATCCAATAATTCTTCTCATATAACAGAATATCAGCGCTGTGACACTTAATAAATAGGGGCCTTTTAGCCTCCTACAACAAGCTTAGCACGAGCACGGATTTGTCGACGGAAGAATAGACATAACTAATAACTAAATGATGTTACAATAGGAGAAGATAGCTATGTTTTGCTATTAATTATCACAGTTATGCGTTCAAAACGAATCATGATTTTGTAGATAATCGTATATACTTTGTGGCCGTCGAGTAGAAAATTTGTTGTGTCAGTGTGATTTTGACCGTTTGGGAAGAAAACTTTCTTCTGAAATAGTCTACATATAAAAGGACCTAGACAAAGATCGTTAGAAACGAAAGACAAAATTACAGGTTATAGAATGGTTTCTACGGTGCGATGTCAAAAATGGAGAAACGAAATGTCACTTTGTATAGAAAGAGCGGTGTCTATTCTTCGTAGAAATAGAATGCGTCATGCTAAGCCTGCAGGATTTTTCTTTTTATTTTAATTTTACTTTACTATTAAGTACATTGTGTAGTTAAGTTTGTAATATTCCTTTTTTTTTACAAAAAATCGCGAGTCTAATTAACAGGTAAAAGCCTGACAGCTGCCAAGTGGATCTAAATAGATCCGACGCAAGCGCAAATATTTAGCTGTCAGGGCGTTTACTGGTGAATAGTTTTTTTTTTTTTTTTCTATATACTCTATCGTTCCACAGAGCGGAGGCACACCGCGGCGCCATGACAGTCCGATGCGAAGTGTGCCGGAAATGCTTCGAAGACGACGCAGAGTTAGCTGCGCATGATCGTACACACACTGCCGATGAACGGGCTGGTAAGAATATTAGTTTTTTGATATTTTTTTTAAGAAACGCAGAACTACCAAGAAGTATTTATTTAAAACAACAGAACAACCGATTACGTACCCAGTAGGGCTCTGCGGACACAATTTGTCAATTTGTCGCTGTTCGCGACGATAGGTCGTGGTGGAGCAAAATGAAAGATTGAGTGGACTGTATAACATGTAGATATAATGATTAAGACGAGATTACAAACGGTTAAGATGGTCGGTTTAAAAATGCAAACAAGATAATAAGAATGAAGAGACGTAAGCGCGTGCGTGCGTGGAAGCGTGCAACAGCTGACTGGTGTGGCGCGGGGGCCCGCGTTCGACCGTTCGGCCGGTTGACGAGCCGCTGTCCCCGCACCCCTCTTTCACTGCCGCTGGCGCGCGGCGATGTTGAGATGTGTGGACTCAACAGGGGGATCACTGACTCATCCAACACCCAGTACGAGTTCGATGCTTCTGATCAGACCATGTCCCACTTGCTGGAGTGCCCTAAGTACTCCTTCACTTGCACTTGCAGATGATCTGAATAATGCCACTGATGCCACAATAAACGTGGCCTACTGGGCCCTAACTATATAAAATACTAGCAGCGGTCCTCGGTTTCACCCGCCCGTGGGAATACGGGGATAAAATATAGCCTATGTCACCCGGGGAATAGTGTAGCTTCCCAACGGTGAAAGAATTTTTCAAATCGGTTTAGTCGTTTCGGAGCCTATTCAATGCAAACAAACAATGAAATATTTCCCTTTTATAATATTAGTATAGATAATAATAATATAGATTATAAGTGTAGAAAAGTGTACGAGATACATCACAATAACATGAAACCGTTAGACACGTCCTTCGCTTCCGAGCTCCCGAGCAAAGTGATCGAGGAGGTGCGTGTGCGCTCCTCTGAAGTTGTCGCCCCTTCCACTCGCTGCGTCAAAATGGTCACTTGATCTTCCTCACTTGACAAATCCTCTAAGAATAGTTTAATGTCTTTTGACAGTGGTTTCGCCCGCGTGGAGGTCGGAAATTATTCCACAGGAGCGCACTACCGGGATAAAAAGTACCCCATCCGTTAATCCAGTTTATAAACTATCCCCCATAATCATAAACGCTGGTTAAAGCTAAATAATGATTAGCGTCTGTTTAACCATACATTTTTGATGTTTAAACATCATTTAACTTTAATCATCGTTTATGAATATGGCCATAAATGTGTAACAAATTTCACCCAAATCCGTTCAATAGTCTATATATATAAAAGGAGAAACTGACTGACTGATCAATCAACGCACAGCCGAAACTACTAGGACTAGGAACGTGAAATTTTGCACACAGCTTCCTTTTATATTGTAGGGGAGCACTAAGAAGGGGTTTTTGGAAATTCGACCTTTAAGGGGGTGAAAAGGGGGGATTTTGTTTGTGTGAAAAATCTTATTCCTTGAGTTAATAAACTCGAAACTTGGTACAAATACTTAGTTAAGTAAATTATAAGGTTGGTCATTTATTGTTTTTCTAAACTACCCCCTAAAGGGGGATGGGGGGTGTCAAAGTTTATATGGAAGAATTTTTACGCGTGGTCTGATTAACTCCAAACTCGGTATTAATACCTTAAACCAAAAATAAAGAATAACGTGTATCGGGTTTCTCGAAAATCTACCCCTAAAGGGGTAAAAAAGGGTAGTCCGTCCGTTTGTGAAGATGATTGTTTGTTACTCAATCACGCAAAAACGGCTGAACGGATTTGAATGAAATTTGGCACACAGACAGATTATAATCTAGATTAACATATAGAATACTTTTTATCCCGTTAGTACGTTCCCGCGGGATAATCTCCGACTTCCACGCGGGCGAAGCCGCGGGCGCAAGCTAGTTTGTTCATAAAAGAGTAATAAACATCCACCCATCCTTACAAACTTTCACATTTGTAATATTAGTAGGATTTTCATTAAATGCTTTGGACATGACATTTGTAACTATAGCCGGCGCCAATTAAAAAAAAAGTCATTGATCCGACTTGTACCAAAAACTTCCGAAACCAATTCGTTAGAGATCGCTCATCATACAAAACTGTTGCTATTACTGTTTCGGTCGAGTTTCATATTATTACCAAATACCTAACCCAACGGAATAATAGTAATAAATACGTTTTGGGAATAATTGTGTTTTTTTTTTTCAAGTTTCAAAGTAGGTACATATGCAAACAATTAAATATGGAATTGTTTTGAACAACTATTGTTTATTCATTTCAATTTATGTGGTGTCTTTAACTTTTTGTCCATTGTAGTGTAAATGTAAGAATTTAGGTGGAAGCCGTTTGATAAAATGTTATTAGTCTTTGTTATATTAATCATTAAATTATTTTGGTCAAGCCAGCTTAAAATATTGAGTAAAGTATCATTTATGTTATGTTCTTTTTTTTTGACAATACATTTAGTCCAGGCAGTACTATAATTTATATACAGCAAAAATAATAAAGGGCCCAGCACACTACCCTGTGGTACGCCATACCTAATAATCCTAGCCTTAGATAAATATTTTCTTTCGCGCTTAGTTTTTAGACATATTCTTTATACTTCTGTGTGTTGCCTACGATTGTTAAGGTATGATTAGAGATTAAGTACATTTCCTCGGATGATGTCCAGCTTTTTTGTAAAAATTTCGTGATCAACGCAATCAAATGCCCACGTCATGTCCGTAAAAATTGCGATAACTGGTATTTTTATCAACATTTTGACATTATGTCATTTATCAAATCGTAAAGGGCCGTGTATTTATTATACCTTTATATTTTCTAAAACCCTTTTGTTCCGCACTTACAATGTTATATTTGGATAAGAAATTACTAACAGAGTCATAAATACATTTTTTTTAGGGTTCCGTACCTCTAAAGGAAAAAACGGAACCCTTATAAGATCACTTTGTTGTCCGTCCGTCCGTCCGTCCGTCTGTCAAGACCGTTTTTCTCAGGAACGCGTGGAGGTATCAAACTGAAATTTCTATATGATACTTAGTTCTACTGTCCCTGGAAGCTGTAGAAAAATCAACCTTCTAAGTCAACGCAATCAAAAGATACAGCCATTTAGGCCGCAAAATTCCGCAAATTTTCGAAACTCGCACGGGAATCAAAACCTACAGGGTACTTCCCGTGAACTTAGAATCTTGAAATTTTGTACGAAGTCACGTCTTATAGTACAGATATAGGAAAAATTACGAAAACCGTAAATTTTTAGTTTCGTCATATAAAAAAAATATTTTTGACAATTTTGAACTTTTACTTATATACCCACAGGTTTGTACGGAACCCTCGGTGCGCGAGTCCAACTCGCACTTGACCGGTTTTTTTCTACAGAATTTGTGTTCTATACAACTATATGAATGTGAAGAAAAAACGGTTAGAATATTGTATCTGTATCTAGCCGTTTTTTCTTTACATACCAAATAGTTAAAACGCGATGTTTAAAAGCTCTTAAACAGCTAAAGGAACAATTAACAGAGATATAAAAAGCGACAAATAAGGACAAAAATAAGAAAGTGTACAACACAAAGAAACGCAAACGAAAAACGAGAAAGATACCTCTAAGAATTCTTAGAGGTCTCTTTCTCGTTTTTGACACTACAGTGAAAAGGTTAGTGCGACATTTAACTGAAAATTGCGACTCCTAATATATACATAGCCGAGAAAGTTAAAAGTTTTAGGGACTTAAACACGGAAACGCCACTATTCTTCACTTTCATATCAAGTAATGTCCGTAAGCAACGTTTTTGGGCCTTGTGAAAACCTGACCTCGTAGAGTACAGTTAATCCAAAAGAGATCTGATTGTATTATTTCAGTGCATTCTAGGAGGGACTTGCCTCATGGCATTGACCTCGTCTTGTGTAGTACCAAATCTACGTGTGGTATAGCTATGTGTGCGTGACCCACAGGGCGGTGCCCCACCTGCGGCCTGACGTTCCCGCGCTACGAGCAACTGCGGCGCCACGCCGCGTGCGCGCACGGCGCCGCGCCGCCCGCCGGCTCGGCGCGCCTGCCGCACGCCTGCGCGCAGTGCGGCAAGCGGTTCTCGCACGCGCACTCCCTCACCAGGCACATGCACAACCACGCCAAGCAGCTGTACCGCTGCGTCGTGTGTAAGGTGAGTGTCACACTGCGGCGAAACTGAAATTCCCATCTTCATCTGTCATTCTGCCTAGCCTTTTTCCAACTATATTAGGGCCGACTTCAGGGTCTAATCTTATGCAGCTGTTCATGGGGCGACTGCTTATCGCCAAAGCCTGAAGAATTGCCAAACTTAAGTGGCAGTGGGCAGAACACAATGCTCGAGAACAAATAGCCGATGGAGCCGAAAGATTCAGTGGCGACCGCGCACTGGAAGACGTAGAATTGGAAGGCCTCCCCCCACAAAGTGGACCGATGGCCGTGTGAATGCGCTCGATGCGGGAAGCACAAGACGGGTCGAAGTGGCGGAGCTTGGTGGAGGGCTATGTCCAGCAGTGGACGTCTTTCTGAAATGATGCGGCTTATTCTTTCTGCTCAAATGATGCGGATTATGCATGAACTCACTTTGTAGCTCAAATTTTGTATAATGTAATACGTAACTGTTTATTTTCCCAAATAAATAAAATAATATTTAGGGAAAGACTGTGTTTTTTCGCGGTTTCAGTGTTGGTTCCAAAGTGACATTTCTCATAATAATGACCCCCCTTTTCAGGTTTTCTGTTATTTCAATTCGCCCTGTAGTCACATTAAGTCAATCCATGCACTTTTTACGTGCTTTTTTTATACACGACTGGCGCAAGTTGTGCACACGCGCAAGTAAGTTGTGCACGTGCGCAAGTAAATTGTGCACATGCGCAAGGAAGTACATACAAATAGTATAGTGAATAGTAGTACTGGTGTAGAGTGTAGCATGAATAGTAAATAGTGAATTTGTACGTTCATATAAATTACCCACTTGCGCATTCCCACTACAGGGTCTAGTTGAAAACCAGCGTCTGGCACTAGTTGTCTGGCATTTTTGCTGAACTTTGCCCTTTTATTGCAGCCGTGAAGCGCAGTGGTTAAGCGATCGACTGCTGCGCTGCGTGTCGCGGGTTCGATTCCCGCACGGAACAATTATTTGTATGAACTACAAATAGTTGTTCCGAGTCTGGCTGTTTGTGTATGTGAGTTTAAATGTTTGTAAACGCACCCACAATACATGAGAAATTTCTAGTGTGGGGCAACGTTTTTAAAATATTGGATCAATAAAGTTTTGACAATTCCCAACCTCATAGCGCCCTCTGTTGGATAAGCTTTAGGTAATCTTCCCTATTACACGTTTTAAAAGAGTTAACAAACAAGTTATTCTGTTTCCAGGCATCATTCGCGCGAGCAGATCAACTAGCGCAGCATCTGAACAGCCATCTCGCGAACTACAAGCGTCTGAAGCCGTGAGCGAGCGAGACAACACTAGGGGCGCGTGCAAGCACAGATTATACCGACACAATTATTATATTATATTAATATAGAGTTTTATTTACTAAAGACTTTTTATTTTTAACCGACGAAAAAACGGAGGAGGTTCTCAAGTCGACGAGTTTTTTTTTAATGTATGATCACGCATAACTTTTTGCAAAGTAGTCCGATTTTGATAATTTTATTGGAAAGTGTATAACCCCGAAGTTGGTACCTCATAAATTTCGAAAAAAAAAAACAACTAAGGGTAGGAAAACAGGGAATGATTGATTGTTCACTCACAGATTTTTTTATGCTGAGTTGTGTTCAAAAAGTAATCAAAAATGAAGGATGTAGTAATTCGTAGATTATAGCCACAAAAAATTATAAAATAAAAACTATTTAACAAAAAATTAAACCGCCAAAAAAACTGAAAAGAAAAAAATGATAAACCTTTTTTGTTTAACTTAAACGAAGTTCGGAAGTCGGTAACTTTCGTTACCTATGTATTTTAAAAGTCAGTTTTTTTGGCGGTTTAATTTTTTACTGAAAAAATCTTCGGAAAAACTATTTAAATTGGTGCTAATGCCAAAAATCATGCTTCGGCTTTTCTGAATGATGTTAGGGGTCAGCTCGCTCTCGCAGAGAGGATCATTGCTGGTCAGCCGATAATGTTCCCACTGCTGGGTCACAGGCCTCCTCTCTGTGGGAGATAGTGGGCCGAAATCCACGACGCGGGCCCAGTGCGGGTTGGTAGATGTCACACGTCTTCGAATTTTTGGTTCTACGACATGCCGGTTTCCTCACGATGTTTTCCTTCACCATTTTGAGAGCAGTGGTGATGAAGTAATTTACACAAAGTAAAGTGCCTGCTTGCCCCCCCCCCCCCCCAGCCCCACGAATATTGAAACAGTGGGGCAGCTATCTGACCTCCACGTCTCACTTATTGGGTAACACGATACCCCTTGATAAGACAGGTAGTAGACAACAAAGTTAGCCGACATGAAAAACGAATTCATAACGTCTATTTATTCAGTTATTGCCAGTAATGGCACTGTTGGTACTTGTAGCTGTTAATAACTTTACAAAAACTGACAAACGAGCCTACACAGCTCTCTAGAATTTTACTTAGCAGGCTTAGCACGAGGACCGATTTGTTGACGGAAGATTAGACGTAACTATTGACTAAATTATGTACAATAGGAGAAGATAGCTATGTTTTTCTATTAATTATCACAGTTATGCTTTCTAAACGAATCACAATTTTGTAAATAATCGTATATACCTACATACTTTGTGGCCGTCGAGTAGAAAGTTTGTTGTCAGTGTGATTTTGTCAGATTGAGAAGAAATATTCTTCTGAAATAGTCTAATATAAAAAGACCTAGAAAAAAAAAGTTACAAACGAAAGCCAAAATGACAGATTGTAGAAGGATATCAACGGTGCGATGTCAAAAATGGAGGAACGAAATGTCACTTTGTATTGAAAAAGCACTGTCTATTCTTCGTAGAAATACAAAGCGTCATGCTAAGCCTGCAGGAGTTCCAAAAACAAAAGTGAACACTTTTTTCTTAATTATGTATTTACTACTAAATGTACAGAGGCGGACTTAATGCTTTTATTTGTCTACAGCGTCCCTCGCTAAAGTTATTTGATGATTTCCCACCCAAAAAAAAAAAAGGGTTGCGTGAACTACGACAAAAAGCACATTTAAAAAAAATGATAACATTTCATATCCCCGGTAAGTTAAAAATATGTCATTAAATCGACTTCTAACATTATTTAAAACAATTTTCTTTCTTATTTCTTTGGCAGAGACGACGCGAAGCCGCGTAAAAGCGCGACATAACTTTGCAGCGGCGATCGTTGTAGCCGATGAAATGAAAAGATTGAATAATATTACTCTATGATTAAATTTTGTACAAAATTGATTTTTATTGTTTATTAAAAGCAAATTAAAATGTCCAACGTCAGAAAACACTACGAATCCAAAATGGAAAATATGTCCAGATTACCAAAAAAAACAAGTTTTTTTTTTTAAATTGTTTTATTCGAAGGCCAATGAAAACTTAATAACACAAACAAACTGCAACAAAAATAAATTTTGAAAAATAAAAGGTTTTTATTTTATTTCTTTGTACCTCGAAAAATACCACACCCCGCTCTTACAAGGTTACGTCTAGGAGCAGACAAGCCGATTGACATCGTAGTTCTAATAGATGGCGTTAGTGTTATTTGTAGGGCGACCGCGTCCGTCAAATGTTCGGACGGCCGTATCTTTACTATTTAAATCAATGGGTACTAATAGAGAAGTATGGATATGAAGTCCGCCTCTGTACATGTACGTGTGCATAAAGTATTAAATAAATAAATAAATAATAAATTTGCGGCGTTCCCAAATAAACTGGGAGAATGTTGATTTTATTATTGACGTCGTCAGTCTGACGCAAAAAGACAAACATAGAGAGTTATATTCGTTACATCACCAACTGCCTTTTCCCAGGATGCACCTGAAAACCAGTATTTTACATGGAGCGTCTGCCTATCTCACCTCCACAACCCAGTAACTGGGAGCAATATAACAACATGGTTAATTCTTAGGTTTTAGCTTATTTTACTAAAATAATTAACTTTTAGTATAGTTACTTTTTGTGAATAGAACTCAATCTGAAGTGTATAAAGCGCCATCTCTTCTCAATAAATATAACTACAGTGACTAACGCTAACAGTGTGTCATAGATGGCGCTTTATTACAACTCCGCAACCCCCGCAGGCTATAATTTTATAATTAAATCGACAATTTATAAACGTAATTAGATGACCAATCTTATGTAAGATACAGTAGCCTGGTATGGTAAGCCATCATTATGTATTAACATAAATACATACACTTATTAAAAATAAGCTGTCGGTCCACTTGTAGTCACCTCCTTATACGGATATCTGCAACTATACCAGATGCATCACAGATGCGTTGCCATCCCAGAGACAATGATGCTTTTTATATAATGCCTATAATTATGTTCACCGGAACACCGGCACCCTGCAAACCGGAATGCAGCAACATTGGGATAGGTATGTACCTACTCCAAGCGTAGTCAGTTAGGTACCTACACCAAACGTGGCGATTTACCTTTGGTCCCATTTTTTCATATAGATCTGATGATGCGTTTCGGAGACAGACAACGGAATTCTTCAAAAACTGACAGCAAATTAACCGCGATTGCTGCTATCGCATAATTATGGATTGTTTTGACCCCAAGGAAGATGCAATCGAATTGGTGTGGGGTAGGTAACTATAACTAAAGATGCGATTTCCATAATCTGAATACACGTAGGTAATAAAGATGAAATTGTGATTCCAAAATTTAGATTGACTTAAACTAGCAAGTCATTTCTAGTATACAGTAGGTATCCGCTTCTATAACAAGTTGCCAAAGTCGGTTACAGAACTTAGCGATGTAAATTACTTAGTTTAAAACGCACATCAAACGTGTCCTTATCAAAAAAGCATAATACAAGTTAAGAGAGAAGCAAGAGAGTCACATCAGCGAGAGACGATCGATTTATGGCGAGCACTCTTCTGAGAAATCGCACTTTGACTTCTTCTGAAGTCAGATCTACGCTCCAGGACAGGACGTTCGACAGGTGACAATTATCACTAAAACTGTAAGAAGAAGACTTAAAGAAGCTGGAATAAAGCAATACTTGCCAGCTAGAGGACCCTTACCACAGATCATCGAGTAGCTCGGGCTAACTTTGCTCGCTTATACCAAAATTGGAATGATGCTGACTGGGGGAAAATATTGTTCACTGACGAGTCTAGGTTTTATCTTAAGCCAGATGATAGAAGGGTGAAAGTTTGGAGGCGACCCGGAGAAAGATACTCTCAGTGTAACATTGTCGGAAGAGAGTCATATGGTGGAGGGTCAGTGATGGTATGGGGCGACATTTGCATAGGGGCACGAACGGAGTTACACATCGTAGAAAATGGATCCTTGACTGCGGCTCGGTACGTAAATGACATCTTAGAACCGATTATCATGCCCTTTGCCCCATATATCGGAGATAATTTTCAATGAATGCAGGACAATGCGCGGCCCCACACTGCATCGATAGTTTCGGGGTATCTTCGAGAGGTTGAAATTGACGTTTTGCCGTGGCCAGCACGCTCGCCAGACTTAAATCCCATCGAACATGTTTGAGATAAGCTCGGCAAACAAGTAAAACAGCGGGATCCAACACCAACAAACAGGGGATCTGAAAAGGGTACTGGAAGAAGAGTGGAATCGAATACCACAAGATTTCATTGATAACTTAATCAAAAGCATGCCGAGAAGATTGCAGGCAGTTTTAACAGCTAGAGGGGGTAACACCAAGTACTGAATGTACTCAAACACTCGACAAAAAGTTATCGTAATGTCATATCATAACACAATCACATTTTCAATGTGATGATTGAAGGGTTAATTCATCAAAACATCATTTTTAACATTTCTATTCATTATTCATTTTTTACTGAAGTAAGATTTATTTTAATTAAAAATAGTAAATTTATTAAAGTGCTTAATATAAATTATATAATACATACAAAATTCTTAATTCTGTCTTTGTTTTGTTCCGTTCCTCTAATTATGTCCATGAGTGTATTTACCGCAAACACCCTCTCACATTGATTCATGCACACACAATTATATCACACAAAGAGAGGACATCTACATAATATCAAGATCTTAATTTTATTTTATTTTAATTTAACTTAGGTATGTACTTACCTATATTGTTTTTAATTTTACTTAGGTACTTAATTTATTTTAATTTTGCCTTAAATGATTGTATTTTTTCATTGTATCGAATTATTATGTTTTTATTATCACTTTTTTTTCTTTGTTTATATTAGGTCTTTACCTATGAAATTGCCGTTCTGCAGTACTGGCCATTTCAAATCAAAATAATTTTTGTTTGGCTAAGAATTCTAATTTCAAATTAATTTTATTTTAAAAACATGGTTTTTTTTTTTTTAAAGTAGTCATTTCTTTATTGATTAGTGTTACATTTTCATCGCATTTCAATCTTTTTCGTCATCATGGATACGTTAAAAATTCGAGTAATTATGGAATATGAGTACCGTCGTGGCAGCAACGCGGCACAAGCGGCACGCAACATCAACGACGTTTACGGAGCTAACACTACAAACCAACGCACCACCTGTTATTGGTTTGCTCGCTTCCGTTCTGGAAATTTCGACCTGAAAAATGAACCTCGCGGTCGTCCGAAGACTTTGGTCGACAATGACGAATTAAAGGCGATTGTGGAAGCTGATGATACACAATCTACGGCTGAATTAGCAGCAGCTTTCGACGTTAGCGTCAAAACAATATTGGTCCATTTGCGTCAAATTGGCAAGGTAAAAAAGCTTGACAAATGGGTGCCCCACGAACTCAATGATCGCCAGCGCGAAGTACGCGTCGAGACGTGCCTTGCACTGCTCAACAGACACACAAATGAAGGAATTTTGAACCGCATTGTTACCTGCGATGAAAAATGGATTCTGTTTGATAACCGTAAGCGCTCAGCAAGTTGGTTGGATCCTGGTTCAGCACCTAAACAATGCCCTAAACGAAAACTTACCCCTAGAAAAGTGATGGTCACTGTTTGGTGGTCTAGCGCCGGTGTGATTCATCACAGCTTCTTACCAAACGGGGTGAGCATTACTGCAGATGTGTACTTTGAAGAACTGAACACAATGATGGAGAAGCTGGCGCATCTCCAACCAGCATTGGTCAATCGCTCGTCTCCGCTGCTCCTGCACGACAACGCGCGACCTCATACTGCACAGCAGACGGTCTCCAAGTTGCAAGAACTGGGGTTGGAAGCTCTCCGTCATCCGCCCTACTCACCAGACCTTGCGCCTACAGACTACTACTTTTTCCAGAATTTGGATAACTTCTTGGCGGGAAAAAAATTTAATACCCGAGAGGCAGTACAAAATGCCTTTGAAGAATTTGTTGCCTCCCGTCCAGCTGATTTCTTTAAGAAGGGCATCAATAAACTGCCACTGCGATGGCAAAGATGCATTGATTGCATGGGTGATTACTTCGATTAATACAAATAAAAAATTCATGAAAAAAATTCGTTTAAATTTTTTCATACAAAACGGCAATTTCATAGGTAAAGACCTATTATCTACTGTTTATATGTCTGTGGTTTATATACATACAAACGCTAACATTTCTACTTGATGGCTATTTATAAGTGTACATTTTTCGAAGGTTTTGGCGCTGATAGCCGAAATACAGGCTTTCGCCTAGTTCGGCTACAGATGTCTAGGTAATTCATTTGTAAAAAGATAATAGATATCTACAGCCTTTGATATTTGTATAATTTTAAACAATTATTGAAATAAACTTACTTATTACTTACTTATTATTACATAATATTACATGCTTACAAATACAAAATGAATAAAATAGAATCAATGTCAATAAATGTCAAATATGTAGTTCTAGTTACATGCCATATTAATGGTAATGTCAAATAAAACTAAGTGTTAACCTAGTCACATTAGCTAAAAATTGAAATTGGATCACAATTGTCACACATCCACGTTTCAGTCAGAATCAAATAATCAGACCTTGGAATCACTGTGTCTTTTTCAATATCTGCAAAGTGAGCAGGCAAACTCTGTGAATTAAGGTTCGTTATTAATACCTGCATTGTTTGAGTCATTACAGATTTTTACTGCATTATCAGTAATTGTTCGAAGTGTGTTTCCACGAAGTCGAATGTATTCGTTACGGATATCTCTTGTTGTCTGTGAATCGTTTCCCTCCCGTCCGTGTTTAAACCGAAATGGAGCATCTTTTTCGGTGATAATATGCAAGCCTTCTAAACTTGTTACCCGACTCAGCGCCACGTACACCAACTGTTGCGGTTGCTTGGATGAGTATTTATAAACAATGACAGCAAACGTCCCACCTTGTGACTTGTGAATAGTGATGGCACAAGCAGGAACGCAAGGAAACTGTTTTCGTTTGCATTTTATAGTTTTTGTTAGTGTAATGTATGTTAATGTACTGTTAATGTACTATTTTCTTATAAACTGGTACCCAGTTTGTAGACAAAGTATTTGGCTTGCTTTGCACGTGAGGTCGACATTTAACTTTGGCTGTGGTTCCTGTTGTTTCTTCTGGAAACTCGAACCATAAAGTAACAATTTCTTCTCTAGCTACTGGCGAAGTTGTACTGGTCGATGGTCCTGCTTCTGCAGAATTGTCATCTACATTTGACTGCTGACGTTCGATATGTCGCAAGACACCAATAGATCCATTTACTAACCCATCAGCGACATCTATGTTAGAAGTTATCATGTAGGGATATCCTTCTGCCAATGGCAGCAGGTACGGTAATCCATCGGTTTCTGCCACTGTCATCTTGTGTAGTTTACCTTGGTATTGTCTCTTCTCTTGTTCACTTGAATAACCAAGCATAATATCATGTGCGAGACAGTTGTATGCATTTAGAATTGCGCTTCGGTTGTACGAATCCACTTCATTGTTATTATAATACAGCCTGACAGCATCAGGCACGTTTTCCTTGCACCAAGCCTGTGACGTTATTAATACCTGCATTGTTTGAGTCATTACAGATTTTTACTGCATTATCAGTAATTGTTCGAAGTGTGTTTCCACGAAGTCGAATGTATTCGTTACGGATATCTCTTGTTGTCTGTGAATCGTTTCCCTCCCGTCCGTGTTTAAACCGAAATGGAGCATCTTTTTCGGTGATAATATGCAAGCCTTCTAAACTTGTTACCCGACTCAGCGCCACGTACACCAACTGTTGCGGTTGCTTGGATGAGTATTTATAAACAATGACAGCAAACGTCCCACCTTGTGACTTGTGAATAGTGATGGCACAAGCAGGAACGCAAGGAAACTGTTTTCGTTTGCATTTTATAGTTTTTGTTAGTGTAATGTATGTTAATGTAATGTTAATGTACTATTTTCTTATAAACTGGTACCCAGTTTGTAGACAAAGTATTTGGCTTGCTTTGCACGTGAGGTCGACATTTAACTTTGGCTGTGGTTCCTGTTGTTTCTTCTGGAAACTCGAACCATAAAGTAACAATTTCTTCTCTAGCTACTGGCGAAGTTGTACTGGTCGATGGTCCTGCTTCTGCAGAATTGTCATCTACATTTGACTGCTGACGTTCGATATGTCGCAAGACACCAATAGATCCATTTACTAACCCATCAGCGACATCTATGTTAGAAGTTATCATGTAGGGATATCCTTCTGCCAATGGCAGCAGGTACGGTAATCCATCGGTTTCTGCCACTGTCATCTTGTGTAGTTTACCTTGGTATTGTCTCTTCTCTTGTTCACTTGAATAACCAAGCATAATATCATGTGCGAGACAGTTGTATGCATTTAGAATTGCGCTTCGGTTGTACGAATCCACTTCATTGTTATTATAATACAGCCTGACAGCATCAGGCACGTTTTCCTTGCACCAAGCCTGAGTTTTATGTCTGGACTCAATAAGGGAGATATTATCGTTGCTTAGTTGAAGTCCATCGCCGATTTTTGTTAGAATCGTTGAAAACCGCTCATCGGTTTGTCGCACAACACGAACCAGTGGGAAGTAATCAATGCTGTGCCAAAGAATCGGACCTCCTAATTGATTGATCGGCATAGTATAGCATGGAGTTGCTCGTACAGGTGGAAGCTGTCTGAAATCTCCACATAATATAACGTGAATGTCTCCGAAATGTTTGTCGTATATGCCAGTAATCTGCTGCAATCGGTAGTTAACTTGTTGAAGAATAGCTGAACTTAACATGCTGATCTCGTCGATGAAAACAGCTTTGACGCCTACGAACATGTTTCTGTAAGCTTGTAAATTTTCTGTGGATAAGAGTTTCGTCACGCGAGAAGTTGTGAGACGAAACGCTGAATGGACTGTAGTGCCACCAAGAGGTACAGCGGCTTTACCTGTGCTTGCACAGGCAATGTAGGCGTTGTTCATTGAGTTGTGCTCCTGAGTGTAGCAGTTGTATGTCTCCATGAGGCACTTTAACGTGTAAGTTTTTCTACAGCCTGCAGGACCCGTGAAGAAAATTTGAACTGCTTCAGATGTGTAATCTCCACAACCGTGCAATCGATGTATAACCTCAAGAATGATCTGTCGTTGCTCCGGATTAGTTGTTCGTACAAGTTCACAATACTGTTGCTTTGACATTACATTGCTGCGTTTCTTTACAATCGAGAATCCTTGTCGTGAGACGATTTGGTGAACATCATCGACGTTTTCGGCACCATCCTCTCCTAACAACTGTTGAACAAAGGCTGTTCTGGATTCTTCTTCCCGCAAATTACTGTTGTCTTCGTTTTGCAAAAATCATCATCGCTTCAAGTTCTCTCATGACGTTTTCAATGTTCAAATTAGACTCGAATTGACTACGGCGTTCCATGATCGCGTCTTTGTTGTCGTCAAATAATTGGAGAAATTTATTTTGATCAACAATTTCTAACATTTCGTTGCGGAATTGTACGTATAATAGAACCATTTCTCGTTTATAATTGACAGTTTCGTCAATGTCGTAATGTCTGTACCGTATAACGCGTCCGATTAGTCGTTTGCGGTATTGATTTCGTGCTCTTGACATTCTTGCTACGGGTTCACTTTCTAGAGCTTCTTCGCCATCCACGTGCACATCGTCCTCCTCGTCAACGAAATCATTAGCTTTAGCATACCACGATGCAAACTCAGCTAAATACACTTGTTCTAAAGATGCAGGACGCTCTTCATAGCGCTGAATTATGTTTTTGGTCCAGACATCAGTACTGTTTTCGTCAAGCCCTTCGCGGTCCATTTGTTGACGACATTTGCGGCAACGTTGTCTTTCCGTCGGCCATACTGTTGGAATGTACGCAACTTGACGACTTGTCTCGCTCATTGGTTGACGTAGGAGATACCATGCTGCTTCTTGCGCTGACATCTCGACAGCGTTAAGCAGCTTGATGCTTAAAGCTTTCAACTGGTCTGTGTAGTCCCGTTCGGGATGCTCTTGCATCATCGTAGTAAGCTCACGACGTAGATTGCCCATTCCATGAGCTGATTTATTTACGTACTCCACAACATACTCTGCGCAGCTGTATTCATCCAAGATAAATTGAATGTCGATGTTTGAGTTGACTTCGCCAGCAATGTACGGATTGAACGTGTTTGTCATAAGTTCGTCAAAGTTTCGTCTGAACAGAAGAGTTGGTCTGCGTAACGTTGAGCGCACAATGTCAAGGTATGAATCGTGTGTCAAACCATTAGCTCCAAGAAAGTCATCCATGCCCGCGTACCGACGACGTTCATCGAGTGAAGTACGCAGCTCTTTCGCCTTCTGTTGTAGTGTTCGACGGCGTTGATCAGATTGAGGCATTGGAACCAATACACGAGTCGTAGACATTGGCCAGTACGGAATTCCGAACCTACAAATTGTCTCACCTCGCTTCGTGCATGTAAAAGTATGTTTGTGTATCTGGTTGGCGTAGATGGAATTGTTAGGTACATCATTCCGGGCTACCGTACTCAATTTATCTACGAGCTCAATGGTTTTTGGCATATTTTCTGACGGGGTTTCATGTGGGTCGTTGTTTAACCACAATAAAATGTGTGCGTGGGGGCTTACTCGATGCTGGAACTCAAAACGAATGAAGTAATCTCTAACAAAATACTCTCCGAATGGATTATAGGACTGTTTGGATTCCAGCATTTTCATCAAGGAACCGACGAGCTTGTAGAAGTAAATGCAGCACGTCACAGGATCGTCACTAACTAAAGTACAGCGCTCGGAAGTGTTGAGATCTCCTGCTGATTTTCCAGGATATTTATTGCTCAGTCTGAGAAGTATAGTAAGCAATTTCATCCATCGTATTTCGTTTGCACTTATAGTGAGAAAGATGGTTGGTTTACCAAGTTGACGAATCATGGCAAAGAGGTCACGTTTGCGAGAAGCCCAGTATTGGACGGAGTTTGGCACTGTCTTCATGAATGCGAGGTTTTGTAAGACATATTCTTTCAGAAATTCTGGGTCTTCTAACATACGTCGTGTAACATTTTCTGTGACTGAAACGTTGCGAAACGTGCTGTAAATTCCATCCACCATACGTAGCCGCAAAATTTTCATTGCTACGTACAAGATTTTTTGAGGCGTGGCTCCGCGTCTGTCGCTTCGTCGTATTTCACTGGTTGCCATCATGTAAGGTGTCACTGAAACTCCCATGTGGAATCGACGTGGATTTCCATAGTATATTGATGGGAATGACAACTCTTCTGCATGATGGTCGTAAATGATGTTGAGGGGAGTTGTCCGGTGTCCTGGTGCGATATTGAGACAATCTTCTTCGTTCCACATCACGGTATGTTGTCTTGAAGCGAGAATTTCAGATTCAGGATTCTGTTCTGCGGAGATATTTTCTATACGGTTTGACGGGTCATCCTCTATGTCATCGAAGTCTGGCAAAGCATGATTCAGTCTCGACAAGTCCACTTTGATTTCGTACAAACGATATAATGGAGAGTTCTGCAGAACAGTTAACCACGAAGTAACTGTACTTTTGGACATGTATCCGCTAATGTAAACAGATTTGTGGGCAAGGTTTCTTTTAATGTTTACATTAATAACGTCGTCCTCATCCAATTGTCGCGGCAAACATTTTACCATTTCTTGAACGTCGACTGGTACGTTTATCACTTGTCCTATGATTCCATAAGAGAAATCATGGCGCAGACGATGCACTTGCATAAATGGTAGACGAGGCGAAATCAATCGTTCACTGATGGGATCTAACGGTGGTAGGCCTGGTGGTGGGTCAGGATATGAGAATCCATTAACTTTTGCTAGCGGTGGCATCGATTGTTTGTTTAGTGACTTTTTGCAAGTGTTGCAAACCAGTTCATATTCTTCCCTGCTCAGTTGTCGATTTTCTTTGATAAACCAATCCGAAATTACCTTCAGCTGTGCTGCAGTGATGGGTTTAAGGTCGTTTCTAAACCAAAGTCTGTCACAGACCGAGCAAGTGTAGCCAAAATCGTTGTCCAAAAAAGTAGATTTGAATCTCATGATTGATGATGACCATTTAGTGTTCCAAGTAGATTGTGCTTGAACTTCAATTTGATCTGAATAAGTACTTGGTTGTACAGCAGTTTCTGCTGGTTCTGTTGCTAAAGTTTGACGTTGTTGGTCGGTAAATTGTCGTTGAGTATCAATATGGACGGTGTTTAACCTTTGCCCTGAACGAGATGAGGATGTAGTTGTCGCTTCTAGAGAACCATTGGCAATAACCAAGTTAGCAGCTTGGCGTAATCTGTTGTTTCGATCTCTTACATTACGTGCTTCTCTTGCAGCTGCTGCCTGTGCAGGAGTTTTGGATGCAGCAATCCGCTGTCTGTACTCACGTTGTATTTGTGCCCTTGTTTTTGGAGCAGCAGTTGTTGGTTCTGCAAATAGCGTCGCAGAGGTAGATGCAACAGCTTCTTGAACCTCCATGGGAAGAGGAATTTCAGGAAAGAGTGGCTCATTTGTGAGATTGACACGCTCATCAGGTTGATCTGCAGTGGTGGTAGATTGTTGTTGCGCGTGTTGTCGTTGACTTCTAGTTTGGACATTGTTCGACTCTTCCCCTGAACGAGATGGAGATGTAGTTGTCTTTTCAAGAGAATTACTGGCAATAGCCAAGTTAGCAGCTTGGCGTAATCTGTTGTTGCGTTGTCTTTCGTTTTTCGATTTTCTCGCAGCAGCCGCCTGAGCAGGAGTTCTACATGCTGTGATACGCTGTCTGTACTCACGTTGTTTTTGGGCTTTCGATTTTGAAGAAGTGATTATTGGCTGCGCGAATGGCGTTGCTAAAGTAGATGCTACAGCATCTTGAACCTCCGTGGGTTCACTCATCGAAGGTAGTGGCTTATTCGTGACATCCTCTGGTTCGTCAGGCTTTTTTTCCATGGTGGGATTGTAAGCGGTTCTGCAAAATAAATCGTCGTTCGAAACAATTTAAACAAAAAATTTCATAAAATTCTTCATTCAGAAAATAATTTTAAATTTAAAAAATAAAAATACAACAAAATACTTGAATAAAATTTATTGTTTAAATTTCTACTCAATTGTTAAAATTTAAATTTTGATTTTATTATTTTAATAATATAATTATTTTTTTTCAATTAGTTACTTAATTTTTTTTTGCAAATTTAATTGTAATTTGTTATAAAAAAGTAATAATTTTAAATAATTCGTTATAAGAATAAACAACGATTAAATTATTGTTTATAAATCTTACATTTAAAGTAAAAAATTTGGAAACATTAAAATTTTCGTAAATCTAGTTTTTAAAAAGCCCGCCTCAATTTGTTTGATATAGGAGAAAATGTTCCCTTTGACGGATGGCTGGTCCAACCTGTCATTTCAGACACGTTGTTGTGTTAAGTGGAAGATTTAATATTTATGTTTAATTTTTTTTTAAATCATAGCTACGCTCGATAATTATTTCGATTGAATAGTAAGGCCATCGATTTTTCACTCATCGTGAAATAGTTCTGTTAACTTATTGTTTTAATTTTGTCAATTATAGCATAACCTACAATCGCTGCACTAGCGGACCGATGCTATTCATTTTAATGATGAAAGCACGAATATTCGACAATATATCACTGAATATATAATTAATATCGAAAGAATCATTACCTTTATCGCTGTTAATTATCGTTGCTATAAACAATTGACACCACATTCACTTTTCACTGCACTTGATACTCGATCAAAACATGTAAATGTACTATAGTAGGTATAGCAGCTGTCCACGCAGACGCATCGCTCATTCAAGTAGGAGAGAGACTGATGTCGAACGCTGCCGAACGCAAAGGCCGATTGTGCTTCTTTGTCGCTCGTTCCGCGCTCTCGCTTGCACTTCAAGCCTTTCATGGATCGCCTCAGAGCGAGGTAACGCCGCATGAGTCATGTTTTTTCGTGCGTGCAGCCGGCTCTATCGAATTATAAGACGTTGTCACGTCAAAATAAAATTAGACAAAAATTCTGAGATGATGATTCGGCTCGTATGTCATGTCATGTGGTCAAAGTTACAAAGTCTACTGTTCTAAGAAACCGGGAAATAACGGAAACGGATTACCCCGGGTTTTTGTGATCATGACGCGGCAATATTATTTGTTATAGGGAAGACGATTACTCACGATATATCTATACTAGTAGTACACACGGCTACACATCAAGCTATACATTTCAAGTATAAGCTGATCCCGCATTGTATAGGATTTCCGTACAGTGCGAGTTCAGCGTTATCAAGAAGTAATATTTGTTTGTTTGGCAGTTTGTACATTATGATGATTGATGATTCAAACTCAAACTCAACGCATTTATTGGAATTAAACCTTTTACAGGCACTTTTGAATTGTCAAAAAAAAATTGAAGTTGAAGCGTGTACGATTTATTAACAGAAAAGTCTTATTAAAATATAAATGACTTTTTGAATGAATGCCACTATTTTGAATTTAACCAGCGACGCAAAAACGATGGAGTATTTAAGTTTGACGTGTCCGTGTGTATGTGTGTGTGTGTGTCTGAGGCAAAATAGCTCTCGAACGGATGGACCGATTTTGATTTTGTTTTTTTTTTTTTGTTTGAAAGGTGAATTAGTCGGGAGTGTTCTTAGACATCATCATCATCATCATCATATCAGCCGAAAGACGTCCACTGCTGGACATAGGCGTCCCCCAGGCTCCTCCACTTCCACCGGTCTTGTGCTTCCCACATCCACCGGATACCCCACGGTCTTTGCCTTCCGGTACGCGGTCGCCACTCCAGAACCTTTCGGCCCCATCGGCCATCTGTTCTGCGAGCAATGTGCCCTGCCCACTGCCACTTAAGTTTGGCAATTCTTCGGGCTATGTCGGTCGCCTCCATGTCAGCTCTTTTCAGGTTGATGAAGAGATTTGAGCATCTTCCACAGGTCTAATCAAGTCGAAATTTCGTATTCTATTATTTAAATGATATTAGACGAACAACGTACCTACGTTGTTACCTAACCTTGAACTGATGCTGGAGCAACACCTGGAATTTCCAGGTTACCCAAGTTACTCACCAACAAACAGCAGAAGTATCGTATATGACAGAAGGCTTTTTAGTCTAAGTTAAAATCTCACAATACTGCTCACACATTAAAATTCTCCAATACATAAACATATACAGTTACTCACATATGTACCTATATCCTAAACACCAACACAACAGACACGAATTAAATCACAATGTACTCACTTTTAATTTTGTAAGCCTATTATTAAGTACCTTATTCTACAAAAATGTTAACTGAACGAAGTAGCCAGCATGGCACCCTAATCGCGTAACTCACGATTAATCTTAATCGGTTTCGTTTTGATAGTTCAACAATATTCATTGCGTTATTTATGTTGTCGAACAGACACATTTTTCGAACATATGAAGCAATGGTTTAACAATCCGTTTCAAAACGATACAGATTATAATGAATCGTGAGTTACGCAATTAGGGTGCAGGGCGAGGAATAAGGATAAATTAGTAACAAACTTCACTGTGGGAAGCATACGCATCGCTGCGCAGATTTAAGCGAGACATTAAGTTTGAAAAGCAGGAAATAAAAACTAACTTTAAAAGGAGATGGGAAATCTTGGGCCCAGCAGTTAACTAGTTGAAATGTGTATTAAAAAAACCGTTATATTTTTCTAAAGGAAATCACAAAATACAGTACCAAGTTTCTATCTAGGAAGCGAGAAAAATGAAATTAAGTTGTGATACTAAATAATCGATTAAAACATGCTTGAATTCTTAGTACTTAATCGATACTAAATAAATCATTAAATTCTCAGAATATGTATGAAAATCGAGTGACAAGTGCTAATCGATCGTTTCGTGGAATCGATTTATAGCGAATCGAATTCCTTTATTTTTTCTTCAGTTGGCAACATTGGACACTGACTGACAGATGACAGGCAGAAAAAAACCGTCACTCGTTCGTTTTCTTTCGTTCTGAGTGCTCACGTATATTCCATGTTTTATTGTATAACCCCACGACCTCGGCTTTACATATTATAAAGGACTGTTCGACGGATCTTGCTTCTTTGAACTACCTGGCTGGCTCTCTATTTTGGACAGCTGATTATGCCTATCGATCGGTGACGACATGGATTTCTGCGTGAATTGTACCATTGCGACTGGTCGCAGTAACTCTATTGGCAGAAGAGTCTTGGATGATGAGGCGCTTTTATCAGTTATTCGTCAGTGCCGTGCCTGTATGTATCTATTAAAATCGAGCGACGTATACAATCCCGCCATATACCTAAGTCGCAAAACATATTTCGTTTACATTTTAGTTGACAGCTGTAAAAGAGGACGAGATTCAATATTAGGCTATTATTGTAATTGTATTGTAGATAGAAGGACTATAGGCTGCTATGCCCACGTAATGCGCTTAATGTGGTATCTCAGTTGGGCAAGATACCAAGAAAATATAGTACCTCCTGCACAATTCTTAGACGATATTCTCATAATTATTGAAGATGAATAATAAATATTTTATAAATATATTAGTCTTGTATTTTACTTCCCCTTCTCCCTTTTTTGAAAAGTAAGTACCTACTGCTTCCAAGTAAGACTTGTCTTCGACTGTAGCGACTGTCCAGGGCGTGCCAAACGTGTCAGATCTTCGACACGTCGCGCATGGAGGCTCTCTACCAACACTCCATGCCTAAAACCATTACACAACCGAAACCATTCAAAAATAATTCGCAAATAACATAAAAAAAACTACAATGTATAATGTAACCTCACTTTTACTATACTTCATTTAACTTGATTCCTGGGTAGCCAAATTTCACCACATTTTCAGTGAGGCCTTGTTATTATATCCTCTTACAAATAAGGCTAGTTTGATTGAGTTAACACCTGGGCCCAGGAAACTATGGAGTCGTTCCTTTCTCCCCGACTCAAACAAAAACTCCAAAAAGTAAAAATATAGGTATATATATTAGGTCTTTACCTATGAAATTGCCGTTCTGCAGTACTGGCCATTTCAAATCAAAATAATTTTTGTTTGGCTAAGAATTCTAATTTCAAATTAATTTTATTTTAAAAACATGGATTTTTTTTTCTAAAAGTAGTCATTTCTTTATTGATTAATGTTACATTTTCATCGCATTTCAATCTTTTTCGTCATCATGGATACGTTAAAAATTCGAGTAATTATGGAATATGAGTACCGTCGTGGCAGCAACGCGGCACAAGCGGCACGCAACATCAACGACGTTTACGGAGCTAACACTACAAACCAACGCACCACCTGTTATTGGTTTGCTCGCTTCCGTTCTGGAAATTTCGACCTGAAAAATGAACCTCGCGGTCGTCCGAAGACTTTGGTCGACAATGACGAATTAAAGGCGATTGTGGAAGCTGATGATACACAATCTACGGCTGAATTAGCAGCAGCTTTCGACGTTAGCGTCAAAACAATATTGGTCCATTTGCGTCAAATTGGCAAGGTAAAAAAGCTTGACAAATGGGTGCCCCACGAACTCAATGATCGCCAGCGCGAAGTACGCGTCGAGACGTGCCTTGCACTGCTCAACAGACACACAAATGAAGGAATTTTGAACCGCATTGTTACCTGCGATGAAAAATGGATTCTGTTTGATAACCGTAAGCGCTCAGCAAGTTGGTTGGATCCTGGTTCAGCACCTAAACAATGCCCTAAACGAAAACTTACCCCTAGAAAAGTGATGGTCACTGTTTGGTGGTCTAGCGCCGGTGTGATTCATCACAGCTTCTTACCAAACGGGGTGAGCATTACTGCAGATGTGTACTGTGAAGAACTGAACACAATGATGGAGAAGCTGGCGCATCTCCAACCAGCATTGGTCAATCGCTCGTCTCCGCTGCTCCTGCACGACAACGCGCGACCTCATACTGCACAGCAGACGGTCTCCAAGTTGCAAGAACTGGGGTTGGAAGCTCTCCGTCATCCGCCCTACTCACCAGACCTTGCGCCTACAGACTACTACTTTTTCCAGAATTTGGATAACTTCTTGGCGGGAAAAAAATTTAATACCCGAGAGGCAGTACAAAATGCCTTTGAAGAATTTGTTGCCTGGAGTCCAGCTGATTTCTTTAAGAAGGGCATCAATAAACTGCCACTGCGATGGCAAAGATGCATTGATTGCGTGGGTGATTACTTCGATTAATACAAATAAAAAAATCATGAAAAAAAATCGTTTAAATTTTTTCATACAAAACGGCAATTTCATAGGTAAAGACCTATTATTTATAGGCCCTTTAAATTGAAGGTAATATTTTGATCAAGGCATTGTCAAGTCGGGACGGCTAATGAAAACGCCAAACAGACCCCTAGCATTTTCATTAGCCGTCCCCCGTTTAAATATTTGATTTTATTTTTGTAATAAGACGCTTTTAATGTGTAACATGGGTAAGTAATTCGCGCAGCACCTCATACACCTAATTTACAGTATAGCTCTAGCAATACAATAACCAAAAAAAAAAAACACTTATTATTTAGAAAATAGCGTGGATAAGATTGAATTTTTTTTGGCAAAACACGTAATTTCTGAAATAATTATTAAATTATTAATCAATTATGAACAAACTACTTCCAGGACTTGCGTGTATTCTGTTACACCTTGGCCTAGAGACAAAATACATTTCTGTTAGCGTTCACGTCAAACGCTACGCCAAAATGTCCCATACATTTTGGCGTAGCGTTTGATGACATTACCTGCGGAAAGGACACGACATAACCTTTCTGCAGGTAAAGTCATTCCCTTGCATTTTGGCGTAGCGTTTGATGACATTACCTGCGGAAAGGACACGACATAACCTTTCCGCAGGTAATGTCATTCCCATGCATTTTGGCGTAGCGTTTGATGGCATTACCTGCGGAAAGGTTACGACATAACCTTTCCGCAGGTAATGTCATTCCCAAACATTTTGGTGTAGCGTTTGGCGTGAACGCTAACAGAAATGTATTTTGTCTAGGCTTGCTGGTATACCTACGGATTCGAGGCATGGAAAGTTTTTGACACTGTTATGTCAAATGATGGCCACGCTTACCGCGGTTAGTCTGTGGATGAACGTGCCTCGGAAAGCATGCTAAGCCGTTGGTCCCAGCTGTCATATGTGGATCTTTGACAGTCGTTACGGGTCGTCAGAAGCCCGAAAGTCTGACAACCAGTCTTACTTACTTACTTACTTAAGGGGTATCGTATTACCCCGTAGCTGGGTTGAGGTCAGATAGGCAGTCGCTCCATGTAAAATACTGGTATTCTGCTGCATCCGGTTAGACTGGAAGCTGACCCCAACATGGTTGGGAAAAGACTAGGCAAATGATGAAGGCGACTAGAATCATTTTTATTTTGATGTAAATGTTGACGTTCAAAAGTGACTTTTAAGGGTACACTAGTCGCGGGCTTGAACTCACTGGTGGTCCTGGCTAAAAAGTACGCTGTCTCATCAGGCTTCGTGTCCGACAGAGGTAGTATCAGTGATGAGCAGTTAGACGATAGTCTACACGCACAACATTATTGAGTGAGCTGCAGGATCAAATTATAGTAAAACAGGCGCGTAAAAAATTAAGAAAAGTCCTTCGCAAGATCGGGTTTTCTGAAAAAAACACTGCACATAAATCAATGACCGATTAAGTTTTTTGTACTTTTCGATAATTGAACTTTGTCGGTACTGACTTGGTTTTGGAGATTTTACACTCCTTTTATTACTTAAACACGCCCAAAGTTAGGTTAAATTAGCAAGAAAAACTAATCTTTGTTGGCTCATAACTTTTTAATGACTTTTTATTTTAGTATTCTGTTTCCGTACCGACAATACTAATAATGAGACAAAACCATACCATGTTTAATTTTTGATGTACAGAGGCCAGCACATCAAGCTACCCCAATCTGTCAAATTTCTTTGATAGTTTTTGTGTTCAATTGATGTTCAATTTGGAAAATTTGTCAGTTTGGGATAGCTTGACCTGCTGGCGACTGTACATAGTCAAACAGTGGAGTAAAACCCTCCCGAAGTTCGTATGGAAAAAATGTGTAATTAAATGTCAAATTGAAATAAATGCTTTGACTTTGACTTTGATGGATGAAGTCAAATGATGCCCGCCATTGTGTTAGAAAACTTACAGAGGAAACCCGAGTGTTACGTACGCCAACATGTCGCCATACTGCATCTTATAACTTGGCCCATCGCCAAATCTCTGACGTATGCGCCAGCGCATGCCGCAGGCCGCAGCCACCAACTTATCATTAACGATACCCAGTTTGTTAGGGCTGGCAGAACTAAGTTATTTATTCGAAACTATTTTTTTTGAGTAAGTAGGTCCTAGAGTAATTTTTCTTTCCACTTAAAAAATACCTGGTACTTATTGATAGACCTGCACTGACATTATTAAAGCCAATTATTTTTAAAAGAGTAACCGTGGAGTTTCTTGCCCGCTCTTCTCCTTAAGAAGCAACAAATTGGAACCGTGCACCTAGCTTCTGACGTTTCATAAGTGCCCATGCAGGTTTTTGTGAAATAAAAAAAAATGATTTTGAATTTTGATTTTGAATGTCGGTTTTCACTGTATTTGCGTGGTCATTAAGGAAATACAGGTGTGATGTTATGTAGTGTTATTTTCGGTAAGTCATTTCATCTGCCTAGGCTCTTCCCAACCATGTTGGGGTCGGCTTCTAGTCTAACCGGACGCAGCTCAATGGAGAGGAATAGGGTATTTTCCAATTTATTAAAAACTATTCTAATTTGAAGATTGGGACGAAATATGTAACAGAAAAATATAAGTAAATTGATTTATGTCCAATTTCTCAATTAAAACGATTTAAACCAAATTTATTTTTCGGTGTTTTGAATTTACCGCCAAAACGCTCCTTACGATGACTTTTTATCACGTGACGTCAACTTTGTGTAAACTAAAGTAGTTAGTAAGTAAACAAGTGAGTGTCGTGTTTATAATTAACAAGATTTAAATGGCTAGAAAGTGAAGTCACTGGTGTGCGGTGCCTCTGTGCACAGTTCTAAAACTGCGCCAAACGAAGTATTTGTACTGGTGCTGTTTACACAAAGCTGAGCTGAGCTAAAAAGTCATCGTAAGGAGCGTTTTAGCGGTAAATTCAAAACAATGAAAAATTAATTTGATTTTAATCGTTTTTAATGGAGAAAACGGATATAAACAAAGTTATTTTTATTTTTCTGTTAAATACATCGTCCCGATCTTCAAATTAAAATAGTTTTTATAAGTTGGAAAATACCCTATTGTATAGAATCAAATTCTTCTAACTTACGAGTAACAGATAGCTGTGTTGCTGAGGGGTTTTTTGCGACACTTCTTCGTTCCAGTTAAAGCACTAGGAAGTGTTGAAGAGCGGGTATTTTGAGGCACCGTCTTATAATAATTTTGAAATCCAAAAAGTGCTAACTCTCAGCCTAGTTTGAATAAATGACTTTTGATTTTGGTGGTAATTTTTATGGAGCCTATTTGACCTCCCCAACCCAGTGGTAATACGATACTCTTTGGTAAAATTGGTTGCCAGACTCTTGGGCTTCTCACGACCCCTAACGAATGTCAAAAATTTGTTCATAACAGCCGAGACCAACGGCTTAACGTGCTTTCCGAGGCATGGAGGCACGAACCGTATTTTTTCACGGTATTTTCGGTTGGACTAGGAATGTAATGAAAGAAATGTTGGTAGGTACTGTCAAAATTAACATGCTCGAAAAAAATAGACTAAAACAAGCGCTAATCCATCTGCCAAGCGTAGTGACTATGAGAAATACAATGATATAACCTTTAGATGCGTTACCGGAGCTCAATATTAGCAAGATAAATGCCAGGTAATCCCGTACCATCCAGAGACGCGGTGATACGCTAGTGACGTAACTAAATATATATGTTTATCTCTTTCTAACCACAGGAATCGGTATGGGTCTTTCCTGTTCTTCGTGCACTATATGATTGTATGACTTACTAGTAGATAGCTATATTCATGGTTTACGCTGTTTTTGAGTGCTCTTATGAAGATTCCTATTTATCTAATGATGTATTTAAATAGACGCGTCATCCATGAACATGTATGACGCGTCTTGTTAAAATACGTCATTAGATAAATAGGTATCTTTTTACTTATTGGTAAACGAAGTAAAAATATTAAGTAAAAATCTCTTACTCACCAACCCTAACGCCAAACTGACCGTGTGCGTTACAATACAAGTTTAGCTTCAGACGTAGTTTAACATTTAAGCCGACATCTTGTGTATCGAGAAACATTATAACATTTTAATTAAACTAAAACAAAAACATTTGCAAAATCGTTTAAAAAATTATAGTGTCATTAAAAGTTAACAAAACAAAGTCAAAAAGTATCTAACTCGAATTTTGAATTTGACATTTCAAAGTGTTCTTTTTTAAATTCTCAAAAAGTTGTGTTCATTTTTTTCTTCTTTATTTTAATTCCAGTTTGTTGTTTGTGGTCGAATTTTATGGACGAAAAAAACTATTGTTTTTTTACAAGTGTTAAGTGATGGACTTGATAGACATTTAATTGTCTATCATTAAATCAGTTTGCGTGCCGTAAGGTAGGTAATTGTGGGAATTTTACTTTTTTTAAATAATAATTACCCGTTTCAAAACTTAAAATGTGACTTTGTTTGTTGTGTATTTTGATATCGTGTAACACTGACTGGGTTTGTTTTGTTTTGGAAATTACCTTCATTTTTTTATAGCTAAACCGCAGAAGTACTTACCTACGGTTAAGTACTTAATAGTTTTTTGTTTATTTCTGTATGGTTTGTTTTAGAGTACCTACCTAATATTACAAAAAATATGACTACAGTCAAATTTAAAAGGGAGCTAAAATAAATTTTAATTATGGAAACCTATTATTGCGATTTACGGTTACTCTGATTGACGTAATTATTTTGATCCTGGTTTTTATTTCTGTTTGACATTCCATAAATAGTCTTATTTTTTATTGCTGTGACCACGCTGATGTTTTTGATTTCTGTTTCTTTTTTTAAATTTGTAATTTCAATGTTTATTTTTGAATTTTTATTAGGAAGTGTAAACCTCTGCATGCCCATGTGACGGTAAATTATGGAGAAATATAATATAAAAACATATATGTCACATGTATCCACCAGCACATCTGCTACCCGTAACTGTCAAATTTTTCCAATTGAACATGAACCATATAACTTATGCGATAAAGTTGGAAATCTATCATAGAAATTTGACCGATTGGGGTAGCTTGATGTGCTGCTAGCCATGTTTACAAAGAAATAAATGATTTGATTTGTTTTCATGGATTCTTCTCGTCTTAGATTATTCTTTCCCATTATTTATTCACTAGCTTCTGCCCGCCACTTTCTCCGCGTGACTTTCCTTGTTCCGCTGATCCATCACGTCATTATTCCTGTTTTTTTTTCTTTTTCTTCGGCTCCTAACGGTGCTAACGTGATGTCTATGACATTTCATAAGAATTGGGTTATAAAATTCAAAAATATTTTTTCAAATTCGACTGGTATTTCCAGAGAATAGCGCGTTCAAACAAAAATATAAACAAACTCGATCCCCCTTATTACAAAACAAGGTTTTTCTTTAGGTATGGTTTAAACCGTCGAGCCTGTTTTTTAAATAAGAACCTAACTGAAATCGAAATACAGCTCCTTTTACAAAACTGACAAGTTAGTCCAGTGCTAAATTGTCAGTTTTGTAAAAGGAGCTATATTTCTATTTCAGTTCTAAGTTCTTATTTCAAAAACAGGCTCGGTGGTTTAAACCATACTTAAAGAAAAACCTTGTTTCGTAATAAGGGGGATTATCAGTACTAACTTCTGCCCGCAACTTCGTCTGCGTCAAATTTCTTGCTACCCGACCCACCCCGTCGCATAGAATCGCCTGGCCGTGCGAGTACTTCGTGTTCGTGACCTTTTTTTTCTTTTTGCTGGGCTTCTAAGGTCCGCTAAGGTAAGATCTAGCGTGATGTTATATAGCCTATCATATAGATCAAAACAAAAACCTCTAAATTGACTGATTAACAAATTAGCATGCGCCCAGAGCCCAAACGGCTGAAGTTAGAGACACATTTTTGGATGGAATATTTCGTGGTGTAGTTTTTTTTTTTTTTTTTGGGTGGGATATCATCAAATGACTTCTCCTGCTGAGTAGAGCAGGAGGGCGTGTCAGACTTTTACTGACTAAAACCCACCCCATGTTCCCTCAGTAGCCCGTATGCCAGGGGCTGTGGTATCTCTCGGCCCCACCGCGTCCGCCATCAAACGGTGGCGGCCCCGTCCAGGCCACGGAAGGGAAGAGCGCTGCTCAGAAGCACCGGCACTCCTCCTCTACCGCAGCGCGTAACCCTGAGCCGCGATGCCTCCCATTCGACATCGCGGCCCACCTCAGTTGCGGTGCACCTCACCGCAACCTACTTTTTGGCCGCTACGTCGTCGGCTTTGAGGCAAAACCCCTGACGAGCGGCCCCACCTTTGGGTTCCTCTTGGCTTCACCGTGGCCGGAATCCACGGTTACTGAGCCCCCCCGCAACGACAATGCGGGAACCCACTCGGGGGGGTTCGTGGTGTAGTTAGGTGAGCAATAAGAAAGTGTATAATTCGAATGCACGTACAAACAAAACCACAATAACCTCAAATTAAATTAATTATTGTGAGCTATATTAGCGGAGATTGAGCGGAATTAGCGGGTCTCTTACCCTTTAGGCCTGCAGCGCCCACAAGGGGGCGTTATTGCCCACTTTGGGAAAGGCTGACTTAAATTAATGAGTGAAACCGCAGAATCTTGTGGTTAATACAGCATCTACATAATGAGCCATAGAATCTATACAGCAATGATGGTTTGAGGTCAAACAAACGTTGCATATAATGATTGAATTATTAAAATTGATGATTCATATGAAATTCCCATTTCCTACTTCCTATAATATATACATAATCAGCCTTGTATGATTTATTTGATTTGTTTCCTCTTGAAAGAGCTTTTATTTTAGGGTGTGAAATCATCAAATAACTTCTGCCGCTCTCGGGAGGTCGTGTCAGACTTTTAACGACTAAAACCCACCCGTGTTCCTTCAGTTGCCTGTGTGCCAGGGGTCACAGTTAGGGTTGCCACCCGTACTTTATAATAAAGTATTGTACGTTATTTCAGGTAATTGTACTCTATACTTTATGAGAACAATAAAGTACACCAAAATACTTTATTTCACATGATTTGATTTCTTTTTAAAAGTTTAGTCGTAGGTAAGTATTTTTTCGCTAAACGAAATTTCTCTATTGATGCTGAATCGATGTCGCCACTCGCCAGCGCCACATCACAAAGGCACTCTTATAAAGGTTCAATATGAATACGATTTAAAGTTTTATAGATTCATGCTATAGTAAATCATGGACAAGAATACTCCACATACACCTACAAAACGTAATTTTGATAGTGAAACGGATCTGCTGATGCTGTGCAATTGTTTAGTAGAGATACTAATTTGATGCAAATTGCAAAAAGCAAAAAAAAAAAAAATGTTTTTAATCATAATAGTAAAGAAAAATAAATTGTACTTTATTTTTAATACTACGTACTTTTGTTTTTCTTACATATATTAACCAATGTACTTTAACTGCATGAATAAAAGGTGGCAACCCTAGTCACAGTATCTGTTTCGAACAACCCGCCGCGCCCCTTGGCAGCTCTTGGAAGAGCTAAGAGAGCAATTTTAAAGATACCAAACTTACATCTCGTCTATGCTCTAAGTATAAATCCTGCAACTTTTTTTTTTTTTTTAATATTGCTGTACTCATCCAGCAATGCCCTAAGCCGAGATCCGTACCCCACAGGGGTTGCCCTTAGCGTGTAGTTGCTTAGTGTTTTAAGTTTTTAAGTATCGTGTGGTGCCGGACGTAAAAAGAATAGCACCATCCCATTTCTTCTCGTGGGTGTTGTAGAAGGCGACTAAGGGACTTACCAGAGAATGGGCAGCAGTGTTCTCTATGCATTTTATTACCGTACTGCGACCGCCAAACCGCCTGTTAAGCGTGGCGATTATGGCAAAACCACCCTTTTGGGAGAGGCCTATGTCCAGCAGTGGACGTCTTTCGCCTGAATAATGAGAACGATTTGTATGAAACCTTCATAGAAATTCATCTATTACGTGACTTTATAAAATGCAACTTTTGCAATAAGAATGTTTGTTAGACATTCCTTAGTAAAGACTTAATTGCCTTTTTAACAGGAAAACATACAAACTAACAGATATTATGTTAAGCATATAAACTCAGCATTCGATTAAATCAACTAGCTATGCAAAAACGTCTAAAAAGCGTCGAACTGGTTCTTATCATTTATTCAAAATAAACCAGTTATAACAACTTGGTATCATGTTATTGTCGCATACATATATATCAGAGACGGCTGGACCAAATCTGGTTTTATGGCAGAAATGGTGCGTTATAGGAAATAATTTGACATTATACATCAGTTTTAATATCGAATATTTATTAGTGATTGTCATGGAAATAATGTCACTTGGTTTAAATAGGTTCATTTTATTTATGTAGATTATTTTACATATTGTGAAAGAGAGAACGTTGTAGGCCTTACAGACTAGATTTGTAGACGATTTTCTATTCTGTATTTTCATTCCTCTAAGTACCTGGTACTTATTGACAGGCCTGCACTGTCCTCCCATACCTATTATCACTATAATTTGAAAACATTGTAAAAGCCAATTATTTTTTAAAGAGTGTCTTGCCAGCTCTTCTCCATCGTAAGCGACAAATTGGAACCGTGCACCTAGCTTCTGACGTTTTATAAGTGCCCATGCAGGTTTATGTGAAATATAAAAACTTTTTAATAAAAAAATTAAACCGCTGAAAAACCGAAACGTAAAAAATTATAAACTAGCTTTGTCCAACCCCAATAACTAAGTTCGGAAGTCGGTGACTTTGGATATGTATTTAATATTATGTCACCGCAAAAAGTTTTTATTTTATGATTTTTTGTGGCTATAATCTTCTAATTACTACATGCTTAATTTTTGATTTAATACACAACTCAGTATTAAAATCTGTGAGTAAACAATCAATCATCCCCTGTTTTCTTACCCTTAGGGTTGGAATTTTTCTTCGAAATTTATATGGGACCAACTTCGAGGTATACCCTTTCCAATAAAAACAGAATTATCAAAATCGGACTACTCTGGAAAAAGCAATGCGTGGTCATACATAAAAAAAAAATATATATACGCGTCGAATTGAGTAACCTCCTGCGTTTTTTCGTCGGTTCAAAAATAATTTGATTTGATTTGATTATGAATTCTCTGGCGAGGGCATAAACCGCGATAGTTTATGATTTTGTAGGTAAATGCCTGTTGTCGACATAGATCACAGAATTAGCAAGCTGAAGTGGCAATAGGGCCGGCCACGTTAGACGTAGAACTGATGTGACCGTTGGGGTAGACGTGTTCTTGAGTGGAGACCGCGAATTGACAAACGTAAGGTAGGACGCACTCACGGTACGTGGAGCGACGATCTTTGCAGGGTTACTGGTAGCAACTGGATGAGAGTTGCCAAGAATCGAGTTGAATGTCGTGCAATTAGAGAGGTCATGTCCAGCAGTGGACTGCTGTAGGCTGATGATGAGGTAAATGCCTAGCATACGCATCATCATCATATTTTCTGCCGAAATACGTCAACTGCTGGACATAGGCGTCCCCCAAGCAACGCTCCTTGGACCATTGTTCTTGTAATTTTTTGGTGGGGTTTGCCATAATCGCCACATGCTTCGCAAGGAACGCATTTTCACAGCATTTATTCAACTTTCGTGCTTATTTTGCAAAACAAGCAAACTAAAAAGTGTCTCAAAACTCAAAAGAACTTTAGCCAGCGCCTGCGCATACCAATGCTGTTCGTTTCGACTTTGCCCTTCCTTATACATATCGACCTTCACCTTTTGCTTTGACTTCCATTTCTTTTTGCTTTGTCCGCCCAATTATATTGTTTACACAATCCCGGATTTATAACTCAAGCATTTCCATGTTAATTATAAAATGGCTACCTACAATATCAAAATTGTGTTTGTTTTGTATATTTAGTCAGGTTAGCCAATAATTGTTGACACAATACATTTAAAATAATTTCATTAAACGTACGTACTTAAGTGCAACAATTACTTTTAGGCTAACCCAACATGCACCATGTTTAATGGTTTTACATTATTACTAAATCAAAAAAATAATGTTACTAAATATCTTTTGGTAATTCATGCGTAACAATAATAATAACAAAACATTAATATTAAATGATTGAAAAAAAAATCTGATTGATAAGATTAACAAATAAAAAATAAAAATCTCATAATTCAATTCAAATTCATAGAATAAAAGTTTTATGGAATTTAATCATAAAATTAAAATTAGTGTTTATTAAAAGAAAAAGTGGGACCACTAGTGACCAGTGACTCACGAGTAATAAATAGGTCGTAGGTTCGAACCCTGATAGGCCCTTTATACTTTGTGTAAATTATTTCTTCACGTCCACGAAATTTTTTGAGCTTCTAATGATGCATACTTTTTAAATTGAGCCTCTTTTGAGCTGCCTAAAATAGGGTAGAGCTACACGATGACTGACGCACACACGCCGACTTGGGACAGGTCAGCTCAAAGCTGCAATGGCTCTTCTAGACAAGGCCCTGTATTTTTAGACTCACATATAATTATAATAATATAATGCTTGGACACAGAATAAGAATTATTTGAGGTTTACAGAAATAAGTTTTAATTAAAAACAATAAAAACAGAAATATTAATGGAATTTAACCATTAAAAATAGTCTGCTTTTACGTTTTTTTGCTTACTGAGCGGCTGCGTGGAGGCCGGAAATTATCCCACGGAACGTAGGTACATACTACCAGGATTAAAAGTTTATGTGTTAATTCACGTAGTATACCGGTGGACCGGGGTTATATTGATTCGCGGGATGAGTTTGATCAAAACTTCCATTTCATATAAAATCGCTCATTGCGTAAAATGAAACGCAACATGGTAGTTTTTTTTCTAGTTAAGCAACACTGAAGAACTGTTGAATCGTTTCCTGAGTAATTCACTAAAAATTTTAATTAAAAACTGAATTATTTTTCGTGTTGGCAGATTTTGATTTTTGAAATTGTATTGGCATTGTAATTGCGGTTACTTTGTACGTAATCAAATAGGGGGGTATCAAAGTAATCCTACATCGTACCTACGTATAACTTTGATCAGTCAGTTTAATTTTTTTCTCATTGTAAAGTAATATTTATTCACGTATTATTACAGCCGATCCACGGTACTATCTATATTTTGGCCTAATACAATCAAAAACCATTCAGCCGTTTTACGTGATCGAGTAACAGACATCCAAACCACATATCAAATAGCTGTCAACTATGCTTTCTGTACAGACGCCAGCAAATCAAGCCTCCCCTAACTGTCAAATTTTCCCAATCGAAAACGAACCTTACGCTTATGCAATAAAGATGACAATCTATCAAAGAAATTTGACAGATTGGGTAGCTTGATGTGCTGGCTATACATCAAACTAAGTAACATTGCAGAAAAATAATTGCTGGGAAACGATTTCTATCTTTTGTGTCAAAGCTGTTTAAGGTAGTGCAATAAGCACGCAAAAGATTGCGCTTATTGCATGTAACGGTATAGGGGGGTTTTATTTTTGAGAGTGGGAAACGATCAAATAACTTCTCGCGCTCTAGGTGGAGCAGGGGGGCGTGTCAGACTTCTACTGATTAAAACCCACCCGTGTTCCTCCCTCAGTTGCCTGTGTGCCAAGGGCTACGGTATCTCTTTCGAACAACCCGCACCCTTGGCAAATCTAAGAGCTGTGGAAATGACAACGGTAAACCTACAGGGGTAGAAGGGGTTTTTAAAATTGTATTTTATCATTAAAAACATGTTTTCGTAAAAAAAAAAAAACAACAAACGTAGGAATTTTGACCTTCAAAATCTCCGTAACCAGAAGTTCCCCACGTAGCGTAGGTATGGTCCAGAACAACAATAAAACATTCGTTTGACACCCGTTAAATTATAATCTTTCACGTTTTTAATATTATTAGGATACACAACACACATATACACACTAAATGACAATTTATTGTTATGGTTGTCAGAATACGGAGGTTATTGGCCTTTCATGAGACTCATGCCAGTTGTACCTATTTGGCGATAATTGTATTAGCCATAAAAAAACAGTCAATATTTTAATTAAAAATATAATGCCAATGACATTAATATTTATAATCTGTATCGGATATCCTGAAAGACAACGATAACAGTATAGGGTAGACTGGGTACGGTTGTGTCAGTGTACCGTTGTGACAATCGCAATATTAGCGAAACTATAAGGAATACCGGGGAAGCGTAAAGGGGAGAGAGGAGCGCTATGTGGGTCTGAACGTGTTTCACAGTATTACGTCAGCAAACGCGCGACGTTGACGTTAGCAGAGGCCCTCATTACTTTTTAACGGTCAAAAGTAAGTATTTTTATTCGATTTCTTTTTATGATTGTTGATATATGTGTACAGATACAGTAATGAATGTTCTTTTTCATTATTAGTTAAATATTAGTGGTTAAATAGCAGTGCTTACTTTGTACGTACTTTATTTTTATATTGTCATAGTGATTGTTTTTTTGCGAAGGAGTGCTTTGGGTACGGTTGTGACGATTTTTTTGGGTACGGTTGTGACAATTTTTTATTTTTATATTTTGCTTTTAGATGCCAAGAAAACGCATAAGAAAGACGGAAAGAGGTCAATGTGAAATAGGAAAATATGAAGAAGCTCATACAAAGTCAAACGAGGAACATCATTACTGCAAGTGAGAGCTCTTGCTTCAGCTGAACGAGGCAGATTGATCACAGTTATATTTGCAGTAAATGCCTTGGGCAATGCTATTGAATTATAAATTTAAATAAAAATAAAGGAGGAATAATACCTCCTTTATTTTTATTTCCTTGGGTTCGTTATCACGATCAAATGATCAAACTGTTAAATGGGCCTGTAGGATCGATAAAACTGCAAATCCTTATTACTTATAAACATTAAATGTTCTTGTGTTACATCAACGTTAATTATTTCGAGAAGAATGGATATTTTGTACAATAAAAGTGATTAATGACCATTTTAGTGTATTTTGGAACCTGTCACTACCGACCCAAGTACTATCACAACTGCCCTTGGGGTGTGGTCGGTTGTGACATTTTCTCTTTTTTTTCTAACTTGCTCCTGTGAGTTAACCATAGTACTTAGAAATACGATTTTAGTATTTATACGTAGACAAATGTACAATTCACAAAAAAAAAAGTTATTTTGTGCAGCTAACTGCCACACTAACAAAATTATTGGTCGTCAAATGAAAATTGTCACATCCGTACCCAGTCTACCCTACTGACCTTCTTTCAGCAAAAGTTTATTTTCACAGTGATGTGAATTTTGAGTACAACATATTTGAACTTTGAAAATTAATATATCTACCTATGGATAGATTGTCAATGTTCTAATAATAATAAAAACATTTATTTTCAAGTATCCAGGACTCTTACCCCTTATTACAAAACAAGGTTTTTCTTTAGGTATGGTTTAAACCGTCGAGCCTGTATTTTAAATAAGAACCTAACTGAAATCGAAATACTGCTCCTTTTTCTAAAACTGACAAGTTAGTCCAGTGCTAAATTGTCAGTTTTGGAAAAGGAACTGTAATTCTATTTCAGTTCTAAGTTCTTATTTCAAAAACATGTTCGATGGTTTAAACCATACCTAAAGAAAAACCTTGTTCTGTAATAAGGGGGCATATGTTAGTAACAATTTTCTTACAAGCTATGTTAGTAGTATTTAAAAAAAAAGAACTATGATTTTATATCTAAACAATTATATTAGCAGGCACATGTAGCTGGCTTAAAAAGTGTAATATAGGGCAATCCAGCTTGCTAGCAATGACAACCGGGAGACATCGAAACTGAACATCGAAAATTTTAATATCGATTGTATCAAAATATCGAAAATTGTTATACCTAAGCTTAAAATTTCTGAGATTGAAATGCCGAGTAAATAAAATATCGATTGATTAAAAAAGGTCGATAGTCATTATATAATGACTATCGACATTTTTAATCAATCGACATTATAGAACATAAGTATATACTTATGTTCTATAATATCGATAATATATTTAATATCGATAGTTAGGATATTCGATACTCTGTACTTCGACATTTAGGTCTTTCGATGTCACTTTTGTACATTATAAGATTTAGATATATTGGACGTAGGTTATATAAACATTCGACATTGGTGCCGATTCTGTTGTCACAAAATTCTCTAAACTAGACTAAAAATCACCAAAATTTTGTTTATTCCTGTCAAACGACGATTTCCTATTCTGAAATTGACTAAAGTGACACAACTTAACTATATTTTAGTTTGACAGCACTAAGATTGCACTGAATTATTAGTTTAGTGAAAATGGTAATTTTGCCATTCTGTTGTTGTCAATTTCATTATTCTATTCAACCTAAAATTTTGGCTGTCTAACTAAATCTGACTATTTTTAATCGCGATTAAATAGGTGTGGAATAAAATTAGTTGTCAATAACTAAAATTCACACCGACACCTCGACTTCTGGTGCAAAAATAGTACTATATTTTTTTCTTTTCTTTTGCTTATATCTCGAAAACGGTGTGTCCTATCGCAAAAATAATGAAAATTTCGACCCCCTTTATGGCACCCCATACACCTCTAAAACTCAACATGTGGGTAATAATTTTTCATATTTTCATTGACAAAAAAAATTGAAAATTCCATATAAATCACGTCGAGGCTGCCACCCCCGCCGCGCTGGCTCTAAAAATAACACGGGGTAGGTTACAATCAAGTACCACGGTTCGAAGCCAAAACATACCACGTGCGAGTCGCGATTGTCAAATTCGATTTTAGTTGTGTCAAAATAGTTTTTAAATTTAGAGACATTTTTCTGCAGAATAGCGTTTAGATTCTCATAGTCAAAAGTAAGGAATTTTAGTTATAGTTTAGTTCGGTGTACAACAGAATCGGCACCAATATAAACTTATGTTATTTTAATTTTTGGGTTTATGGTCATTTGATATTAGGTCTTTACCTATGAAATTGCCGTTCTGCAGTACTGGCCATTTCAAATCAAAATAATTTTTGTTTGGCTAAGAATTCTAATTTCAAATTAATTTTATTTTAAAAACATGGATTTTTTTTTCTAAAAGTAGTCATTTCTTTATTGATTAGTGTTACATTTTCATCGCATTTCAATCTTTTTCGTCATCATGGATACGTTAAAAATTCGAGTAATTATGGAATATGAGTACCGTCGTGGCAGCAACGCGGCACAAGCGGCACGCAACATCAACGACGTTTACGGAGCTAACACTACAAACCAACGCACCACCTGTTATTGGTTTGCTCGCTTCCGTTCTGGAAATTTCGACCTGAAAAATGAACCTCGCGGTCGTCCGAAGACTTTGGTCGACAATGACGAATTAAAGGCGATTGTGGAAGCTGATGATACACAATCTACGGCTGAATTAGCAGCAGCTTTCGACGTTAGCGTCAAAACAATATTGGTCCATTTGCGTCAAATTGGCAAGGTAAAAAAGCTTGACAAATGGGTGCCCCACGAACTCAATGATCGCCAGCGCGAAGTACGCGTCGAGACGTGCCTTGCACTGCTCAACAGACACACAAATGAAGGAATTTTGAACCGCATTGTTACCTGCGATGAAAAATGGATTCTGTTTGATAACCGTAAGCGCTCAGCAAGTTGGTTGGATCCTGGTTCAGCACCTAAACAATGCCCTAAACGAAAACTTACCCCTAGAAAAGTGATGGTCACTGTTTGGTGGTCTAGCGCCGGTGTGATTCATCACAGCTTCTTACCAAACGGGGTGAGCATTACTGCAGATGTGTACTGTGAAGAACTGAACACAATGATGGAGAAGCTGGCGCATCTCCAACCAGCATTGGTCAATCGCTCGTCTCCGCTGCTCCTGCACGACAACGCGCGACCTCATACTGCACAGCAGACGGTCTCCAAGTTGCAAGAACTGGGGTTGGAAGCTCTCCGTCATCCGCCCTACTCACCAGACCTTGCGCCTACAGACTACTACTTTTTCCAGAATTTGGATAACTTCTTGGCGGGAAAAAAATTTAATACCCGAGAGGCAGTACAAAATGCCTTTGAAGAATTTGTTGCCTCCCGTCCAGTTGATTTCTTTAAGAAGGGCATCAATAAACTGCCACTGCGATGGCAAAGATGCATTGATTGCATGGGTGATTACTTCGATTAATACAAATAAAAAATTCATGAAAAAAATTCGTTTAAATTTTTTCATACAAAACGGCAATTTCATAGGTAAAGACCTATTATTTTTTCCGAATCATTTTCGACACCGAAAGAATTGCCTTAATTTACAATCAATAGAGGATTATATCTATTATAATAAAACGTTTTCTTGTTAGTTTTATTTCCTAAATTATATTCTCGCATATTTTTATTGATTCATGGAAAGTTTTAAATATTTTTTGCATTTATGTAAGTTATAAACGCCGTTTGAAATAAGAACAAATATTTAAACAAACCTTTTTTACAGTCCGTTCAACGGATTTTGACCTCTATTGCGTTGGTTGCATTATAAATGGCATCTGCATTAAACAGTTGGTATTGTAATCAGTTTATAGGGTTCCGTAGCCAAATGGCAAAAAATGGAACCCTTATGGATTCGTCATGTCTGTCTGACCGTCCGTATGTCACAGCCACTTTTTTCCGAAACTATAAGAACTATGCTGTTATAACTTAGTAAGTAGATGTATTCTGTGAACCGCATTAAGATTTTTATACAAAAATAGAAAATAAAACAATACATTTTGGGGGTTCCCCATACTTAGAACTGAAACTCAAATATATTTTTTGCATCAAACCCATACGTGTGGGGTATCTATAGATAGGTCATCAAAAATGATATAGAGGTTTCTAAAATATTTTTTGTAAACTGAATAGTTTGCGCGAAGTGTCTTACTTCCAAAGTGGTAAAATGTGTGCCCCCCCCCCCCCTGTATTTTATTTATTTATACGTCATAAATCGTATAATGTTACTTGCTGCTATGGAACCCTTCATGGGCGAGTTCGACTCGCACTTGGCCGCTTTTTTTTTGCTTTTAATGCCATCCTTATGCCTACGGAATAGTCAGAAGTCAAAATCTGTTGAGCGGATTGTAAAAAGGTTCGTTTAAATGTCTAATCTTATTTCAAATGAAGTAAGTATACGTTGTTTTATAATTGGTGTGTGATCTGCGTTTTTTTCTTCAACTAATTGATAGAAACGGAAAGTTTGGGCGACATAAAAACTTTTTAATAAAACCGCCGAAAAACCGAAAAATAAAAAATTATAAACTAGCTTTGTCCAACCCCAATAAATAAGTTCGGAAGTCGGTGACTTTGGATATGTATTTGATTATATGTCACCGCCTTCCGAACTTAGTTATTGGGGTTGGACAAAGCTAGTTTATAATTTTTTATTTTTCGGTTTTTCGGCGGTTCAATTTTTTTATTAAAAAGTTTTTATTTTATAATTTTTTGTGGCTATAATCTACTAATTACTACATGCTTAATTTTTGATTTAATACACGACTTAGTATTAAATCTGTGAGTAAACAATCAATCATCCCCTGTTTTCTTACCCTTAGGGTTGGAATTTTTCTTCGAAATCAATATGGGACCAACTTCGAGGTATACCCTTTCCAATAAAAAAAGAATTATCAAAATCGGACTACTCTGGAAAAAGTTATGCGTGGTCATACATAAAAAAAAAAAAAAAAAAAATATACGCGTCGAATTGAGTAACCTCCTCCGTTTTTTCGTCGGTTCGAAAAATAATTTTTTTTATTAAAACAAAACAACGAGGGTACGCCTTTTCTCTCACTGATCCTGATGGGGTCTGAGCCCATTCGTCCCCTAAGATTCGCACCTTGTGCCCAGTCGTCCCCTGGAACTTTTGAGGGGCCCATTCGTCCCCTGAAGAATATTTATTTTTATTCATTCTTCTAATATAAGTACATATATGTGTATACTGCAGCTTGGTAGTCCTGGTACAGTCGCGCAGAAAAGGCTAAAATAAAAAATATAGTAATTAATTTTCTTTCTAACCCGTTTTTTTAACAAGCCATTCGCAGTGAGACAATTTTACATCGTAAGCCTATCGACAGGTTATGTTATTATCATGACGGATTATCATTCATCATAGCTCTTTTTTCAATGATCTGTTATGATTTATTAAATTAATTCCGTTAATAAACTGTTCACAAGTGTACTATGTCAACCGTTTCTTATATGTAAAATATAGCTAATTTTATCTCAGGGGACCAATAGGCACCTGAACAGGTGCCGAATCTTTAACTTATATTGTATATATATTAGAGGGGACGAATGGGTACCTTAAAAATATTTTTTTTTAATTAAAATATTAATTGGTCCCCCTACCAGAAGACCAATGGGCACCTATTTAGGGGCCGAATCTACAACTTTTATGCTGGGGGACGAATTTTAGGGGACGAATGGGCTCTGACCCTCCTGATTACCCTATTCCTCCAAGAAAGCAGTAGATCCACCAGTACTATACACAAAAACAAACGTCAATCATTCCGACCTCGCCGCCGAGGTCCCTCGCGACGACGCCGACTAAATAGTACCCCCCGATCCTTGCTCGACAAAGCGCCAGCCCGCGTCGGAGCTGAGCCCAAAGCTTTATTACCCTGATAATAATAATCATCTAGATCAGACCCAGCCTGTTCCATCTTGTTGTCATACCCCCAGCGACGCCCTACGGCCTAGTTCGTACCCCACAGGATAGCCTCAGCGTGCAGTCGCTTCGTTTTGTAAGAAATTCGGCCCTGGCTGGGGGCTTTGAGTTCGCTTAAGGCTGCCACAGGATATCCCGGTTAAGTAGTTATGACCTCTCAAGCTCAACTAGGAGATGCCAATAACAAAAAAAAAAAAAACTCCGGGAGTTCTGACAGAAGTGAAAACTTGAATAATTACGTGTGTATTTTTTTGAATCGTCAGATTAAACGACGTTCAACGTACGTTCAAAATTCTTCGTTCATACGTTCAAGTTGTCAGTGGTGTTGGGAACGTGTCGCGAGTTCTATTGTTTTTCCCATCTCAAAAAATGCCCAACGCGACTAAAGAAGTTTTTACTTAAAAAGAACGCGGCATGTGCGAGTCGAACTCGCCCATGAAGGGTTCCGTAGCAGCAAGTCACATAACATAAAAAGTTCTTGTAGTTCGTTGTAACTTTGATCGATGTTTTAATAATAGCGTCTTTTTTAAATTAAGTTATTGATAAGTAAACGTTATAATTAGGTACCTAAATGATGGGATTTTATAGAATGGTAAATTGCGGTTTAAGATTTATGACGTCCTTAAAAAAAAAACTACGGAACCCCCATGATTTTTTTTTCTATTTTGTGTGAAAATCTTAATACGGTTCACAGAATACATCTACTTACCAACTTTCAACAGCATAGTTCTTATAGTTTCGAAAAAAGGGGCCGTGACATACGGACGGACAGACAGACACAACGAATCCATAAGGGTTCCGTTTTTTGCCATTTGGCTATGGAACCCTAAAAAGAGTGCCTTTATAGAATACAACTAACCCTGGGAGTTAATTGTTTTTGACAGTTGAACAACATTCACTGCGTTATTGAACAGACATGTTTTTCGCATACATAGATGAAAAGCAATGGATTAACAACATCTTCAAAATGACACAGATTCAGGTTGATAGTGTATTACATATGCAATTAGTGTGCTGTTTAATAGTTCATCGTTCATTAATATTTATCAGTGTGGAATATTTGCATTAACGAGCATGGTTATTCGCCCGCATCTATACATTATAAAATCATTAAGACGTGGTTTAAATGCCTATTGCGTCATAAAGAACCTAAATATCACAAAATTACGCCTGTATCTCCCTGGGGGGTACAGCAGAGGTGTATAAATACACCCAGAGCTAAATCCTCCGCTTGATTTTCGTACGTTGTTTTCGGGTGACTACTGAAAATCAGCGCTGTGTTGTGGTCCCATTGCACAGCATAATGCTGAGTGGAAATCTTTTTGTCACAATCACAGCATATACAGGAAAAGTTTTCAACCAGTGCGCAATTTTTAACCATGAATTCAGCATATCATTCTAAACCCACTACCGCAGAAATTTTTCGGTTTAAATTTGCGCACTGAATAAAAAACTTACCCTGTACTTATTTATGTTCTATGTATAAATATCTGTGTTGTCCATCATCAGCGTACAGCAGTCCACTGCTGGACATAGGCCTCTCCAATTGCCCGCCATTCAGCTCCATTCTTGGCAACTCTCATCCAGTTGCTACCAGTAACCCTGCGAAGATCGTCACTCCACCTAGCCTGAGGGTGCCCTACCTTACGTTTGCCGATTCGCGGTCTCCACTCAAGAACACGTCTGCCCCAACGGTCATCGGTTCTACGGCTAATGTGGCCGGCCCGTTGCCACTTCAGCTTGCTAATTCTGTGAGCTATGTCGACAACTTTGGTTCTCTGCAGTATCACCTCATTCCGGAGTCTTCCTTTCAGATACTCCGAGCATAGCTCGTTCCATAGCTCGATGAGCGACTTTGAATTGATGGACCAGCCGTACCGTGAGCGTCCATATTTCGGATCCGTAGGTAATTACAGGTAGGACACACTGGTTGAAGAATTTAGTCTTCAGGCTCTGCGGAATATGCGACAGTATGAACTGTGTTGTTATCATTTTTTTTTTTAAATGTTGTGTCATGTTTTTACATGCACGTGTTTCTGTGACATCTAAATCTATTTTTCTTAAAATATAAATCAATAATATATGGTGGCAGCCCAGGGACATCGACGAGCAAACTGGGGCCTTAGTCTGCTATTTTTATAAATTCGTCATTCCAACACGATCCCATCGTCATTTTGTTAAAAGTTCGTAATCTGCTAAATTCATAATGGTCGATCAGTGGTCGGTCAATGGTCTCGTAATAGAATTGTGTTATTATGGCATTGTCGTATTGCCATTATTATAAAACCCGTTAGTAGAAATGATTTTCGAAAAACTACTACAAAATTTGAACATTTATTAACGCCAAATTTCATTTACATATAATTTTACATATTATTTATTAGTGTTATAAGCAATCTGAAGTAGTAGGAAGTTCGTAAATAGCAAAAAACTCACAACTCAATAATATTTTATCTGTTTAGCTGTCAAAGTCAAATGTGATGTTACTGCTTACTGACGTTTATCTGTTTTTATTTCTAGCGGCCGGTGTTTTGATAGATATTTATTTCCATTTGAGTGTTTTAATTAGATTTTTGTTTAAACAAAAGAGTTTGTGTGGAACTGTCAAATTTTTTGTAGATTACCGCGTAAGTCAGTCATTCTTTTGTCATTATGTACGAGATTACCAATAAATGCCATTTCTTTCAATGAAGTGTCAGTGGCTGACCATTGGAAAGTCATAATGACGCCATTATATTAGTAGATTACCAAACTTGACAAAATCAACAATTATGAAATCAATGATAGACCATTCTGAAACTATTGTAATAGCAAACTTGAGGCCCTGTTACAGTGGATTCAGTACATGCTTCTGAAAATAATTCTTCATTTTAATTTAACGTCGACTATTTAAAAATATATTACTCGTCCCGTACATTTTGACCGCGTAGATAATTGCAATTTTCTCTGAAAGAGCAGTTTTCTTTTTTTTAACTGACCGAAAATATCTACGCTAGGTGGTGTAAAATCATGTGCTGTATTCATAGTTTCAATTTGCTAGTCAATGTGGGGACAAGTCAATGTAGGGACGAGTCAATGTGGGGACAAGCCAATGTGGGGACCGGGAGAGCGGGAGTGACCAATAAAAATCAAAATGACTTTATTCAAATTAGGCTGAGAATCAGTACTTTTCGAACGTTAAAATTACATAAGACAGTCCCCTAAAATGCCCGCCCATCACCATTTCCTAGTGCTTTAGCTGAGAAGACGGAGCTCTTCAAAAAATGACGCAAATTAACCGCGATTACTGATATCGCATAAATGTGCATTGTTTTGATCCCGAGGATGATGAAATTTCGAATTGGTGTGGGGTAGGTAGGTACTATGACTAAAAGTGAAAAATATAAACTTAAAAAAACAATCGACTTTCAAAAAATAAATAATGAAAAATAACTCTAATTTCGGAAGTCGGTGACTTTGGATATTTATTTTATTAATTTCTCGTCACCGCCTTCCGAAATTAAAGTAATTTTTCACTTTCTAGTGTTTTTGGAAGTCGGTTGTTTTTTTTTTTTACTTTTTACTAACCGTATATTTTTCATCGATTACACAAAAAAAAAAATCTGCTGTTCCATAGATTTTGATTATTTTTTTTGTATAATCGATGATAAATTTCTGCGCTGGGGAGTCTAGAATGATATGCTGAATTCATGGTAACAGTTTGCGCACTAGTTAAAAATTTAGTTACTGTGTTACGCAATTGACCCGTGGGTAGCAAGTTCCCGTGGGATAATTTCCGACTTTCACGCGAGCGAAACCGCGGACAAAAGCTAGTTATGATTAATTTGCCCAAATCAACACCTGATTTCGTATCTAATGGTCTTACGTAATATCTGTGTATCTGTTAATTTCCGTAAATAAACCTATTATATGGTCGTTAACCCCTCATTAAATTTAATAAGAACCGCTTAACAAATGATTCTATTGGGAATATTATTTGAGTGCCAAAAACCCAGTGGTGTAAAGCCTTTGCGTTTGGTGGGTTCAAAATCTGTCAATTTCGAAGTTTACTAGCTCCAAAAATGTAAAAAACTTATGTAAGAAGGCATTCGTTGTAGAAATTACCTACTTATTATTTAAAAATATCCTATAATTCGCTATGTATCTTACATATTTTTATATTAGGTAGGTACCTAATTATTGCTTTTTTCTACAGAAAATCCCCAACACTCGATGCGAAAACGTAATTATTATTTCTCCCCTACTCAAATGCATGAAAATAATAGTTTAAAAAAACAAAAAAAAAACACTCTTTTATTGCTGACCGAACTAAAAAGTAGAAAATATTTTTTAATTACAAAGAGTTTATGTTACAGTAGTAGCAAGTCAATAATTCAATTCAGAGTAAAAAGCGCGTACTTTTTAGTTCGGTCAGCAATAAAAGCGTGTTTTTTTAGTTTTTTTTAACTATTATTTTTTTCCATTTTTTAGTTCGATCAAATTTTTATCGAGAAAATTTTAAAAATTTGATAAAAAAAAAAGGTTTTTTTGAAATTTTGTAATTTTTTATCGGGTTATTGCATTGTCATCGGCCCTTAAGACGTGTGTAAAGTTTCAAGTTGATCAGACGTCTAGAAACCAGTGAAAATTAGGCTCAAAGATTCCGTTACATACATAGATAGGTACATACATACATACAACCCGAGCTAATAAAAGCGTTATAAAAAGAGGCTATTGTCGAGTCAAAGCAAAACAAACAGGAACATAAGAGGCACTTTAAACGTCAATATTTACATTAAAATACGATTATACTAGATTTATTCTAGTTGTAGAAGAATGAGCAAGAAACTATACTATTACCTACTCTTTAAATGTTTTACAATACCTATTTGTTTTAATTAATTTTATCCCTTGGGAATACGGGGATAAAATATAGCCCATGTCACCCGGGGATAGTGTAGCTTCCCAACAGTGAAATATTTTTTCAAATCGGTTCAGTAGTTTCAGAGCCTATTCAATGCAAACAAACAATCAAATCTTTCCTCTTTATTATTAGAATAGTATATAGATTATAATCATAAAAAATTGTTTGTTTGTTATACCTAGATGTGAAGATGCACCTAGAATAAAATTATCATACCACAATAGGGTATTTTCCAATTTAATAAAAACTATTTGAATTTGAACATTGGGACGACATATTTAACAGAAAAATAAAAATTAATTTATTCAAATCCATTTTCTCAATTAAAAAGGATTAAAATCACGTTTTATTTTTCGTTGTTTTGAATTTACCGCCAAAACGCTCCTTACGATAACTTTTTATCACGTGACATCGTGACGTCAGCTTTGTGTAAACGGCACCGGTACAAATACTCAGTTTGGCACAGTTTTAGAAGTATTTGTGCACAGAGGCACCCCACACCAGTAATATCACTTTCTATGCATTAAAAATCTTGTTATTAATAAACTCAACATTCACTTGTTTACTTACTTTCGTTTACACAAAGTTGACGTTATGTGATAAAAATTCATCGTAAGGAGCGTTTTGGCGGTAAATTCAAACAAGGAAAAATTAATTTGATTTAAATCGTTTTTTATTGAGAAAATGGATAGAAATCAATTTACTTTTATTTTTCGGTTACAAATTTCGTCCCAATCTTCAAATTACAATGGTTTAAAAAAAAAAAAAATGGAAAATACCCTATTGGTAAAGAGATAAAGTTTTAACAAGTTTTAAATCAATGTGTGGGCTAATCCTCTTATTGATTCAACAAACTTAATAGAAATACATGATGTTAGGGATTTACCTAAACACAATTGTTATCGAAAATGACGTATTATTTAAATAGGTCACTGACCACCAAATATGTAAATGAAGTGGTATTTCAACTTAAAAATGTTTGCGGTTTGCGGTTGCCAAAGGGATCGATGCATTTATTAAGTGAGGAAAAATAATTACTAATGTTTACGTGGAACGAGGCATAAGTGAGTGGAAACGCCCAAGATGAAAAGTATAGTGGACATATTGGTGATGTACAGAGGCCAGCACATCATACTACTACAATCTGTCAAATTTATTTGATAGTTTTTCAACTTTATTGCAAAGGAATAAGGTTTATGTTCAATTGGGAAAATTTGATAGTTTGGGATAGCTTGACCTGCTGGCGACTGTACTATGAAAGATCAGGTCCGTCATATTCGCAACCGGCGTGCGTGTATGACCAGTGGCCCTGGATTGGTGAAGGACCCACTCGTGTTCCCTCAGTTGCCTGTGTGCCAGGGGCCACGGTATCTCTTTCGAACAACCCGCATCCCTCGAAGGCGTCGACCCTTGCGGACCCCACCAATTGGTGCTGATATCTTGTTGAGGCGCGCGTGGAACACAACGCGCCGTCGACCCGGGTTTGGTCCTTATCGGACAGCAGAGATACCCATTACTCGCCGTCCGCAAGCCCGCGCCTGTGGTGGCTGGTAATCAGCCTGGGATTCCCGACGCCCAGGGCGTCTCCTGCGGCGACTAAGGCCGTGAGGGCGCATATACTGCCTCTCCCTCACGTGCGCCGCTTCCCTCTTCGCGAGAATCTTTGCTTCGCAAGAGGTGACGGCTACCCATGCACTCTCGCTCCGTACCATGGTCTGGACCAGGGCCTGACGCGAGAGATCGCCGCCGCCGATCGCCTCCATGATGAGGCCACGGCGGTGCTCCGCCCTGGCAGAACTCCTAAATCTAGATGGTTAAGGCTTGTATCCACGCTAAGGACCTTCAGCATTTGGGCGCACTAAATTTGTGGGCGAGTGCGGAGTGATGTAGCCGTGCAGTCTTTAATCGGTCACATTTTTAATTTATAATAACAAAAATAATGCATTTTTGTAAAAAGTAACGAAATCAAATCATTTTCCTTTTTATTGCAAAGCAGTAGACATTATTTTACTCTTTTGTTAAAAAATTAAGGGGTAAATTGGTTTCATCTCAACGATTTGGAGGTGATTCGATGTTTTTATACCTATAGAAAAGTTATGCCTAAACCAAATGACGTATCATATTATGTAGATTACTAACTATTTTTTTTTAATGTAATTTCTTTGTAAATGCCGACGAAAAGTGGTTTCATCTGCATGCTGTTTTCAACGTATGAACGTAAACGAGGCAAACGAGTAAAGATCGTAAATCGTAGCTGCAGGTGGCGTTCTATAGTTTCTGCTTACCCATGGGAACAAGACGTGAGTTTGAATATGCAAGTTTGATGTTGTTGAGATGTTAATCTCCATTGCTTAAAAAAAATATCTGCTCAACAACTTAAAAACGCTATGAATGTTGTTGATCTCTCAAAATGACAGCCTACTTATTTGCTACTTATTTTACGCAATAGAGTATTTTCCAATTTATTAATTAATTTGAAAATTGAGACGAAATATGTAACAGTAAAATAAAAATAAATTGATTTATGTCCATTTTCGCAATTGATTTGAAGATCAATTTATTTTTATTTTTCTGTAACATGTTTCGTCCCAATGTTCAAATTATATAGATTTTAATAAATTGGAAAATACCCTATTGCGTATACACATGCAGCTTTTCATTACAACTAAGTAGTCACCGAGTTTTAGTAATATGACACTGTGTTTACAAACACACATAAGTTATACCTACTCAATGTTTTTCCCCTCGCGTGTCGAGTTACTGACTTCTCATGCGTTCACTACACAAGACACATGCATAAGTGATTAATGAGGCATACCTACTACCTGGGATGTTATGTCAGCTCAGGCACAAAATACAGAGGGTACAGAAGGCAATCTACATACAAAGTGCGCTCGAGCAACGCACACATAGACACCGCTCACGGACACGATATCTCGGACCGGTTGGGACCAGTGCGAGCGCGAGTGCCATCCCCTGAGACACGCGTCTGTGAAATGCAAAAATGTGGCAATAAAAAAAGTTACTATAACTGTTCAGTAGACAGTTGTTTAAATTCAACATTAAACTGTGAATTGTCTTTTTTAAGCTACCGGTTGTTGAGTTGACCAGAGAGGTGAGTACGTAGGTATTTTCTCGTGTTTCGATGGTTCGTTTTAACGTAACACAGAATACCTAATTAGTTGTGGGTAAGCGAAAATGACTTTGTGGCCTTGTAATATTTTTACAATTTATATTAGGTATTTAAGTACTGTAGTACTTTTAAGTAAAAATACACTCATCTTCCTCATTATAAATATTTAAGATGGAACTGCTCGGCGAGCCGGCCACACGCGTAGCCACCCGCCGCCGATCATAACTATTAGAGTTGGGATTAATTATTATCATGGCAAAGACCTAAATACGAGTGCCACTACCACGATAGTTTTTTGTGCATAAGCCAAAGTTGACAACCCTAGCGCGACCGCCGAGCGTAGGTATGAAAATCGAAGTACATACATGTGATTGCCTTCTGTACTCTCTTTATTTTGTGCCTCAGGTAATTACATGCCGAAGATGTCTCACTGCGATATCTCGCGATCGAGGTTTCGCTCGCTACCTCGATGTCATTCAATTCAATGTCTTTATTGTGGATATCATAGTTACCTACATAATACAGCACCATAATTGCGTAAATCAATTTGACAGTTCAACAATATTTATTGAGTTATTTACGTTGTTTAGCAGACACATTAGGTATTCGAACATATGAAGCAATGGTTTAACAATCCGCTTCAAAACGAAACAGATTATGATTAATCGTGAGTTATGCATTTTTTTTGATCAGCTACGTCCCGCCCTGGCATACAATAGTTACATAAAAAAACTAAAAAAAAAAAACACAACCGACCTCCAAAAAACACTAGAAAGTGAAAAATAACTTTAATTTCGGAAGGCGGTGACTTTGGATATGTATTTAATTAATTTCTTGTCACCGCCTTCCGAAATTAAAGTTATTTTTCACTTTCTTGTGTTTTTTGGAAGTCGGTTGTTTTTTTTTTTTTTGAAAGAAGTTTTTATTTTTCACCTTTTAGTTATAATACCTACCCCACACCAATTCGAAATTTCATCATCCTTGGGGTCGAAGCAATGCATATATAAGCTATAGCAGCAATCTCGGTTAATTTGCTGTCATATTTCGAGGAGTAATAAAAAGATTTAATAAAAAATAAGAAAAGTTCCGTTGTCTGTCTCCGAAACGCATCATCCGATCTATATGAAATTTAAATGGAACCGTTTCGCAATAAACCCCTTTCGCACAAAAAAAGAATTTTGCAAATCGGTCTTATGACGGAGTTATGCCCGAACCTCCACCTAACTCCTAACCGTTAAAGAGTTGTACCTTCCTTCATCAGCTCAGCGTCATGAGATGATGATGACCATACGCAAATGTCTCAATAGCTTAGGAAAATATATGAAAAACATTGTTAATACCTGTAAAATTTGAGGGTTGCTCTCGATTTCCATCATCAGATCCTGACTTGGTGCCAATGGGACCACCTCAGGAGTATACTCTTTCAAAAAAAAAAGAATTTTGAGAATCGGTCCACAAATGGGGGAGAAATCGGGGAACATACATAAAAAAAAAATACGTTCGGTGGAACATATAACCTCCTCCTTTTTTAGAAGTTTGTTAAAAATAGAATTACATTACAGAATTACAATTAGAATTACACATAGATAAAAAAAAAACTACAAAATATATGGAAAGAATTAAGATAGGTCACATCAGTGGGCCACTGAACGCATCACGACTGAAGGGGACTATATTGGAGCAATGTTTTGTCTGATAGAAACTCTTTTATCTCCATGAAATTACAGACTGGCCATGTCTGTCGAAGGACCGATGGCCGGTGGAGTAGACGAGTCCTGGAGTGGAGACCGCGATTCAGCAAGCGTAGTGTGGGACCAGGGTGCTTACTCTGGAATATAATTCCGATAGATCGACATTGGTCAAACGTCAGTTGGTTGAGTTAAACGTCAGGGATTGGCTGGACGCACGAGTCTAGCCAATACTTGACGTTTGACTGACAATTTCAATGTCGATCTATCGGAATTATATTCGAGAGTGAGCACCCAGTTCAGTTAGATGTTCCAGTTGGATGGACCGACGACTTTAAAAATATGGCTGGGACAGACTGGATGCGGAAGACGGAGGAGCGTGTCGCGCAGCCTGGGTGAGGCCTATGTCCAGCAGAGGACTGCCATAAGCTGAGTTGGTTAGTTGGCTTATAGAATGCACGCGCATGCCAAGGATACCACTCACTAAGGTGTATCGCGGGGGTAAGGTAACCAGGACCTAAAATTGGAAACTCGATCGCAAGTGGTAAATAATCTTGACTTTCTGCTTGCCACGGTCGGTTCGTGCATGGATGACCATCCATTACATACCAAGATCCCTCTCTGCCTCGGAAAGCACGCTATAAGCCTTTGGCCTCGGCTGTCATTCACAGATCTTTGACAGTCGTTACAGGGTTCGCGTGTTCTGACTACCCATAATGATGGCTGACAACTATTCATACAAAAGGGTATCGTATTACCCAGTAACTGGGTTGTGGATGTCAGAAAGGCAGTCGGTCCATGTAAAATACTGGTATTCAGCTGCATCCGGTTGGATTGGAAGCCGGGACAAGGCGTACCAGGTTCAACATCACCATCATTTCAGCCGAAAGACGTCCACTACTGGACATAGGCCTCCCCCAAAAGGGGGGGTTTTGCCATAATCGCCACGCTTGGCAGGCGGGTTGGCGATCGCAGTATGGTGGTAAAATGTAAACAGAACGCTGCTGCCCATTCTCTAGTAAGTCCCTTACTCGCCTTCTACAACACCCACGGGAAGAAATGGGATGGTGCTATTCTTTTACGTCCGGCACCACACGGTTAAGCAGCATCTTTTTATAGTAATAGTTTAACGATCCGAAACAAGACATGTAAATTGGGGTCAAAAGTAACTTAAACCATGAACAATATTGGATTTTGAGCTCAAAAAAACACTACTTACGGGACATAATTGCTCAGCAATTAATTCTGCGTTTTTTCTAGCACATAATCTTCTAAAAATAGAGTATATATTTCTTGTGGTTTTTAAACAATAATATAATTAGTCAATTTGTATTCTGATCGCAGAATGATAAATATGTGTACATAATTGTATACAAATGTGTGGCTAAATATACTTAGGATGATTTCATTGATGTGGCAATAGGCTCGCCCCAATAGATCATCATTATTTCAGCCGAAAGACGTCCACTGCTGGACACAGGCGTCCCCGAAGTTCCGCCACTTTGACCAGGGTGCTTACTCTCGAATATAATTCCGATAGATCGTCATTGGAATTGTTAGTCAAACGTCAGGGATTGGCTCGACTCAGTGAGTCCAGCCAATCCCTGACGTTTAACTGATAATTCCAATGTCGATCTATCGGAATTATATTCCAGAGTAAGCACCCAGTTCTGTGCTTACCGCATCCAGAAGATTTCTGCGGCGTTCACAAGGTCATCGGGCCAACTTGTGTGAGGTCTTCCTACTCTACGACTTCCGGTACGCGGTCGCCACTCCAGAACCTTGAGGCCCCATCGGCCATCTGTTCTGCGAGCAATGTGCCCTGCCCACTGCCACTTAAGTTTGGCAATTCTTAGTTGCCTGTATTCTTAGTTGCCTGTATTATTTATTATACAGGATATTATAAGTTTATAACCAGTGAACAAACTGTAACCATGAATTCAGCATACCATTCTAGACCCACCAGCGCAGTAATTTTTCTTCAGTTATACAAAAAAATCTGCTGTTTCATAGAAAAGTGCAATACCTACGTCAAGTTCCTAGTCAAAATGTATGGAATAGCAGTTTTTTTTGTGTATAACTGACGAAAAATTTCTGCGCTGGGGGATCTAGAATGATGTGCTGATGTCATGGTTACAATTTGCGCACTGATTAAAAACGTATCTATTTATTTATTTACTTAAAGGTTCACCCACAGCACATAAATATACATAGAAATAGCAAGTCATACGGTTATATTCTAATATATATGCCAATTAAGTATAGATAAACACAACATTGACAACACAAGACGCCAGATTACCGCTTAGTTGCTAACTTAAGTCTAATGTACAATTGTTTAAGAAAATGAGAAACTAAATAAAAATTAAAACAAAAGTTGTAAAATAAATTAAAATAAGAGACAGTGTAAGTAATTAGATTGGGTAAGATTTGCACTAATAATCAGAAATTACGACTACGTTTCATTGGTTCGTAGAGAGGCTAAGATTCTTGATTTGAACTTCACCTTTGGGTCATTAAATATGTATATCTGCTTCAGGTACGAACTTAGTAAATGAATTAAGTTTGTCACACATTTTAATGAGTGGTGAGTTGAGACCTATATTTGTAGAGGTAGTAAGGGCGCTGTAAAATTGTGGTTATGGGAAAGCGTGGAATTCTAGGCGGAACTTTTAACGAAATACGCGATAGCAGTTCACAACAATCTATGCAACCATTCACTAGTTTGTGAAGGAACATAAGGCTATGCATAAATCTCCGTTGCCGTAGTGAGATCATCTTAAAAAAGGTTAGACGCTGTTGATAGGGACACCTATGAGATAAGCCAGGGGATATAAATGCGAGGTGTTTGGTGAAAGCCCGTTGTATGCTCTCTAGACGGAGTGTCTACGAACGTATCCTGTATGTATAGATATAGTATCTCTAATCTTGCAGTAGAAAGCATAGGTCGTTCGGGGAAGTACTGCCTATCCACTTAGTAGCCTAGGTATTAACTCAAGACTTGTAACACATTATACCTATTTTATGTAAATATACGATAAAACCACTGTTTATATTAAATTCTCGGTAATTTATCGGAAGCGTGCCGACTGGTTTCTTGTCCTTTTAAAAGGTCAGATTCAGACTACGGCCATTCGCAGGGTCAATTTGACATGTCTTTTTTACATACATACATAAACTCACGCTAACTTCCCATGGAAGATCAGAACCATGCAGTTAGAGGTCAGCTAAGCAGTTGCCCTATGTAAAATGCTGGTTGACAACTCCACTCGGTTAGACTGGGAGCTGACCCACATAGTTGGGAAAAGTCTAGGCAGATCATCATCATCATCATCGGCCTAGCCTTTTCCCAACTATGTTGGGGTCGGCTTCCAGTCTAACCGGATGCAGCTGAATAGTGGAGCGACTGCCTATCTGACCTCCACAACCCAGTTACTGGGTAATACGATACCCCTTGGTAAGACTGGTTGTCAGACTATCGGGCTTCTCGATCCGTAACGACTGTCAAAGATCCACAAATGACAGCCGGGACAAACGGCTTAACGTGCTTTCCGAGGCACGGAGGGGTCTCGGTATGTAAAGATGGTCACCCATCCAAGGACCAACCGCGGCAACCGTAGCTTAACCTGATCGATCGACCCGATCATGATGGTGAAATGAAAATGTTTATTCATGTAACGAGATATTTTATGCTGCTTTACACGCCAATATTTTAAAACAAGATGGCGCCGGAATTTCCTTGCTGACTGTTCCCTTAAAAATGCCGAAACAAAATCAGAGGTGATGGTTTCTTTAAAACTCCGAACATTATGATTATAAATTTTCGAGGGGAAAAAAAATATGTTTTTTTTAATACCTATTTTTATTAATGAATGAGTGATTGAAAAATGGATGGTGAAACAGTCACTAATAATTGCACAGTTTATTACTGGGTAAGTACATTATTAAGACTTTATGTGAATCTAACAATGCAGGGCCATGTTTGGAAAAGCCTTTTGAAGAAAGAGCCATTGCAGCTTTGAGCTGACCTGTCCCAATAGACGGCATGTATGTATCAGTCATCGTGTAGCTCAACCCTATTTTAGGGAGCTCAACGACCCGTCACAAGACGCTACCAGATCTGCAGGACATTTGTGTAGGCCATAAAAAAAATATTCAAAACCGCCAGATGAGTTATAAAGTTATGTTTTCAATCTAGCCTGCATGGTACAGAGGCCAGCACATCAAGCTACCCCAATCTGTCAAATTTCTTTGATAGTTTTTCAACTTTATTACAAAGGAATAAGGTTTATGTTCAATTGGGAAAATTTGACAGTTTGGGATAGCTTGACCTGCTGGCGACTGTACATTCACAGTTATATGCATATCTGTCATCAAAAATATCTTATGTTAAGTCACGTAAATCATTAAAAGATAACGTCAATATTAATTCCAAAATACTTAGTTTATATTATGTAGTTTGTTGCGTGGGCCCACATTGGAGTGGGTGCCTTTCAAACCGAACCTACTTTCAGACACAATAAGAGAATACCTACGTCATTCACCAATACAAATAATATAAATGCTAATCTTCTTTTTATTTAATTCACAGTTACAAAAAACGGTTTTATGAACTGTCTCGCAACGGTAATATGGCCCACTTATGGCCAATCTTCAGACAATAATACGATCAATACTGTCTGCCAATCGGTAATTCGGTACAATAAAAAAAACCGGTCAAGTGCGAGTTGGACTCGCGCACCGAGGGTTCCGTACAAACCTGTGGGTATATAAGTAAAAGTTCAAAATTGTCAAAAAAAATTTTTTTTATATGACGAAACTAAAAATTTTCGGTTTTCGTAATTTTTCCTATATCTGTACTATAAGACGTGACTTCGTACAAAATTTCAAGATTCTAAGTTCACGGGAAGTACCCTGTAGGTTTTGATTCCCGTGCGAGTTTCGAAAATTTGCGGAATTTTGCGGCCTAAATGGCTGTATCTTTTGATTGCGTTGACTTAGAAGGTTGATTTTTCTACAGCTTCCAGGGACAGTAGAACTAAGTATCATATAGAAATTTCAGTTTGATACCTCCACGCGTTCCTGAGAAAAACGGTCTTGACAGACGGACGGACGGACGGACGGACGGACGGACAACAAAGTGATCTTATAAGGGTTCCGTTTTTTCCTTTAGAGGTACGGAACCCTAAAAACAAAATAAGTAGATACATGATGTATTGGTATTTGGAACATTTGTACAAGTAAGTGGATTTATAGGTTTTAAGATCAGTGCAACTCTGAACGTCTGGTTTTTGTATGAACAGCCTTTTTACCCTGGGAATGGAATTGGTAACGTGTTTTTCGGCCTAGACTACTCTAGAGATCAAACGCGTGGGCCGATTTTGATGATTCGTTTATCAATAGATTTTTTTTTTCATAATCTTGTGAGTGCCAATAAAGTTATGACAGTAATCAAAATTCAATATGGCGACAACCAGACGCCATATTGTGAAAAAGAAAGAAATTTAAATTGACGAACAATATTATGTGACAGCATATTTTTTTTTAAGTATAGAAACCTCAATAATTGAACAACCCTTCTAAGAAATGGGATGGTCGGAAATCTTTTACGTCCGGCACAACACGGAACACAGGCAGGTACTTTCCTTTGTGTAAATAATTTCATCACCACTACTCTCAAAACTATGAAGGAAAACAACGCGAGGAAACCGGCATGTTCTAGAAACCAAACATTCTTAGACATGTGACATCTACCAACCCGCACTGGGCCCGCGTGGTGGATTACGGGCCACTCCCTCTGACAGAGAGGAGGCCTGTGTCATAGTCAGTAACAATAGCTACCACCGTATCAGCCGTATCAATGATTTGGGGCCCCCAAGCTACTGGGTCCCCTCGATCCCGGATGTTATTATACAGCATGTAAAAACAAATATTAGTCAACACCTCTAAACTTGTTGACGAATGAAAACATAGTAAAAATATGAAAATGTACGTGATTTGTTTGTCTTACAAAAGCTTCAACTGGAGCAGGGCAACTTTTTATTAGCGTTTGCATTAATTTAGTTAAATCAAGCAGAAAATTTTATCTATCGGAGTCAGGATGCCCCAAGTTTCGAGTGCTCGAATTTTCGAGCGCGCTACGCTCACCCTTGCTTTCTTTTGGTTTAACCTTCGGAGTCAGACGCTATTTTCTTTCGATTTGAATAAAAATAAAAGGATATTGACTTTTTGAGCTTGGCCGCAGTGGGGTAAAAAGGGGGCCCTGTATTAAGATTTGCAAGGGGTCCCCCTAAAAAACTTTGATACAGGGCCCCTTTAGAACTAGATACGCCACTGAGTAAGGCTTAATATACTCTAGGATGCCAACATTTCTGGGATGTCTCAGATGTCCATAGGCTGCGATGACTACCATCGTATGCCGTCAGCTAGTTTGCCAACCAATAATATAACAAAAATTTATATTTAAATATCGTCGTCTAGAATCAACGATCCGGTAACCACGCCTTAAAGTCGTCATTAGCCAGAATTCAATAAATTACCTCCAAGACCTATTAAATAAAGTTATATTATTAAAATCATTAATAAATGATAGAAAAAAACACGCCACCATAGCCCGACCATCTTTATTAATAGATACAAATAAAGAAAAAAATGTTGACTTCGATCTTTAATTGTCTTTGCTCAAGTAAGGGCCTCGTAATGATGGCAAAGTATACAATTTATGCTTCCATTCAGCCTTAAGCCAACGAATATGATTGTTTTTTTTTGTTATATGACGTGTAACCGAAAGGATAACGTATACATATCAAGGGCAGGGCTTCTTTGGAAATAAAAACATTATTGGAAGGGTTTTTAATCCTATCCCTACATGTTCGGAAATTTGAGAATTTTTTGTATACATATTGATACCAGAAATCGAACTTTTTAAATTGAAATAAACACATCACTCGGAAGAGATATATCGTGATAAATTGGCAACTACTCGTACATGGAAAGTTATTGACCTACGTAGTGCGGTGACACGTTTGTTATGATTTCCGTAGGCGCTTTGACACTTTTGACAGGTGCCCGTACCTGATATCTCAGTGCTGCCATCTAGTGAAAGTCATTTCAGAAAACCCTCAGAGCGTAACCTTTGAACTCCTTGCTTTGTGTATCGTTGTAGTTTCTAACAGTAATTCTGTCTGTTCCAGACAATAATGCGATCATGGGGGCCAGCCGCGCTCTCACTGCCCTGTTGGTGCTCACCGTGATAACACTCACCAGGGGACAGACACAGTACTTTGGTAATTATAATTTATACTTATCTTAATCAGCCGTTAACGTTCCCACTGCTGGGACACAGGCCTTCGCTTTGTGAAAAGGAGGGTGGGCCATATTTAATACACCACCATGTCACATGTCTTCGAATGTTTCTAGGACATGCCGGTTTCCTCACGATGTTTTCCTTCATCGTTTTGAGAGCAGTGGTGATGAAATTAACTAATCTGAACTAACATTTGAATTATAAACATCTACCAACCCGCACTGGGTTCGCGTGGTGGATTATGACCCACTCCCTCTCACAGAGAGGAGCCCTGTGTCCCAGCAGTGGGAACATTATAAGCTGGGCCTGAATTCACTATGACCACTTAACGATTCCTTACTCGTAACCACGTCAATCACACGCGAAATCTGCTAATATCGTAAATTGTCTTGGAACATACAGAATATGACATTTCGATTCCTTACCGTTACATTGGTTTTAAAAATAACGATATTGACGTAGTTTGAACGTAGTAAGATTCCGCGGGGAATCATTATAACGATACAGAATTGGGGCCCTGTATGGCACCAATATCGTTTTTTTTTTTAGAAAGCAATGTAACGGTAAGGAATCGAAATGTCATATACTGTATGTTCCAAGACAATTTGTCGATATTATTAATACGATATTAGCAGAATTCGTGTGTGATTGACGTGGTTACGAGTAAGGAATCGTTAAGTGGTTATAGTGAATTCAGGCCCACAATTGGAGTTCTTATTGTGTTAAGTTAAATAGGCAAGTATCACGCATAAAATACCTACTTAAGTAGGTATAAATACCGAAAAAATAAATTATGATTTAGCCTTTTTTTGCGCGGAGATGATACTAGTCTAAGAAAACAGGAAAAACTCGTTATTTTCAATAACAAGCTCAAAGTTTATAATGGTTCTTTTGACATCGTTATGTTAAAGGCGATTTAATCCAGTTTTAAATAAAATATAAATTCTTTGATTTTCTTTTCTAATTTTTCTTTTTGGTTGGATGACACAAGAATGCATTGTCTATGCATTTTTTTTTAAATGTAGCTTTTATATGATTATCTACTTCAACGATCTCTTTGGTGTAGTGGTTGTAAGCGTTACTGCTGAACGTTGGATCGTGGATTTGATAGTCGGGTTGGGTATGGTTATTGTTTTTTTTTTTTAGTTTTAATCGTCTCAGAAGTAAGTTCAGCGCTGGCGAAGCCTCTCAGCGCTGGTCATGAATTGATAATTTTAGCCGAGAGACGTCTACTGTTGGACATAGACCCCAAGTTCCATCACTTCGACCGGTTCTGTGCTTCTCGCATCTACAGGATTCCTGCGGTGGGAGGTCTTCCAACGCTACGTCTTCCAGTACGCGATCACCACTCCAGAACCTTTCGGCGCTATCGGCCGTCTGTTATGCGAGCAATGTGCCCTGCCCACTGCCACATAAGTTTGGCAATTCTTCGTGCTATGTCGGTTACCTTGATTCTCCTGCAAATCTCCTCATTTCTGATTCGATCGTGTTGGGAAACTCCAAGCATAGCCCTCTAAATTGCCCTTTAGGTGACTTTAATTCTTCATACTTCAGTTCTTTCAATACTTGGCGTAATGTTGTTATGTAATTGTAGGTTTCTGGATCTCTAATGTATTCCTCTTTGCTGAATGGAAAATCTAGATCCCTACGAATGCGAAAGTAACTCTGTCTATCTGTTACGCTTTCACGTCTAAACCGCTGAATCGATGGTCGTGAAATTTGGCAGAGATTTAGCCTAGGATATTGAAAAGGATATAGGTGACATTTTTACGCGAAAACCGACATCCATGCGGGCGGAGCCGCGGACAAAAGCTAGCATTTTTAATAATCGACTCAAGCAGGATATTTTGACAATAAGTAGATAATAAAGTGTGGACGAGTTCACGAGTTGTCTTTTTTTTACGAAGACACTCATATCGAGATTATTGTAGTCCTATTTTTTTTAATAGTTCGTCTCTTTATGTCCTCTAGAGGGCATGATATTCTTTTTACCTAATAACGTACGATCAAGAAGCTGCCATCATTTGCTAACTTATGATAAGTAGTTTAGAAGTTATGAGTGCACAGAATGATCATACCTATATACATACCTGATAATGATGACCCAAATTATTTCAAACAGCAGTCATCTTGCTATAACTAGACCCAAATTCTTTTTTGGGTGGGAAATCATCAATTAATTTCTCCCGCTCTGGGTGGGGCGGAAGGACGTGTCAGACTTTTACTGACTATTAGCCCACCCGCGTTCCTTCAGTAGCCTGTGTGCCAGAGGCCACAGTATCTCTTTCGAACAACCCGCACCCCTGGCAGGCATCGGCCCTTTCGGACCCCACCAGTTGGTGCTGAAATCTCTTTGAGGTGCGCGTGGTACACAACGTGCCGTCGACTCGGGCTTGGTCCGTACCGGGCTAGCGAGCTACCCATTACTCGACGTCCGCAAGCCTGCGTCTACAGTGGCCGGGAATCCTCCTGGAATTCCCGACCCCCAGGGCGTCTCCTGCGGAGGCTATATAGGGCCGTGAGGGCGCATATACTGCCTCTCCCTCACGTGCGCCGCCTCCCTCTTCGCGAGCATCACTGCTTCGCAGAAGGAGGCGACGGCTACCCATGCACTCTCGCTCCTGGTCTTAGAGGAATGAAAATACAGAATAGAAAATCGTCTACAAATCTAGTCTGTAAGGCCTACAACGTTCTCTCATTCGCAATACGTAAATAATCTACATAAATAAAATGAACCTATTTAAACCAAGTGATACGATTTCCATGACAATCACTAAAAATTGATGTATGATGTCAAATAATGACGAAAATATGTCAGACATTGTATAAAACAAAAAGAATAAAAATAATTGCATTGTAATTTGAGAGCAGTTAATAGACTTTCACATAGTTAACTATGCTGTTGATGAGGTACCAGGGAAGCCACATGTGCAGAAGGAATTAATGCCAAACTTCCCTGTCTTCAACGTTTAAATTTCAATAAGGTCACTATAATGTACTCCTACATAAAATATGTTTTTTTATATTAATTAAAGTTAGTTATTATTATTATACACTTAGATAATTTAGGCTTCATGTATATTAAAATCTCTTTAATTTTATCTTTCTATTGATTTCTATTGTTAACTAAGTATGTAGGTAGATAAGATATTCTTTAGGTAATTTTTTGGAAATAAAAGGCTTTTTATTTAATTTTATTTATAATGTCCTCCTAGGACGTTCTAGGTAACCCTCCCGGCGTTACCAATCACATCTGCCTTATAAATACCTTTTGTTAGTCGCCTTTTACTCATCCTCTTACCATAACCAAAGCATCTACAGTTTACATCGTGTTCAATAGTTTACCGGAAGACATAAAAAAGTGTGACAGTGTAAACACATTCAAACATAGATTAAGACAATACATCACAACATTTGAAACAACACAATGCTAACAATGTTTCCAACACCCTAGAGGTGTGGGCACGCCACGATTGCGGCGGTAAGTCCCCTCTTTGAGGAGTGGTTTGAGAGGCGGCATGGCGTCCTCACCTTCCGCCTGACGCAGGTCCTCACCGGACACGGTTGTTTCGGGAGGTTCCTGTTTCGGATAGGGCGGGAGGAAACACCCGGGTGTTTCCACTGCGAAGATCGCCCTGAGGACACGGTGGAGCACACGGTGGCGGTCTGCCCTGCTTGGGCGGAGCACCGCCGTGCCCTCGTGGAGGCGATCGGCGGCGGCGATCTCTCGCGTCCGGCCCTGGTCCAGGCCATGGTACGGAGCGAGAGGGCATGGGGAGCCGTCACCTCCTTCAGCGAAGCAGTGATGCTCGCGAAGAGGGAGGCGGCGCACGTGAGGGAGAGGCAGCATATGCGCCCTCGCGACCCCAGCCGCCGCAGGATACGGAGACGCCCTGGGTGTCGGGAATCCCAGGCCGATTTCCGGCCATGATTTCCCACCCAAAAAAAAAAACACCCTAGAGGTGACTAATATTAACATTAAGTACTAGTTATAACAATTCTTTTTTTTTAAGTATCTCATTTTAAGCGAACTGTTTTTTTAAGTTCTTATGAGAAATAAAGTTCTTTAAACCCATCTAAGCATCAATCTGCAGCTGAATACCTACCAGTATTTTACATGGAGCGATTACCTATCTGACCTCCACAACCCAGTTACTGGGTTATACGATACCCCTTGGTAAGATTTTGGACTTCGGTGACCCGTAACGATAGTCACAGACCTACGAATGACAGTCGGGACCACGGCTTATAACGTGTTTTCCGAGGCACGGAGGGGACCCATCCACGAACTAACCGCAGCTAGCGTTGCGGCAGTTATTAAATAGCCAGGAGCCCCGCCACCATCGTTGCATAATCTTTAAAAAATTTGTCACTACATAATGTTAAACCATACCGTTCCCTTATCAAATCATTCTTTAGATTATCATTCATAGTTACACCAAAAATAAACAATCTGTTTCTTTTTCCAGATATCCTACAAGGACTCCAACAGCTATTCCAGCCGTACCAAGGCAATGACAACGTAAACCTTTACAATGGGGTCACAAGAGCCCCCACACACAAACAGACGAACAGACAAGAAAACAAGAAGAAGACAGTCGAGAACAGACATCAGAATGAAGAAAGACGTACAAAAAAACCTCCTCCAACGAATCAATACGATTATGTCTTCGCGACAACAGAGAAACCAGCTCGGAAGACGACAAAATCAAATTCTAGTCAGAACAATAATTCTAGGAATTTCAACAATAAAAATGAATACAGCAATATACTTTTCGGAGAATATTATAATCCTTATGACGTAACAACTAAAGTTAATAGAGTTAGAACTACAACAACGACGACTGAAGCCAATTACTTCAATTATGATGGGAACAGAAGAACAACACAGAATGTTTTTGGCAGCAATTTTAATGTCGCTAGACCAGTTACTGAGAATGTGTTTGAGAATGTCGATCACAGAGAGAATTATGCTGTCAATAACCAACCAAGACCTGCTAATCTAATCAACAATGGTGCCAGTCTTGGTAACAGTAATAATTTTAATGCGAATACAAACAGCAGGCCCCAAAATTGGGGAAGCAGTAATATTAACAACAATAATAGAGGTACACAAAACAATGATTACAATATAAATTTTCCAAGTTTACCGGAAAACAACAGAAATAATGGTTTCTTAAATACTGACAATGTTCCAGGTTTTAATAACTTTGGTAACATAGGAGCCGATTTCAATAGAGGAACATCAAATAATAATAGAGGAAATTCCAACTTTAATACAAATAACAATAACAATAGAGGAGGTTCTAACTTTAACAATAATAGACCCACCAACAATTTTAACCAAGGTAATGACTTCGGGGGCTTTAACTACCCGGAAACTCCCATAATCAACCGACCCGGGGTACAACCATCCCCAGTAGACGTTGGTCTACCGCCTATCACCAACAGACCAAACTCTAACACTAACAATTTTGGGAGCTTCAATAGACCATCTGACCCAAGCTCAGTGACGTTCGGTGATCAACCTGATCAGGAACCAGAGATATTGATTGGCCCTGACGAAGATGATATGAGTGAAAGGCAGAAAAGAAGATATGCGGAGAAGGCGGAGAGGAGTGAGTATGACTTTGTCTTCTTTTCTCTTTGTTAGTTTTAATGGCGGTCTCGTACTTTGAGTACTTTATGCGGCCTATTCATATGTCTTTCTTTGGTATTGTTCGGCCAGACTTTGAACTCTGTAAGTTCTGAGTTGAGCTACACGATCACTGACAAATGTTTGCACTGACTGGAGCTGGACAGAACCATTCAAATCTGTGTCGTTCTTGCCTCAAAAGGCCATTTCATCTGCACGATCTACACTTGGTTCGATCCAAGATTTTGTCTGGTCTTTAAAAGAGACTGTGACCTCTGAGTTTGTTTCGGCTTTTCTTCTCAGAGTAGATTTTTTTTTTGGGTGGGAAATCATCAAATTACTTCTCCCGCTCTGAGTGGAGCAGGAGGGCGTGTCAGACTTTTACTGACTAAAACCCACCCGTGTTCCCTCAGTAGCCTGTGTGCCAGGGGCCAAGGTATCTCTTTCGAACAACCCGCACCCCTGGCAGGCATTGGCCCTTGCGAGCCCATCAGTTTGTGCTGACATCTCCTTGAGGCGCGCGTGGAGCACAACGCGCCGTCGACCTGGGCTTGGTCCTTACCGGCTTGAGCTACCCATTACTCGCCGTCCGCAACCCTACCTCTACGGTGGCCGGGAATCAGCCTGGGATTCCCGACGCCCAGGGCATCTCCTGCGGCGACTAAGGCCAAGAGGGCGCATTTACAGCCTCTCCCTCACGTGCGCCGCCTCCCTCTTCGCGAGCATCACTGCTGCGCAGAAGGAGGTGACGGCTACCCATGCATTCTCGCTCCGTACCATGGCCTGGACCAGGGCCGACTGCGAGAGATTGCCGCCGCCGATCGGCTCCGCGAGGACACGACGGTGCTCCGCCCAAGCCGGGCCGGGCAGATCTCCACCGTATGCTCCACCGTGTCCTCAGGGCGATCTTCGCAGTGGAAACACCTGGGCGTTTCCTCCCGCCTTATGCGAAAAAGGAACCTCTCGATTCTCAGAGTAGTCAGATAAGAAACACATCTAGTTTTTATATTATGATTGACGACTAAAAGTGTTTTACTTACAAAATTCTTTACAGAAATAAAATCATTTATCATAACATTCCTTGAAATTCTTTTTCAGTGTGTGACTACTACAAGTCCCTGACGGTCAAGAAAGTGGTGGCTCTACCTTTGGTCCCGTCGCCAGACCCCGTTGAGATCAAAGTGTCTGACTGTGTTCCTATCAACGTGCCTCTGGTCATCGGGGGAACAGTTGCCAGCATCCGAGAGTTCCCACACATGGCTCTCGTAGGCTGGATGAAAGCTAGGGTAAGTTTTGATATTCATGCTACATAAAATATCTATATGTCGGGATGAGACGTCGATTGGAGCTGGATTCGTCACTGTAGAACATTTTTCTTGGCGTAGATGTGTGTTGCGGGCGAGAAGTAACACTCTTTAAAGTGAATCTAGTCCACATTTTTCCCATAGAAACTTCGGGCGTACTCCACTGTTCGACAATGTATATAAAAAATTTAACATGGTATGGTTTTGACTCATTATTTATATTGTTGGTACGGAAACAGAATACTAAAATAAAAAGCCATCAAAAAGTTAGGAGCCAACAAAGATTGTAATATATGATGATGTTCCCAGGACGCCGGCTACTCCTGGAAGTGTGGGGGCTCTCTGATCAGCGACCGCTACGTCCTGACTGCGGGGCACTGCACATACCAGGACAAAGACGCTAATGTTGTCAGGTATTTGTCACTTTTGCTATTACTTCTGTGCCACGTTGCTTATTTGGTTATTCATCGACATCTGTCTAGCCTCTACCGAACTGTTGGGGTCAGCTTCCAGTCTTACTGGATCTGGATGCACAAACTGTTACCATGAATTTAGCACAATCATGATTTTAGACCAAGAGCATAAGGTTTTCTTTTGTTCAAAAAAAATAATATCTGTTATTTCATAATACTATGCTTTCATATTTTTGTTTTTTGATATATATTATTACCATCTGTCAGAGCAGTGGTGGCCCAGAGGTAACGGCCGCGACTTACGAGTTGTAGGTCGTGCGTTCGAACCCAGACAGGCGCATTACTTTGTTTACACAATATTATACAGCAAAAATAAAACTAAAAATTCAAACCAACAAAAAGTGTAAAGTGCGATGTTAAAACTAGCATTATTAAAATGTGCCCCACGGCTGCGCTAAAAAGGCCCAGTTCAGCAAAAATGCCAGACAGCTTGTGTCTGACGCTGGTTTTCAACTGGACCTGTAGTGTGAGGTGACGGATGTAAATCAGCATACTTAAATAAAATTTGTGTCAGTTACAAATAAATAAATAGAAAAAAAAAATCTGCGCTTGGGAATCTACGATTATATGCTGAATTCATGGTTACAGTTTGCGCACTGGTTAAAAACTTATACTGTATTTTAAAAACTTTGATAAGGTCGGCGCTTCCTCACTGTATATATGATTAACGTGTATAAGTGTTTGTAGAAACCCAGAACTAAAATCACTTATCATAGAACTCCGAGCCATCCAACCATTATCTCGTATTAATTCACCAATTTTACTGAAACCAGTAATGATATTTACAGTGGACCTCCTCAAGCTGTGCAACTCGGGTCCTCATACTTGGACGATCGTGGAGCCCTGGTCGTGAAGATATCAGCTGTCATACGTCATCCGAAGTACAAGCAGAGAAGGTCTTACCACGATGTAGCGCTGATCAAGATGGTTTCTAGAGTCAAGTAAGTAAATGTGGGCTACTGCCACATTTGTGTGCTGGGTTGGCGGGGAATGAAACCACTGGAGACTTCTTGCTTCTATATTTGGAGTACTTTCTTATAGGTAGCTCGCCTGCTGAATGTGCCGAATTACAAAAATGTTCCTACTTTTATACAATTTTCGATAAGGTTTCGAAATCGATTTGACCAATCACAATAATCAAAAAGCGCGCGAAAATCGTCAGCTATACATAAAAAAAAGGAAAAACATCATAAAAAAATGCGCGAAAACTGTTGGCCAATCAGAGCGAAGCTCATTTATAGTACATTTTTTCCTAAATGCCTCCAATCTTTACCGTAATGAGGACCGCGCTACATTATTCGCGTTTTTCACTATTTTCGTTACATTTACATAGGTAAAACTATATATATTTCGACTCTATGTAATAAGGACTATCTAAGAAAAATATAAAATCAATGAAAACAATATAAAATATAGCATAAACACTTAATTACTGCTTACCCCTAGTACTAAGTTTACGATGTACACAACTATGAACGAATTGTTAAAACTATAGCACTTATGTACTGTCTTATGAGTGTCTATGTATCACTTTATATACACTATTCTGTTATATACACTGTTCTATCACTTGTCCCGCACATCACTCCCGCCGTGCGACCGCGTCGTATCAACTTCCGGTGCGGGCCGGCTCGTTGCTCGAAGACAGGGGCAGGATTACCAGTCTCCTCACTGGCCGGCGCAGCACACCTCCCTTTGTCAGCACGTCCACCGTTCGCACGACGTTGTCGGGACCTGGATACGTAGCGACGACTCTTCCACGGATCCACACGTTGCGGGGCAGGTTTGGATCGACGATTTGTACGAGATCGTTAACTTGCGCTGCTTGACCTCGTCCATGGGGCTCCCGCCGGTGTTGGAGCTCAGGGAGGTACTCCTTCACCCAGCGTAGCCAGAAGACGTCTGCTATTCTTTGTGCGGCTCGCCAACTGGACCGTGAAATGGTGTCTTGCTCGGCGAAAGTGCCTGGTTGCGGCACGCGCCCCGGCCCTCCCAACAAGAAGTGTTTAGGAGTGAGGGCTTCTGGATCTTCTGGGTTGACTGAGACGTGAGTCAGCGGACGACTGTTGACGGTGTACTCTACTTCTGCTAGTAGAGTCGTGAGGACCTCTTCTGTCGGGTGACGTTCATGTAACGTCGCGGTGAGGGCCGTTTTGACGGAGCGAACCATTCGCTCCCACGCTCCGCCCATAAATGGAGCTCCAGGCGGTATGTAGCGCCAGGAGATGGTCCTCTTCGCCGCTTCTTCTGCAGTCGCTGCGTCGATTGCCTGTCGTAGTTCTTTGTCGGCGGCCTTCAGGTTGGTGCCGTTATCCGACCATATTTCAGTCGGGCAGCCTCTTCTGGCGATCATTCTTCTTACTGCCATCACCGCGGAGTCGGCGCTAAGCGAGCCGGCGACTTCTAGATGTATTGCTCGCATTGTGAGACATGTGAAGATGGCCACATATGTATCTCTTCTGTCGAGTTCGTCCGACGGTCACTGAGAGAGGTCCGAAGTAGTCGACCCCAGTGAAGGTGAAGGGTCGCTTGTGGTGAGCTAAGCGACACGCTGGCAGGTCCCCGGTTCTTGGATGCGGAGGTACTTGTGTCTTCATTCTGCAGAATAGGCACTGTCGTAGTATTGTGCGTGTAATAGGGCGCAATCTTATTACCCAATATTGTTGCCTACACTCGTTGACGGTGGCTTCTACACCGGCGTGATGAAGTTGTCGATGTACAGCCTGTACCCAGAGCTTGACCGTAGGATGATCACCGTCGATTACCAGCGGGTTTTTTAGCTCTTCCTTCACGTCCTGGACCGCTTGAATACGGCTTCTGAGTCTCAGTGCGCCGTTTATTGACTCGACGCTGATTTGGTGAAGGCGGCTTTCTTTATTTATCGGCTTCCCATTGTTCAGACTATCTATTTCCTCCGCGAAGGACTCTTCTTGAGAGGACCGCATCAGGAGTTCTTCAGCTGTCTTGAGCAGCTCGGCTGTGACTGGTAGCCGCTTCTTCTCTTCTTGTGATGACTTCTTTGTCATCGTGGGTGCCTGCTTCTTCACTGTAGCCTTGTTCTTATTCCATGTGTCTGTACTGTCTTATGAGTGTCTATGTATCACTTTATATACACTATTCTGTTATATACACTGTTCTATCACTTGTCCCGCACAGTAAAAATTTCAATTTTCATCACGCCTATATAGAATAGAAAACATTTATTCGACACAGACACAACAGCAACAAACACATTAATAAAAGAGAACGTTAAACATAACTAAAACACAGGGCCCGATCTAAGTGGGGGCAAGCCGGGCAAATGCCCAGAGCGGCAAAAATGAGGGGCGGCAAAATTCCTCAAAATTATCTGTCGGTCGGTCGAAATATGAAAAAAAAAAATTTGGACCTCCCATGCAAAATCAACAGTCAGCTGATCGATTTTGTATCGGAGGCCCGATTTAATTTTTTCTTATTTCGACCTACTTATGTTCCTTGAAGAAAGTTGTTCAATTTCACGGGTGCTATCACCCTGCATGTACAGACGCCAGCATGTCAACCCCAAACTGTCAAATTTTCCTAATTGATTATAAAACTTATGCGTATGTTTTAAAGTTGAAAATCTATCAAAGAAATTCGACAGATTGGGGTAGCTTGATGTGCTGGCGTCTTTACATACAGAATGATAGCACCCGTGAAATTTTGCACCGTTTGCATGTTTTTAAGTATGTACATAAATACTAACAAACATGCAAACGTACAATCATACTCTCATGAATTTTTGTATACTTGTTCAAAAGCTGTAGTAGACTAAGGTATGTGAATATTATACAATTAAAACATTATCACGTAAACTATATCATCCCATCTTTGGAACAGCAAGCTCATGACTATGGTGTTAGTGTAAAGGGCGGCAAATATTATTTTTGCCCGGAGCGGCTAAATAACTAGATCGGGCCCTGCTAAAACATTCAGTATCAGTTGAACTGAGCGTGTCCATACCGAAAGGGTTACCATCTCAGCATTTGCTGGGCGTGAGACACCCAGCGCTGGTTTTCCGTTGGCACCCCGCAGCGACACACGGATGTAGGTAAAAAAAAAAAGTAAACGATTGGCAACAAACTCAAAGCATATATTTAAAATAAACCACGTGGGCTCGAATTCACTGGTGGGCCTGGCTAAAAGCACGCTGTCTCACCAGGCTTCGTGTCCGACAGAGGTAGTATCAGTGATGAGCAGTTAGACGATAGTCTACACGCACAACGTTATTGAGTGAGATGTAGGATCATTTACTTATAGTAAAACAGGCGCGTAAAAAATTAAGAAAAGTCCTTCGGAAGATCGGGTTTTATGAAAAAAGCACTGAAAAAATCAGTGACAAATAAAGTTTATTGAACTTTTCGATATTTGAGCTTTGTCGGTACCGACTTGGTTTTTGAGATTTTACTCTTCTTTTATTACTTAAACACGCCCAAAGTTAGGTTAAATTAGCAAGAAAAACTAATCTTTGTTGGCTCCTAACTTTTTAACGGCATTTTATTTTAGTACCTATTCTGTTTCCGTACAGACAATATTAATAACAAGACAAATACCATGTTTAATTTTTGATGTACAGTTGCCAGCAGGTCAATGTATCCCAAACTGTCAAATTTCCCCAATTGAATAAACCTTATTCCTTTGTAATAAAGTTGAAAAACTATGAAAGAAATTTCACAGATTGGGGTAGCTTGATGTGCTGGCACTGTACACTGTCGAACAGTGGAGTAATACAGTCACGAAGTTTGTATGGAAAAAAATGTCGACTAGATTCACCTTAACAGGCACTTTTGAATTGTCAATAAGTCGATCAGTTACTCGGAAAGTTGAAGCTAGTCGCTCATTCCAAAACGTAGATCTCAAAGATCAAGAAACTTTAATGACACTCTTTCAAATAATGATAGGTATTACAAAATCTTGGGTGATTGCCTAGAACCAATCTCAACTGACGGCGCCGTTAACGAACTGAACGCATGTATCAGCACCATCCAGCTGAAACATTTTGTAGGGAGCCGGATGATCCAACACACGCGCCACCATCAGTCAAGTGAGACATTCAATTGAACATGCATCTACAGTACACTCACAGTTCGCCAGTTTTTTGAAGTGAAAACTTCTTTAGCGGCGTTGTACACTTTTTTTGTAATGGGTAAAAAATGTTAATTAAACTCGCGTCAGGACACGTGTCCTGAACGAAAATTCGTAAGACGGGGCGGCGCAGGGCGCTTTTCGAATGTTCGTGTGTGTTTATGTTACAGCGTGCCACGCGCATCCATGGATGGTGACAGCTGATGGCTTGATTTTTCTGAGAGATAAACTTTTTAATGTAATATAAATTGTCATGTTTGTGTACCATAGCGCAATAAATAAATATTGTATTCTACCACATAAATGATAGCATTTTTATACTGATAATTAAAGCAATTCGTGCAAAATTATTCCCTAACCATTCCAAAATATGAAAAATGCACAACGTTAATATTCGAGTTTTCACTTCTGCCGGCACTCCCGGAGTGCAACCCGTCGTTTTTTTTAAGTCCCTTGAAGTAGGTGCGCGTATTGCCATCAACCAAGCACAAATACTGCCATCAACAAAGAGTTCAGGCTGCTACGGAAGAATTTCTTACGTAAAAATCGATTCTGCCGGATTTGGGAATCTAAACCAGTACCTCATGCTTAACAGTAGCGCTCGCGAATATTACACCGAAGAGAGTTAAAAAAAACGATTGAATTTTAAGAGTCAGAGGAGAGAGAGAGGACGAGGCTTGGAGGACAAGAGGCCTTTTTTTTTTTGGGTGGGAAATCATCAAATAACTTCTCCCGCTCTGGATGGAGCAGGAGGGCGTGTCAGACTTTTACTGACTAAAACCCACCCGTGTTCCTTCAGTAGCCCTTAAGCCAGGGGCTGTGGTGTCTCTTTCGAACAAACCCGCACCCCTGGCAGGCATCGACCCTTGCGGGTCCCATCACTTAGGGCAAAAGGCCTGTGTCGCAGCAGCGACAACATTATAGGTTGTTTATGTTGTATGTTCTCCACACGGTGGTGCCTAAGGATGGATGGTGTCACCGAGGCCGGTCCAAAACAAGGTGGCAAAACGACCTTCTTGTTGGATCGAAGTGGCCCTAGAAAAGGATGCCTGGCGGGATAGGGGCAGGCCTTAGCCTAGCAGAGAGACAGTGTCGACTAATTTAAAAAAAAATTGGGATCCATCGATACGCCTTTTTACCGATACGATACCGATACCGATGCTCTTATAAAAATATCGGCGATACCGTTACCGATACCGACACGATTATTGAATTCAAAAATGAAGGTAAAATAAATAATACACAAGTCAAGTTATTTTTTTAACAAAAAAATAACAAATAACAGGACAAAATAAATAAACCGTTTATAGAGATTTATGATGAACAGGGTGTAAAGTTCACTTATACTTATGATGGTAAAGGAGGATCCTCCGACCAGACGGGTACTGTGCCTGGTCCGGCCAACTGCCCGACAGTTGATGTCGGGATTTTTGTACCTATCTGAGTGGCGTGGTAAACTCTGATTGCGCGATGTAGAATTGCTCAGTTAGTTCGCCTGTGGCATTGTAGATGGCGCCACTTCTCTTTTTGTGTTTTTCGATTTTGTTGCGATGCATTTTTATTTGTAGTGCCGCTACATCACTCCCCCCCGGAGACCGAAGGTCGATAGTTGTCTGAGTCAGTGCATATTATGATGCTTGCCAGTGCCAGATGTGGTTCCAGTGAGTCGGAACCGCGCGTCGCATAGTTCGCGGTGAGTCGGAACTGTCTGCGGTGGTGCGAGCCCCAGTGAGTCGGAGCCGGCGCTGCTCTGGTGCGTCGTGGTACAGCGCCGCGATGTGGCTGACTGCTGTTGTCGACCGGGAGATTGAGCTCTTGACCGGCCGAAGAGCAGTAGTGCCGTGGTCGCTTGTTGCGGATGAGGCTGTGGGTGATGACCAGGAATGCGGTTCGCTGCATGCAGGTGGTCAGGATACCCGTTGAAGCCGTGGGTGCTGGCTGGCTGTATGACTCGCCGCTCGAAAGCAGCTTGAGGAAGTGGTCTTGATGTGATGATGATGACGTCACGCTGAAGTATTGCACGAAGGCTGCGCTGACGTTCTTTTTCACGGGGTCACCAGTATAGAGATATGAGGAACAGGGTGTAAAGTTCGCTCATCCTCTATTGAAAATGAGGATCCTCCGACCAGACGGGTATTGTGTCTGGTCCGGGCAACTGCCCGACAGTTGATGTCGGAATATTTTATCTATCTGAGTAGCGTGGTAAACTGTGATTGCGCGATGTAGAATTGCTCAGTTAGTTCGCCTGTGGCATTGTAGATGGCGCCACTTCTCTTTTTGTGTTTTTCGATTTTGTTGCGATGCATTTTTATTTGTAGTGCCGCTACACGTTTAAAACTAAAGACAGGTTGAGATTCGATAATAGTATATTTTAGTATGGTTAGTTCGTGCCTCGTTTGCAACGAAATAGACGAGACAACACGCGCGTTTACATTTACATTTTTAAAGCGCGAAATTTGAAAAGTATCGTCGAATCGGCCATAAAAATATTGCCGATGCAAATATTTCGGCAAACTTCGAGTATCGCCGATATATCGGCATCGGTATCGGTATCGGATGCATCCCTAAAAAAAATGCTAGAGGTTGGTGTAACATGTCGTCGAATTTTTGTTTCTAGGACATGCTGGCCTCCTGTCAGTGTTTTCCGAGTAGTTTGAGAGTATGTTATTGTGATGAGTGGGTCAAAATGAAGAATACCAGCAGGGAATGGACACAAGTCAATATGACTGGTAACTAACTCTATCATGATAATAATTCCAGGTTCTCGGAGGTGATTCGTCCAGCGTGTCTGGGAGTACCACCACCAACCGGCAGGAGTATCATCGCCACTGGATGGGGGAGGACTGAATTCGGTGAGTTTTTCAGCACAGCTTCAAATAACCGTGATAAAATTGGTGATAAAAAAAAACAAAAGTCATTTATTCAAATTAGGCTGAGAGTCAGCTCTTTTTGAACGTCAAAATGATACAGGAAAAGTTTTTATCCAGTGCGCAAATTGTAACCATGAATTTAGCATATAATTCTAGAACCCCTAGCGCAGAAATTTTTCGTCGGTTGTACAAAAAAAAAATCAGGTGTTTCATAGAAAAGTGCAATACCTACGCGGTCAAAATGTATGGAACAGCTGATTTTTTATTGTGTTTCCGGTGAAAAATTTCTGCGCTAGGGGGTCTAGAATGATATGCAGAATTCATGGTTACAATTTGCGCACTGGATAAAAACTTTTCCTGTATCATTTTGACGTTCAAAAAGAGCTGACTCTCAGCCTAATTTGAATAAATGACTTTTGTTTTTTTTTATCACCAATTTTATCACGGTTATTTGATAAAATTGGATAAAAACTTACCCTGTATAAGACAGTCCCCCAAAACGCCCGCCCTTCACCAGTTCCTAGTTCTTTAGCTGGGAAGAAGAAGTGGCGCAACAAACTCCTCAGCAGCACAGCTGTCTGTTAAGTTAGAAGTACTTGATTCTATACAATAATAGGGAATTAACATTACGAAACACAAGAAATACATAAAATTTGCCATATCGTCGTTGAGGTTCTAACACCACGTAAGTAATTTTTTGGCTGTTTTGACATTTTGATGCCATTCGCTAGAGAATCGGAAAATTAAGCAGTTTTTTCTCTCTCCTGAAAAGTTGCTATTTTTGACTTACGTGGTGTTAGAACTTCAACGACGATATGTCAGTTAGCACACGCCAATGTACCAACAAAACATTGAAAATTATCGATATTCAAGTAGAAATAAATATCTAAGTAATTACAAATAAATAAAAAACGTAAACAGAACTTGCAATCTAAATAAATGGCGTGCCCGCTTACTTATGCAATTCTGCTTTGGTGATGTCTTTGGCGAAGTCCGTAGTTTCCACCGTAGTTATTGGCGTTGCCAACTCCGTAACTCGGGGTCTACTCTCAGAGTCCATAAACGAAGATATGGGCCCGTCCCTAAGTAGTTGATCCGGTAAAACAAGTGGACATATTATTAGACAGCTGTTTAATCTTGTTGTCAGTCATTCATAGTGGAGGCCCCTAACTCATTTTATGTCCGTACGTAATATGGAGTAGGCAACCCTCATAATTTCGGTCGAAACTACGGTGGTCGTGTTTAGGGAGTACCTAGGTACACTTCCTCTTGTGGACATAAGATTAGTTCGGGGGCCGAATTAAGAATGAATATCAACACGATTTGACTGTTGTCCTTTCTCCCGATGTGATCGAACCCGTGTTTGTACGCGTCTGAAAAAGTTAATTAGGTAATAGGCTGCAAGATTCAATTTTTTAACTACTTTCGGACGGGCCCGTATATTTGTTGACGGAGTTAGCTAAAAGGCCCGTTGCTTTCAAAAGCTAAATAGGTACACTTGTCACAGTAAGTCGACTCCAAAATGGACGACGTGGTTACTTAGGAACAAAACTATTTCTACATGTCATGTGACATCTACCAACCCACTCTGGGCCCGCGTGGTGGGTTACGGCCCACTCCCTTTTACGGAGAGGAGGCCTGTGTCCCAGCAGTGGGAACATTATCTAGGCTGCTCAGGGTGCTTACTCTCGAATATAATTCCGATAGATCGACATTGGAATTGTCAGTCAAACGTCAGGGATTGGCTAGACTCAGTCCCCCTTATTACAGAACAAGGTTTTTCTTTAGGTATGGTTTAAACCATCGAGCCTGTTTTTTAAATAAGAACCTAACTGAAATCGAAATACAGCTCCTTTTACAAAACTGACAAGTTAGTCCAGTGCTAAATTGTCAGTTTTGTAAAAGGGGCTTTAATTCTATTTCAGTTCTGAGTTCTTATTTCAAAAACAGGGTCGGTGGTTTAAACCATACCTAAAGAAAAACCTTGTTCTGTAATAAGGGGGCTTGAGTCCAGCCAATCCCTGACGTTTAACTCAACCAACTGACGTTTGACCTACGTCGATCTATCGGAATTATATTCCAGAGTAAGCACCCTGGTAAGAAAGAAGAAATTGGAAATTATTTTGCCTGCACGCGTAGCACGACTACTCCTTAAATATCTGAATACGTGAATTGTAACGATTTTTTCATCGATAAACTTAATTACAATCTTTTAATTAAGTATGCATAATCGATTCAAAAATTGTTTTTAAATGCCGGTTTCCTCACGATGTTTTCTTCACCGTTTTGAGAGCAGTGGTGATGAAATAATTTACGAGTACACAAAGTAAAGCGCCTGGGTTCGAATCCAATCAACAAATCCTTATTCCAACCAATTCCTTATCTTATGGAAATCCTCTCATCCTTTCGTCACCAATATTCCAGGAGGCGACCACTCCGTGCAGCTCCGCAGCGTCTCCCTGAACGTGTGGGACATGCAGGAGTGTAAGGAGATCTGGGGGACATCGCTGAAGCTGCCCAATGGCGTCACTCCAGACAGCCACATGTGTGCCGGTGACAGGGGCGGGGGCCATGATACTTGTCAGGTAAGAATTACAGTTCAGAATCTTAAAGCTGGGTACAGATTATTTGCAACGCAACATGCAATGCAACACGAGTGTATTGTGGACGGCATCGGCGCAGGCTGCGCGCTTCAACAGCGAACGTCTGTTTCCGGCAGTCTCAACTTGAAGTGTTCATTACTGGGTGAAAATCATTTAAAATGACCATTGTGACAAAAATGAAACAAAAATGGAAATGTAACAAAAATGAAACGCGTAACAAAAAATAACAAAAATGAAATATTAGGGCTCGGTTACAATACACATTATTATCTGACTGTTATTTATTTTATTGATTTATCATATGGTGTTTCGCAATTTCACTGTTTATTTCTTTTTTATCATTTGTTTTATTAATTAATTATGAGGAATCTATAAGGAAATTAGAATCTCTTAAAAACATTTTTTTTTCTTTGGCGACAATAAAAAGAGATCAACGTTATATGAGTTGCCTATCTTATCAGTTTAAGAATAGTCATATTGAGAATATTATTCTCAGATATAAAGTTATCAATCTAAAATAAATCAACAATGCAAAAATAAATGGACATTCTTGTCAACAATATTCATTAATAACATAAACATGACACTTGAAAAAAGGGCAAAATAAAAAAAACTTCTATATTTTCTAACACAATCGTACGCTGCATCATTATTTTTTATAAAGTCCGTTCTGAGCCAGGTTATCATTAAGTATTTATTTTGATGTAGGTCATCAAAATAAATACTTAATGATAACTTTAAAAAAATCAGTCACCGAAGCCACTTTTAGTTGCACTAGGCTACGGATGTAGTTCCAGAGTCGACGGATTAGCCATCTCAACGCACCTCTCTTATACGGAAGTCAACACTAGTCCAAGAAAGCGGAAGTCATACTACAACCCGCAGCTGTCGACGTTAGTGTGCACCTGTGAACACCTGTTTGTGGGTACGAATTTGACAGACCCCTCCGCCCACTTCAGGGCAGAGAACATGACGGACAAGGCGGAAGACATCCACGAGGATTACCACCACGAACAAAAAGACTATGGGCGCTTGTAACACGGAAATATAAATATTCGTGTGCAATATAAAATAAATAAGGGCTAACAAATGACATTGTACATAACAAACAGAAAGACATACGGACCCATATTATATACACCGAAAATTCACTCACATATTTTATACAACATTAAAATCACGCGCTATTAATAACATTTTATCAGCAATGTGATTGCGTCTTTATTTCACTTTTGTTATTTCATTTTTGTAACGTAATTAAATCATAACAAAAATGAAAAACTGCTGTACTTTGAAAGTAATTTCAAATACGTTAAGCCAAACAGAAATCGCAATGAGTTACAACCACCTAGCATTTCAATAAATGTCAACAATAAAGTACCTAATTGCTTAATTTAATAATATAAGTGTTCACTTACCTGCGTTGTTAGAAACAAAACAAAACAGATAATTTATAATTGGAATTTTTCTCGCCGACAAAAAAACACACGTCATTCACTATTTTCACTCGAGGACAAAATGGCCGACTCATATTAGATTCTGGCATGTGATTGGCTCGTTATAGTTTGAGTGTTGCCATTTTACAAATTCTATATATTACCAAATTGGGCGTTACAAAAATGAATAACAAAAATGATCAAAATAATGGACATTATTTTGAACCCAAAATTTAAATATTTTAAGTAATTAATAAAAAATATTTTTAACCGTAATCAAGGGCCATCAACAACGATTTGGCAAAAAGTTCATGAATAAGTAAATACTGTAGCTAATAAATTTATTCAGATGATATTTGTAACGTAGCCCGTGAAGAGGACAAATTATTTTGTATGGAGATTATCCGACTTTGATGAGAACAAAGCAATATAAATAATTTATTATGCTCAACAGATATAGATGTGTGTGTTATATAGTTAGATAATATACATCAGAGTACTAATAGGTAGTTTTTACATAGTAAAAATAACTGTATCATAAAATATCGGGTGTGGACAAATTTTGCAATCAAAATGGTCATTTTAAATGATTTTAACCCTACTATTATTGGTCTTTCAACTATTTTATTAAAGCAGTGTATTAAAAAAAAAGCTGCAGACCTCGTCGTTAGTGGAGAACAGAATTATATAAAAAGATAAATGCTTCTGGACGAATGGTAGATCTGCGCTTTAAACACTGTAAATTCTAAATTCTTTATGCTTGTTCGCGACGCGCAGAATGGCCGTCCAAATCACACTACAAAACCGACAACGAGCGCATTACGAGTACACGCAACGTGCGTACAGTAAGAAAGAAAGAAAGAAAGAAATTTTATTTGCTTGAACATGTGTATACACACAGAATTAAAATAATACATGCATGCAAGATCTTAAAAATAAAGAGTGATTCACGACATGTCTGCCATTTCTCATGGCGTGCAAATATCTTAGGTACAATTATATTATTTATTATTTTTATTATCAATGATTTTTAACTTTTACATTTATACATTAAATATCAGTCAACAATTAAACAATTTTTAATATTGTATTTCATCTTTTACATTATCCAATTATTTATTTTCCTTAAGGATTAATACAGATTATAACATCACAATGATAATTTACAGAACTTTTAAGCATTCAATTATTTACATTTAAGTTCTCCACTACTACATGACCATAATTACTATAATGCTACTTATATTTATTTACATTTAATATTCACCATGAGTCGTTTAAAAATTCTGCAATACTATAATATGCTTTTTGTGCCAAAAACAATTTCATTGTGTGTTTCAGTTTAGGTAAAGTTTGCTCTTTCCAACTTTTGGGCAATTTATTGTAGATACTTGGTGCCATACAAAAAACACTTTTGCTCATAAGTGCAGTTTTCGATGTATGTACACATAGTTTGCTATCATCACGTCTATTTCTTGGAAATTTGTCTGCCATACGAGGAAACAAATGTGAATTTGCTTTTACGAACATTGCTATTTCTAATATATAAAGTGAAGCTAACGTTAATATACTATATTTAATAAAATAATTTTTACAGCTATCTGTTTTTTTTAGATTAAACATAGATCTTACGCAGCACTTTTGTCTTTTAAAAATTATATCCCTATCGGTTGAGTTACCCCAGAAGATAACACCATATCTAATGATGGATTCAACTAAACCATAGTAGGCCGTTAATAACGCTTCTGTATTTACAGTACGTGATAATTTATGTAACGCATATGCACCACTACTTATTCTTTTGGCTAGAGCCTCAATATGCGCTTTCCAATTTAAGTTTCTATCGATTGTTAGGCCTAAAAATTTTGTAATATTAGCTCTCTGTATTTTATTATTATTACATTCGATATCAAGACTAGAGAATAATGATGATCGTTGGCTGAAGTGCATAATCAAAGTTTTATTTATATTAATTTTTAAATTATTACTATTCAGCCACGTTACCGCTTCAATTAATGTATTATTTATGTCAGTTTCATATGTATTCTTATTAAGGCATGGTATAGTTATCGTACTGTCATCCGCAAACAGTGTCATAGGATGTTTAATAGATTTAGGGAAGTCATTAATGTAGAGTGTAAACAAGGGTGGTCCGAGTACGCTGCCTTGCGGTACTCCATGAGGGACGGTACGCTCGCATGACGTGAAAATCTCTTCACGTTTGGCGCTCATATTTATTCTACTAATTTGCGTTACTTGTTTTCTGTCTTGAAGGTATGATTGTATTAGATTATATATGTTTCCTCTTATCCCATATGCATCAAGTTTATTTAGCAATATACTATGTTGGACATAATCGAAGGCCTGTGTCATGTCGCAGAAAATGGCACAGACTGGTGTATTTTTATCCATGTTTGTCATAACAATATGCAAGAAATCGTATATGGCCAAGTTAATTGTTTTTTTCTCCCTAAATCCTTTCTGTTCATCACAGAGTATATTTTTTTTTTCCAAATAGGTATTAAGTTCCCTGTAAATGTATTTTTCTATAATTTTTGAAATGATTGGTATTAATGATATTGGCCTGTAAAATTCCATTAGCTCCCTATCCTGTTTCTTAAATAGTGGTTTTACAATAGATTTTTTTAGCGCATTCGGAAATATACCTTCACTGATGCTTAAATTAATTATGTAGCTTAAGGGGCCACCAATTTCGTATGCAACAGTCTTAACAATTTTGTACATATGCCATCATATCCTACACTGTTTGTGTTTTTTAATGCCGCGATAATTTTTAATATGTCAAGTGCTAGACTTGGGGCCATGAACATTGAGTCTTTTCTGGCTAAAATATGTTTAGTGACTGTGGTTCCCGAGCTAGTCTGAGGTTTAATTTTATCTATAAAGTAATTGTTAAATAAATTTGCAATCATTTTGGGGTCAGTTACCGTTTCATTATTATATCGAATTTTGTCTATAGTGTTTTTTGGTATGTTTAGTTTTGTTTGGTTTATTATTTCCCAAGTAGTCTTAGATCTGTTATTTGATTTTTTAATTTTATGTATATTTTGTGCGCGTTGAGTTAAATAAATAATTTTTTTGAGCAATTTTGAATAACTCTTAAATTTATTTTTATTTATTTCGGAAGGTTTTTGTCTATATTGCCATAATAATTTACGTTTTTTTTTGCTACATATTTTAATACCGTGAGAGACCCAACTAGGCCTTCTTTTCACTTTTATCGAGATAAGAGTTTCAGGGAAGCACTGTGTATATAGGAAAGAAAACATTTCTATGAAGGCATTGTAAGCAATATTTGGATCCTTGGCTTCATATACTTCCGCAAACGACAGGCTATTGAGGTAGGATTTAAATTTGTCTATGTTCTCTTTACTATAGTCTCGTCTAATGGTCCGCCAATGATTACTAGTGATTGCAGTGCTAATCGGGCAATTGAGTAGTTGTGACGTATGGTCAGACAAAGCCAGTTCCAAAACTATAGCTTTGCGACACCTATCAAAATTATGCGCAAAATTGTCAATGCATGTCATGCTCTTTAAACGAGTAGGTTGACGTATAGATAATTTTAAATTAAAGTTTAATAATAAATTTTCGAATTCTAGAGCCTGTTTGTTTTTCTTCAATATATCTATATTAAAATCACCCGCCAGTACAACATTTTTATAGGGTTTTTTAATCAAAGCACGTAATAATATCTCTAATCTACTCATAAATTCATCGAAATTACTTGGATTTGGCACTCTATATATACACACAATTACAATTCTATAATTTACTAATTCTATGGCGCAACATTCAAAAATACCCGTTATAGATAATTTAGCGATTTTCGGTAATTCTCTCCACTGATGACCATTTTTTATGAGTATACAAGCACCACCTCTTTTATTTTCCTTTCGACTAAAGTATGCAGCTAAACAATAGTTAGGTATATTGAGCTGAACTTCATACCCTTCCATCATGAAATGCTCCGTAATACATAATAGGTCCACCTGCATACCTTTTTCTAATAACTCATATAGACACACCGTGAGCATGTCAGATTTTGCTAGGAGTCCTGCAATATTTTGGTGCATAATGTTTACATTTTTATTCACGAAAAAATGTATTCGTAGGTGTTTTTATTTCAGCTGTTTGATTATTATCATCCAATTTATTGACTAGTACATGTTTGTCAGAATCCAAGTTAACCTGAACGTATTTGTTTTCAAAGGACTTTTTACCTTTATGCTGAGTAATTTGTACATATTGAATGCGTTGGAAATTATAGTTTAAACACAATATTTCTTTTAATAGTGATCTTGCAAGGTTTACTACATAATTTCGTCCACTTGGTAATAATCTAGTGTAGTTCATATCATTATACAGTACATTTTTATATTTATTACAAATAAACCTAAGTAAATAGTTAAGTTTCGATTCTTGTAAAAACCTGTTTTTGGGTACTTCCGAGATGATGACATTAGTATTCGCAGTTAATGCTAGCCAACGGTGTAGATCTATATCGATATCATAGGGATTTTTATCGCTGCATCCGCCTAATACAATGACGTAGTCGTTTTTTGTTAGGTTGCTGATTTTGTTCTTGGGGCATTGCAGAACCTCACTCAATGACGCACCTGGTTTCAGATAGGAAACTACCGCGTACTCAGGCCCTAGGAGATCCTGTAGTACGTCGCGCAAGCCACGTCCCTGACCATCTCCCAGTATAACCACTCTGTGGCAGCTGCTCCGGTGCTCAACCGGATCACCTTCCGTTGACCACCGCTGAATCCCCTTTTTACCAGTTCCTTTTTCACTGCAATGACGCGGGGTGTCCGTTTGGATCTGAGCATCACTCTCCGATTGACTCTGCTTTGTTTTGTGTTTGCTGGGTTGCTGCAATGCACTTTTTGGCAGAATACTTCTGGCTAGACGTAGAGGAGAATGGCGGGAAGTACTCACTCTCATATTCAAAACTCTTCTTGAGATGGGTGTCGAGTTGCTTTTTTTGAGTTGTGGAGTAGAATTTGTGATTTCTTTCAACAATTCTATTTGGCTTTGCTGATCCTGGATATTTTGTTTTAATTTGGTATTCTCACAACTAAGATTATCTATTTCTTTGTACGCAATTTTTAGTTTTTCTTTAATTTCCTTAATTTCCTGTCTTGAATCCTCCACAAATGATTGATTGCTAATTTGTGTAGCACTCTGTATGCTCAATATAGTAGAATCTAGCATAGTGGAGTTTAATATGTCTTGACTTGAATGCGATAAGTTAGATTGAGATTGTGACCTGAATAGTTTTTTTCTATAAGTAATATTTTCCATCGTATGTTGAATTGTTTCGTAATTTTTTCCTTATAAAGATTGATAAATGCCCAATTTTTCGAAAAAAGTATGAAGATAATGTTTATTATGGTACCAGTGGCGCCACCTGTTTTTAGGTGTACGTGTTGAATACTTGGCACGCGGGATCGATCGCAAAACGATTATGGATGTTTGTCTGAATAGTGTTCCAATGTAGTATAACCGAGTTAGTATAGATGGCGCTATAACCCTGTGGCCGGAATGATTTGCAGATTTTGAATAAATACGTTTTAACACACAATTGACAATTTAATAAAAACTGTGCACGGGGCCACCGGGAGTAACACAAGAATCTTCCAGGAAGCAGTTATTGCACTTGATTTGTAGCACTTGTGATTGTTACAAGATGAAATACGGCATTATTGTTACTCACTTTTTTACTGAAAGTTCATCACTATTAGAGTATTTTTTACGCACAACCTTTTAGCACGGTCAGGAAGTTCGTATCTTCAAAACTTTATCAATGTGTTGCAGTCAGATTATGCACTTTAAATATTTTTAATCTTTTATTTACTGGGGAGCAAGATAAAAGACAAACACACGTACAGCGCCACCTGTCAGACGTCAGTGCGCGCGTAATGCGCTCGCGGAAACATTAAAATGTATGGAAAATGTTGCAAAGCATGTTACATTACATGTTGTGTTGCAAATAATGTATACCTGGCTTAAGATAGTTTACATTTAACGCTTCCAAACAATGACGTATTACGGAATAGACGCGTCATACACGAATATAGAGCACTCAATAACAGCGTAAACCATGAATGTAGCCCCCCCGAGTGGGTTCCCGTATTGTCGTTGCGGGGGGGTTCAGTAACCGTGGTCTCCCAGCCACGGTGAAGCGAAGAGGAACCCAAATGAGGGCAGGTTGCGGTGAGGTGCATCGCAACTGAGGTGGGCCGCGATGTCGAATGGGAGGCATCGCGGCTGAGGGTTACAGGCTGCGGCGGAGGAGGAGTACCGGTACTTTTGAGTAGCGCTCTTCCCTTCCGTGGCCTGGACGGGGCCGCCACCGTTTGATGGCTACTAGCCTATGTCCTTCTTCATATCCCAGGCTATATGACTGCTAAATTTCATGACGATTGGTTCAGCAGCTTAGGCATGAAAGCGAAACAGACAGACAAGAGTTACTTTCATATTTTAGTGGTATTGGATTGGTAGGAAAAGTAAAGATTAGAATTTTATGAGAGTCTAATAATGCTAGGCCACGTCTGAAAGCCTTTTGAAGAAAGAGCCATAGCAGCTTTGAGCTGACCTGTTGTGTTTATTCATGAACATTTTATTTTCCACAGGGTGATTCTGGTGGTCCAGCGCAGATTCAAGATGGCTGCCTTTGGCGCGTGATCGCTGTGACGTCATACGGTCGGTCTTGCGGAGCCCCTGATACGCCTGCGCTATACGCCGTCATCCCACACGCGTTTGTAGCCGCACAAGTGTTTGACGAAAGCTGATGACAATAAACTATTCAAGGAAATGTCTGCATTTTTATTTAAAAACAAGTTTAGCCATTATCCTCCATCAATTTACACAGTGGCCCACTTGGTCCAGCATGGTCCAGAATAACCCGTCGTGGACAATCGTCGTCCATCGCGACCTATAATGGACCATTATTAATGCATTGTTTTGACCCCAAAGATGATGAAATTTCGAATTCGTTTGGGGTAGGTAACTAAAAAGTGAAAATAAAAACTTTTTTCAAAAAACTAACAACCGACTTCCAAAAAAACACTACAAAGTGCAAAATAACTTTAATTTCGGAAGGCGGTGACAAAGAATTGAAATACACATCCAAAGTCACCGACTTCCGAAATTAAAGTTATTTTGCACTTTGTAGTGTTTTTTTGGAAGTCGGTTGTAATTTTTTTGAAAACAGTTTTTTAATGCCCAAAAATGATCAAGCTGCAGCGAACAACCACAGTATTCTCTTGCAAATTGAAAGCCTTGCAATGGCCGTAAGAGGTTGGGTGTCGACCTAAGGAAAAGCTGCTTCTCACACGAACAACGTAGTGTAGGAAAGTTTTATAAATAGTAGCTATCAATTAGGTACATTGTGGTGTCTTACGACTTCATCATCACCATCATCATCATTTCAGACGAAAGACCTCCACTGCTGGACAAAGGCCTCCCCCAGGCTCCTCCACTTCAACCGGTCTTGTGTTTCCCACATCCAGCGGATTCCCACGGTCTTCACAAAGTCATCGGTCCACCTTGTGGGAGGCCTTCCTACTCTACGTCTTCCGGCACGCGGTCGCCACTCCAGAACCTTTCTGCGAGCAATGTGCCCTGCCCACTGCCACTTAAGTTTGGCAATTCTTCGGGCTATGTTGGTTGCCTTGGTTCTCCTGCGGATCTCTTCATTTCTGATTCGATCACGTAGGGAAACTCCAAGCATAGCCCTCTCCATTCAAAATCAAAATCAAAATCAAAATATTTTTATTTCATATAAACCTGCATGGGCACTTATGAAACGTCAGAAGCTAGGTGCACGGTTCCAAAATGTTGTTTCCTATGGAGAAGAGCCGGCAAGAAACTCCACGGTTACTCTTTTAAAAATGATTGGCTTTAACAATGTTTTCAGATATAAAATGTATGGGAGGACAGTGCAGGCATGTAAATAAGTACCAGGTACTTAGACGAATCCAGAATAGAAAATCGTCTACAAATCTACAGTCTGTAAGGCCTACAACGTTCTCCCATTCACAATATGTAAAATAATCTACATAAATAAAATGAACCTAATTAAACATAGTGACATGATTAACATGACAATCACTAAAAAATAGTTGATATTAAAATTGTCCTTTGGGTGACTTTAAGCCTGATAAGGCCCATTGTGAGCGACCACGCTTCTGTACCATAGGTCATCACTGGCAACACACACTGGTCAAAGACTTTAAGTCTTGAGACACTGTGGTATTTGGGACGAGAAGATATTGCGAGAATATATTACGATATTCCACTCGAACGAAATCTCGGGCAGAAGACATTTTACAATAAATGCTTTGAGGTTATGTTTGACAAGGGAGTCAAATGAAGTTTCGAAAGACGTTGTTTCGACGCACGCTATTTCGAAAAAATTGACTCGTGGTACGCAAGTTCGAAAGCACATTGAGTCGAAAACCGATATATCGAATGACGTCGCGAACACGCTGATTCGAAAAACTATTTGAATCTTAAGCTAGTACGAAAGTCTTGGTATTAAAATCCAGTGTTGCGAATAGCATTTTCCAATCTGAATTTGTCTGGGGATCAAACTCGCGACCCCGATAAAGCCTTATCTTTGTATTGGGTTTGGGAAACGAAAGCAATGAGAAGTAAATTTTTAATTCCCTTTAGTATATTAATCCCCAGACAAATTCAGATTAGAATATTCTATATCTATATTTCTTGCGTACTAGCATAAGATTCAAATAGCTTTTCGAATCAGCGTGTTCGCCGCAACGTCATTCGATGTAGCGGTTTTCGACTCAATGTGCTTTCGAACTGGCGTACCACGAGTATTTTTTTTCGAAATAGCGTGCGTCGAAATAACGTTTTTCGAAACTTTATATCACTCCCGATTGACAATTAGACCAACGAGGCAGTAGAAAAGTTTCTTGTTTTTAAAATTCTGACGACGTTGATGTTAAATTCGATAAATCAGCTGGTGGTGATAAATTGTACGTAATTCATGTACTTTGTACATAGGTACAGTCACCCGTTAAATGTGTATTTACTTTACTCGATGAATTATAGTGTTAAGTATCCAAATGGTGAAACTTTATTGATTTTAGTAACGGCGTGTGTTTTTTCAATAATTTTGTAAGTACAGTTGTCGTGTCAGAATTAACAGTACCTACCTATATCAGTATTTACAACAAGAGTTTGTGACCTTTCTATTTATTTTATTTATTTAACATACATATATCCTTACAGGCTAGACCCAATGCGATATTGTACTAAAACTAACTACTTAATCATTAAATTTTTCCACTTCTTGCTACCATAACAAATTTTATAGGTAGCTAACCTTTCAAATTCACCCAAAGCGCAACAGAATATGTCGACGTCATCAGCAATGAGGTTGAGGATGCGGAGCGCGCTCATTAGCGGTGCCTCACGCAGCAAGTTAGTTCGCGCGCGCGGCACCGCCAGCAACCGCGGCTGACGACGACGACCCACATACCCGTCTGGCACGACTAGTTCCACCTTACACCCTTCGCAATATTGTCATTGTTTGCTATTGTTCGGTGGAAGTATCCTACTGTTCGATGGAATTTCTTCGATGGCGTCTCCTATGTCAGTTGAAAGTTTTCTGCCAGGGGTGCGGCTTGTTCGAAAGAGATACCGTGGCCCCTGAAACACAGGCAACTGAGGGAACACGGGTGGGTTTCAGTCAGTAAAAGTCTGACACGCCCTCCTACTCCACCCAGAGCGGGAGAAGTTATTTGATCATTTCCCATCTGCAAAAAAAAAACGGTCTATGTTATTATCAGCACCCTAGTTTTTAAATTACAATAAAGGGGCTAAATAGAGAATGAAAGTTAGTACAGTTCCTCATTTTTTTCATAATCCATAATCATTATATACTGTTTCCCTCTGCCGGGACACTGGCCTCCTCTCTAAGAGAGAGAGAGCCAGAGAGGGGCCGTAATCCACCACGCGGGCCCTGGCAGGTTGGTAGGTGTCACATGTCTTCGTTCATTTTCAGGGTTCCGTACCTCAAAAGGTAAAAAACGGAACACTTATAAAATCACTTTCTTGTTCGTCTGTCTGTTCGTGTGTCACCACCGATATTTTTCAGGAACGGGTGGACCTAACGAGTTGAAATTTATACCAGATACTGAGGTCTATAGTCTCTAATAGGTGTATAAAAATCAAGGTCAGGACCTTGATTTTTATACACCTATTAGAGACTATAGACCTCAGAGACTCAGGAGTCAATACTACAAAAAGATACGCAAGGCCTTACAGCACAAATAGAGGAAAAACTCCAAAAAAAAAAAAGTAAATTTTGGTACTTACAAGTTTTTGCGAAAATCTAAATTTGCTCATAATAAGTACCTTTTTTTATTATGGCGGTATAATGGGTAGGTACGGAAACCTCGGCGCATGAGTTCGACGCGCACTTGACCGGTTTTTCGGTTTTAGAACATGTCTTTCGATGTTTTCTTTAACCATTTTGAGAGCAGTGGTGATGAAATAATTTACACTAACTAAAGCGGCTGTGTGGGTTCGAACCTACGACCGGACAATCCGAAGGCTTGTCCCCGCTAAGATGGTCGCCATGGCCGAAATTCGGTCTGGAGGACATTTATACACTTTGCCCGCACGAAAGAAACTCTACCATATTTTTGTAGCATCTAAGTTAATTTTTGATTGGGAGATCGAGAGAGTTACAGCTGAGCCACCGCTGCCCTCTACAGATTAGTCACGGCTGGAATTCGGTCTAAAGGAGATAAAAAAAAAAAGTAAAAAGTTTTATTGGTTCTCAAACAATAAGATAATATTCAGTATCCAAACTGGAAATCCCACACACATTTTATTATGTACTAGCAGTGCTCCGCGGTTTCACCCGCGTAGTTCTCGTTCCCGTGGGAATACGAGGATAAAATATAGCCTATGTCACCCGGGGATAATGTAGCTTCCCAACAGTGAAAGAATTTTTCAAATCGGTTCAGTAGTTTCGGAGCCTATTCAATGCAAACAATCAAATCTTTCCTCTTTATAATATTAGTTGATTTACCAATCTACGCTTTAAGATATTCGATGACGTCATCAGGCGTTATGATAATGATAATATTGTTATTCGGCTATGTCGTTTACGTCAATTAATAGTGGTTATTACTAAGTTTTCATGAAATTGGTGATATTGATATTTTGTTCGGGGCTTTAAAAACAGCGATTAGCCGATGCAGGTAGCGATTATCAGGCACTGTGCCAACCAAAACACTTGAATCCAAAAAAGTGTGAGTCAGACTCGCACATGTACGATTCCGTACTACAGGGCAAAATATATTTCTTGTATAAAACAAATAAAAAAAAAGGTCAGTGAACCGTGTCAGCCGGAAGCGCATAGATAGCTCAGCTGTTTTCGTAATTATAACGCTTTTATTAGCTCGGGTTGTATGTATGTATGTATCTATGTATGTAACGGAATCTTTGAGCCTAATTTTCACTGGTTTCTAGACGTCTGATGAACTTGAAACTTTGCACACGTCTTAAAGGCCGATGACAATGCAATAACCCGATAAAAAATTTCAAAATTTCAAAAAAAAAAATTAATTTAAGAAAAAAAACAAATTTTAAAAATTTTCCCGATAAAAATTTGATCGAACTAAAAAGTAAGAAAATAATTTTTAATTACAAAGAGTTTATGTTACAGTAGTAGGAAGTCAATAATTCAATTCAGAGTAAAAAGCGTGGGGTGCTTGATATTTTAATTATTACAACTATTCTATTGGCAACCATCTATGAGAGGAGAGTCATGAAAATATAGGAAATGCACCCCACGCTTTTTACTCTGAATTGAATTATTGACTTCCTACTACTGTAACATAAACTCTTTGTAATTAAAAATTATTTTCTACTTTTTAGTTCGGTCAGCAATAAAAGCGTGTTTTTTTAGTTTTTTTAAACTATTATTTATTTTTCGTGGACCTTCAGCTTTTTTATGAAATTCTTGGTATTACTAGAGAATGGGCAGCAGCGTTCTCTATACATTTTAAAACCAAACCTCGATCGCCAAGCCACCTGCCAAGCGTGGTGATTATGGTACAAAATGACAAGCATCAAAAACAAATGGCCCTCAGTGCCCGGCGGCTCGCCTAAGGCCTTGATAATCCTCAAATCCGGTAACTTGCTTTATTTCAAGAATCAAGAATGAAGAGATCCGTAGGAAACCAAGGTAACTGACATAGCCCGAAGAATTGCTAAACTTACGAGTAAGTGGCATGTGGGCAGGGCATATTGCTTGCATAACAGATGGCCAATGGGGCCGGAATGTTCTGGAGTGGCAACCGCGTACCGGAAGCTGTTAGCTGGAAGGCCTCCCACAAGGTGAACCGATGACGTTGTGAGGGCCGCAGGAGTCCGCTAGATGCGGGGAGCATAGAACCAGTCGAAGTGGCGGAGGCCTATGTCCAGCAGTGGACGTCTTTCGGCTAAAATGATGATGACGATTCTTGGTAGAATAGAGATTGGAATGGGTCATGCTACGCCTGCTGGCCTCGATCTTTTTAAAAATAATTTAAGGAGAGCTTCATTCGCCGCAGACTTCCGAACTCCATATAATTCAGATATAAATGTTATCAACGCGCTAGAATCACTTAGAAAATGCTTCATGACGTCACGTCCGTCACGCAACGCAAAGCAGTACCGCACTTTCCATGGCCCCAACCCACACCATTGAAAAACTAAATTAATTTTGAAAAACATCTGTTTATACTCAAGCAGTTTCAAATTTAAACAATATATCAATGTTGTTTGTACATACGCTGTATATAAGTGATATCAATTGTTAATTTTGTAAATTAACATTAGTTATATGTCGACAAGTGGTGACAATGGCGCGGCTCATTATATTATTGTGTTTGGTGAGTTTTTTTTTACAATTGACTAGCTTCTACCTGCGACGAAAGTTCCCCATCGTACCACCGCGTTGCATCCTATTGCTCACTCGAGCTATTTCTTAGTTTTCTAATGTTTCGGTTCCTAAGGGTAGGACCCTTACCGATGCAGGTGTTGCTCTGCTGAAACACATTTTTGACGCATGGGAGAACTCGCAAAATGCTATTGGAGTTTTCTGTGATCTCTCAAAAGCCTTTGATTGCGTGCACCATGACACGCTTTTGCGTAAACTAAGTCATTACGGTGTTCAAAACGAAGCACTCAACGTTAGAATCAGAACTTTATTTGCTATGAATGTAGGTACAGGCGTAACGTATTAAGTTCTTATTTGCAAAATAGGCATCAATGTGTAGATGTTAATGGAGTAAAATCCTCCGGGCTACCAGTTAAGTTAGGTGTACCCCAAGGCTCAATACTGGGTCCATTCTTGTTCTTGGTATATATTAATGACTTACCATTCTATTTAAAGGGTATCTGTGACATCGTACTGTTTGCTGATGATACCTCTCGTATCTTTAAAGTAGATAGGAATAGACAAGATTTTGACGACGTAAATAGTGCACTCGCAATGGTTACGGATTGGTTTACCGAAAAATAACCTAGTTCTCAATGCCAAGAAAACTAAATGTATAAAGTTCGCCTTACCGAATGTTAAGAATCTAGGACCGAACATCGTCGTAGATAATGAGGTACTTGACACTGTAGACTCGGCAGTTTTTCTAGGCATAACAGTAGATGCCAAACTTCAGTGGGGTTCACATATATCAAGCCTAGCGGGAAGGCTCAGTTCGGCCGCCTACGCCGTCAGGAAAGTAAGACAATACACTGACGTTGACACAGCGCGGTTAGTCTATTTTAGTTATTTTCATAGCATTATGTCCTACGGCATTCTGCTGTGGGGCAAAGCCGCAGATATTCAAAATATTTTTGTTCTTCAAAAACGAGTTGTGCGAGCAATTTATCAACTAGGTGCTAGAGTTTCTCTTAGAGAATTTTTTAAAGATATTGGTGTACTCACCGTGGAATCGCAATTCATCTTGGCCAACATCTTATAATTATATAAGGCAAAACATACACTTGTACACTAAAAACAGTGATTTTCATAATATTAATACTAGAAATAAGGACAAACTACGTGCTCCCTTTCACCGGCTTCATAAGGTTCATAACTCATTTGTTGGTCTTGGTATAAACCTTTTATAACAAGCTTCCCACTTCTGTGCTAGATTTGAATTTTAATGCGTTTAAAGCTAAAGTAAAATCCAACCTTTGCGCAAAGGCATACTATTCAATCAACGACTACTTAAACGATAATAATAGTTGGTCGCTGTGATTAACTCAAGACAATGTTTGTGTTCTTTCACCAGAGTTTCCTAGCCTAAAGACAGGTCATATCTTTATTAACTTAATTGTTTGTTTTTATTTGACTGTATAAATTCATTTGAATTTACTTAGTGTTGACATAATCTACTCATTGTTTTTTAACCGACTTCAAAAAGAAGGAGGTTATCAATTCGACATGTTTATATTTTTTTTTTATGTATGTTCGGGCATAACTCCGTCGTATATAGACGGATTTGCAAAATTCTTTTTTTTTCGAAAGGGGTTTACTCCGAAATGGTCCCATTGAAATTTCATATAGATCTGATGATGCGTTTCGGAGACAGACAACGGAACTCTTCAAAAAATTACAGCAAATCAACCGCGAATGTTGCTATCGCATAAATGTGTATTGTTTTGACCCCAAGGATGATGAAATTTCGAATTGGTGTGGGGTAGATAACTAAAAAGTGAAAAATAAAAACTTTTTTCAAAAAAATAACAACCGACTTCCAAAGAAACACTACAAAGTGCAAAATAACTTTAATTTCGGAAGGCGGTGACCAATAATTTAAATACACATCCAAAGTCACCGACTTGTAGTGTTTCTTTGGAAGTCGGTTGTTATTTTTTTGAAAAAAGTTTTTATTTTTAATAATGAGTTAAATTGCAAGATGTAGCTGCCTAGCGACCTCGATAATTGGTCTAATATATCTAGAACAATTTTAAATTTTTATATTTCGCATCCTACCATTGTGTAAAATCAAGTTCTTCTAACATAACAGACAGCTGTGCTGCTGGGGAGTTTGTTGCGCCACTTCTTCTGCCCAGCTAAAGCACTAGGAAGTGTCGAAGGGTGGGCGTTTTTGGGGAGCTGTCTTTTGTAATTTTTGACGTTCAAAAAGTGCTGACACCAGCCTAGTTTGAATAAATGACTTTTGATTTTGATTTTAGGAACCTGATATGAGTGATATTAATTACCCTATAACTTTTCTCAAGAATAGCGCTATCACATACAAAAAGAATTTTTCAAATCGGACTAGTATTTCCAGAGATTACCGTGTCCAAACAAACAAATTCTTCAGATTTTTAAATAATATAGAACATACAAAGAATGGATAGATCGAAGATAGATAGATAGATAGCTCAAACAGGCAGGAGACAATTCATCAATAGTTTGAAGGAACCAATCGACTACACTACAGGCGTTACTTTAAGCAAATTATTTCATCACCACTGCTCTCAAAACGGTGATGGAAAACATCGTGAGGAAACCGGCATGTCCTAGAACCAAAAATTCGAAGATATTGTGACATCTTACAACCCGCACTGAACCCGCGTGGTGACTTACGGCCCTCTCCCTCTCGCAGAGAAGAGGCCTGTGTCCCAGCAATGGGAACGCTAAATGCTGATTATGATGATGACTGTTGGATTGGTCAGGCAAGCAGGAGACATAGTCCATCGATAGTTCCAAGTAACCAAATCAATCGATTGTTGCCACTCAAACTCATAGCCCAATATATTTGTTTCCACGTTCTGCAATAGTCCTGCGCCCACCAGGGGCTGTCCTTGTGTGCACTTGCATTGTTCATACAGAGAAAATCGTCGCTTGGTGCCTCATTTAAGGGGCCACTGTGAGTTGGCTTTGGCAACTCGTTCGCCTTCCAAAGGGTGGGGATTGGATGGTCCCGAGATAGGTAATGATTTCTATTTTGAGAGTTGGTAGTAGATAGACAGCATAAATTGATCATCATCATCAAATCAGCCGAAAGACGTCAACTGCTGGACATAAGCCTCCCCACAACGGGGTATTTGCCATAATCGCCACGCTTGACAGGCGGGTTAGCGATCGCAGTATGGTGGTAAAATCAACAATCTTTTTGAAAATATGGACAGACGGTTACAAGTTGACGCTGTTTACACCGATTTCAAAAAAGCTTTTGACAAGATCGACCATGAAATTCTACTGAATAAGATTGCGTTAAATGGTATACGAGGAAATTTGGTTCGCTGGTTCTCATCCTATATTAAAAATAGAACACAAAAGGTTGTCGTGAATGGTCATCAGTCTGATGCAGTGCATATAACCTCGGGTGTTCCACAAGGCTCAATCTTGGGATCGCTTTTGTTTATTCTCTATATCAATGACATAAGCAAATGTTTCAAAAATACTAAGTTTCTGGTATACGCTGATGACTTAAAAGCTTATAGATCTATACAGACTGTTGAGGATTGTCGACTGTTTCAAAAAGATCTGGACAGCCTCGCTGACTACTGTCTAAGCCATAAGCTACACCTCAGTCTCTCCAAGTGCAATTGCATCAATTTCACTAAGAATAAAAGAGTAATTAACTTTAAATACTCATTGAACCACACAACACTCAGTAATGTATCTATTGTGAGAGATCTTGGTGTGTTAATTGATGATAAACTGTCCCTCAACACGTAGAAAACATTGTAAATAAAGCATTTAAGATGTATGGTTTCGTTATGCGATCGGCAACTGAGTTCAAGCGGATCTCTACATACCTTTACGCGTAGTATATTGCACTTTTCTATGAAGCAGCTGTTTTTTTTTTATATAACCGGCGAAAAATTTCTGCGCTCTAGAATGATATGCTGAATTCATAGTTAAAATTTGCGCACTGGATAAAAACTTATCCTGTAATTTCGGCCGAAGTTACAGGCGTTTTCAACTCCATACCTCTCACCTACGGACATAAGATTATTTCAGAGCCCGAACTATGAATGAATAATAACAATATTTGACATTTGTCCCTATGAATTACTCCGATCTGTCACCCTGCTTTGTTCCTTTAGGGGGACAGCTCGGAAAAATGGATCACAAGAATTAATATATTAAAAAACGAATGCCGCACTCTATGCAACATTACAATAAAAGTCAAGTGGTTTGGCTTTAAAATCATCTATCGCCGCTCTGTCCCCCCAAGGTGAAATAGGGTGACAGATCGGAATAATTCGTCCCTTCTCACGATATGTCTGCTCGAAAAAGTTAATTTGGCACTTGTTTAACTGATTAACGGTTGCGTAGTTTAAAAGATCCAAGCGTACTACATACATGAAAAGCGATTTTGTTTTAAACTATGTAAAGATGATACATATTTTATAGTTGTATTTTATCATTGTTTCTCTCATCCAAAGCACCTGCCATCTAATCTCTTCACCAACCTTGGTTGACTGGTAGAGAATGCTTAAGGCATTTTTTTTTAAGGGGGGAAATCATCAAATAACTTCTCCTGCTCTGGGTGGAGCAGGATGGCGTGTCAGACTTTTACTGACTAAAACCTACCCGTGTTCCTTCAGTAGCCTGTGTGCCAGGGACCACGGTATCTCTTTCGAATAACCCGCACCCCTAGTGTGCCTTTGTACCTTTTGTGCGCGAGAAGTTTAAATAAATAAATGGCTAGGCAGATGATAAGGTATGCAAGTAAAATAACGCAAGATGGATAGACGACATTGTTGCATTCGCGGGTAGAACCTGGAGCAGCGTGGGTATTGGCGCAATAAAAGAGAGTCCTTTGCCCAAAAGTGGGTGAGTTCGGGTTGTGGATGATGCTGAAGATGGCATAGTTAACAAGTAAAAGAACTAATTTCTTTTTGTTTCAGTTTTGCATTTGCCACGCGAAATTTTTGAACTTTCGTAAGTAACCAAAATGAACAATTAATTAAGTAAATAGAGCGTGTATCCCGCGAGGGCTGGCAACGTCTCATTTTGTCGTCATTTCAACTAGGTGATTCTTCTTCTTAGCGGCAAAAAAATCTTTGACCCAAAATTCAGCTCCGCGAATTCTGCTCACTGACGCACTCATAAGATCGTCAAATGCACAAGTAACAAAATGGAAGGTGAGCCATTGTCTGTGGGGAGGTGCCGCATGCGCACTTGAGATCTGAGCCGTCCGTGAACCCCCATCTGTGGAGATTGTCCTTGCTCCGGTCGACTTGGGTTCGAAGTTTATTTAAAGATTCCTAAGTATGCCACGGTAACGTGTGCAAGGCTCTTGATTATTTTATTAAGTTTATATCAAAATATTTTTTTTTTCATTCAAGCACCAAATGGAAATATATTATAAATAGCACAACACATTGTTGCTATTTATAATATATTTGCATACATTTTTTTTTATAGTTATTTCGGTATTTACTTCTAAAAATCTACATATTGTATTTTTTCTTCTATTTACATAACCTATTACGATTAAATATATTTATTTAAAAGTAAATGTCTAAAATAATATAAACACATAGTGCTTGGCTGAAAGAAAACAGCACTTTCATGGAAACTTAATAAAATAATCATGAAAGACCACTTGAAATGCGACGTTGCCACCTCGCGCGGTATAAACACTCTTAAAATGAGCAAAGATTTTTAATGTAAATAGTTCTATAAATATTCGTTGCTTACAGAATTATTCTACAAAGGAGAGGAAGTGAATTTATTACCGAAACTGCCTGCTGCCAAAAAACCGGCTGCAACAATAAAAAAACCGATAACGCATGTAGCAAACAAACCGTCTGTTTTTAATCCATTGGCTGGTCTAGATGCTATAGTTGCACCAGTTAAAGAAGTGGCTAATACTATATTTAATCCTCCCAAAGACACTCATGGCTTGTTTGGTTTTCCAGATATTTTGTCTGGATTACCTCCTAAAGCAAAGCCGTCTAGTAATGCGGGGATAACTGCTAAGTCAGCTCCAAATAGCGGATTAAGTGCACCATCTCCTGGTTTAAAAGCGCCATCTCTTGCTGGTATTCCTAAACTCCCAAGTCTCCCATCCTTACCAAGTTCAGGGGGAAGCGTGACTCCTCCTTTAGTTTCTGGCCCTGCGGCTAATGGTGTTTCTGCCTCATCTCCAGGGCTCACGATTCCTAGTGTAAATACTCCATTAGGACCTCCTTCTATTGGGTTGTCAACTCCCGGTGTGTCTACTCCTAAACTAAATTCTCCTTCAGGTAGCGTGACTACGCCATCTTCGTCTATTACTCCTCCTGGGTTAACTACACCATCAGTTCCCGGGGTCACTCCTCCAGCTAATGGAATTTCAACCCCCGCAGGTGTTACTACTCCAAATCTTTATCTTCCTGGAGTTTCAACTCCGAATTCTGGATCTCCCTCTGTAACCACACCGTGTCCAGATTCTTCATCACTTTCGACCCCATCAGCACCTGGGCTACCAACCAACCCGCTGTCTGGAATTCCTGGGCCATCAATACCCGGACACCCATCACCAGATAATTCACCAGTGCCACTGGGGATACCTGGATTAGGTGGTTTACTAATCCCTGGATTACCAGGAGCTCCCACTTCAGTCAGTGGTTTGCCTTCTTCTCTATCACCTGGTAGTGTAGCTCTTCCTTCAACTAGTGGCATAAAGCTTCCTGGTGGAGCAACCACACCTTCATTGGGTGGTATTACCGCACCGGGTGGTGTATCTCCATCATCGCCCGGCGACGTAACTATGCCAGAAGGTATGTTACCTCCACCTTCAATAAACGGTATCACTCCTCCAGGAGGAATTACCACTCCATCAACTAGCGGTGTTACTCTTCCAGGTGGAGTAACTACACCTTCTCCTAGTGGTATTACCCCAGCAGGTGGTATTTCTCCATCATCACCCGGTGGCGTAACGATGCCAGAAGGTATGTTACCTCCACCGTCAATAACTGCTATCGTTCCTCCAGGAGGAATTACCACTCCGTCAACTAGCGGTGTTACTCTTCCAGGTGGAGTAACTACACCTTCTCCTAGTGGCATTACCCTACCCGGTGGTATTTCTCCATCATCACCAGGCGGTGTAACGATTCCAGACGGTATACCTCCACCTTCAATAACTGGTACCACTCTTCCAGGAGGAATTACCACTCCGTCAAGTAGTGGTATAACTCTTCCAGGTGGAGCAATAACACCTTCAGCTAGTGGTATTACTCCACCAAGTGGTATTTATCCACCATCAATTAATGGTGAAATTACTCCTAGTCCTATAACTCTACCAGGCGCTTCCCCTATATCACCTGGTAGTAAACCGAATCCTACAGTACCTGGATCACCCAATCCTGCAGCTCCTTCCGGAATTGGATTGCCAGGCGCTCCAGCTTTACCTTCAACCGGTAGTTGGCCTGCAATACCTGGATTGGGTAGTCCACCTTCAGTATCTGGATTACCAGGATCAGGCAATCTACCAACTTTACCTGGATTGCCAACATCGCCTGCATCAGGCAGTCCATTACCTTTACCTGGGTCACCAGCAGCGACTGGCCCTGGTAGTCTACCGTCACTACCTGGATGGCCAGGAACTGATAGTCTACCAGCAGTCCCTGGGTCAGGCAGCATGCTACCTTCACCTGGATTACCAGGAGTGCCTGGAACTGGTGGTCTACCGGGAGTACCTGGGTCAGATGCAATTGCCTTGACATCGCAAAAAGCATCAGAAGTTACTGATTTAACGAAAACGGTATCAGGAGGACAACCATCAGGTAATTGTAATTTTCATTTTCTAATTATGCAACTGTTATAGGTCTAGTAGTCGTAAGCGCAACTGCTGCTCCTGGGGTTGAGTTTGACCCCCAGGTCAGCCATTATTTCGCTTCGAAAATATTGTTTTTCAATATGTCATACATCCAGCGGATTCCTGCGGCCTTCACAAGGTCATTGGTCCACCTTGTGGGAGGCCTTCCCACTCTACGTGTTCTGGTACGCGGTCGCCACTCCAAAACCTTTCGTCCCCATCGGCCGTTTCTTTCTGCAAGAATCCGCTGGTTTTGGGAAGCACAAGATCGGTCGAAGTGGAGGAGTGAACGTCTTTCGGCTGAGATGAGAAGCACTGGACAGGTCATCAGGTTGAAAGGATGTCCAGGATCTCTCAGGATCAGGGTCTAGAGCACTGGTGGCCTAGTTTTAACGGCTGCAACATACAAGTTGAAGGTGGTACCACTGCTCTCAAAACGGTGATGGAAAACATCGTGAGGAAACCGGCATCTCCTAGAACCGAAAAATCGAAGACGTGTGACATCTACCAACACGCACTGGGACCGTGTGGATTACGGCCCATACCCTCTCACAAAGAGGAGGCCTGTGTCTTAGCAGTGGGAACATTATAGGCTTATATGCAATCGTGATGCATTGTTAGCCCACGTACATGCAGTTTTTTCACTGCTTAACGCCAGAATTAAAATCAAACGGTGTGTTCTTTGACGCTTTTGGATCCGTTTTGTTGCATTCTGAATGCTCGGCTCAGCCGAGAGTTAAACATTCAGTGCGCCATAAAAATCAACATAAAATATACAAACGCGATATTAACTAAAAAAAATTATTTCCACAGCCGCATTGACAGCAACGAAGGAATTAAATATTCAGTCTCCGGGATTACCAAATCTGCCCGGAGGAGGTTCGTCATTCCCAGGTATAGGAGGTCTGCCTACTGTTAGCGGTACGTTGTCTTCTTTTTTTTCACACCATCAGCCACTGTCTTTTTTAGGGTCTGTATCTCAGAAGTTTACATAGGACAGAGGTCAATGGAGAGAGCTATGCTTGGAGTTTCCCTACGCGATCGAATCAAAATTGAAGAGATCCGTAGGAGAACCAAGGTAACCGACATAGACCGAAGAATTGCCAAACTTTAGTGGCAGTGGGCAGGGCACATTGCTCGCAGAACAGATGGCCGATGGGGCCGAAAGGTTCTAGAGTGGCGACCACGTACTTGAAGACGTAGCGTTGGAAGGCCTCCCACAAGAGGGGCAGATGAACTGTAAAAGCCGCAAGAATCCGCTAGATGCAAGAAGCATAGAACCGGTCGAAGTGGCGGAGCTTGTGGGAGGCCTATGTCTAGCAGTGGACGTCTTTCAGCTCAAATGATGATGATGATGATGATCTTGGAAGGAAAAACAAAACCCTTATAGAATCGCTCGTAGTCCATATGTTTGTCTGTCAAGTCGGAACTCTTCTCAGGAACGCGTGGAGATATCGTGGTGAAATAAACATCCAATCCGTAGTCGCTATGGTCCTTTAGTGCTCTAAAAAATCCAAAAAATTACACAAAAAAAAAATGAGCATTTGGGTAACATATTTTGATTCTCGCAAAAAAAATCAAAACCTATACGGTAGTTCCCGTTGACCTAGAATCATTTTTGGCACGCAAGGTACCAAAGCAGAAGTACCAAAAGGAAAAGTCAGAAAATTGATAGATTGTAGTTTTGTCACACAATTTTTTTTTCTTTGCTATTTAAACGTACCTATGCAGTACCTAGGAGAATTGACCATAATGTATTGTAATTTGTAATTTATTTATTTATTTCTTTAATTAAAACGGTATAAATATCAATTGCTGTGCTGCTGGGGAGTTTGTTGCGCCACTTCTTCTTCCCAGCTAAAGCACTAGGAAGTGTCGAAGGGTGTTGAAAGAATGTTGTGTATTTTGACGTTCGAAAAGTGCTGATTCTCAGCCTAATTTGAATAAATGACTTTTGATTTTGATTACAGAAATTAAAGACAGAAACAGACAAAAAAAAAAAATGCACGGAGAGAGGAAATAATACAAAGTAAAAAGTTTACAACACTTTCATAAGTCCCTCTCACAATACTTCTGACATAGGTACCTATAAAATCTTCGTCCATTCGTCCGCAAACAGATCGTTTGTAGGGTAGTGTCCAAGAGATCAATAAGAGCGTATATTGATGTACCTTATTATTAGCATAAAAACAGTTCTATTAAATGTAGACAGTTACCTACCTACTATATAAACCGCTGGATGTGGGAAGCACAAGACCGGTCGAGGTGGAGGTGCCTGGGGGAGGCTTATGTCCAGCAGTGGACGTCTTTCGGCTGAAATGATGATGATGATGATGATACAAACCAGGGTCTGGCTTTTTTAAAACCTGCACTGAGCCAGAAGCTATCCTGCAAGATTTTATCTGACGCTTTTATAACGGTGTTTAAACATATATAAATATCTATATATTTTCTGCAGGTGGCAGTGGAGATCTGATTAGACAAGCGGCTAACATCGCAGGTAATTATCACGTACCCCTAACAACAAAACACGTGGCGACATCTACATTGCTACATGTGAACTACGCATCACACTGACGTCATGCAAGATCCTGCATCGCGCAAGCAAAGTTTACACAGACATCAATCGTGGGGCCGCATTAGTCGGATTCGCCGACCGAGGCGTAACCTAACCATTCCCGATGATGCTACGAGTACAACCCTCGTCTTAGAGTAGTAAGCTCACCAGCAGTCTCAAGTATCAAGATTCACAGTCGCATACCGCCGTCCTTCCGTTCTCGCCGCCGCGCGCCAAGGCAACCTGCGGCGACGCACAGTGTGGAAAAACCGAACTATTTTGAAAAAAAAAGAAAAAAAAGTTTCCATTCTCGTGAGATTACAAACTACAAAAATCAACTGCGGAAATAGAAAATTAGGTACCATAACCTAGAAAAAAGGTCAATTGTCACGAAATCGGTAGTTAAATGAATTATATTTTCATAAAAACTTACACCTAATACTTACTACCTAATGCATTTCAATCATTTAATTTATTTACAGTCTGCCTCGTTGAATTCAGGAAGTTCAAGTAGGTATCTACAACTGAACCTCAAAATTTCGGGAATCTCCATTTTTCGGTATAAGAAGCCTTTCAAAGTCAGTAATTTTTTTAAAGCTTTTTTCAATTTCCGCCGTGGATTTTTATAGCCTTTGTAGTGGATTTTTTTTTAGTTACAAACTCGCTTGCGAATCGATTTTTGTCGAAAATAGGTCGATTTTTCCACACTGTGCGACGTCCCAACTCCCAACCATAACAATTCAATTCCAGCCCGTCCCTTGCTGCCCCAAGCAGAGTTCCGTACCCCAAAGGGGATGCCCTTAGTTTGTAGTAGCTCTAGTTTTAGCCCTGCCTGGAAGCCTTAATTTATTAAAGAAGCCATAGGCCGTTGACCTGTTGGATGTCATTTCCAAAAAAAAAAAAAAACAATCATTGCAGTCACAACACCCGTCTGATCGGAGTGTCCTCCCTTTTCTGTGAAGGTTTCTTTTTTTTTTTTTTTTTTTTTTTTGGGTGGGAAATCATCAAATGACTTCTCCTGCTGAGTAGAGCAGGAGGGCGTGTCAGACTTTTACTGACTAAAACCCACCCGTGTTCCCTCAGTAGCCCGTATGCCAGGGGCCGTGGTATCTCTTTCAAACAAACCCGCACCCCTGGCAGGCATCGGCCCTTGCGGACCCCACCAGTGGTTGCTGACATCTTTGACGGCGCGCGTGAGGAACACAACGCGCCGTCCCGTCTACCACTTTTCGGCCGCAGAGGATAGGGAGAGCGGCTGACGCTATACCGACACTCCTCTTCCCCTGCGGCCCCACCGCGTCCGCCATCAAACGGTGGCGGCCCCGTCCAGGTCACGGAAGGGAAGAGCGCTGCTCAGAAGCACCGGCACTCCTCCTCTACCGCAGCCTGTAACCCTCAGCCGCGATGCCTCCCATTCGACATCGCGGCCCACCTCAGTTGCGGTGCACCTCACCGCAACCTACTTTTTGGCCGCTACGTCAATGGCTTGAAGGCAAAAGCCCTGACGAGCGGCCCCACCGTTGGGTTCCTCTTGGCTTCACCGTGGATGGGAGACCACGGTTACTAAGACCCCCCGCAACGACAATGCGGGAACCCACTCGGGGGGGTTTCTGTGAAGGTTGAGTGAGCTTTACACCCTGTTCATCATGACTTTAAACATCTACCTATATGTTTTCTTTCCCAATGACTGGCGCTGGCATCTCGCGACCCTCAATAAGCAACATCAACCTAATTGCATAACACCACCACCATTGAGATAAAAATAACCCAAGATACACAATCACGGTCTCAAAAACGTCCGCATAAATAGAGCGCAATGTGCGCAGCAGGCTTAGCACGAGAACTGGAGAAAAGCGTTTTGTCGACGGAAGAGTAGACAAAAATTACGTTTCCGTGTAGACAGTTGATAGTTTTGAACCGAGAAATGTAGATAAGCGATTTCTATTCTAGGAAGAATAGACAGTGCTTTTTCAATACAAAGTGACATTTCGTTCCTACATTTTTGTTATCGCACCGTAGATATTATACCTTCTACAATCTGTCATTTTGTCTTTCGTTTCTAACGATATTTGTCTAGGTCCTTAAAAATGTAGATTATTTCAGAAGAATATTTCACTGACAACAAAATTTTCTACTCGACGGCCACAAAGTGTATACGATTATCTAAAAAAATATGATTCGTTTAGAACGCATAACTGTGATACTTAATAGAAACACATAGTTATCATATCCTATTGAACAGTCGCCAGCAGGTCAAGCTATCCCAAACTGCTGATTTTCCCAATTGAACATAAACCTTATTCCTTTGTGATAAAGTTGAAAAACTATCAAATAAATTTGACAGATTGGGGTAGCTTGATGTCCTGGCCTCTGTACATAATTAATTTTATAGTCATGTCTATTCTTCCGTCGACAAATCGGTGCTCGTGCTAAGCCTGCAGGTGTCAAATAGCCTTACTAAGTCACCTTTCAGTCAGTCTTTTTGGAAATTGCTTTGTAAAAACCACTTTAAGTCATGCGTGTAAGGTTCAATTTGCAAAAAAAATTGTTTTATCATTACTGTAACCACTGACGTAATAGGGACAGTATTGCGTGTTATTGTGGTTCGAGACTGTTCATCTTGGGTTTTTTTGTATTTTAATGCATTACACACTATTAAACACAATCTGAATAATTTTGGAAGTCCATCGCTTCATATGTGCGAAAAATGTATCTGCTCAGCAACGTAAATGAATATGAATATTGTTTAACTGTCAACAGTGACCGTCCGACCACGTAAATACTTTACCACTTTTAGCTGTCACATTAGTGACATCAAATAGTGAAATCAAAATACAACGGTCGTTAAATGACGTGTAAGTGACATTCAACGTGATAAAGTAGTTACGAGGTCGACTAACTATACCCGTAAAATTACAGGTGGTGCCGCTCAAGGTGTGGTTGGAACAGCGGCGAACATCGCAGGTAATCGTCATATACCTACCTTAACTAGAATTAGATGTGGGAAAATATCCCACGGAAACGTACTACCGCGTTTACCGGGTTTTTCATACAAATAACTGTATTGTTCGACGCGGCGCACGCCAGTAAAGCTCCCATTCGGCATGATTTTCTCCATCACTTTGTCGATTGGTAGAAACCGTATGATAAATCCGATGGGTGGTTAATAAGTTCAGACGGACGCGGCAGGGGACTTTCTTTTATTAGTGTGTGGTATTACGGATTTACGGTTGTCATCCACCATATTTGTCATGATGAAGTTTCAACACGGATTTGTCAAAGTGAGGGATCACTGACTCATCCAACACCCAGAGCGAGTGCGGTGCTTCTGAACAGATCATGCCCCACTTGCTGAAGTGCCATAAGCGTACGTTCACCTGCACCTTGGATGACCTGAATAAAGCGACTGATGTCGCATTAAACGTGGTCATCTACTGGGCTTTAAGTATATAAAAAAGGTGTATAAATACCATCCACCACCACCTAGAGTTTTTCAATTTACTGGGGGTTGTTGTCAAAAGTGATTAAGCATATCCGAGGTCGAATCTACAAGAAATTCCGAGGTAATTATGGCTATGCTTGGAGTATCACTGCGTGATCGAATCAGGAATGAAGAGATCCGCAGGAGAACCAAGGTAACCGACACAGCCCGAAGAATTGCCAAACTTAAGTGGCAGTAGGCATTGCTCGCAGAACAGAAAGCCCTGGAATTTTTGAGTAGTTCAGTCTGTAAGAGTCTTGATTTTAAATCTATTTTGTCATTGTATAACGTACAGTGAAAAAGAAGTTCGCACCGCACCTTTAAGGTGACACAAGTCCACATTTTTTCCATACAAACTTCGGGAGGGTTTTACTCCACTGTTTGACAATTTACACCGAAACTTAAACATGGTATGGTTTTGTCTCATTATTAATATTGTCGTTACGGAAACAGAATACTAAAATAAAAAGCCATTAAAAAGTTATGAGCCAACAAAGATTCATTTTTATTGATAATTTTACGTAACTTTGGACATGTATAAGTAATAAAAGAAGTGTAAAATCTCCAAAACTAAGTCGGTACCGACAAAGCTCATTATCGAAAAGTTCAATAAACTTAATTGGTCATTGATTTATGCAGTGTTTTCTTCAGAAAACCCGATCTTCCGGACTTTTCTTAATTTTTTATGCGCCGGTGTTACTATGACTAATCCTGCAGCTCACTCAATAATGTTGTGCGTGTAGACTAGCGTCTAACTGCTCATCACGGGTACTACCTCTGTCGGACTCGAAGCCTGGTGAGACAGCGTGCTATTTAGCCAGGCCCACCAGTGAGTTCGAGCCCGCGACTAGTGTACCCTTAAAGTTACATGCCCTCAGCGGATAGGACCTCCTTCCTATTCATCTGCCTAACCTTTTCCCAACTATATTGGGGTCGGCTTCCAGTCTAACCGGATGCAGCGAGTTCTAGTATTTTACATGGAGCGACTGCCTATCTGACCTCCACAATCCAGTTACTGGGTAACACGATACCCCTTGGTAAGACTGGTTGTCATACTTACGGGCTACTGATAACACGTAAAGACCGTCAAAGATCCCCGAATGACAACCAGGACCCATGGCTAAAGGTGCATTTCGAGGTACGGAGGGGTCTTTGGCAAAACAAGGTCACTCATCCACGGAGCGTAGGTTAACCTGATCGATCAACCCGTGCATCTGTTTTTACTTAGCCATAAGCCCCTTATGACCAAACGTTTTCACGAAGACAAACGGCGCGGACTCGAACTGCGCCTGCTTAAGGCGACGATAGATGACAGCTACCTACAGCGATGCACTGCCATGCCGCCCGTCGCGCGCAAGAGACCCCGCCTCAACGCACATCAAGTTTTTCGAAAAACAACCCATGTTGATTTATCAAACACAATTAAAAAAAAAAACCGTATACTAAATTTTGGGTAGTTAAATTGTCTTTTAGATGGTGAAAGTTTCATGGAAATACACCCGATAGTTTTTACGTGATTATCATTTTTATGTCCGCGATAGACATTACTTTACCAATTAATTACATTATGTTATAAAAATATTATTTAAAATATTCACATTTCAAATGACGAAGAAAATTGTTTAGTTTAACATATATTTTTTCCAAATACACGAGACAAGCCGTTTAGACGTGATCTTCAATTTAAAGTCCTTAAAAATCATCTATCCCCGCCTTAAATTTTTTTCGTCGATGCGACGGCTCCTTGACGATGGCGGTGGACAAACGGTGTTAGGGTGATAATTAAGAGAAGTCATTATGAGGGGTCGGCTATTCATAACTATTTTTTGTGTAATATTTGGAATGAATGTTGAATAGGGTATTTTCCGATTTCATGAAAACTATTTTAATTTGAAGATTGGGACGATATATTTAACAGAAAAATAAAAATTAATTTATTTATATCCATTTTCACCATTAAAAACGAATAAAATCAAATGTATTTTTCGTTGTTTTGAATTTACCGCCAAAACGCTCCTTACGATGACTTTTTATCACGTGACATGTGACGTCAACTTTGTTTATACGGCACCGGTACAAATACTTAGTTTGGCGCCGTTTTAGAAGTATTTTTGCACAGAGGCACCGCACGCTAGTAATATCACTTTATATCCATTAAAAATCTTGTTAATTAAAAACTCGACATTCACTTTTTACTTGCTAACTACTTTAGTTTACACAAAGTTGACGTCACGTGATAAAAAGTCATCGTAAGAAGCGTTTTGGCGGTAAATTCAAAACAACGAAAAATAAATTTGATTTTATTCGTTTTTAATGGTGAAAACGGATATAAATAAATTATTTTTTATTTTTCTGTTAAATATATCGTCCCAATCTTCAAATTAGAATACTTTTTGAAAAATTGGAAAATACCCTATTGATATAATTTATGAACACAGATGCAGCTCAAGGTGTGGCAGGAAAAGCGATCAACATCGCAACAGGTAATATATGTTAACATTTAAATACTGTCACGTCAGCACATTAAGCTACCCCAATCTGTCGAATTTCTGTGATCGATTTTCAACTTTATAACATAAGCATGAGGTTCATGTTCAATTGGGAAAATTTGACAGTTTGGGGTAGCTTGATGTGCTGGCGTCTGTACACACGGCTACACATCAAGCTATACATTTCCAGTTTACGCTGGTCTCGTACTGTACGGAAATCTTACACAATGCGAGATCAGCTTATACTGGAAATGTATAGCTTGATATATAGCCATATGTACAGGCACCAGCACAAAAAGGTACCCCAAACTGTAAAATTTTCCCAATTCAAATTAAATCAAAATATTTTTATTTCATATAAACCTGCATGGGCACCTATGAAACGTCAGAAGCTAGGTGCACGGTTCCAAATTGTCGCTTCTTAAGGAGAAGATCCGGCAAGAAACTCCACGGTTACTCTTTTAAAAATAATTGGCTTTAACAATGTTTTCAAAATACAGTGATAATAGGTATGGGAGGACAGTGCAGGCCTGTCAATAAGTACCAGGTACTTAGAGGAATGAAAATACAGAATAGAATTGAACATGAATCTTACGCTTATGACATGAAGTTGAAAATCTATTAAAGAAATTTGACTGATTTGGGGTAGCTTGATGTGCTGGCGTCTGTACCATCGAGGAAACGGGCAGTCGAGCACTTTTAAACCTCACAAGGATGAAAAATGGTCCACCGCTGCTTACCACGTTTATACCAACCTACTATTATTATGCTTACAGGTACAGCTGGAAATTGGGCTGGAAAAGCGGCTAACGTCGCAGGTAATCATAAAAATATATAGTTTAATAGTCTCACGAAGGGACGCGCGCTTTACTTGCGGTAAGCAAGTGTACAAACACACTGTGTATGTGAGTGGAACACGAGTACTGTCAGCAAATAATACACACATGCTCATTTTCGATTTCGTCATTGTCTCATGCTGGGGCCAAAATTATTTTTGGTGGGAAATCATCAAATGACTTCTCCCGCTCTGGGTGGAGCAGGAGGGTGTGTCAGACTATTATTGACTAAAACCCACCCGTGTTCCCTCAGTTGCCTGTGTGCCAGGGGCGACGGTATCTCTTTCGAACAACCCGCACCCCTGGCAGGCATCGTCCCTGGCGGACCCCTCGGTCACCCTGCGACGGGTCAGCACAGTGGCTCCGCCGTCTACCACTTTTCGGCCGCAGTGGATAGGGAGCGGCCAACGCTATACCGACACTCCTCTTCCCCTGCGGCCCCACCGCGTCCGCCATCAAACGGTGGCGGTCCCGTCCAGGCCACAGAGAGGAAGAGCGCTACTCAAAATTACCGGCACTCCTCCTCCGCCGCAGCCTGTAACCCTCAGCCGCGATGCCACCCATTTGACATCGCGGCCCACCTCAGTTGCGGTGCACCTCAACGCAACCTACTTTTCGGCCGCTACGTCGTCGGGCGGCCCCACCTTGGGGTTCCTCTTCGCTTCACCGTGGCTGGCAGACTACGGCGGCTACTGAGCCCCCCCCGCAAGAACAATGCGGGAACCCACTCGGGGGGCTGGGGCCACATTAAGGGTCAAAGTCAATGCCCATCCATCATCGCGATAAACAACGCGGTAAAGATTCCACTAAAATTCAGTGGCCATATTTGACCGCCACCCGAGTTATCGCCTAACTTCAAATGGCAATGTGAATGCTGTTGTCAAATTATCGGGAAAAGTTCTGGCTACACCTACGGTTAACGTCCATCATCGCGATAAATCAACGGCGTTTCCAGTTGGTGTGGCAACAGACAGTACCGGGAGCTCCTGCGCTTACACGAAACACACACACACACCATCAGACACACACTTTAGACTTCGATATTGTATCAGACGGTCCACAACTCACAAGTAAAGTGCGCATCGCTTCGTGAGATGAAAATACCTGAATGATAAATGTATTTCTGTAAGTAGGTTTGTACAAACACTTTTACACGTCAATCATATTTTTGAAACTAGATGAGGTCGGCGTTTCCTATCTGACTACTCTGAAACAAACTCAGAGGTCACAGTCTCTTTTAAAGTCCAGACAATTTTGGTCAGATCATGTGAAGACTATGTAGATTGGTGTGTGAAATGGTTTTTTGAGGAAAGAATCACACAGATGAATGGACCTGCCCAGTCAGTGCACACATTTTCAGTAATCATGCAGCTCAACTCAAAACACGAGTAAGAAGTAAGTTAGCTCAACGATACGACGAACAAAACCAAAGCAAAATCTACCTAGCTTCTGACGTTTCAGTGCCCATGCAGGTTTATGTGAAATAAAATCTTTTGATTTTGAAAAAAAGGAAATTTGGGTCGGCCGCAAAATTGCTCAGAACATCATAAATGTATATGTAATTAAAAAGAGAAGTCCTGACTGACTAACTCATCAACGCCCAGCCCAAACCCTTGGATCTAGAAAGCTGAAATTTTGCACAGAGGTTCCCTTTATAGTGTAGACAAGGAATAAGGAAGGATTTTTCGAAATTCAACCCCTAAGGGAGTTAAATAGGGGGTGAAAGTTCCGCGCGGGCGAAGCCGCTGGAAAAAGCTACTGTTTAATAAACTAAGTAAATTAAAAAAAAGAAATCAAACAAAACAATTTGCCACATTCCTAGTCTTCACATTCACAATAATTAAAACAATATAATACTTTACAAAATAAATATTCATGTCATAGGCAATCACATTATTCAAAAATCAATATAACTAAGTAGTCTTTTCGCAACTTTATTGGGGTCAACTTCCAGTCTGACCGGATGCAGCTGATTACCAGTATTTTACATGGAGCGACTGCCTATCTGACCTCCACAACCCAATTACTGGGTAGCACGGTACCCCTTGGTAAGACTGGTTGTCAGACTTTCTAGCTTCTGAAGACCGAAGTCAAATATCCACGAATGACAGCCGGGACCAATGGCTTAACGTGCTTTCCGAGGCACAGAGTCTCGGTATGTAAAGATGGTCACCCATCCACAGACCAAGCCCGGCAAGCGTAGCTTAATGTGATGACTTGCCCCTTGCAGCTGTTACATAGCCAGTTACTTTGAAACACGCTCTGAAATATGCATTTTTTTATTTTAGGTAATCTTGGATTGACATTCGGTTGACGACAGATATGGAGACTGCGGTAACCAACTTTATCGATGTACATTAAACTATTTTAGATTTTTTTCAATTTTGTTTCACTTCAATGCACCTGTTAAGTTTGAGTATAGCCTGACCGATACCGCTGTACCGCGCCTTAGGTATGGGCGCGGCGAGACGGCGGAGCAGTGCAGGCCGCTGATTCGTCAGTGCAAGCCGCTCATTCGGCATCACTCACAGCGTCCCGTCCCTCGCCTCGCCGCGCATACCTAAGGCGCAGTACAGCGGTATCGGTCAGGCTATAGTATTTTGCCCTACAACGTGTAACATTATTGACGCAACACCTCACACACCCCAATGAGAGACAATGACCATAACTTATTTTTTAAGCGAATTATTATTATTTAGAAAATACCGTTGACGTCTGCATTATTTTACGCATTTAAAATTGAATCTTATTGCTTTACCATAAGATTTAGTTTTCTTTGGTTCGTGTGGCAAAATAGGTAATTTTTGAAAAAAAAAATATACCTAGACCGCGTTTCGGCAAGCGTAAGTGTAGTGTGTGACGGCCGCCAGTTAGATGGACCGACGACCCTATGAAAATGGCTGGGACACATACATTGTTGGAGAAGGTGAGATCTTAAAACCTAAGTGAAATTGTATTCTGCTGCATAGGTACAACAATTTCTAAACCTATTTAACTTTTAAAATTTATATTGTTCATTTAATAATCATTTTATTACACTAACTTTATGTCCCATACTTATAATCCTTAATACCATAAAGACAACACCTAGTCCTCATTTTTCCCAAACTTTGGGTGTGTTTTACTCCACTGTTTGACAATGTACTTAAAAATTCTAAGATGGTATGGTTTTGTCTCATTATTAATATTGGTGCCGATTCTGTTGTACACCGAACTAAACTATAACTAAAATTCCTTACTTTTTACTATGAGAATCTAAACGCTATTCTGCAAAAAATATCTCTAAATTTAAAAACTATTTTGACACAACTAAAATCGAATTTGACAATCGCAACTCGCACGTGGTATGTTTTGGCTTCGCAACGTGGTACCTGTTTGCCCTACCCCGTGTTTTTTTTTTAGAGCCAGCAGCGCGCCTGGGTCGGCAGCCTCGACGTGATTTATATGGAATTTTCATGGAAAATGTGAAAAATTATTATCCACATGTTGAGTTTTAGAGGTGTTTGGGGTCTTATAAAGGGGGTCGAAATTTTCATTATTTTTGCGATAGGACACACCGTTTTCGAGATATAAACAAAAGAAAAGAAAAAAAATACAGTACTATTTTTGCACCAGAAGTCGAGGTGTCGGTGTGAATTTTAGTTCTTGACAACTAATTTTATTCCACACCTATTTAATCGCGATTAAAAATAGTCAGATTTAGTTCGACAACCAAAATTTTAGGTTGAATACAATAATGAAATTGACAACAACAGAATAGCAAAATTACCATTTTCACTAAACTAATAATTCAGTGCAATCTTAGTGCTGTCAAACTAAAATATAGTTAAGTTTTGTCACTTTAGTCAATTTCAGAATAGGATATCGTCGTTTGACAGGAATAAACTAAATTTTGGTGATTTTTAGTCTAGTTTAGAGAATTTTGTGACAACAGAATCGGCACCATTGTCTGTACGGAAACAGAATACTAAAATTAAAAACCATTAAAAAAATTAGGAGCCAACGAAGATTCGTTTTTCTTGATAATTATGAAGAAAAACGAATCTTTGTTGGCTCCTAATTTTTTAATGGTTTTGAATTTTAGTATAACGTAACTTTGTAATAAAAGAAGTGTTAAATCTCCAAAACTAAGTCGGTACCGACAAAGCTCAATTATCGAAAAGTTCAATAAACTTAATTGGTCATTGATTTATGCAGTGGTTTTTTCAGAAAACCCGATCTTCCGAAGGACTTTTCTTAATTTTTTACGCGCCTGTTTTGCTATAACTGATCCTGCAGCTCACTCAATAATGTTGTGCGTGTAGACTATCGTCTAACTGCTCATCACGCGTACTACCTCTGTGGGACACGATGCCTGGTGAGACAGCGTGGTTTTTAGCCAGGCCCACCAGTGAGTTCGAGCCCGCGACTAGTGTACCCTTAAGAAAGTGGCTGGGACAAGCTGGACGCGGAAAGCGGAGGATAGGGTGTTGTGGCGCAGCCTGGGAGAGGCCTATGTCCAGCAGTGGACTGCGATAGGCTGAGTTGATTGCTAGTTAAATATTTCTAGATAAGTATAGGCTACCGAGATTATTGTTTAAGTTTGTAAAAAGTATGTCTGGAAGTAGGTAGGTAGGTACCTGATCCGATTACAAAAAATCATTTATTGATAGAAAGCTACCCTATTTTCAAGTGCCATAATAACATATGTTTTATGACATGGTGACTTCGACGCGGACGAAGGCATGGACAAAACTTGTATATTTCGCGGCACGTAAGTTGTTGAATCAAAATCAGAAAAAACAACCGAAGTTAGGAGTGCGTGCATTCGTCGCACGGATAAAGAACGAGGTCACCTTGTAGCTTTGTCATTAATGTAACGTGCACTGAAGTTTGGAAATAAATTACAGATCGCGGCACGTAGGTTGAATCAAATTCCGCCATTTTGGTTCAACTTACGTGTCAGCGAAAACGCTTTAATGTCATCTAGAAAACGCTTTATGCTTTGGAAGTACTAGGTTGTCATAACTCGGTAGGAGCCACGTAACATAACTATGTCAGCTAGGAAACGCTTTAGTCCTTCGAAATATTAGGTTGTCATAACGTGGTCTCCTAGATCATGCGCAATGACTCCAGATGTTTTGCTGATAGGTTAAGACAGTATTTATTGATTCTGAGGCGGAACAAAGTTCGCCTCACGTTCCAATGTGCATGGTTCCAATTTGTCGGTTCTTATATGGAGAAGAGCCAGCAAGAAACTCCACTGAATGTATAAAATCTTTCTACAAAGAAATGTTTGGAGGTTGCATTCGTTGTGAATACTATATCATTCCACCGTGATGGTATGTTAAGATTTTCTTGAGAAAATAAAACACGAATTTGCTACAAAAATGACGTATATTTTTATGTAAGTTTACATTATAATACAATGTTACTTATTTACAACTTTTAATATTAACAATAGATACAGATATCATAATAATATTTGCTTGTGACTACATAAAATGCAATAACGAATACCTACTTAATTTAAAAAATACAATTACATAATTAATTATTGATTTACGGCGAAATGTAATGGTAATGGAGAGGGCTATGCTTGTAATTCCCTACGTAATCGAATCAGAAATGAAGATATCCGCAGGAGAACCAAGGCAACCGACATAGCCCGAAAGATTGCCAAACTTAAGTGGCAGTGGGCAGGGCACATTGCTCGCAGAACAGATGGCCGATGGGGCCGGAAGGTTCTGGAGTGGCGACCGCGTACCGGAATACGTAAAGTTGGTAGGCCTCCCACAAGATGGACCGATGACATTGTGAGGGCCGCAGGAGTCCGCTGGATGCGGGAAGCGCAGAAACGGTCGAAGTGGAGGAACTTGGGGGAAGCTTATGTCCAGCAGTGGACGTGTTTCGGCTGAAATGATGTTGATGAAAGCGCCTGTCTGGGTTCGAACCTACAACCTACATCTAGGCCATTCTCGGCATAAACCACTTGGCCACCACAGCTCTCAAAGTACAAAGGTACAAGAAAAGGGTTGCCAGCATTTAAAAATGTATGTATGACTGGTAATTAGTGACCGACATTTAAATACATGATTGTACTCATCATAATGAACAACTTTTACTATGGGAGCAAAACTGAAATCGCGAAAAAAAATTCAGCTGTTCCCTACATTTATGTTCGCATAACTCGTCAAAATGTAGGGAACAGATCAACTGATGATTATTTTTTCGCGATTTCGGGTTTGGTCCCTTAGTAAAAGTTGTTCATAATGATGAGTACAATCATGTGTTTAAATGTCGGTCACTAAAGTCTGTTTTTTAATCTCGTAGACTAAATTGACACATGCAAATGTCAAATTTACAAATAATGTTGCCAGCTCTTTTGTGCAGTGTTGTACCTACGATACCGGTTTGTTGAATCGTAACTTTTTATCTTTATTAGACGAATTTTATTTTCATTCAAAGTTTTATATTTAAAATTCACGTACGTACACACGGCCGCACGACGTGCTAGAAACTGCCAGGGAAATCTCACCACGCAACGCTATGCGTAATCCGACTATGTTTCGATGACTTAAAATTAAACAAAAAAAAAAAAAAATGATAAGACGCCATAAGTGTTGTTCCCGTACGCGTTAAAACGGCAATCTTAACCCTTTTCTCTTACAAAACGGCAGAGCTTAAAAAATACGGCTATTATGGAACTTGATACCATACAAACAACTGCTATTTTTAAAATAATTATGATAATACGGTAGTTTTAAATAAGTACCTACACATTATTTCAGGATAACTTATTATAAAAAAAACGATACATACCTACTTAATTTTATTAACGCTTAGTTTCGGTTGTGCCACATCACTATTTAAGAATTGCAATAAACTGACAACACTCGTAATGTCAGTTTAGTCTACGAGATTAAAAAACAGACTTTAATTACCAGTCACCCTACATACATCGAGAAATCTTTATGTTTGTTTTCCCGCATAGTAACACTAGATGTAACTTGTAGGTATGTACTATTCGAATCGATGCATATAAATGTTCAAAGCAAAATATTCTCCGGCTCGTGGTGATTTTTCTGTCACAATGGTTAATATGTCATTTTTGTTTCTGATATTTAATTTTGTTTATAAAACGATTGTATTACCAAGATAAAACCATTTCGCTGCGGGAAAACAATCATTAAAAATCGGTGTATATGTCTCGGTAGGTAATGCGGGTCACCCATCTATGGATCAACCGCGGCAAACGTAGCTTTATCTGGTCGACCCGTGTGGCTGTTATTAAATAGCCACGAGCCCCTCCCCTCCTTTACATCCTTGTGGTATTTTCTATTTCATAGGTTTTTCTTAACCTCACAATCCGAATGACATGCACCACATTGTCATTGTCGCACGTCAGTTCTCACTCGGTCACTCTTAGAGAAATGATAGGTATGTGTCATTTCCTTAGCAAAATTTCAAAAGTATCGATACTTTACTCGATACCAGTATCGTATCAAAAGTATCGATACCAAAAAAGTATCGGAACAAAAGTATCGATACCTGAAAGTATCGAGTACGTTTTAATACATAAAAAAAACCTTGAATGGAGTGTTGTTTGTGTTGCTAAGTTTTGAAAAAAAAAAAAAACTATCACGAACGTGTCTCACAAAATAGTCACTAATATCCAATAGAAACATTTTTAAAGACAAAAAAGAAACATTACACAGATTATTCAACCCGTAAAATGTCTCGTAAATAAACTCCTGAAACAGCTCAAAGAGATAAAATGGTACACGTAAGTGCTTGGCAATGAGTGGGAATTTCCCGAATCATGTCCTAGGTTTAGTAGTGTGGTGACAAATATTTTGTTTAAAGTATCGATTAATAATTTTTCTTCTTCATACGGTAATTATTTATTAGAAATGAGGAGAAGGAAAGTAGGTATCGATACTTTCTAAAAGTATCGAAACAAAAGTATCGATTCCAAAAGTACTTGGTATCGAAACAAAAGTATCGATACCCTGAAGTATCGATACATTTTGCGTATCCCTACCCGTAGTACGCGGACAAAATGTCTGAAAAAGCCAATTTTTTTTTAAATCGGCGAAATATGTTAACGCAGTGTGCGTCAGATTATGTACCGAATCCCAGCCACCCGTAGATGTAAATATGTGAAAATATGACCGAGTCTGTGCTTCTTTAAAGCTTATAACCTACGAGTCTATAAATATTGTTTAATATATATTTTTCTTTAATAAGTCAAATATAGAGTGATAATTATTATTAATAAAAATAAAGTAATAACATAATTTTATGAAATTTCATGTCAAACTTGATGTGGTTTCAGAATTCTAGAGAATTCTTAACCATAGTACAGACGCCAGCACATCAAGCTACCCCAATCTGTCAAATTTCTTTGATAGATTTTCAACTCTATTACATAAGCATAAGGTTCATGTTCAATTGGGAAAATTTGACAGATTGGGGTAGCTTGATGTGCTGGCGTCTGTACATTGATACAATAATTACTAGAAACCATTGATTTACAAAAGAACCAAGATGCACAGTTTCAAACAAAACTAACACTCAAAAATATACGAGAGTGGTTTTAGCTATGGTAAAACACATTTTTTTTGCAAATTCAACCTTACATGCATAACTTAAAGTGGTTTTTACAAAGCAATGTCCGAAAAGACTCGACTTAAAGATGACTGACGATACTATTTGACACCTGCGCACATTGCGCCCTATTTATGCGGACGTTTTTGAGACGCTGATTGTGTATCTTGGGTTTTTTGTATATCTATGCTCCAAACCCATTATCATTGTACTCATATATAGGAATGAACTGTGCAACAAAAACAATTCAACTCTATCTCAATGGTGCAAGAGTTGTTTTAGAATGAATACATTATTGGTTGTTCCGATAATTTTGAACAGTGTTCATATACAAGGTGTAACAGAATAAAATCATGTCTTGAAAGTAGTTTGTTCATAATTGATTACTAAATCGATTTCTGCAGGTTTAAACATAGGTTTTTATTCTAATTTCAAGGTAATAAAGCTCAATTTTAAATGCACAAACGAATGCTGGGGTCAGCGTTCTAAATAAAAATAGTTTGCTTTAAAAAAAAAATTGGTCATTGTATTATGCTTTTAACTCAATACTCTAATTGGGGTGTGTGAGGGCATGCGATAATTATGTTACACATTGTATATAGGAATAAAATGAACTGAACAACAAAGAAAATTCAACTTTATCTCAATAGCACAAGGGTTGTTTTAGAACGAACCGAATGTTGAACCGAGCATTCGAGTGTCAGCGCGACGAATAAACAGTGTTCAAATTTGAACTCTCCAACGCCAACTGATCACAATAAGATTCCGGACTTGCTGGACTTTTTTGTGACCAAAGGCATCAGTCATCTTTACTCCTCTGTAGAATCGAGCCTTGATGGATCATCGGATCATACGCCAGTAATCCTCACGTTGAGCACATCAGTTACATATGCTGAGCCATCGGACTCCTTATCCAATCGGAAAACTGACTGGCAAGGATTTCGTAATTTCTTGGATGAAGAAATACAGTTAAACATTCCCATGAAGTCCCCAGAAGATATCGACAGTGCTTGCGAGTACCTAACAAACCTGATTCAGGTATCCGCATGGAAAAACACACCCTGCTTAACTCGCCTTCCAACGATGTCACCCCAATCAGCAGATGTTAAAGCAAGACTTGAAGAAAAACGGCGTCTGCGAAGAATCTGGCATCAATCTCAGCATCCCACAGATAAAACAGCCTTCAACCAGGCTGCGAAACAACTAAAAACGTTACTACAAGAATCGGCCAACTCTTCGTTCCGAAATACTCTGGAAAGCTTGTCACCTCAGGGAAAGGGTGAAACATCGCTTTGGAGGGCTACTAAAACCCTTAGAAGGCCGCAAGAACATCTCTATCCCCTTAAATACTCAAATTCATGGGCACGAACGGACGCTGAGAAAGCAGATGTATTTGCGATTCATCTGGAGAATGTTTTCAAGCCGAATGATGGTGGCGATGAATCTGACGTCAATGAAATACTTAGACAGGATCTCCAGCTGTGCCTGCCACTTAAACCCACATCACCAAAGGAAATCTCGAGCGAAATTAGACGACTAAATCCCAACAAGGCCCCCGGATTTGATTTAATTACTCCCACTATTCTAAAAAATCTCCCCAGAAAATGCATAACATTTCTCGCCTCACTCTTCAATGCTACTCTAAGAACATCATATTTTCCCAAAATCTGGAAAGTATCAGAAATACTCATGATCCACAAACCTGGAAAGTCTCCACATGAAGCTTCATCATACCGGCCAATAAGCTTAACAGCAGTTCTCTCAAAATTATGGGAAAAAATCTTTCTAGTCCGCTTGAAAGAAGTCATGGACCACTGCGACATTATACCCAAGCACCAGTTCGGATTTCGGAAACAGCACTCCACAATTGAGCAAATGCACCGGGTGCATCACGAGATTAGACGCTGCTTTGAACTGAAATTATACTGCTCGGCAGCATTTCTAGATGTGCAGCAAGCATTCGACAGAGTCTGGCACAAAGGGCTACTGTGCAAAGTGAAAGATAAACTTCCACATTCTTTTTACCTCATCATCAAGTCTTACCTCGAAGACAGGCTTTTTCAAGTGAAACAAAGAGATGCTAGATCGACGCTACGAAAAATTAAAGCCGGCGTTCCATAGGGTTCCGTTCTGGGTCCTGTACTATATAATATATTTACCTCAGACTTACCGGTATCTGAAGACGTGATCGTCGCAACATACGCTGATGATGTAGCCTACCTCGCAAGTGATGAAGTCCCAGCAGAAGCTAGTAATAAGCTCCAACATCTACTAGACGAGACCCATGCATGGATGAAAAAGTGGCGAATCCGGGCTAGTGCTCAGAAATCGAACCACATCACATTCGCTTTAAGAAAGGGAAATTGCCCTCCTGTCAAACTTGGCACTGATTTCCTGCCAGATACGGAAAAAGTAAAATACCTGGGCTTCAACCTAGACAGACGGCTCACCTGGACCTACCACATAAAGAAGAAACGCGATGAAATAAATCATAAGTTCCGAAACCTGTACTGGCTTATGGGCAGAAACTCCGTTCTATCAGTCGATAACAAGCTTCTGATCTACAATGCCGTGTTGAAGCCCATCTGGACCTACGGAATCCCACTGTGGGGCTCTGCCAGTAAAAGCAACATCATGTACATCCAGCGTGTCCAAAACAACATTCTTCGTACCATCGCAAGTGCCCCGTGGTTCTCCAGAAATGACGACATCCACAAATATCTTGCCGTTCCTACAGTCCAGTCAGAAATTGACGAATACAAAAAGAAGTATACAGATCGGCTCTCGGTTCATCCTAATGCGCTGGCAAATGATCTTTTAAAACCTTCCCTAAATGCGAAAAGGCTGAAAAGGAAGGATGTGCTCTAGAAAGGCAGTCGAGACACTGGTCTCTACGCCTGAACGCCATTTTCTTTCAGCTCATCTGCTTATAGTCTTGCGACTGATTGCAGACAAAACAGGAAAAAAAAAAAAAAAAAATTGAACTCTCGGCGTTAAGCAGTGCTTTGAAAATCTAATGCGCGAGAAATTTCCGTCGCGGGAATTTGGAAATCCTACTATACAAGGTGAATTTTCAGTCATCGTTTAAATTTTTCAGGGTGTTAGTACCCGTGAAATTGAACAACATTCTCCAAGGAACATGGGTCGAAATATGAAAAAAAAATCGGGCCTCCCATACAAAATCAGCTGACTATAGATTTTGCATGGGAGGTCCGATTTTCTTTTTAGTATCACCCTGAAAAATTTAAACGATGACTAAAAATTCACCTTTGTATGTTTTAGATGTTTGTTACTCAATCACGCAAAAATGGCTAAACGAATTTGAATGAAAGGAGAATGCCCGTGGACAGTACTCTTCAAAAATGTCTCGTGTCTCAAAAAGTTGAACAGTATGAAATTTCTAAAATTTTTTTTTTTTTTGAATAGGACAAAAATGATATTTCTATGGGGATAGTTTTTTGAACAATAATTAGTACTTTTACGTTTCTGTCTGTAAAATACGCCATTTTTTCAATCCCCTGTCATTTGTCAATATTAGGGATGTCCGTTTTTCAATTGTGTTTAATGGGCCTACCTATTTGATATCGATTAAATGATATCGCCCATAAATGATATCGATTCTGTAATGATTAGCAAGATAAAATAAATAAATCAGTTTCTAATATCCCACAGTACGAAATATTAGGTAGTTGGTACATTTATTTTCACTCAATTATGTGACGGACGAAACAATAGTGTGTGATGGGCACCGCACACTGGCATGCATTGATAAAGCATTTTTTTTTTAATTTATTGTTGTTATTGAAATCGGAATAGTTTCAAACGTCTAAAGATATAATACTATCCGACCCACGTTGATAAAAAAACAATAAAGATTTTCATCTGCATCAATCGAACAGTCACAATCGAATGTTTCTTTTATTAATACGGGTACCCACAATCCTATTTGACATTACATTTATTTTCTGTCATATTTTTGCAATATCATGCCATGTCAACGGTCAACCAGAATGTTTTTTCTGCTGGTTTTGGTACGTTGTGCGTCGAGTTTGTGCTTTTAGTTCCTCGACCACTGCTGCTAACCTTTTAAAATAATATACTTCCCTCGCAACTGCAGTCTATGTGTGTTGTGTGTATTGTATATTATTAAAGACAGGAATTTTTGTGTACAAATATTCATCCATCTGGAATTGCTCATTAGAAGCCTGGAGTCTGAATTTGTGCCCGCATGATGGCAATAGGCTCGCCCCCTATTACATCGGACTTAAACATAACTGGCGAAACGTGGGTGTACTACACATAGGTACACCTCTGCCTAATACTTCGGGGAATACAGGTGTGATGTTACGTTACATAATATAATGTTTGCTTCCATGCTTTAAGTTTTAATGAAACGCGGGAATAAGATTTTGAGGCACAAAGATACTCAAAATCTAAAACAGTGAGACTTGGTAAGGTGGTCACCAGTAACTGGCCACCTAAACATAGGTAAACTGCTACAGATTTTACACAAATGTATTCCAAAGGCACAAGGCTCACTCGAAACCCTTTCAAATACCTTTTTTCAGTTCATTTTGTCTTCGAACATAACCACAAAATAGTCATTTTATTTTTGTAAATATCTCCAAAACGCCGAGGTAGATTGCGTTGAATTTTTTGAGGAAGCATTTAGACATGTCATCGAGTATTTCGAAGATGATTTGATGAAGACACGTAAATGTTGAAATCAGTACATTTGTCCATAGTGCCGTGGGCATTCTCCTTTGGTACACTGATAGTTTATAACCTGGACTAACACATAGCTTACTTTTTATCCCGGTAGTACGTTCCCGTGGGATAATTATCGACTTCCACGCGGACGAAAGCTAGTAGAACAATAAAATTTCCTACATTAAGTCTCCATTACTTCAAAAACGTTGTTCAAACTAGTATTTTGATTATCTTCGCCGCTATCATTCTCCTCTGCACCGGTATTGTTCGAAATTTCTGTTACTATTATTTCGTTCAATCCTATCGCCAATGGATCGCCTGAAAAAGAAAGAAATATATTATACAGTGGAGCGTCGATTATCCGAACGTCGAACGACCACTTATCCGAACAGTAGTGCGGCCCCCCCCGCGCGTACCTCGCTCGCGCCTCCCGCGCTGTAGTTTTTGCGCACTTGTCGCTGTACTCGTATCTCACTTCCAAGTAACCGCTAATCGATAAACGATTATACCAAAAAAAAAAAACGGCTGTTCCACACATTTTGACCGCGTAGGTTGCACTTTTCTATGAAACAGCTGATATTTTTTTTATAACCTGCGAAAAATTTTCCGCGTGGGGGGGGGGGGGTCTAGAATGATATGCTGAATTCATAGAGTTACAGTTTGCAGCACTGGATAAAAACTTATCCTGTATAGTGAATGATTAGAATTAAATATATATTTTTGTACTCGCTTTGAACAAGTTTGGGAGTTTGTCGAACAAAAAAAGCTAACTACAGCTTTTTTTTTATTTAATCCGTTTTAAAGATAATAATGATGCAATAATAATAATAATTCGGTAGGCCCTAGGTACCAGTCATCACACCACTTTCCTCATCAATCTAGGGCATTGATCAGTCATCAATCATGGGGCCTATATACTCGTATATAGCCTGAGATATAGAAAAGGACGTAGACTACTTTTCTACGCGATAAACGACATCCACGCGGGCGGAGCCGCGGGCAACAACTAGTGGGAATATAGGAAGAATTTAAAATACTCACTCATACCATATACTTGATAAAGGTTAACGTTTTCTTGTGGTCCACGACTTGTATTAACTGGTGCCATTTCATCTGAAAAAATAAAGTATTATTGAGAAAAAATGCTACAAAAGTTTTTTTTAAGAAAAAAAATTACCAACATAATTTAGCCTATAATGTTCCCACAGCTGAGACACGGGCTCCATCTCCGTGAGAGGGAGTTGGTCGTAATCTACCACGCGGCCCCAGTTTTTTTTTTTTTTTTTTTGGGGTGGGAAATCATCAAAAAACAATCAACAAAAAATGAATCCTTGTTGGCTCATAACTTTTTAATGGCTTTTTATTTTAGTATTCTGTTTCAGTACCAACAATATTAATAATGAGACAAAACCATACCATGTTTAATTTTTTATGTATTTAGTCAAACAGTGGAGTAAAACTCTCCCGAAGTTTCTATGGAAAAAGTGTGGACTTGTTTCACCTTAACGGCTGTACGGATTATGATCTGGGTTAGGATTGGGTCTAATGTGCTTATCCTAATTTATTTGTGGTCGTCGCAATATGTGTTTTCTTCCACACTTCTCTATCAGTCGTCATCTCCGTAGTCACACCCTTTCTAACCATATCATCATTCACACAGTCCATCCATCGTTTCTTTGGTCTCTCTTATAGCCATCGACATTCATACTCAAAACTTTCCTCACGCCATTTTCCTCATTCCTTCGTATCACTATGCCTTTTTTTTTGGTTAGGATACGATATAGGATACCTACTTATTACCCCGGTAGTAAGTTCCAAAGGTAATTTCCAAGCTCTACAAATTCCCTATTAATTTTATAAAAGAGAAAGTGACTGTCTGCCTGTTACGCTTTCACGCCTAAACCGCTGAACCAATCGTCATGATATTTTGCAGAGATATAGCTTGGGATATGGAGAAGGACATAGTCTTACGCTCATACTTTTTTACGCGATAACCGAGTTAAACGCGGGCGGAGCCGCAGGCAAATGCTAGTCTAGAATAATCTATATAAATAAAAATAAAAGTCCTAACTGACTCATCAACGCCCAGCCCAAACCCTTGGACCTAGAAAGCTGAAATTTTGCACGGAGGTTCCCTTTATAACGCAGACATGGAATTAGGAAGTATTTTTTGAAATTCAACCCCTAAGGTAGTTACATAGGGGATGAAAGTTCCGCGCGAGCGAAGCCGCTGACAAAAGCTAGTAAAACATAAATCAACTTACCACAAACGCCATGTTTCCCTTTCAATTTAAAAATATGATGTTTCAACAGTATACGATTGAAGAAAACTTCACCGCAAAAGCACTGGTGCATCTTGGTCTGTTCCTTCTTCTCAGGCACGTGAGCCGCAAATATATGCTCGTTCATCTCCTCCACAGAAAATACTAAAGCTCTACAGAGAATACAGATTCTCACTTCATTTGCCAGCGGGATGCCTTTAAAAATATTTGTCAAGCGGTTATTCAAAGAAGGCAGCATCTGCTCCGGCAAAAAGAACCTTGAAGCATCATCATCGGTAACATTTTCAATTATCTTCCTGTGCTTCGCTAAATGGTTATTAAAATAACATTCCTTAGTCGTCTCATAGTTGCATATATTGCATTGGAATAAACTCGGATGACTTTTGATATGTTCAAGCATGTCGGCATGACTTTCAAAGCTATTCAGGCAAATAGGACATGTTCCTGAATTGAAGGCACCGTGGTATAATAGATGGAACCAGGATGATTTGGCCCGGATGCTCTTATAACAAACCGGGCAGGCGTGCGTTGCGTTTTTATTTTCTGGAGTTTTTTTTGTATGCCAATGAAACATGTGGGTTATAAGAAGCTGCTTGTTGAAGAAGAGCCGGTGGCAATGGTCGCATATGAATATTTCTCGGTTAATCATGGTTGCATCTGGCGGACAGCAGAAGTGGTTTACCAGTATGTGTTCGACAAGCGCTTTCTTGTCTTCTTGGACTCTTAGACATATCTGGAAAGGAATTAAGTCGTCATCATCATTTCAGCCGAAAGACGTCCGCTGTTGGACATAGGTCTTCCCCAAAAGGTGGGTTTTGCCATAATCGCCACGCCTGGCAAGCGGGTTTGTGATCGCAGTATGGTGGTAAAATGCATAGAGAATGCTGCTGCCCATTCTCAAGTAAGTCCCTTAGTCGACACCCACAAGAAGAAATGGGATGGTGCTATTCTTTTATGTCCAGCACCACACGAAAGGAAATCAGTGTTTGTTACTAAAAAAGAAGCAGCTACCTAAATAATGGCGGCACGGTTGGAGCAGTGGTTAAGCGATTGACCGCTGCGCTGCGTGTCGCGGGTTCTATTCCCGCAAGGAACAAATATTTGTATGAACGTAGTTGTCCCAGGTCTGGTTGTTTGTGTATGTGAATTTAAATGTTTGTAAGCGCGCCCACAAAACAGGAGAAATTCCTAGTGTGGGGCAACATAAAAAAAAGGTTTGAAAATTGTCAAGTTAAGAGTGTTCATTCTGGGCTGGCAATGTCGCATTTCAAGTGGTTTTTCATGATTATCTTGTTATGTTTTAATCAAAGTACTATTATTTTCAGCCAAGTACTAGAATTTCTGGCGCTCATAAGTTTGTATGCTATTTTTTTACACGCTTTTTATTAGCTTCACCTGTATGTATGTTTATAAACGACTTCTTTGGGCGCGATTTTGACCCACTATAAACGGCCAGATTTCGCTAAAACTTTGTAGATTTATCGAGGACCGATGACAATACTCTAATTTGATAAAATTATTCCATTTTTCAATTTGCAAAATATGACTTTTGTTAATTTAAGTCGATAAGGTAAGAAACTTAATTTTAATTTTTCACAATTTTTCTCTACAGTCGGTAAGACAGGACTTGATGTTACTTTTAATTTCCAATAATTATCTTTAGCCGATTTCTCTAATATTGATAAATTTTCGAATACTAAGGAGAATTTTAATTCTACAAAACATATAATAGTTTTAAAAAAACTAAAAAAATCACGCTTCAAATAAACCAAACAAAAAAGTAGAAAATAAATAGATAATAGTTAAAAAAACTAAAACGTTTTATAGAAAACCGAACTAAAAAGTAGAAAATAAATTTAAATTAAGAATAGTGTTAAAAATTTCAATAAATAAAATTAATAATAGTGTGAATAAAACAAAAAAATATTTTATTTAAAAAAAAAGCGTGGGGTGCTTTTTAAGATATTATCAAAATGATAATCACTCTACTCATATCTATCAATAAAATATTTATAACTATTGACACCATGCACACCACGCTTTACAAAAAAATTTTTTTTTTAGTTCACATTATTATTAATTTAAAATTATTGAAATTTTTAACACTATTCTTAATTTAAATTTATTAAAATTTATTTTCTATTTTTTAGTTCGGTTTTCTATAAAAAGCATGTTTTTTTTACAATTACTTTGGCATTTACGTACTTATAAAATCGTTATAATGTCAATTAGTTTCTATATTTGCAGTAGGTTCTATTAATTGCAATAGATGTGTGAAATGCTTTTATTTGGGAGTCACTTTCCTGCTGAAGTAACTCGCAACGCACACAAATATTAGATAAACATTAGAACCTCTTCGGCATGCTGCAGTGACATAAAAAAAAAAACATTGTGTCACTGGTGTTAGTCATCATCTCCTTAGCCTTTTTCCAACTATGTTGGGGTCGGCTTCCAGTCTAACCGGATGCAGCTGAATACCAGTATTTTACATGGAGCGACTGCCTATCTGACTTCCACAACCCAGTTACTGGGTAATACGATACCCCTTGGTAAGACTGGTCGTCAGACTTTCGGGCTTCTGATCACCCGTAATGACTGTCAAAGATCCACAAATGACAGCCGGGACCAACGGCTTAACATGCTTTCCGAGGCACGGAGGGGTCTTGGTATGTAAAGATGGTCACCCATCCACGAACCAACCGCGGCAAGCGTAGCTTAACCTGATCGATCGACCCGCGCAGCTATTGTTACTTAGCCATAAGCTCTTCTGGTGTTAGTCAAGTAGAGAAGTAAAATAGTTTTTTATGATATTTAAACTAATATTTTCCGTTCAAATTTTTCGCAGAAAAAGGTAAATTACCTGCATTAGAAAATAGGACATTTAGTTATACCATTATAGTCTGAAGGAGGTAACGGGGTTGATTGCCCATGGATGCGTTGGACTTACCTACATTTAGTCAGTTGTGAAGAATATTTCCAGCAAATAACGTAGTCTTTATAGAGGTCAGGCGGGGCTTTGGTTCCTTGCAAACTTTGTGCCCAGATACAACCGTCCTACAGGTTAAAAAGTGTAGTTTATTACTTACAGAACACATTGAAATGTTTCCATCTTTCAATGCTTTTAGTAACTTCAATTTGTGCACATTTTTTCTATGAATATCAACATCCATTGTTGAGGGCCATGGACCCTGACCGCACAGATCACAACAATAACCGATGTTTGTACTGTTCTTTGCTTTCAGTTTCTCTTTGAAAGATATATCTTTGGGAGAGCGAAACATTTTGATTTGTTTTTCTTATGGAATGTATTGTTTTGGATTAAAAAAACTGCGAGGGTAAACAATTTGCAAGAGCAAACGCAAAAATTGACAAATTGTTTGACGTTGTGATACTGATAACTGATTGACATTACAAAAATATTTCAGAGTATAATTTTTTGAATTTTAAGCATTCAAGTGAACAAGCTTGGCGTAGAAACCAATCAAAGTAAAAGAGATAGTACAAATATCTCAATGCTTAAACTTTTTTTAAATTATTGTTTGAGCTGGAACGCAATTTTCATACGCTCCTGTACACGAAAAAAATATTTTCTTAATTTTATTTAAGATTCCATTACAATTATGATTGAATAACGAGATAACTGTGGAAATTAAAAAAGGAAACCGTGCGTGTTATCTTTTCTTAGTTGGCTTTTCCATTTCTAGAATATTTTTTCAAAGTAACAATTAATTAATTTCCATGATTGTTTATTAGGAATAACGGAATGGTATTGAAGTTGGCAACGAGCACCAAAATGGCCGAAAGAAAGGGATGAAGTTTCTTTTGTTCCTAAAAATATTTTGTAATGTCTAAGTAATAAAGTGCATTAAAAATGAAGGAAGTTAACATAAACATAGAAGGCTATAATGTTAACGGGATATGTGTCGGCTGTTTGAACTATAATCGTCGAATGTATTACCACCCCTCGGTAAAAGAATGTTTTCGTTTGCTTGGAAATATCGATGTAAGTGGTGCTTTTATTACTATTTTCTTAATAAAATACGCTTAAGCTTGAATAGAAAGTATATACATCTGATACAAGTATGTAGTTTAATTCATATTTCGTGTTTAAAATCATGTACATAAACACAGAACAGAAATCCTTGGATCGGCCATTGTTGACGCATATTTTTTTTTGTGAATTATTTTGCACGTTTTAGGGTACGTGGCCAAATGGCAACAACGGGACCCTTATAATTTCGTCTGTTCGTTCGCCCGGACGTCTCATAACCATTTACATCATAATTTCAGCTAAAAGTCGACCACTGCTGGACACAGGCCTCCCCCAACCACTGCCCCAATACTTTTTTTTCATGAAACGGTCATGCAATGGATTTAAATGAACTTTGAGGGTTGTTGTGATGATTTTATTTAATCTTATAGGTACCTTTAAACGAACAATTCTTGTTTACATATATAGATATGTGTATAGATACCCCCTTATTTATAAATGCTGCTTAAAGTTAATTATTGATTAGCGACTGATTAACCATACATTTTTGACGTTTAGACACCTATTAACTTTAATCATCGTTTATAAATTATGTTAATCTCCGAAACGGCTCCAACGATTTTCATGAAATTTAGTATGCAGGGGGCTTCGGGGGCGATAAATCGATTTGGCTAGGTTTCATTTTTAGAAAACGTTAAACGAAAAAAAAAACCGATGATTGATGATTATCGCGATGTTAGACGTTAACCAGAGGTGTAGCCACAACTTATCGCGATAATTTTACAACAGCATCCACATTGCCATTTGACGGTACAAAACGAGAATTATTGCGATAAAGCGGCCACACTAGCGTTTGTCATTGTCCACCGTGAGCATATTAGCCGATTCTTTACCGCGTTGTGTATCGCGATGTTGGGCATTGACGTTAACCATAGTGTGGCCACTGAATTTATCGCGTTAATTATCGTAATATTTACCGCGTTGTTTATCGCGATTTTGGGCATTGACGTTGACCATAGTGTGGCCACTGAATTTATCGCGTTAATTATCGGAATATTTACCGCGTTGTTTATCGCGATGTTGGGCATTGACGTTAACCGTAGTGTGGCCACTGAATTTATCGCGTTATTTATCGGAATCTTTACCTCGTTGTTTATCGCAATTTTGGGCATTGACGTTGACCGTAGTGTGGCCACTGAATTTATCGCGTTAATAATCGGAATCTTTACCGTGTTGTTTATCGCGATGTTGGGCATTGACGTTAAGCGTAGTGTGGCCACTGAATTTATCGCGTTAATAATCGGAATCTTTATCGCGTTGTTTATCGCGATTTTGGGTATTGACGTTGACCGTAGTGTGGCCGCAGCAGGAAGAATAGCGAGTCGTCTATTTGATTTAAACTGACGTAGTTTTCGGGTTTTTTTTTAACAGCTTTAATAGGACTCCTACGATAACATTGATTGATGGTCGATTCGGTGCGCAAGCGTATCGAATGGCTGTGAATAGCTATGCAGTTCCTAAAAGAAAAAAGCATAATCAGTCCATAATGTTCCCACTGCTGGGACACAGGCCTCCTCTCCGTGAGATGGAGAGGGCTGTAATCCACCACGCGGGCCCAGTGCGGGTTGGTAGATGTCACGTGTTCGAATTTTTGGTTCTAGGACATGCCGGTTTCCTCACGATGTTTTCCTTCACCGTTTTGAGAGCAGTGGTGATGAAATAATTTACACAAAGTAAAGCGTCTGTCTGGGTTCGAACTTTCCTCGGAAACGTCGATATACCTACGACACCTTTCGGCCAAAAGTCTTCCTTCATACGGTGCTGTAGATGGTGGGTTGGACCTCGTACCACGAATGAAGTTGGTCGTGGCGCGATTCCAACCTTTCGACCCTCAGAGTCCAGTTGGTCTTCACTTCCAAGTGCTGCACCACTTCCTCAATCTTCGTGGAATGATGCAGACGCGAAATTTACAGCTGTGTCGTAGGCACAGCAGGGGGCAGCAGCGTCGTGCTCGGAATAGGCTGACTATATTTGCCTAAACTTCGGAGAACAGAGACAGAAAGTGGAGACTTCCTTACAACTATATTTTTTTTCCCGGGTTTCGGGAAAAATCTTCAGTAAGTTGAAAATAAGCTTTATTTAAGATGTGTAAAAGCTATTTTAACTAAACTTGCAACTACCAAATTTTCGGGATTTTCGCGTAAAATCCCGAAATAAATAATCTAACTTTAATTCAAGATTTAATATAACGGTTAGTTGGATCGTAAATATAATTCGAATACATGAATTAAAGTAAAATTATTTATTTCGGGATTTTCACGTAAAATCCCGAAATAAATAATTTTGTAGTTGGTAATTGCAAGTTTAGTTAAAAATAGCTTTTACACATCTTATGCAAAGCTTATTTTCAACTTACTGAAGATTCTTCCCAAATCCCGGGAAAAGAATATAGTCGTAAGGAAGTCTCCACTTTCTGTCTCTGTTCTCCGAAGTTTAGGCAAATATAGTCTGCCTATTCCGATTACTGGTTATGACATCCTAGCGAAGGCATTAAGCGTTTTCTAGCTGACACAACTACTCACCCGATTGGGTTCCCGCATTGTCGTTGCGGGGGAGCTCAGTAACCGTGGATTCCGGCCACGGTGAAGCCAAGAGGAACCCAAAGGTGGGGCCGCTCGTCAGGGCTTTTGCCTCAAAGCCGACGACGTAGCGGCCAAAAAGTAGGTTGCGGTGAGGTGCACCGCAACTGAGGTGGGCCGCGATGTCGAATGGGAGGCATCGCGGCTGAGTGCCGGTGCTTCTGAGCAGCGCTCTTCCCTTCCGTGGCCTGGACGGGGCCGCCACCGTTTGATGGCGGACGCGGTGGGGCCGCAGGGGAAGAGGAGTGTCGGTATAGCGTCAGCCGCTCTCCCTATCCCCTGCGGCCGAAAAGTGGTAGACGGGACGGCGCGTTGTGTTCCGCACGCGCGCCGTCAGGGATGTCAGAATCCACCGGTGGGGTCCGCAAGGGCCGATGCCTGCCAGGGGTGCGGGTTTGTTCGAAAGAGATACCACAGCCCCTGGCATACTGGCTACTGAGGGAACACGGGTGGGTTTTAGTCAGTAAAAGTCTGACACGCCCTCCTGCTCTACTCAGCAGGAGAAGTCATTTGATGATTTCCCACCCAAAAAAAAAAAAAACAAAAAAAAAAAAGCTGACACAACTATGTTAGGTGAGCTCCTACCAAGTTATGACAACCTGAGGGGCAATTCTACTAATTTTAAGAACGTTCACAGTCTGATCTCAGTGTCAATCTGTCAAAAATTCCTATACATTTTTGTCAAATTTTTGAAATTGGATTGTCGCCGAGATGACACTGCGAACGTTTTTAATTAGTAGAATTGGCCTGCTGGTACTTCGTTCAGAATACCAATTTACAAAAGATCTACTTATTTAAGTAAACATTTCTTATTTGTTTCTATATTTTAAACTATTATCCCCCGGGAATGTACTACCGGGGTAAAAAGTATGATATGTGTTAATCTAGGTTATAATCTATCTGTATGCCAAATTTCGTCCAAATCTGTTCGGCCGTTTTTGCGTGAAAGAGTAACAAACATCCATACATCCATACTTACAAAATTCCGTGTTTATAATATTAGGAGGACCCCCTAAACTTTTTGACGTTTATTATGTACGTACACACATTTATAAACAGACAAAAAAAACGATATACATACTTAAAAGAACAGAAAAATAGGTAAGTATACAGGTGATGTTTATTTCTAAAGAAATATCTTCCAGTATACCTGCGATAGGAGTGAAGATAAAGACATGTAGATAGCGTGTGTATGAGTAAATGAGTAAGAAGAGTAAAAAGTTAAGAACAAATAGTTCAAAAACAATTCACTAAATAAAATTAAATAAATAATAAGAGAATACTAGCTTTTGCCAGCGGCTCCGCCCGCGTGGATGTCGGTTATCGCGTAAAAATGTAGCCTATGTCCTTCTCCATATCCCAGGCTATATCTCTACCAAATTTCATGACGATCGGTTCAGCGGTTTAGCCGTGAAAGCGTGACAGTCAGACAAAGTTACTTTCGCATTTATAATATTAATAGGGATGTTTACATACCTATAAACAAACAAACGTCAATTATGTTTACTCTTCGTTTCCAGGTGCCAGATGGTCTGGAAGTGCAAGTGTGTTGGGAATGCCTGGCGCGCGTCAATTCTGCTATCAAATTCAGGGAACAGATGCTAAGGTCTTATGAATTCCTTATCTCGTACTCTAAGGAGGTAAGTTAGAGTTGACACCATGCAATCAGCTTTGTGGTGAAATCATCAAATAACTTTTCCCGCTCTGGGTGGAGCAGGAGGGCGTGTCAGACTTTTACTGACTAAAACCCACCCGTGTTACCTCAGTTGCCTGTTGCCAGGGGCCACGGTATCTCTTTCGAACAACCCGCACCCCTGGTAGGCATCGGCCCTTGCGGGCCCCTTCTGTTGGTGCTGACATCTCTTGGAGGCGCGCGTGGAACACAACGCTCCGTCGACCTGGGCTTGGTCCTTACCGGATAGCGAGCTACCCATTACTCGCCGTCCGCAAGCTCACGCCTACGGTGGCCAGTAATCAGCCTGGGATTCCCGACGCCCAAGGCGTTTCCTGCGGAGGCTAGGGCCGTGAGGGCGCATATACTGCCTCTCCCTCACGTGCGCCGCCTCCCTCTTCGCGAGCATCACTTCTTCGTAGAAGGAAGCGACGGGGCTACCCATGCTCTATCGCTCCGTACCATGGCCTGGACCAGGACCGGACACGAGAGATCACCGCCGCCAATCGCCACCACAAGGACACGGCGGTGCTCCGCCCAAGCCGGGCAGTGGGCTTTGTGGTGGCCACAGCCCTAGTGTGAGTTTCTTTTAACTATCTCCACGTAACGCATCGAGCCCGTTCAGCGCTCCGATTGGCTTTTCACCAATCCATGGCCAATCGGAGCGCCGAACTAGGGCCTCTGAAGTGCGCAGTACCGCTTTCCTCACACCGCGGCTACATGAATTTGTTATTGCGCAGTGACCTGCCTCGTGTGGTCTTTTCTCTGAGCACAAAATCCGTGGTTTCAGCCGTTTTCTACTCCGTATCAACCAACTCAGCATATAACAGTCCAGTGCTGGGCATACGCCTCTCTTATGCTGCGCCATAACAATCTATACTTCGCATATCTTCGATTTTTAACATGCTTTTTTTAGCTTCGCCTGTATGTTTGTTCGTAACCGACTAGTTCGGACTTGATTTTGACCAACTTCAAACGGTCAGATTTCATTTAAACTTTGTAGATATATCGAGGACCGATGACAATTCATTAATTTCATAAATTTGTTCCATAATGTAAAAAAAAAAAAATACAAAAATAAACTGAAAAATCACGCTTTTGTAGCTTGCAGAACTAAAAAATAGAATAAATTTCAAAAAAGCGTGGGAATGACGTTGAATACTTACTCAATCCAGTCAACAGATGGCGCTATCTGTTAAAATCGTTTGGAGCTAACAGATAATTGTGACTGTCAATTAATAGACAAATAATTTGCAATAAAATAATATTGCGATCATAAATTGAGATGTAAGCTATCCTATCTTTCAAGTTGGATCAAACTGCACACGGTGTACAAATTTGATTAAAATCGGTTAAGTAGCTTAGGAGTTCATCGCGGACAAACAACGTGTCACGTTATTTATATATATTAAGATTAATATCAATTAACCCCACGCTTTTTTGAAATTATTTTCTGCTTTTTAGTTTGGTTTTTAAAGCGTGTTTTTTGGTTTTTTTTTTTAATCTAATATTATTCCATGATAATTTGAAAACATTGTAACAGGCAATTTCTTTTTTAAGAGTAACCGTGGAGTTATTTTCCGGCTCTTCTCCATAGGAAACGACAAATTGGAACCGTGCACCTAGCTTCTGACGTTTCATAGGTGCCCATAAAGCGAAGTTAAATATTTTATATTGGAATTTCCAGCACACATTCCTTGACTCCCCAAATGATTTTGAACCTCACGCCACCATCAACATATATAGGACAGCAGTGGAGTGTTACGAGAGTGTACCTAAAGTGGAACCGGAGGAGGTTGAGATCGATGTGGATGTTAAAGAGGAGGAGGAGATTGAGGCTAAGTATCCTATCGGTGAGTTTTGTTTTAAATATTTTGTTCCCCTGAAATGGCCCCCGATCTGCCGCGTCGCGTCGCATCCCATCGCCCGCCCATTTCCGACTTTTTTTCTTTTTGGTAAGTAAGCCCATAGATCAGGTTAAGCAACGCTTGCCGCAGTGGTGGCCAAGTGGTAACGGCCGCGACTTACGAGTTGTCGTGAGTTCGAACCCAGACAGGCGCTTTACTTTGTGTACATTATTTCATTGCCACTGCTCTCAAAACGGTGAAGGAAAACATCGTGAGAAAACCGGCATGTTCTAGAACAAAAAATTCGGAAGACCTGTTACATCTACCAACCCGCACTGGGCCCGCGTGGTGGATTACGGCCCAATCTCTCTCACAGAGAGGAGGCCTGTGTCCCAGTAGTGGGAACATTATAGGCTGATGATGAACGCTTGCCGCGGTTGATCCGTAGATGGGTGACCATCTTTACATGCCAAGACCCCTTCATGCCTCGGAAAGCACCTTAAGCCGTTGGTTCTGGCTGTCATAACTGGATCTTTGATAGTCGTTACAGGTCGTCAGAAGCGAAGGGGTTTCTTGTTACCCAGTAACTGGGTTGTGGAGGTCAGATAAGAGAGAGAGGTAAAATACTTATTATTATTATTCAGCTTCATCCGGTTAGACTGGAAGCTGACCCAATATGAAATAGCTTGGCAGATGATGATAGCTTTTGTACCCATGAAATTTCGCGTGGCATTGCATCGCCCACTCGTTGCTTCTAAGAGTCGTAGCGTGATGTTATGGGGAATCTAGTCGCGGGCTCTAACTCACTGATGGGCCTGGCTTAAAAGCACGCTGTCTCACCAGGCATCGTATCTGACAGAGGTAGTATCAGTGATGAGCAGTTAGACGCTAGTCTACACGCACAACGTCATTGAGTGAGATGCAGGATTTACAGTAGAAAAGGCGCGAAAAAAATTAAGAAACGTCCTTCGGAAGATCGGTTTTTCTGAAAAAACCACTGCATAAATCTTTAACCAATAAAGTATATTGGACTTTTCGTTATTTGAGCTTTGTCGGTACCGACTTAGTGTTGGAGATTTTACACCTCTTTTATTAATTTAACACGCCCAAAGTTAGGTTAAATTAGCAAGAAAAACGAATCTTTGTTGGCTCATAACTTTTTAATGGTTTTTAATTTTAGTATTCTGTACGCTTGCTTTGTGCAACAAATTTGAACTGTGACAAATTGCCTCGTTTGACACTTCATTTTTTTTTTTTAATTAAAGAGCCGTTAAAATTAAGTTGCTTTCTGCAAAAAGTTATTGGAAATTTAGTATTTAATGACGGGTTTTAAAGTTATAGTTCGTTTCTGCAACTGGATTAATCCCACTATAAAAAAAAAAACGACCGGTTGCACTCCGGGAGTGCCGGCAGAAGTGAAAACTTGAATATTAACGTTGTGAATTTTTTATATTTTCGAATGGTTAGGGAATAATTTTGCACGAATTGCTTTAACTATCAGTATAAAAGTACTATCATTTATGTGGTAGAATACAATATTTATTTATTGCGCTATCGTACACAAACATGACAATTTATATTACATTAAAAAGTTTATCTCTCAGAAAAATCAAGCCATCAGCTGTCACCATCCATGGATGCGCGTGGCACGCTGTAACATAAATACACACGAACATTCGCGCAAGCGCCCTGCGCCGCCTAAACGAAACAGCAGGCGCAGGCATACATTTTCGCCGCGCCGTAGAAAGAGAGGGGGATACTTCCTCTCCTAAGCCGCGCCGGCTTTCTAATCTCCATCCGTCTTACGAATTTTCGATCAGGTCACGTGTCCTGACGCGAGTTTATTTTTTTTTACCCATTACAAAAAAGTGTACAACGCCGCTAAAGAAGTTTTCACTTCAAAAACCCTTTATCCTTTGCAGGGGTGGCAATAAAAGAAGAAACGTTTGAGGACCCATACTTCCAAGATTTGCCTGCTGTTGACAATGATATCACTTCTGATGAAGACGTGCAGCTTTCTAAACTTAAAGAGAAAGAAACGGAGAAAGGGAAGAAGAAGAGAAAGAAGGAACGGGAGAGAGAACGGGTGAGTACTGCTTTTGTTTTATACTTTTACATAAAAAAAGGGGTTTTAGCTTCGCACGGTTTGTGCATTTAGCCAGTGTCAAGTAATTTTACTTTTCTATCAAGTAAATGGCCCGATATCAGGCACGAAGTTACAAAAAAGTAATAGTCAGCCGAGTTAAGTCAAAGTTATTGTAAAGCGGTAGTAACTTTACAACAACATATTAGGAGTTTTTGGGGGGAACACGGAAAAGTCCACGTTAGTCACTTATTTTCACCTTCACTGCACTTGTGCACTCACACGTAACTAAATTGAATAATTCACTACCAAAATTATACAATTTAACTCGCTATTTTTACGAAATAACATGAAAATGAAAATTCGTGCGACATGTTCCAACGCGATCCCGCCAAAAACTGTCTGTTTTATACTTGTTACAAATTGTACCAGGCCACTCACAAAGTATTGCGAAAAAAAGTTTTTTATGTATGAGAGACTGGCCAGTTATAATCTACTAGTTTCTGCCCGCAATTTCGTCTGCGTCAAATTTCTTGCTCCTCCGACTCACCTCGTCACATCGAATTGTCTGCCCGTGCGAGTACTTCGTATTCATGACATTTTTTTATTTTTGCTCGGCTCCTAAGGGACTTAGCGCGATGTTATATAACCTATAGCCTTCCTCGATAAATGGGCTATCCAACACTGAAATCATTTATCAAATCGGACTAGTCGTTTCGGAGATTAGCGCGTTCAAGCAAACAAACAAACGAACTCTTCAGCTTTATAATATTAGTATAAAAAATAAAAAAAACATTTATTTCAGTCAACATAATCCATATGGTCTGACACAAAATTAAAACATAAAATTTAAAATAACATCAAAAATAATCAAAATTTAATCAATTCAAAATTAAAAACAAATTCAAGAATTAAAATTACATTCAATTAAAAAAAAAAAAAAAAACACAATCAAAATCAAACTTAAAATTAAAATCGTAATCAAAACAAAAATAGAAATATAGTTAAAATCACAATCAAATATCAAAGCAGATTCATCTCACCCGCTTAATAAAGGACCTTCTTATAGATTAGATTATGAAAATATGATTATTTGGAGTTAAAAATGGGTACGTTCCAATTTCACAATGTTTTCGAACTAATTTAAAATATCGTGTCTCATAAAAAAATGGATCTGCGTCGGAAACATTTTCGCGCTATGAATTTTTACGATTTCAAGTGTCGCCTGAAACCGGACGAATCGTACGATAGACTTCAAATGGCATTCATGGATGAAGGCCCTTCTAAGGCAACCATGTATCGTTGATATAACAAATTCAAGCGCGGTGGATTAAGTGGTCGCCCTTTGACGGCTGTTACGGAAGAAAACGTGCTAGCAGTGAAAAATTTAATCGATGACAATAGGCTAGTTACGTATCAAGAGATTCAGCACATACTGCAGGTTGGATTGGGAAGCCTTCACGAAATTCTACACGTGCATCTTCGTGTGAGGAGGATAGTTTCACGGTGGGTGCCGCACAACCTCACCGATGCTCAGAAGCAGGCCCGTGTGGAATGGTGCCGTGATACGATAAACAAATTCGAAGCAGGCTCGTTTCGGCGTGTTTATGACATCATTACAGGGGATTGGATTTATCAATACGATCCAGAAATGAAGCGCCAGTCGACGGTTTGGGTGTTTCAAAACGAATCAACGCCTACCAAAGTGAAGCGATCTAGAAGCGGGGGGAAGATTTCGATCGCGAGCTTTTGTGTCAGTTCGTTTACGGAAACAAAGAAGCATCAACGCTGAATGGTACACTACCAAATACTTGGCAGAAATTTTGTTTGTTGTGAGCAACAAGCCACCAAACACAGGGCTCCACCCCGCGGAATAGTGTTCGCGACGCCACTTCGCAAATTGCGCTCAAAACGAGGGACTTCCTGGACAGCACACCGGTCAAATTCCTGGGTCACCCTCCTTACAGCCCTGACCTAGCACCGTGTGACTTCTTTTTATTCCCGAAAATAAAATATCAGCTCAAACGGATACAATTTTCGTCGCCAGAAGATGCGCTGTCGGCGTTCGAGCAGGCTGTAAACGAGGTGTCTGCGGCGGACTTCAAAAAGTGTTTCGTAAACTGGTTCAGACGCATGAAACTTTGTATAGAGGCTAGTGGAGAGTACTATGCAAAGATTTAATAAAAAATAACATAACACTCTCTCTGGCGGAGTCGGGTAAAAATATTTACCGACAGAACATATTTTTGTTTTTTCGCAAAACTTTCTGTGTGTCCCACGTACATGCCAGAACAAAAGATTTTTGGCCCTCCTGTTTTTTTTTTAAATTGTATTAGTGGTTTAAGTGTGCCGTAGCATAATCAGCCTATAACGATCCCACTGCTGGGACACAGGCCTCCTCTCTGTGAGAAAGAGGGGGCCGTTATCCACCACGCGGACCCAGTGCGGGTTGGTAGATGTCACATGTCTTCGAATTTTTGGTTCTAGATATGCCGGTTTCCTCACGATGCTTCACCGTTTTGAGAGCAGTGGTGATGAAATAATTTACACAAAGTATAGTGCCTATCTGGGTTTGAACGTTTGAACCTAAGTTCTACAACTCGTATGACGCGCCGCTGCTCATTCCACAAAGTCAAAGTCAAAGCATTTATTTCAATTAGGCACTTAAAAGACACTTTTAAACGTGAACATTTACATTTAAACGGAATTGATTCTAGTCGCCCATTCCAAAATGTAGTTTCGTATGGAGAAGAACGGGCAAGAAACTCCACCGTTACTCTTTTAAAATGTTTTACATACAATTTATCATAGTACATTCATTATATAATTATATGTGAAAAACGATGCACAAAAAAAGGTAACAACATGCAACTGAAGCAATAAGATAAATTAATTCTATGATAGATACATGGTGCCCACATATTTACAAATATTGTAAGAGTAAATATACGATTTTCCTAGAATATTAACAAGAAATAAGTCAGTGTGTGAGTTAATCAATGTCATAAATATAATTATTTATATAATTCAATTAGCAACCAGTTTGATTTTGTCTAGACTCTAGATTGTCCTATGGAGCAGGACCAGCATGTTTCTAAGCATTCTTATCTTGGATACCTCTAATTTATATCCTCTAATTTATAATACGCTTATTTACAAACTGTACTTTTAATATGAGTTTTAAATTTCCTTTCATTTAATTGCAATATATCACAAGGTATTTTGTTATAACATTTTACACAGTACCCCATAAAAGATGAATGTACTTTAGGTAATCTGAATAAGCTTTAATGTTCTCACTGCTGGGATTAGGGCCTTCTCTCTGTGAGAGGGAATTTCGATTTTGTCTTCATACTATTTTGAGAAGAAATTGTAGCTTCATCATCATCATCGTTTCAGCCGAAAGACGTCCACTGCTGGACAAATGCCTCAAAGACCCAAAAGGGGGGTTTTGCCATAATCGCCACGCTTAGCAGGCGGGTTGGCGATCGCAGTATGGTGGTAAAATGCATAGAGAACGCTGCTGCCCATTCTCTAGTAAGTCGCTTAGTCGCCTTCTACGACACCCACGGGAAGAAATGGGATGGTGCTATTCTTTTACGTTCAGCAACACACGGAACTGAAATTGTAGCTTTACTAATATTAATGTGCCGAAACTAGGTTTTAGACTAGTACGGGCTTGTAGCTCAATAATAACAACTGCAAAGGTTGATCGATCAGGTTAAGCCACTCTTGCCACAGTTGGTCCGTGGATGGGTGACTATATTGTCATACCAAGACCCCTCCGTGCCTCGGAAAGCACAGTAAGCCGTTAGTACCTGCTGTCATTCCAGGATCTTTGACAGTCGTCAGAAGCCCGAAAGTCTGATAACCAGTTTCACCAAGAGTTATTGTATTACCCAGTAACTGGGTTGTGGAGGTCAGGTAGGCAGTCGCTCCATGTAAAATACTGGTATTCAGCTGCATCCGGTTAGACTGGAGGCTGACGCCAACATAGTTGGGAAAAGGCTAGACATATGATGGCTAGCTTTTAGAATACGCTTATAATTTTTTTTTGCAATAAAATTACTCTTTAGTTCATTATTTAAAAAAAAATCTTCCTACTTCCAAGTTGTTTTTAAAACACGTTTTATAAATAAATAGTTATTTTTTTCTTTCTTTCTTTTACCTTAATTTCTTTCTTTCTTTCTTTTACCTTAATTTCTTTCTTTTATTTTAATTCGGTAAATAACATTAATGCGTGAATAAACCGTAATGACGTAATCATCGATTAAAAAACAAAACATTCACACACCCGAGTACTCTACTTTACCTATTTATCATTTACTGACTTTACCTTATGTTACGTGAATGAGGACGAAGCAAAAGGAGTTTGTGTAAGAAACGTTGCACATTATCAAAACTAACAGGAAAATCGTACGGAGTTGCCATAACAGTAAATGATTCAGAAGATGGTAATAGGTGTCTTCGAAGAAAAGAAACCACCCAAGTGCGAATCGGATTCGCACACGAAGGGTTCCGTACCACAAGGCAAAAAAATGCCGAAAATAACACGTTCCTTGTATGGAGACCCTTTTTTTGTTTATTATTTATTTTTATAGCGGCTACAGTTAATACACACTATGTGAAAACTTCAATTACATCTACCTATTACGGATCATGAGATACAGCCTACTGATAGACGAACAGTGGATGCTTGATAAATAATAGGGTCCCGTTGGTTAACCAACGTCTTATACCGGTACTACGTCTGGTACCGGTATAACGAATGGTACCGATTACCAAAAATACCGGTAAATCAAGCCCTGTGTGCGATGAAACCTGACCTGCCGTGAAAATGAATATGGGAGGTTTAAAAAAAACCCACTTGAATAAATAAATAACCAAAAGTGCCTTTAAACTAAAATGTACTGTATGTATGTTTTAGATGCCAGCCAACAAGCGGCCGAGAAAGACGACACGAGGTCTCTCAGACATATCGCAGTTTGAAGCTGCATACGATCAAATTGTCAATCACGGAGTGTCCGTACGACAAGCGGCTAAAATGTACAACGTTACACACGTCACCCTCCAAAGATACAAGAAAAGGCGTCAAAACACAAACTTCCCCGTCAAAGTCGGGTATGCACGTAACAACTTTTATACAACGGCACAAGAAGCAGTATTGACGAAATACTTAAACAAATACGCGGACATATATCCCGGGTTATGCGTAAAAATTGTCAGGAAGTATGCGACGGAATTCAGTCAGAAACTGGGTTTGAAGACTCCGAAGCCTTGGGTTGACAATGAAATGGCTGGCGTCGACTGGTACAAGAATTTCATGTGCAGAAATAAAGTGTTAGAAGATAAAATTGATCGGCAAACGGCTAAAGAAAACGTTCGACGGTTTTATGATCGGCTGTGGAGTATCATGTGCCAATATAATTTTGGCTCAGAAAACATTTATTCTTTAGACGAAATTGGGGTTAATATTGAAGAGTTTAGAGATAAAATTTGGCTGATGACGACGAAGAATGGCCCCATAGCTTTGAAAGAGTCTAAAGTTAGATTCATTTATGCAGCGAACGCGAAAGGCTATGCTATGCCCCCTTTATTTTTATTGCCGCAAAAGGAAAAAAAGGAAGATATTCCGAAAAACAACACTGAAGTCAAAATTGAAAAAGATTTGGTGAATGAATCAGATCACCCGAACGAGACAGCTTTTATTAAATTCTTAAAAAATGGTGTCGATTTAAAAAACTTACCGGATTGGACTGAAGACTGTAATTTCTTGATCTTCCTAAAACATTTTACGAAGAATTTAAGAAACTCTTTAGGACCAAAGTTGCTTTTGCTGCTCGAAAATCAAACTTTTCATTTAAGCATTGAATGTATAGAATATTGTAAAGAAAATGATATAATTTTACTAGTAATACCTTCTTATATGGCACAGATTATAGAGCCATTACATCCGATCGTAAGTGCTTTAAAAAAAACCATATCTTCGATGTATAATAGTATAGTATTAGAAAGACCAGAACAAAAAAAGTGCATATATATAATTCCAAATATGCTTACCGAAGGATTGCGTAAATGTTTGGACCAAAATTCGATTCGAGATGGTTTTAAAAATGCGGGTATCTTTCCATATAATAGGGAAGTTATTATTAATGGTTTGGAAGAGAATAATGTGGAATAAAGACTTGATTTAAAAGAGTAACCATGTTTAAGTTTCATGGGTTCCGCATTGATATGCACAAAACCCAAGATACACAATCAGCGTCTCAAAAACGTCCGCATAAATAGGGCGCAATGTGCGCAGGTGTCAAATAGTATCGTCAGTTATCTTTCAGACAGTCTTTTTGAACATTGCTTTGTAAAAACCACTTTAAGTCATCCGTGTAAGGTTGAATTTGCAATAAAATGTGTTTTATCATAACTGACGTATAATTGGGGACAGTTTTGGATGGTATTTTTGTTCGAGACTGCATCTTGGGTTTGTTAAATATCAATGTATTGTTCATAGTTGGCAGTGACCATCAGAGAGGCAATGGTGATGATTCTGTTGTGCATCAACTGAACATAACTCAGGCTATTGCTATCTTTTTCCTTCTAATGAAACAAAAAATAGACAGAAATATTCTTCGACGAAACTGCGACGAACTAAATTCATCATGCTTCAAATCACGCCAAATTCAAGGCAATTGACACGTAATTAAGTTTGACAGTTCTAAACCCACACGTGTCCTTTTCTTTCGCGGTATGTCAGTAAGAGATAGCAATAACTACTCCTATTTTTACTCCTCTTACTTATGTCGAAATAATAATATATTCTTATAACATAAAAAACAGACCATAGTTAATTTTTTTTTTATTATTTTATTGAAATATTGATTATGTTGTTAGCTGCTAAGATTTGTTAACAAAAAAGCAAGAAATAAAAATTAAATTAAAAATTTAAAAAACCCCCGACCCAAACAAAAACTCTAAATAGTAAAAAATAATATTTATAGGCCTTTTAATTTGAACGTAATATTTTGACCAGGGCATTGTCAAGTCGGGGGACGGTCAATGAAAACGCCAAACAGAGGCCTAGCCGTCCCCCGACTTGACAATGCCCTGGTCATAATATTACGTTCAAATTAAAAGGCCTATAAATATTATTTTTTACTTTTTAGAGTTTTTGTTTGGGTCGGGGGTTTTTAAATTTTCAATTTAATTTTTATTTCTTGCTTTTTAAACTTAATGTCTCCCTTAAATCACCATTTATCTATAATCTATTCATTGAGACCTTTTCAATGAGCCCAAACACGATACTTCTGCTGTTTGTTGGTGAATAACTTGGGTTTCCTGGAAATTCCAGGTGTTGCTCCAGCATCAGTTCAAGGTTATTTTTTTCATCTAATATAATTGAAGTAATAGAATCCCAAATTTTGAGTTCATCAGACCCATGGAAGAGGCTAAAATCCCTTTTTCAACCAGAAAAGAGCTGATAATCTTCAAACGGCTGAACCGATTTTGATGAAACATGTCTAAGAACACTCCCGACTAATACACCGTTCAAACAAAAAAAACTAAATCAAAATCGGTTCATCCGTTCGGGAGCTACGTTGCCTCAGACAGACACACACACACACACACAGACACGTCAAACTTATAACACCCCGTCGTTTTTGCGTCGGGGCGGGGGTTAAAAATAGATAGTAAAAAATAGACTGCCTCAGTGATTGAATTTAACTTTTAATTTAATTTTTTAGTAAATAAATTAGATTATGTGTGAAAAAGAGTTTCTGTTATTTTACCCCTTCTTTTCTTACTCAGCATAGGAGTGGTTGCTCTTACATGTTGGAGATGTTCAAAATAAAATAGTATTCATCCGGATGCAGCTGAATACCACCAGTTTTTTACCAGTATTTTAAGATAAGATAAGATATTTTTATTTGCATGGACCGACTGACTATCTGACCTCCACAACCCAGTTACTGGGGTAATACGATACCCTTTGGTAAGACTGGTTGTCAGACTTTCGGGCTTCTTTCTGACGACCCGTAACGAGTTTCAAAGATCCACAAATGACAGCCGGGACCAACGGCTTAACGTGCTTTGCCCCAACTAAAATTTAATAGTAATAATCTTTATCTTAAAAAAAGTGAGAACAGTGTTACAGGCAATACATCTATATATGTAAAAGAAAGTCGTGTTAGTTACACTATTGTATAACTCAAGAACGGCTAAACCGATTTGGCTGAAAATTGGTGGGGAGGTAGCTTAGAACCAGGAGACGGATATAGGATATCCGTATATATTTTTATCCCGGTATTAGGTAGGGTAGCGTAGGTAGGGTAGGTAGGATAGAGTAGAGTAGGGTAGGGTAGTGTAGGGTAGGTAGGGTAGCGTAGATAGGGTAGGTAGGTAGGGTAGGATAGTGTAGGGTAGGTAGGGTAGCGTAGGTAGGGTAGGGTAGGGTAGGTAGGGTATCTATTTTGTATGAATGACTTGGATGGACAGGACAACGTCTGTCGGGACAGCTAGTTTACAATATGCATAAATAGTATATTAAGGTACATAGGTCCCCTGCTCCCGAACTATAGTTCGACATTTAGCTGTATTCAGTAACTTGACAGTTCAAAGAAATAATGTTACCATCATCATCATCATTTCAGCCGAAAGACGTCCACTGCTGGACATAGGCCTTCCCCAAAAGGGGGGTTTTTCCATAATCGCCACGCTTGGCAGGCGGGTTGGCGATCGCAGTATGGTGGTAAAATGCACAGAGAACGCTGCTGCTCATTCTCTAGTAAGTCCCTTAGTCGCCTTCTACGACACCTACGGGAAGCCATACTAAAACTAAAAGTGTTGGGGTAGTGAACGATTATGCGTAAAGAACGTTTTCATCATTCGTTAGAAAACTTTAAAAATTCGTTTGTAAGATGTGGAATATAAGAATAATTAATAATGTATTATTAAAATGAATACTTTTTTATCTTCTTCTAATAGAAGCAAACTATAAATAAATTACCTAACTACGGAAAAACAAAATATATAACAAATTCCATAATTTTTATTAAACTTAAAATAAAAAAAATGCATGTCTAAGTACCTACATAATTTCAAGTTCATTCAATTTCGTTCAGTCTTACACCACCTCACTATCTTTTTTTTGGCAAAATCTGGTAACTCTTCAACTGTCAAGCTACTGAATACAATTAAAAGTCGAACTATAGACTTATACCAGCACCCTAATTGCGTAACTCACGATTGATCATAATTGGTTTCGTCTTCACAGTTAAACAATATTCATTGCGTTATTTACGTTGTTGAGCAGACACATTTTTCGAACATATGAAGCAATGGTTTAACAATCCGTTTCAAAACGATAGAGATTATGATGAATCGTGAGTTACGCAATTAGGGTGCTGAGCCTTGTGTCCGTCCATTAAAATAATCATTACATAAGATATGAATCTAATCGAAGTAAGCTAAACTGTTGCGAATAGTCTCGTGTCTTCTCTCGTTGACCTCCCTAAAATAGTAATTTTTTTAAAGAGTAACCGTGGAGTTTCTTGCCGGCTCTTCTCCATAGGAAACAACAATTTGGAACCGTGCACCTAGCTTCTGACGTTTCATAAGTGCCCATGCAGGTTTATGTGAAATAAAATATTTTGATTTTGATATAATTAGTTTTAAAAAACAATCGTTGTAAAAGTAGGTAAGTACACGATTTGCCTATTGTGACAGGTAAAAAGAATTACAAATGAAGCAATGATAGACAAACATATTAACAAGCTATAAGTTAGTGTGTGAGTTTAAGTAATCACTGAGTGTAAATCAATGTCGTAAAAATAATTAATTATGCAATTCAATTAGCAACCAGTTCGTTTTTATCCAGACTCTAGATTGTCCTTTGGAGCAGGACCAGCATGTTCCCAAGCATTCTTACCTTGCCTCTCTATCACATTTATCTTAAGCACACATAGCAGGTGAATTCTCAGTGTAGTCTACACCACTGGCTTCCCCTTCATACACGCGATATTATATCTCCCTTTATTTCACAGGAAGACTACCCAAAGCGCCAGAAGACTAAGAAGGAAAAGGACCCCGCCAAGAAGAGTAGGAAGCTAAAGAATCTGCCAGAAGAGTTGGTAGAACTGTACACTATGAGTAAAGAACAGATGTGGGCTATAAGGGTTGAGGATTTGAATAGCAGGGAATTTCAGAAGCTTAAGTATAGGTAACCTAATACAGTAAATTTTCTTTAAAATTGTGTGTTTCGCGCACTTGATCTTCAACGCATTGCCCAGCGCCGTGAATTGAAACTCATCTAGGTTAACAATAAATTTGCAATCAAATTCATTTTTTTTTTTTCAAATTCAAATGTTTATTGCTCAACACAGTACATAATCTTACATTTCTAGATGTCAAGTGAATGCGCAGTCCACTGTGTTGCACCAATTCAGGCATGCAAAAATATTATTAAAATCATACCAACACAATTATACCATTTCATTAATTCACATTAATACGTTATATAATTTCATTAACTCAAAATAATACCATGCAATGTCATAAATTCAAATAAATAAGTATGTAATGTCAGAATATTTAACGTCATATTATCTAAATAATGTCTAGTCAACACACAATTGGCACAAATAAGAGACAAATTGGACTCAAGTGTTCACCCTAATTACACGTATTATTATACACACAAATTTCTATCAGACAGGTATTCATTAATTGTGTAGTATGTCTTACTTATCAGTAGATTATTGAGTTGCTTCCTAAATAAATGGGTATCTTTAATACTTAACAGAGCATTAGGTAATTTATTATAGATATGTGGTGCCATTCCTAGGAAGTTTTTACGGAATACTGCTTTTTTGTGTTGCCTACCGCTTATTTTATTTCTATGTCGTGAACTGTGTAGTTTTTCAAATAGGTGGAGGTTTGTTTTAACAAATACGGCCACCTCATATATGTATAGGCAGGGTACTGTTAATATACGGAAGTTCAAAAAGAACGGTTTGCAGCTTTCTGTCGCGTGTGGGGTTACATTGTCCTTGTCAGAAGGCTAAAAGTCACCCAAAGGGAAATGGAGAGGGCTATGCTTGGAGTTTCCCTACGTGATCGAATCAGGAATGAAGATATCCGCATGAGAACCAAGGTAACCGACATAGCCCAAAGAATTGCCAAACTTAAGTGGCAGTGGGCAGGGCACATTGCTCGCAGAACAGATGGCCGATGGGGCCGAAAGGTTCTGAAGTGGTGACCGCGTACCGAAAGATGTAGAGTTGAAAGGCCTCAAGGTAGACCGATGACCTTGTGAAGGCCGTCGGAATCCGCTCGATAAGGGAAGCACAGAACCAGGCCAAGTGGCGGTGGTTGGAGGAGGCCTATGTCCAGCAGTGGACGTCTTTCGGCTGAAATGGATGATAAATGACATGTAACTAATCGTTATTTCTTTTTTCTCTTTAGGTGTGACAATTGTATTATTGCTTTTAATACTGAAAAGTTGATGCATGATCATCTAAATGGAAAACACCAACCGGTAAGTATTTTATATTAATTTTTCATTATGATATCTTACATTTCTCATTTTATTATCGCATTCGGCTCGGACTACTCCCAAAGCACGCAATCCGTAGTTTCCGGCGAAGTTATATACGTATACCGATTCCATACATTGTTTGGAAGAAGTTCATTTTAGCGGAAATACTGCCATTAGTAACGTTCTAACGTATGTTGTGGCAGGATGTTCTTCCTCTAAAAATACCAAAAAAATATCTACCACTCTCAGTTATGTTGAAAGCGCCAGGGTACCCTGCGAAATTCAAATTCTCTAAAATCTGGTACTGCCCTGCAAAATGCAAAAAAAACAAATTCTATCCAACCTGACAGTGACCTGCAAATTGCAAAAACAAATTATCTCCAACCTGACAGTGACCTGCAAATTGCAAAAAACAAATTCCCTCCAACCTTACAGTGAACTGCAAATTGCAAAAAACAAATTCTATCCAACCTGACAGTGACCTGCAAATCGCAAAAACAAATTATCTCCAACCTGACAGTGACCTGCAAATTGCAAAAAACAAATTCCCTCCAACCTTACAGTGACCTGCAAATTGCAAAAAACAAATTCTCTCCAACTTTACAGTGAACTGCAAATTGCAAAAAACAAATTCTCTGCAACCTTACAGTGACCTGCAAATTGCAAAATACAAATTCCCTCCAACCTTACAGTGAACTGCAAATTGCAAAAAACAAATTCTATCCAACCTGACAGTGACCTGCAAATTGCAAAAACAAATTATCTCCAACCTGACAGTGACCTGCAAATTGCAAAAAACAAACTCTCTCCAACCTTACAGTGAACTGCAAATTGCAAAAAACGAATTCTCTGAAACCTTACAGTGAACTGCAAATTGCAAAAAACAAATTCTCTCCAACCTTACAGTGAACTGCAAATTGCAAAAAACAAATTCTCTGCAACCTTACAGTGAACTGCAAATTGCAAAAAACAAATTCTATCCAACCTGACAGTGACCTGCAAATTGCAAAAACAAATTATCTCCAACCTGACAGTGACCTGCAAATTGCAAAAAACAAATTCTCTCCAACCTTACAGTGAACTGCAAATTGCAAAAAACGAATTCTCTGCAACCTTACAGTGAACTGCAAATTGCAAAAAAACTAATTCTCTACAACCTGACACTGCCCTTTAAATTGCAAAACACAAATTCGTGGATTTGTGGATTACGTGGGCTACCGTAGCGCATCAACGTTAACACCTCAACAACACATCGCCGACTTGTATACTTTTTTTTAGAAAAGCGAAGACTGCCATCAATGCTCAATCTGCCAGGCCTACTTCCTAACTAAAGACAACGTGGCCGCGCACAAAGCGTTACATCAACAAGGTTATATGTGTCGGGAGTGTGGATTCAACACTACGCTCAAACGACGTATGTTGAAACATGTTGGGAGTCACGCGCCGAGCGGGGCTGCTCATGTGTGCCAGACTTGCGGGGGTAGCTTTAGGTAAGTTACTGAGCTTAACAAAAGTAATAAACCGGTGCCAACACCCTCACACACTGACTTTGACTGACTTCTGCGCTTACGCCCATGCCCAAACTCACATCCCAGGGGTACGGATTGTTCGAAAGAGATGCAGCCGCTCCTGGCACACAGGCTACTGAGAGATCACGGGTGCGTTTTAGTCAGTAAAAGTCAGACACGCCCTCCTGCTGTACCCAGACCGGGAGAAGTTATTTGATGAAATCTCTACCTCAAAAAAAAAAAAACACAAATACTACACTCCACCACATACACTTCTCCTAAAGTGTATCATTGTTTACTAAACACAATTGTAGTAAGATTACGTGGCCGTACACAAGGCGTTACATCAACAGGGCTATAAGTGTCGGGAGTGTGGGTTCAACACTACGCTCACACGACGTATGTTGACACATGTTGGGAGTCACGCGCCGAGCGGAAATGCTCATGTGTGCTAAAATTGTGGGAGTAGCTTTAGATAACTATGATCTGATACATAACATACACCCTTACACACTCTCCTTTACCATTATGACTCAGTCACCCACTCATTCACTAACACCCATACACACTCTTCTAATCACAAACTCACTCACCCATAAACACATACACACCCACCCATTTATTACCACCCACCAACTCACACCCACACCCTTAACCCCTCTAAACTATGCCAATAGGGAGAGGTATCAGACAGTTGTAGAGAGTGGGACTTGACACGTACGCACCACAACCCACAACCCCTAGGGCGCGTTAAGCGTGGGTGTGATAAATGTTAAATTTATTTCTGTAAGTAGGTTTGTATAAATACTTTTACACGTCAATCGTATTTTTTAAACTAGATAAGGTCGGCGTTTCCTGTCTGATTACTGTGGGTAGCGAGGGTACAACAAACTCAGTCTCTTTTAAAGTCCAGACAAAATCTTGGTCAGATCATGTGAAAACCATGTGGCTTGATGTTTGAAATGTGGACTACCGCCTACTATACTAACGCCATCGTCAAGCTATAATAGTGGGCGTGCGTGCGTACGTAAGTGCGTGGGTGCGTGACTGTGTGTGTGTGTGTTACAAGCAGAGGGTGCAATTCTCGTAATTTTAAGAACTTTCACAGTTTGATCTCAGTGTCAATCTGTCAAAAATACCTCGAGTTTCCATACATTTTTAACAAGTAATAAACCTGTTGGTTTTGAGAACCAATTAAAGACAGTTATAATGTCTACTGTTCTATTTATTATATTTATTTAGCAGGAGAGGTGTTTGTGCGCTCTCGCTTAGTCCAGACGCAACACTAGCGTCTAAACTATAGTAAATAAAGTTATGAACAATGTAAATATGTAAAAGAGAGAAACACTCTCAAACTACTTAAAATGGGACGGATATATTTTGTTGTATTCCAACACGTATTTGACATTTGATTGTCGCCAAGATGAGACTGCGACTAAATTTTGAACGTTTCCAATTACGAGAATTCGCCTTCTGGTTGTGGACATAATTTTAATTCCCAAATCTTATTTTAATTTTTCATCTATTTGTTACAGCACAAAATCGAAGCTAACATACCACCGCGGCGTGTGTTGTCAAGAAAGGCCACAGTGCGACTGTTGTGGCAAAGTATTCGCCAACAAAATGACGCTCAAGTACCACCTCAAGTAAGTAAAGAAAGAAAGAAAAATTGTTTTATTTGTCACAGAAACTCGTGCCTATATATATTTTTACATAAAAGGGGCGCGGGTTGTTCGAAAGAGATACCGCCGCCCCTGGCACACAGCCTACTGAGGGAACACGGGTGGGTTTTAGTCAGTAAAAGTCTGACACGCCCTCCTGCTCCACCCAGAGCGGGAGAAGTTATTTGATGATAGCACCCAAAAAAAAAACATACATTTTATGTAAGCGGGCAAACTTTTTATGCTTAGAGGCTTTTATGTGGTATTGAGTTCTGTTTACGTTTATTGTTTTGTTTTTTATTATTTATTTCTGCTTATGTTTAGTTACTATGTTTTGTTGATATATTGGCGTGTGCTAGCTGACATATGGCAAATAATATAATTTTATATTTTGTGTTTAGTAATAATAATTTACTTACCGACCATTGTATAGAACCAAGTTCTTCTAACATATCAGACAGCTGTGCTGCTGGGGAGTTTGTTGCGCCACTTCTTCTTCCCAGCTAAAGCACTAGGAAGTGGTGAAGGGTGGGCGTGCCGGGGGACTGTCTTATGTAATTTTGGAACGGGGTGTAAAGTTCACTCATACTCTATAGAAAAGGGAGGATCCTCCGACCAGACGAGTGTTGTATCTGGTGGGCAACTGCCCGACGGTTGATGTCGGGATGTTGTATATATACGAGTCGCGCGGTAAACTCTGCTTGCGCGATGTAGGATCTGTGACGTCAAGTCTTTGATGCGTAGTTCGCATGTGGCGTTGTAGATGCCGCCACAAGTGCTGACTATCAGTTTAGTTTGAATTAATGACTTGATTTTGATTTTTTACAGAATTCTGCCACAGAATAAAGATGATAAGCCCAAGGAAAAATTGTTCATACCGTGCAAGGGATGTGATAAAGTGTTCCATTCTAAGAAGAGTTATAGGGCTCATGTGTGAGTATCCTCCAAATATCATATTTTTTACAAAGAAGAGAATTCGTCACTTTTTATTAAATAAATATCCGAAAAAATCCGAAAGGAGAACCGCAAGAAATATCTGACAATCAGCCAAACGTATAAAAAAAAATATGGATGTGGATGTTCCACATGAAATATCTGACAGAAACGGCAAGGAATATCTGACGTATCGATGCTAAATAGTCATCATGATCATCATTTCAGTCAAAGACGTCCACTGTTGGACATAGGCCTCCTCCAAACAGGGAGGGGATTGCCATAATCGCCACGCTTGGCAGGCGGGTTGGCGATCGCAGTATGGTGGTAAAATGAATAGAGAACGCTGCTGCCCATTCTCTAGTAAATCCCTTAGTCGCCTTCTACGACACCCACGGGAAGAAATGGGATGGTGCTATTATTTTACGTTCGACACCACACGGAACACCTTCTCGTCGGTTATAAAAAAAATTGTGGTTTCAATGAAAAGTGCAATCAATACCCACGCGGTCAAAATTTATGGAGCAGGTTTTTTTTTAAAATACCTGATTACATTTTTAATTTAGGGGGTTCAGAATAATAAACTGAATCCAAGGATGCGCGTCGACTTCACCGCCATTCTGCCTGTCTGACCTCCACAGCTCAGTTATTGGGTAATACGATACCCCTTAGTAAGACTGGATGTCAGATTTTCGGGCTTCTGACGACCCGTAACGACTGTCAAAGATCCCCAAATGAAATCCCGGCTTTCATTTGGGGATCTGGTTCCAATGGTTTAACGTGCTTTCCGAGGCACGGAGGGGTCTTGGTATGTTAAGATGGTCACCCATCCTCGGACCAACCGCGGCAAGTGCAGCTTAACCTGATCGACCGACCCGTTCAATTTTAGTTAGTATCTATCGGAATTGCTTTAGTAACACAACATTTTATCCACCACAGTTTTGAGTTAACCACTAATTTCTTACTTATTCCCACCAGTGTGATCCACGACGGCCTCACATACCCCTGCCCAACCTGCGGCAAGCTGTTCCAGTGGAAGCGCAACCTGGCGCGGCACGCGCGCAACCACCGCGAGCGCCAGGCCGGCAACCTGAACGAGTGCCGCGCCTGCGGGAAGACCTTCGCCAGCAGGGACTGCTACAACAACCACATGCGGCTCAGCAAGAAGCACGTGTCGCAGGATTCCTACCCGTAAGTGTCATCAACATTTCAGCCGAAAGACGTCCACTGCTGAACATAGGCCTCCCCCAAAAGGGGGGTTTTGCCTTAATCGCTACGCTTGGCGGGTTAGCAATCGCAGTATGGTGGTAACATGCATAGAGAACGCTGCTGCCCGTAAGTGTGCCAAAGAATATTCCAAAAAAATATTCTTATATTATTCTTATATGGCCGTGGCCGTCTGAAAATTTTTCGAAAATGTTTCTAAAATATCCATTTTTCGGATATTTTAGAAACATTTTCGAATATTTTTCATTAAAAGTATCCGCAAGATATCTGAAAGTTTGTCAGAAATATCCACAATGAATATCTATTATATTCGTGCTAACTATTGCAATATAACCTACCCTCAACCTCATTGCTGATGACGCCGACATATTCTGTTGCGCTTTGGGTGAATTTGAAAGATTAGCTACCTGTAAAATTTGTTATGGTACAAGCGGTGGAAAAATTTAATTATTAGTTTTAGTACAATATCGCATTGGGTATAAGCCTGTAAGGATATTAATTTGTATGTTTGGAGTCAATAAATATAAATTACTTAAAAAAATACTCAAATAAAAAATGATACCAATGTCGCGCTTGTAGCAAGACTCGCGAGCATGGTCACAACAACCACATGCGGCTTAGTAAAAAGCAAGTATTGCAGGATGCGTTCCCGTAAGTGTGCCAAACCATATTCGAAAATTATTCGAAAATATCCGAAAATGTTTAACAGTATCCGCAAAATATCCGAAAACGTGGCAAAAATATCCGCAATGCATAGATTTTTTTTTTAAATATCCGCGACAAATCGAAAAGATTGCTAGTAATCAAAAATGTCTTGAATGATATCCTTGCTAACTATCGCAAAACAACTGACACGAATGTCGCGCTTGGAGCAAAAATTATTGTGTGGCTGTTGTAGCGACCGTGTTCGCGAGTCTTGACTCGAGCTTGGTCTCAACGTCCACATGCCGCTCAGCAAGAAGCACGTGGCGAAGGATTCCTTCCCGTAAGTGTGATAAATGTGTCCGAAAATATCCGAAAAGAAAAAGATTTGAAAATATCCGAAAATGTTTATAAATCCCAATATACGTTACCGATCCATAAAACATCCGAAAAGAAACTGGAAAAATATTCAAGTGTTTAAAATATCCACCATGGTATCCGAAAATACGTTACAAAAATCCGTAGAATATCCGAAATTGTTTCTAAAAATATCCGCAATGGTCTGCAAAATATCCAAAACTTCAGCTATACAGAGTGTCGCGTTATTTCTATTACTCATACCTATTACAGTCTTTTTCTGAAGTTTGATGTGTTTTAACCCTTTCGTTGCAGACACGAATGTAACTACTGCGGAAAGAAATTCCCCACAAAATGGTGCCTTACCGACCACATTGACTGGGATCACTTGAAGAAAATCAAATACCAATGCAGTTTTTGTTTTAAGGTACGTATTTAGCGGTTTAATAATGATAATTATTAATAATATTAATCCCAGACAGTTGCTTTACTTTGTGTAAATTATTTCATCACCATTGCTCTCAAAACGGTGAAGGAAAACATCGTGAGGAAACCGGCATGTCCTAGAGCCGAAAATTCAAAGACATGTAACATCTAACAACCAGCAATGGGCCCGCGTGATTATTGTCATGGAAATCATGTCACTTGGTTTAATTAGGTTCATTTTATTTATGTAGATTATTTTACATATTGTGAATGAGAGAACGTTGTAGGCCTTACAGACTAGATTTGTAGACGATTTTCTATTCTGTATTTTCATTCCTCTAAGTACCTGGTACTTATTGACACCCTGGTTGTCAGACTTTCGGGCTTCTGACGACCCGTAACTACTGTCAAATATCCACAAATGACAGCCAGGACCAACGGCTTAACGTGCTTTCCGAGGCACGGAGGGTACTTGGTATGTAAAGATGGTCACCCATCCATAGACCAACCGCATCAAGTGCAACTTAACCTGAACGATCGACCTGTGCGGCTTATATTACTTAGCCACAAGCCCTTCTTCATACAAAATACTTAAAATAAAATGTTTTCAACACATTTGCTCAAAAACTGCTTTACGAAGCCTGTATACATGGTTCGAACGTTAAAAATTACGCACCATACAACGGAACGTGCGGTAAAATAGGTACTCTCACCTAAGTACAGAGGCCAGCACATCAAGTTACACCAATCTGTCAAATTTCTTTTATAGTTCTTCAACTTTATCGCAAAGGAATAAGGTTCATGTTCAATTGGGAAAATTTGACAGTTTGGGATAGCTTGACCTGCTGGCGTCTGTACCAATTTTACCGCATTCCCCGTTGTATAGCACCGTGCGTATTATTTAGGTTTTTTTTTTTTTAATTTCCTTAAAATATTATAAGAATTCCACCAAGGAGTTTCATATTACGAGAATAAATAAGCTGACTGATCGAACCTCCTTGGAAGCGCTTTTGCTCAATAAATTTGTCTCACTTTAATACTAAAGAGTAAACGAGACGAAAGATTTAGTTCTAATTTTCACCACGTGCATGTGGCGCCATTTGCAAATTCGCGCCATTTTCATATTAGAAACGTCAAAGACTGTCGCGACTTTTCGACTGATATTAGGTCTTTACCTATGAAATTGCCGTTCTGCAGTACTGGCCATTTCAAATCAAAATAATTTTTGTTTGGCTAAGAATTCTAATTTCAAATTAATTTTATTTTAAAAACATGGATTTTTTTTTCTAAAAGTAGTCATTTCTTTATTGATTAGTGTTACATTTTCATCGCATTTCAATCTTTTTCGTCATCATGGATACGTATCCGTACGTATTTTTAACGTTAAAAATTCGAGTAATTATGGAATATGAGTACCGTCGTGGCAGCAACGCGGCACAAGCGGCACGCAACATCAACGACGTTTACGGAGCTAACACTACAAACCAACGCACCACCTGTTATTGGTTTGCTCGCTTCCGTTCTGGAAATTTCGACCTGAAAAATGAACCTCGCGGTCGTCCGAAGACTTTGGTCGACAATGACGAATTAAAGGCGATTGTGGAAGCTGATGATACACAATCTACGGCTGAATTAGCAGCAGCTTTCGACGTTAGCGTCAAAACAATATTGGTCCATTTGCGTCAAATTGGCAAGGTAAAAAAGCTTGACAAATGGGTGCCCCACGAACTCAATGATCGCCAGCGCGAAGTACGCGTCGAGACGTGCCTTGCACTGCTCAACAGACACACAAATGAAGGAATTTTGAACCGCATTGTTACCTGCGATGAAAAATGGATTCTGTTTGATAACCGTAAGCGCTCAGCAAGTTGGTTGGATCCTGGTTCAGCACCTAAACAATGCCCTAAACGAAAACTTACCCCTAGAAAAGTGATGGTCACTGTTTGGTGGTCTAGCGCCGGTGTGATTCATCACAGCTTCTTACCAAACGGGGTGAGCATTACTGCAGATGTGTACTGTGAAGAACTGAACACAATGATGGAGAAGCTGGCGCATCTCCAACCAGCATTAGTCAATCGCTCGTCTCCGCTGCTTCTGCACGACAACGCGCGACCTCATACTGCACAGCAGACGGTCTCCAAGTTGCAAGAACTGGGGTTGGAAGCTCTCCGTCATCCGCCCTACTCACCAGACCTTGCGCCTACAGACTACTACTTTTTCCAGAATTTGGATAACTTCTTGGCGGGAAAAAAATTTAATACCCGAGAGGCAGTACAAAATGCCTTTGAAGAATTTGTTGCCTCCCGTCCAGCTGATTTCTTTAAGAAGGGCATCAATAAACTGCCACTGCGATGGCAAAGATGCATTGATTGCATGGGTGATTACTTCGATTAATACAAATAAAAAATTCATGAAAAAAAATCGTTTAAATTTTTTCATACAAAACGGCAATTTCATAGGTAAAGACCCTTTATTTATAAACCTAATATTATGAGTTCAAGCAAGGAATCTGATATTAATATGGAATCTACTCCACCTGAGATTTTGAATGAGGCGCAAATTGCAGAAAACGGCCTCTTGCCGCCAAAATCGCGAGAGCGCTATTTAATGATTTACAATAATTTTATAGCATGGAAGACTATTACATATCGGACTGTTTTCTCGCAAATGTGTTGAAAAACATTGTATGACACACGTGCAGAAATTGGTTTAAAATTTACAAGCTCGTGACTATGGTAAACTCTCTTGTAAAAACCAACTTACCGCACTAGTATCATAAATAACTATTTTTTTCTTGCAGGCTTTTAAGACAGCTAAAATATTGGTGGCTCACGTCAACAATATACATGAGGGTAAGAAGAAAGAAGCCGAGGGTGAACATCTGTGTGAGATATGCGGGAAATCATATAGGGTAAGTTCTGTTAACCACAGGTTGCCATGTGGTCGAAATTCGACCGTAATTCGTTCAAAACTTAATGTATTTCTAAAATATTATTAACAGTACTTAATATTCGCTTTCTGCACTACCTCTCCATTTATAAACATTAAAATGTGCCATGTTTTATACTCGTACCTAAAGTTTTTGCTTCACGTATTAATATACAGAATAAGTTTTTAACCAGTGCGCAAACTGTAACCATGAACTCAGCATATAACAAAAAAAAAAAAACATCTGTTCCATATATTTTGACCGCGTAGGTATTACACTTTTCTATGAAACAGCTGATTATTATTTTTGTATTACCAACGAAAAATTTCTGTCTAGAATGATATGCTGAATTCATGGTTACAGTTTGCGCACTGGTTAAAAAATGATCCTGTGTAGACGATAAAAAAATAAAATTCCTAAAACAAAGAAAATGTTCTACCTACATTATAAATGATTATGTGGTGTTACTCAATCATTCAAAAACGGCTGAATGAATTTCGATTAAATTTAGCACACAGATAGCTTATAACCAGGATTAACATAGGATTTTTATCGCGGCAGTAAATTCCCTTGGGAAATGTTCCGATGACCATGCAGCCGAAGCCGCTAGCAAAACCCAAATACATAAAATACTCGCAATAATTCCCAAAATATCCTCAAAATTGTACAATCCATGCGTCGAATATTCGCCACTAATTGTATAATATCCGCAAGCTTTTGTAAAAAAAACCGTAAATTACCTGCCAGGTTTGTAAAATATCAGCAACGTTTAATTAAATACCCGTAAGATCTTGTAACCTATAACAATTTGTGAAGCAATGAATTGTAACATATTCACAATCATTACGGAAGCTAGCTAAAATGAAGTAAGATATCATCTTCCCAAGACAAGCTTTTTTTTTATTAATACATTTATTATCTTCTACAGACAGTAAAACGCCTTAAGGGCCACGTATGGGCGATGCACACAAAACGGTCGAACAGCAAGATATACAAATGTAAGCTATGTCCGGCGACCTTCATGTGGCAGACTAGCATATACAAGCATATGAAGATGATGCACGAAAGTAACAAGAAGAGTAAGGTAAGAATTACAAAAACACCCCTACAACACACACACACACACATCCCACACCTAACATACTTGCGCACACACATCATTAAACCCGCTCGAAATACACCTTACTTACCCACGCATACATTCCATTCCTTCCCGCGCCCCCACAAACACACACACCACTTTACATGCTACACACCTCATGAAAAGACACCCCAAACTCCTACGAGCCTAACAGCAAGATATACAAGTGAAAGCTATGTCCAGCGACCTTTATGGGGCAGACTAGCATATACAAGCATATGAAGATGATGCACGAAAATAACAAGAAGAGTAAGGTAAGAATTACAAAAATACACCCACACACATCTTACACCCTACAAACACACACACACACACCAAACACACTTGCGTACACACATAATTACACCCCCTCGCAACACATCTTACTCACTTCGCATACATTTAATTGTTTATAAGAGATTGTGGGTTACTTAGAGCTGGTGGCCCAGTGGTAACGGCCGCGACTAACGAGTTTGTAGGTCGTAGGTTCGAACCCAGACAGGTGCTTTACTTTGAGTAAATTATTTCATAACCACTGCTCTCAAAACGGTGAAGGAAAACATCGTGAGGAAACCGGCATGTCTTAGAACCAAAAGCGAAGACATTATGTGACATTTACCAACCCGCACTTGGCCTGCGTGGTGGATTACGGCCCACTCCCTCTCACCGAGAGGAGGCCTGTGTCCCAGCAGTGGGAACATTATAGGCTGCTTTGGGTCATTTGTCCACAAAAATTTCGCAGTAAAAAGGGAATTTATTTTCAGCAAACATTGCGCGGTGTTCAGCCTATGAAGAAAGAAGAGCCCTACCCAGAAATCGAACTAGCGAACTGCATGCAGTATTTCCAACAAAACATAGGAGGCAGCTTAAACATAGTACATATACAGCCTTTGGGAATGACTCAAAATATTGTTTAGGACAGAAAATCTCAGGACCAGCCCGGAGCCTTGTTTTCTCCCCGCTTGATGGTTATAGGCTCGCCCCCTATCATACATGGGACTTAAACTTAACTGGCGAAATGTGGGTCTACTATAAGGACAGTCACCAGTAAGTAGGGTCGTCCGATATATTTGAAGTTTAGTTAGAAACCGATGGATGTTACCGAAGGAAATTTAAATTGATAAATGTTGTAAGTAATTTTTCACTTTTTAGTGTTTTTTCGGAAGTCGGTTGTTTTTTTTTTTACGGATAAAATACAAATAAAAAATGTTTTTTTCTGAATGGCCCAAATGGCCACTGAAGATTTTTCCCGAGTCCCGGGAAAAAAAAAATTGTCCTAAGGAAGTCTCAGTTTCTTGTCTCTGTTCTTCGAAGTTTAGGCAAATAGGCATTACCTATTCCTATCACTGATTATTAGTATAGATTAATGGGGCATATCACACTTTTTCTTAGAAATGTTGTTTTGGCGGAGAGTAATTAGACCCAAAGTCTGTACTTCTCAATTCTATTTATATCTGAATTATTAGTCAGAAGGGGAAACAAATGTGGATTGGTTTTTACAAATTGCGATATTTCTAATATGTAAATTAAACGTTTACTAGAAAACATCGAACGTTTTTAACCGACTTCAAAAAAAAGGAGGTTATCAATTCGACATGTTTATATGTCTTTTTTTTATGTATGTTCGGTCGTATATAGACGGATTTGCAAAATTCTTTTTTTGTTCAAAAGGGGTTTATTCCGAAATGGTCCCATTAAAATTTCATATACATCTGATGATGCGTTTCGGGGACAGACAACGGAACTCTTCAATAAATTACAGCAAACCAACCGCGAATGCTGCTATCGCATAAATATGTATTGATTTGACCCCAAGGATGATGAAATTTCGAATTGGTGTGGGATAGGTAACTAAAATGTGACAATTTTTTTTTTTTTTAAATAACCGTCTTCCAAAAAAACACTACAAAGTGCAAAATAACTTTAACTTCGGAAGGAAGAAAACAACCAAACAAAAAAAAAAGCAAAAGAAAGAATTAAAATACACATCCAAAGTCACCGACTTCTGTTTTTTTTTGGAAGACTGTTGTCATTTTTTGTAAAAAAAAAAATTCTTACTATGCTTCAACTACATATCTACCGACCCTATTAATATTATTTTGGTGACCGTACACCGCTGTCTACGCCTTCGGGAAACACAGGCGCGATGTTATAAAAATTGTCTTCTGAAAGCCAGATCAATTCTCTGATCAGGTAATCTGTTGTCAAATCTCAGGTAGAGTCCGACCGAATTTAGTTTTTCGGCAATTTTTGTTTCAAAATATCGTTTTTCGGCTGTAGCCGAAAATATATCATGCACCGGCAAGTCATTTATTCAGTGAATATTTTATAGGTACAGGTTAAAACAACTAAATCACGATTAATGTTAAAATGCAAAACAACATGTAAATGTAACATGACATTGTTTAATTTATTAGTCAATAGCTTGTGCTAGCTGCTTTAACCGCGTAGAAGCCTAAAATTATCCAAAGGGAACGTACTTAGGGAATATAAAAGTATCCTATGTAAATTTTATCCAAATCCGTTCAGTACTTTTTGCGTGTAAGCGTAACAAACATCCATCCTCACAAACATGCAGGATACGGAGACGCCCTGGCTGCGGGAATCCCAGGCGTATTTCCGGCCACCGTAGGCATGGGCTTGCGGACGGCGAGTAATGGGTAGCTCGCTGTCCGGTAAGGACCAAGCCCAAGTCGACGGCGCGTTGTGTTCCACGCGCGCCTCAAAGAGATGTCAGCACAAAAAGTGATGGGACCCGCAAGGGTCGATGCCTGCCAGGGGTGCGGGTTTGTTCGAAAGAGACACCACAGCCCCTGGCTTAAGGGCTACTGAAGGAACACGGGTGGGTTTAAGTCAGTAAAAGTCTGACACGCCCTCCTGCTCCACCCAGAGCGGGAGAAGTTATTTGATGATTTCCCACCCAAGAAAAGTATCCTCACAAACACATTCACACATTCATTTCATTCTCACATTCACATTCATAATACCTATTAGTAGAATTTTGCCTTTGAGACAAGTATACAATTTCGGTTAAATATGATGATTTAAAAGATGGACACTGCATTACTTTTACCGAAAAAAAGCGACCTGTCGGAAACATAAAAATAAAATAGTTTTCGGTTTATTGCCGAATTTCATTTTTATTTTTGGCCGAAAAAGAAATCAATTTCGGTCGGACTCTAATCTCATGTTAGCTGTTGTCGTTTATGGTTGGCAGAAATAACAAACAAACAAAAATCTGCTTAGCCTTTTAGGGTCGGCTTCCAGTCTAACCGGATGCAGCTGAATACCAATATTTTACATGGAGTTACTGCCTAAATGACCTCCACAATCCAGTTACTGGGTAATACGATACCCCTTGGTTACACTGGTTGTCAGGGTTTCGGGCTTCTGACGACCCGTAACGACTGTCAAAGATCCACGAATAACAGCCGGGACCAACGGCTTAACGTGCTTTCCGAGGCACGGAGGAGTCTCGGTATGTAAAGATGGTCACCCATCCACATACCGACCCCAGTGAGCGTAGCTTGACCTGATGGTTCGATTGAAAACAGGTTATACTTATTGTATGTGTAATGTACTTAGTTTTGTGATAATAATAACAAACATGTATTCAATTAATTGCCATAATAGCTATTTAATGTACTAGCAATAAATTTATGATAAGGAACATTTTATACAAAGACGAATTATTAATAAAATTAATTTTACAAGTATATTTTGTTTTTTATTTTTATAAGTCGACATTGGAGATGATTCTTTTGTGCACAAACTAAGCTTAAGGGTACACTAGTCGCAGGCTCGAACTCACTGGTGGGCCTGGCACGCTGTCTCACCAGGCTTCGAGTCCGACAGAGGTAGTATCTGTGATAAGCAGTTACACGATCGTCTACACGCACAACGTTACTGAGTGAGCTGCAGGATCAGTTATAGTAAAACAGGCGCGTAAAAAATTAAGAAAAGTTCTTCGGAAGATCGGGTTTTATGAAAGAACCACTGCATAAATCAATGACCAATTAAGTTTATTGAACTTTTCGATAATTGAGCTTTGTCGGTACTGACTTGGTTTTGGAGATTTTACACTTCGTTTATTACTTAAACATGTCCAAAGTTACGTTAAATTATCAAGAAAAACGAATCTTTGTTGGCTGTTTTCGTACCGACAGTATTAATAACAACCGTGTGTGTGTGCCGGGCGTAAAAGAATAGCACCATCCCATTTCTTCCTGTGGGTGTCGTAGAAGGTGACTAAGGGACTTACTAGAGAATGGGCGGCAGCGTTCTCAGTGCATTTTACCACCATACTGCGATCGCCAACTCGCCTGCCAAGCGTGGCGATTATGGCAAAACTCCCCCACTGGGGGAGGCCTATGTCCAGTAGTGGACGTCTTTCGGCTGAAATGATGAATATTAATAATGAGACAAAACCATACCATGTTTAATTTTACATGTACATTGTCAAACAGTGGAGTAAAACCCTCCCGAAGTTTGTATGGAAAAAATGTGGACTTTTTTTCACCTTAATTGCTATCAAACTCAAACTCAAAGCATTTATTTCAAATAAACCAATTACAGGCACTTTTGAATTGTCAAGGTCGGTGAGTTAGAAAGATGAAGCTAGTTGCACATTCCAAAGCGTAGGTACCTATGGAGAAGAACGGGCAAGAAACTCCATGGACACTCTTAAAATCAAGATTTTGTTACAAAAAGTTGGTTACATCATTATGTTGAAATTATCAATGTGAGAACGATGTAAAAAGTGCACATTAAAAGCGTCCGCAATTAAAAATAAAATAACAATTAAAATAAGACGTGGGAGCTAAGAGATGACCAGTCCCTACTGGCGGCGCCCGTTCACGGACATGACGTATGCATCAGCACCATTCAGCTCAACCATTTTGAAGGGAACTTAATGATCCAACACACACGCCACCACCAGCGAGACATTTGAGTGAGCATGACATACTCTCAGCTGCCAGGGCACATTCAAGTCAATGAAAGACGTACCCTGTAAATGTTTGCTTTATAGTAGGAACATAGTGCTCACACATATGCTATGCAATTATACAATACAAAAATTTTAATTTATACAATGCAAAGATATCTAGCTTTTACAGTCTTCAATGTTTTCAATGTTATTCAATTTAGTTTAAGCTACCTTGTGGAGCAGGACAAGCAGCGTTTAGCCAAGCATTTTTGTCAGCGATGTAATCCCCCAACTTATAATAAGCATGGCTGCATAGTGTGCGTTTTATACAAGATTTAAATTTCGATTAATTCAGTTCGAGTATATATTTTAGTACTATCTTTATCTTTCTAATGGAACACGAAAGAGACGGAAATAAATGAGAACTGTCAAATTTAGTTGAACTAAGATCTTCTTCTATGCAATTACGACGAATATTGATATACATAATATAACCCAAGGTACACAATCAGCGTCTCAAAAAGATCCGCATAAATAGGGCGCAGTGTGCGCAGATGTCAAATAGAATCGTCAGTCGTCTTTCAGACAGACTTGCTTGGTAAAAACCACTTTCAGTCATGCGTGTAAGGTTGAATTTTCAAAAAAAGGTTTTAATCATAAACCACTGACGTATAATTGGGGACAGTTTTGATTGTTAAGTTCGAGACTGTGTGTGCATCTTGGGATTTTTGTAGGTATATCAATGACGACGAATTCATTCATCATGCTTTTAAAATCACGCCAAAATTCAACGCAATCGAGACGTAATTTAGTTTGACAGTTCTAAAGCGTCACTTTGTCCTTTTCTTTCTCGGTCTGTCAGTAAGAGATAGCAATACTCTCATTTTAGTTTAGGTTGTGAATAAAAGAATCGCCACCAATGTCTACGTGATTTTGTATTTCCTAATACAAATATCCTATACTGCGTTTGAAATAAGATTAGACATTTAAACAAACCTTTTTTTACAGTCCGTTCAACAGATTTGGACTTCTATTGCTTTGGAAATATGATAAATGGAATCTGCAGTGAATAGTTGGTATTGTAACCACTTTTTTGCTTTTAATGCCATCGGTGGAGGTCTCCCCGGCTTGGGCGGAGCACCGCCGTGTCCTCATGGAGGCGATCGGCGGCGGCGATCTCTCGCGTCTGGCCCTGGTCCAGGCCATGGTACGGAGCGAGAGTGCATGGGTAGCCGTCACCTCCTTCTGCGAAGCAGTGATGCTCGCGAAGAGGGAGGCAGCGTACGTGAGGGAGAGGCAGTAAATGCGCCCTCACAGCCCTATCTTCCGCAGGAGACGCCCTGGGCGTCGGGAATCCCAGCCGGATTCCCGGCCACCGTAGGCGTGGGCTTGCGGACGGTGAGTAATGGGTAGCTCGCTGTCCGGTAAGGACCAAGCCCAGGTCGACGGCGCGTTGTGTTCCAGGCGCGCCTCATAGAGATGTCAGCACAACCTGATGGGGCCCGCAAGGGCCGATGCCTGCCAGGGGTGCGGGTTGTTTGAAAGAGATACCGCTGCCCCTGGCACACAGGCTACTGAGGGAACACGGGTGGGTTTTAGTCAGTAAAAGTCTGCTCCACCCAGAGCGGGAGAAGTTATTTGATGATATCCCACCCAAACAAAAATATGCTTACGGAATATAAGTCAAAATCGGTTACACGCAATGTATTTAAAAAAAAAAAAATGTCTTATTTCAAATTGAGTATAGGTGAATGATAGTAGATTATGTCCTTCTTCAATAGGTACCCTACTTGTGTAACTCTGTTTCAGCTTCAAATGTTGGGAAAATTTGTTTGCTGTACAGTTCAACAAAATTAATTGCGGTATTTACTTACGTAGGTAAATACCGCAATAGGGTATTTTCCAATTTAGTATTCTAAATTGAAGATTGGGACGAAATATGTAACAGAAAAATAAAAGTAAATTGATTTATATCCATTTTCTCAATTAAAAACGATTTAAACCAAATTTATTTTTAATTGTTTTGAATTTAGCGCCAAAACGCTCCTTACGATGTCTTTTCATCACGTTATCAAATTGGAAAATACCCTATTAATTTTGTTGAACTTCCAAAATGAAAAGCCATTGCTACTGTTGATAAGTTACGAAGGGTGAATGAAAAATAAAACGAAATTCTTTTAATAAGTGTTTATTATATAATGAGATCCATTTCATATTAACTTAAGGTAATACCCCCAATTATCGACACTTTAACGAACGCATTCGAGCATTTTTTTTTATATCTCATTTCTTTATGATATTACATGAAACTTAATGAACTGGTTAAAATTTTAGGGTTCATTCTTTATAATTATAATGTAAAACATGTGTGAAACCAATAAGTACAAAAATAAATCAAAGTAGATTTAGGCTCTTTTTAGCCTAATTATCGACTGCAAAATTCCACATATCGACATACAGTAATCGACATGTTCCAATAATCGTGATCTAGTAATCGACATGTTCTATTTATCGTCATCCAAATATCGACCTAATCCCAATGCTATCACAGCGGACAGAGCTTCGGCGGGATCTCATGGTGACATGGAGAGAGCGATTGTCGCAACCCAGTGCTGGGCACGCCACGATTGCGGCGGTAAGTCCCCTCTTTGAGGAGTGGTTTGAGAGGCGGCATGGCATCCTCACCTTCCGCCTGACGCAGGTCCTCACCGGACACGGTTGTTTCCTGTTTCGGATAGGGCGGGAGGAAACGCCCGGGTGTTTCCACTGCGAAGATCGCCCTGAGGACACGGTGGCGGTCTGCCCTGCTTGGGTGGAGCACCGCCGTGTCCTCGTGGAGGCGATCGGCGGCGGCGATCTCTCGCGTCCGGCCCTGGTCCAGGCCATGGTACGGAGCGAGAGGGCATGGGGAGCCGTCACCTCCTTCAGCGAAGCAGTGATGCTCGCGAAGAGGGAGGCGGCGCACGTGAGGGAGAGGCAGCATATGCGCTCTCGCGACCCTAGCCGCCGCAGGATACGGAGACGCCCTGGGCGTCGGGAATCCCAGGCCGATTTCCGGCCACCGTAGGCATGGGCTTGCGGACGGCGAGTAATGGGTAGCTCGCTGTCCGGTAAGGACCAAGCCCAAGTCGACGGCGCGTTGTGTTCCACGCGCGCCTCAAAGAGATGTCAGCACAAAAATGATCGGGCCCGCAAGGGCCGATGCCTGCCAGGGGTGCGGGTTTGTTCGAAAGAGACACCACAGCCCCTGGCATACGGGCTACTGAAGGAACACGGGTGGGTTTTAGTCAGTAAAAGTCTGACACGCCCTCCTGCTCCACCCAGAGCGGGAGAAGTTATTTGATGATTTCCCACCCAAAAAAAAAAAACCCAATGCTATGACGGCGCGTTGTGTTCCACGCGCGCCTCAAAGAGATGTCAGCACAAATTTTGGGCCCCATCATTTTGTGCCACAAAATGATGGGGCCCGCAAGGGCCGATGCCAGCCAGGGGTGCGGGTTTGTTCGAAAGAGATACCACAGCCCCTGGCATACGGGCTACTGAGGGAACATGGGTGGGTTTTAGTCAGTAAAAGTCTGACACGCCCTCCTGCTCCACCCAGAGCGGGAGAAGTTATTTGATGATTTCCAACCCAAAAAAAAAACCCAATGCTATTCCAAAATAAAAAGTCTTATTCTTTTAATCGTTTTAATTAGCATAAAATATACAAACAGGGTCACATATAATGTGTAGGCAAGGTAATTAATAACTTTTTAATGCTATGGTGTTACAATACTTATACTTTTTTTTACAAATCGAATCAAATCAACAAAATAAAAACCATATTTCTCTTTTTTAAACAATCTTATTTTTTTTACAAGAACCCGTTGCATCAGTACCTACTTACCATTAGTATCATCTCCTGAATTATTTATATACTTTCATAAAAACTTAATAAGTTTTGGAAATGCTATTATTCGGTTACGGTTTATCACAATAGTTTTATATTACTTATATAATATGGCAATTTTTAATCACAGTTGCTATTTTAGAGAAGTGGGTACTCGAAATGGCAGAAAAATATGTTTTTCTGCCATTTCGAGTACCCACTTCTCTAAAATAGCCTCCTCCTTCGTTGACAAATAAGTTTTGGGGCCCATAGAACATTCTTCTGGAGTCCTACCAGTTATCTTATCATGCAAAGTTACCCGGGGCACGCCAAACTTTTTTGCAGCAGTTGAATTTTTTTCACCTCGTTTGGCTGCTTCTATCGCCTGTGTCATTTGAAGAGGTGTATAATTTTTTCTAGGCGCTATTCCTGCAAAACAAATATAATGTCGATAACTGGAACATATGGAATATCCAATCATCGACACGCCTGTCGATCATTAGAAGCAGTTTGACGATTTAAATGAAAGAACTATATTTTTAGAGTGCTGACAAAACTTAGCTAAATAATAAAATAAGATGCACAACAAAACAACAAAAAACGTTTCGACATTTGTCGAAGATAAGAACAAGCGAAGAAAAAATTCCAATTATCGACAGGCGTGTTTTGACATTTTAATATAACTTCACCCTTGTAAAAGTTTATTAGAAAGTAGACTATTTGTGTCCTAATTTTAAAAAATAAGTAACATTTTCGATAAAGGTAAACAATTATAAGTTATAGGCAGTAAATCGTACTCACCTCCTTAGTGATTTCACTAATAAAACTGGATTTTAGTTTGAGATCTGTCGCGGTCGAAACGTTCGATTACGCCATTTGTTTCAAAATGGCCGAATGTATGAAACGTCATCCGCAATGACAGCTAGACAATAATCGTATTTTGTTTATGCATAAAATGCGTTCAGAAATAAGATATTACTCTTAATTTTTTTTGTAAACTTTTTTAATGTCGAACAATGGTGCTTTGTCGAAGATTGGGTGTTTTACCTTAGCTTTGAGAGAATGGAGATCGGCCGTTGGTTTGTACTAAATAAATTCCAGTTGATCTAAAACAAGAAAAAAATTATAAGATCCAGGTAAAAATTATAACATCCAGGTAAAAATTATAAGATCCGGGTAAAAATTATAACATCCAGGTAAAAAACCCATCCTTATGGGTTGGGACTCTGGCTAGAGCCTTTTGTTAATCTTTCTGCCCTTTATTTATTTATTTATATAAACTTCTCGCACACAAAAGGGTACAAAGGCGGACTTAATGCCTTAGGCATTCTCTACCAGTCAACCAAGGGTGGTGAAGAGATTACATGGCAGGTGCTTAGGTTGAGAGGAAATATGATTAAAAAACAATACAAATTATATTATAAATAAGCTAGGTACATAAATAGGTTATAAACTTATAATACACATACAAGCATACATATCTACCATAATATACCTATACTTATATACAACGTGTTGATTTGCATCCTCGTCAAATTTCAGGAGGGTGTTATGAAAGGCATAAATAATCAAATAAAATTACGATACTTGCTCACTAATGAATACATACTTGTTTTTTTCGTTATTTAAATTTAACAGTATTTCAGAAACACCTCTTTCAAAGAACAGAATCGCCCCGTTCCGTATGCGGTAGGCAGTGTCGCACGACTATATCGCTGTGTGTTACAGTGCGGTATCACACGGGCCGGGTTTTAAAATGCGTGCCCGAAAAAAAAAATGCCAAATGCCGATTTCCGAAAATTTGAAAAAAAAAAGTTTCGTGTCGAGAATCATTAGCATAGTTAGTAGAATTTGACGAAGATGCAAAACAACACGTTGTATATAAATATATAATAGGTCTTTACCTATGAAATTGCCGTTTTGTATGAAAAAATTTAAACGAATTTTTTTCGTGAATTTTTTATTTGTATTAATCGAAGTAATCACCCATGCAATCAATGCATCTTTGCCATCGCAGTGGCAGTTTATTGATGCCCTTCTTAAAGAAATCAGCTGGACGGGAGGCAGCAAATTCTTCAAAGGCATTTTGTACTGCCTCTCGGGTATTAAATTTTTTTCCCGCCAAGAAGTTATCCAAATTCTGGAAAAAGTAGTAGTCTGTAGGCGCAAGGTCTGGTGAGTAGGGCGGATGACGGAGAGCTTCCAACCCCAGTTCTTGCAACTTGGAGACCGTCTGCTGTGCAGTATGAGGTCGCGCGTTGTCATGCAGGAGCAGCGGAGACGAGCGATTGACCAATGCTGGTTGGAGATGCGCCAGCTTCTCCATCATTGTGTTCAGTTCTTCACAGTACACATCTGCAGTAATGCTCACCCCGTTTGGTAAGAAGCTGTGATGAATCACACCGGCGCTAGACCACCAAACAGTGACCATCACTTTTCTAGGGGTAAGTTTTCGTTTAGGGCATTGTTTAGGTGCTGAACCAGGATCCAACCAACTTGCTGAGCGCTTACGGTTATCAAACAGAATCCATTTTTCATCGCAGGTAACAATGCGGTTCAAAATTCCTTCATTTGTGTGTCTGTTGAGCAGTGCAAGGCACGTCTCGACGCGTACTTCGCGCTGGCGATCATTGAGTTCGTGGGGCACCCATTTGTCAAGCTTTTTTACCTTGCCAATTTGACGCAAATGGACCAATATTGTTTTGACGCTAACGTCGAAAGCTGCTGCTAATTCAGCCGTAGATTGTGTATCATCAGCTTCCACAATCGCCTTTAATTCGTCATTGTCGACCAAAGTCTTCGGACGACCGCGAGGTTCATTTTTCAGGTCGAAATTTCCAGAACGGAAGCGAGCAAACCAATAACAGGCGGTGCGTTGGTTTGTAGTGTTAGCTCCGTAAACGTCGTTGATGTTGCGTGCCGCTTGTGCCGCGTTGCTGCCACGACGGTACTCATATTCCATAATTACTCGAATTTTTAACGTATCCATGATGACGAAAAAGATTGAAATGCGATGAAAATGTAACACTAATCAATAAACAAATGACTACTTTTAGAAAAAAAAATCCATGTTTTTAAAATAAAATTAATTTGAAATTAGAATTCTTAGCCAAACAAAAATTATTTTGATTTGAAATGGCCAGTACTGCAGAACGGCAATTTCATAGGTAAAGACCTAATATATATGCATATAATCAAGAGAAAAATATGTTTTGATGACTCTACGCTATTCGTTATGAAAATACCTCTGCAATTTCCGCTTAAATGCATACCGACTAGTGGCCGTCCTGATATCGAGAGGAAGCGCATTCCAAAGAAGAATGGACTGGATATGAAAAGAAGAATGAACAAATTCAGAAGTATGAGAAGGACAAAGTAAAATAAGATTGTTAGAAGAACGCAGATTCTTAGTGTGAGAAGAACATAGATATTGGAAATGAGACACAAGATAAGATGAAGGTGTAGGAGAATTGAGAAAGGAGAAGAGCGTAGTCAAAGCGCGTAAACTTCTTCTTTGGCGAATGGGCATCCATTTGAGCTCCGACCTATAGCTCGATACATGGTCATATTTCCTAAGGTTAAAAATGAACCGGATACAATTATTGAGCAGTCTGTCGAGCTTATCCAGCAAAACCGCATTCAAATCGAAGTAGCTCACGTCACCATAGTCGATGATAGGGAAAATCAAAGTCTGCACAAGCATCCCCCTTTTTAGGGTTCCAATGGCAAAAAACGGAACCCTTATGAATTCGTCATGTCTGTCTGCCCGTCCGTATGTCACAGCCACTTTTTTCCGAAACTATAAGAACTATGCTGTTGAAACTTGGTAAGTAGATGTATTCTGTGAACCGCATTGAGATTTTCACACGAAAATAGAAAAAAAAAATCAATAAACTTTGGGGGTTCCCCATACTTAGAACCGAAACTAAAAAAAATATCATCATACCCATACGTGTGGGGTATCTATGGATAGGTCTTCAAAAATGATATTGAGGTTTCTAATATATTTTTTTTCTAAACTGAACAGTTTGCGCGAGAGACACTTCCAAAGTGGTAAAATGTCCCCACCCCCCCTGTAACTTCTAAAATAAGAGAATGATAAAACTAAAAAAAAAAATTGGTGTACAGACGCCAGCAGGTCAACCTACCCCAAACTGTCAATTTTTTCCAATTGAACATGAACCTTATGCTTAAGGTATAAAGTTGAAAATCTATCAAATAAATTTGACACATTGGAGTAGCTTGATGTGCTGGCGTCTGTACAATACCATATAAACTTCCACAGAAAATTGGTTTGAACGAGATCTAGTAAGTAGTTTTTTTTTTGTAATACGTCATAAATCGTAAACCGCAATTTACCTTTAGTTACATCTTATTTACTATGTTGAAATTGCAGCATTGTGATTGATTACCAACACAATGCACACGCGATCGACATAGCACACTTTTATCTGTACGATTTTAGTGGGCCAAGCATATATGTATATACACAAAGTGGTCATTTCCTGATCCCTAATAATAGGTTCTTCTTACCCTGGTTTAGCAGTAGGCCCACCCATCTTCAATGCGTCTTCTGAGCTACAGTTTCCACGAACAGCTGATGTTAATGATTCACAACGTGTTCCAGTAAATCCTCCATGCTTTAGAGATTCAGCCATATAGTAGACAGCTCTGAAAAGATACAAAATAGACGTATGAGGAACAGGGTGTAAATTTCATTGTGGTGTTGCGTCTGGTGGGCAACTGCCCAACGGTTGATGTAGGGACGTTGTACATGTGATTGTACAATGCAGGATTTGTGTGACGTCAGGTCATTGATGCGTAGTTCGCATGTGGCGTTGTAGATGCCGCCACATACCTTTAGTACGTGCAAAGACATTTTGCGCATTAAGAGTACAGTAGTCGCGGGCTCGAACTCACTGGTGGGCCTGGCTAAAAAGCACGCTGTCTCACCAGGCTTCGTGTCCGACAGAGGTAGTATCAGTGATGAGCAGCTAGACGCTAGTCTACACGCACAACATTATTGAGTGAGCTGCAGGATCAGTTAAAGTAAAACAAGCGATTAAAAAATTAAGAAGAGTCCTTAAAAGAAGGAAGATCGGGTTTTCTGAAAAAAACACGGCATAAATCAATGACCAATTAAGTTTATTGAATTTTTCGATAGTTGAGCTTTGTCGGTACCGGCTTGGTTTTCGAGATTTTACACTCCTTTTATTACTTAAACACGCCCAAAGTTAGGTTAAATTAGCAAGAAAAACGAATCTTTTTTGGCTCATAACTTTTTAATGGCTTTTTATTTTAGTATTCTGTTTCCGTACAGACAATATTAATAATGAGACAAAACCATACCATGTTTAATTTTTGAGGTACATAGTCAAACAGTGGAGTAAAACCCTCCCGAAGTTTGTATGGAAAAAATGTGGACAAGTGTCACCTTAAGAGGCGAGCACCACTGTACGTGTACCACGTATGAGAGGGCGATCCTAATATTTAAAGACAAACTCACCGATGATGACTACAATCATGATCGTCACAGCCAGGCATCCTCGTCCACCCATTAGGATAGAAGTCAACATCTCCCATCGGCGTTACTTTGCCGAAGAAACCCGCGTTCGTATGCATGACTTCTGTGTATAAGCCGTCTGTAGGTTTAAACCCTGATGGGTTGACAACCCAGCCGGGGAGGGCAGGGTCTAGAGCTGGAAATGATAAATGATTTTATTTCTTTAAGTATGTTTTAATATGCACTTTTACACGTCAACATATTTTTTAAACTAGATGAGGTCGGTGTTTCCTATCTGACTACTCTGAGAAGAGAGGCCGAAACAAACTCAGAGGTCACAGTCTCTTTTAAAGTCCAGACATAATCTTGGTCCGATCATGTGAGGACAATGTGCATTGGTGTCTGAATAGTCTTTTGAAAGATAAATTTGAGAACCTGACACAAAATGACAACCTTTTTCATCTATAAAACTTATAATTTGATCGAAAACTTACTTTCCATGTATTTTTTATATATAATTTCTCATCACAAATGTTGATGTGAACAGAAAGAGCTTAATCTAAAAATAGGCTTAACATTTGTGAGAGACTGGTGCCCAAAAAAGTGGATTACCACTGGTAACCAGTGGTAATTCACTTTTCATGTAACATAACATCACGCCTTGTTTCCCCGAAGAGTTGGACAGGAGGTACCTAATAGTATACCCACAGGTCGCCAGTTTAGTTTAAGTGCCATATAATATGGGCGAGCCTATTGCGAGTAGCCGGGCACAAATACAAACCCAAAATTACTCTTCAATATTTTTAAAATAACAAAACAAATGACTGCCTTGGAGCAGGCTTAGCATGAGCACCGACTCGACGGAAGAATATATAAATAATTAAAAAGCCTTTTATTTCCTATTAGTTACAAAATAAGTTATACCTAAATAAATAGGTAAATAAATAAGTATTCTTTCACACACACACTGTCGCGAATATTGTAAAATAATCAGAAGAAAAAAAGTCCAAGTTTTTCTCTCATTGTTAATTTTTTTATAATTTGGTTTTCATTGTTTAATTTTCTTTTTAATTCTTTGAAAAAAAAAAGAACCACTGCAATTTTTTTTTTTTGGTCATGTTCTATAATTTTCTTTATCTTCATTTTTTAGCCTGGGTTTATGGTTTTTTTTCTCAAGGTAGTATGTCTATTGTATTTTTTTTGTTTTTTTACTTTTTGTTTTGTCATTACACAACTGATCACTGTGTCTCTGTTTTACGGGAGGACACTGGCTTCTGCAACATAGTTATATAACTAGCGCAGGAGCCAGGGAAATCTACAACTTGTTGTACAGTCGCCAGCAGGTCAAGCTATCCCAAACTGTCAAATTTTCCCAATTGAACATAAACCTTATACCTTTGCAATAAAGTTGAAACTCTATCAAAGAAATTTGACAGATTGGGGTAGCTGGATGTGCTGGCCTCTGTACGTTCTTGGTTGCAAATAAATAAAATTTGTATTTGTTTTCTTTAATGTTTTGGGTAACAGGAAGCCCCCTCAAGGTGAAGGCCTCTTCCAAAGATTGCCATTTTTCCCGGTCTTTAGCTATATGTGGCCATTATTGTCCAGCTATTTTCTTGATGTCGTCGTCCCATCGCGCGTAACGTCTTCCTTTGTAGCGATTGCCCTGTGGTCCTTTCCATGTTGTAACCGTTTTGGTCCATCTGTGGTCTTTGAGACGCGCTACGTGACCAGCACATTTAAATTTCGACGGAAGAATAGACATGACTATTAATTAAATTATGTAGGTCCAATAGGAGAAGATAGCTGTGTTTTTCTATTAATGCAGTGGTTAAGCGATTGACTGCTGAGCTGCGTGTCGCGGGTTCGATTCCCGCACGGAACAAATATTTGTATGACCTACAAGTAGTTGTTCCGGGTCTGGGTGTTTGTGTATGTGACTTTAAATGTTTGTAAACGCACCCACAACACAGGAGAAATTTCTAGTGTGGGGCAACGATAAAAAAAAAAGAAAATGCGTTCTAAACGAATCATGATTTTGTAGATAATCGTATGTAGGTACTTTGTGGCCGTTGAGTAGAAAGTTTGTTGTCAATGTGATTTTGATAGTTTGGGAAGAAATATTCTTCTGAAATAGTCTAAATTAATAAGGACCTACAAAGATCGTTAGAAACGAAAGACAAAATGACCGACTGTAGAAGGATATCATCGGTGCGATGTCAAATGGAGAAACGAAATGTCACTTTGTATTGAAAAAAACTTTTTTCAAAAAAATAACAACTGACTTCCAAAAAAAAACACTACAAAGTGCAAAATAACTTTAATTTCGGAAGGCGGTGACAAATAATTAAAATACACATCCAAAGTCACCGACTTCCGAAATTAAAGTTATTTTGCACTTTGTAGTGTTTTTTTTGGAAGTCAGTTGTTATTTTTTTGAAAAAAGTTTTAATTTTTCACTTTTTAGTTAGCTACCCCACACCAATTCGAAATGTCATCATCCTTGGGGTCAAAACAATGCATACTTATGCGATAGCAACATTCGCGGTTGATTTGCTGTGATTTTTTGAAGAGTTCCGTTGTCTGTCTCCGAAACGCATGATCAGATCTATATGAAATTTTAATGGGACCATTTTGGAGTAAACCCCTTTCGAACAAAAAAATAATTTTGCAAATCCGTCAATATACGACGGAGTTATGCCCGAACATACATAAAAAAAATATAAACATGTCGAATTGATAACCTCCTTCTTTTTGAAGTCGGTTAAAAAGAGGCCCTAGTCTGCTATTTGTATAAATTCGTCATTCCAACACGATCCCATTGTTATTTTGCTAAAAGTTCGTAATCTGCTAAATTCATAATAGTCGGTCAATGGTCATCATTGGTCGGTCAATGGTCTCGTATAAGAATTATGTTATAATGGCATTGTCGTATTGCCATTATTATAAAACCCGTTAGTAGAAATGATTTTCGAAAAAAATACTACTAAATTTGAACCATTTCATGCCAGATTACATTTACTTAATTTTCGCATATTATTTTTAACATATTATTTTAGGAACTGTCAAAATTTATGCAGATTACCGCCTAAGTCAGTCATTCATTTGTCACTATCCCAAACTGCCAAAGTTTCCCAATTGAACATAAACCTTATTCCTTTGTAATAAAGATGAAAAACTATCAAAGAAATTTGACAGATTGGGGTAGCTTGATGTGCTCTGTACAATTTCACCAATAAATGCCATTTCTTTCAAAGGAGTGTCAGTGGCTGACCATTGGAAAGTCATATTGACGCCATTATATTAGTAGATTACCAATCTTGTCAAAATCAATAATTATGAAATCAATGTTAGACCATTCTAACACTAATGTAATAGCAGACTTGAGGCCCTGGTCTCTGGATTTGTGTCCGATTGATGTCCAATGAGCTCTCCGTAGCACACTGACTTCTAGCCTCCTTCCTTCAAAGAATACATGTGTCATATTATGTCAGACATCTTTATACAGGGAAAACTAACTTACAAGTAATATACGGCACTTTTCCTCCAAGATGTCTGCCGATGATGCCCGCCTGGTGCGCTCCGAGGCTGTGTCCTATGATGTGGTAGTTAGCGAGGCCGGCGCCGCTGGCAGAGTTCAGCCAGGTTATGAACCGGGCTACGTGTTCACCTGGAAACGAAATCATTCTAGTACAATATTTATTTCACTAATCACTAGGTACCTATCATTACAGGAATTTCCTAATTCAATAGTGTGACAATAATGTGTTTTTTTTAACAAACATTTACATTGCGATTACAAAACGCCAGGTCCTAGTCAAGACGTATTCCTAAATCACGCACCGTTTCCGTTCTTTTCAATAACGTGTTGTCCCCTCTATAGTCATGTTTCTTTTACAAGTGTGTAATTGATCATTACAAACTTGTGCACTCATATCGGACACATGAAGCAAAGTATCCTTCAAACGCAATTGGGATGAAGGTGTAGTTCGCCTGCTGCTTTACCACGCAATGGCAATTAAATAAAAAGTTTAGGGTGACGAAGCCTTAATCAATCGTGTTGATGAGCTCCGAATTCTTTAACTAACTCACCAGATCTGATGACATTGATGAGTGAGGAGACGTAGCTGCCTCCAGCTCCTATGCTCCAGTCCACCATAATGACGTTAACATCCTCAGCAATCGGGTAAGCTGAAAGCACAAGATTTATAATTACTCCGGTCACTTACTGGCCAGTTCATGGAGAAGGAAATATCTCTTTATGATGAATTCCTTCAGAAAGCGTGAGCAAAGAAACTGGACTTGGTAGAGCCCTGATGGTGCAACTTACATTTACTTCATTATACCTGTGTATTTTTTTTTTAATTTATCCTACACTGTCCCACTGCTGAGCAAAGGCCTCCCCCAAATTCTTCCAGGCATCCTTTTCCAGGGCCTCCTCGATCCAGACCTTGCAATACGCGTCTAGGTCGTCACGCCACCTTTTCTTGGGCCGGCCTGTGTATTTAAGGGGACACTTTGCGCGGGCTCGAACTCACTGGTGGGCCTGACTAAAAATCACGCTGTCTCACCAGGCTTCGTATCCGACAGAGATAGTATCAGTGGTGAGCAGTTAGACGCTAGTCTACACGCACAACGTTATTGAGTGAGATGCAGGAGCATTTTTGGCAAAAAAATCGCGAAAATATTAAGAAAAGTCCTTCAGAAGATCGGGTTTTATGAAAAAACCACTGCATAAATCAATGACCAATAAAGTTTATTGAATTTATTGTTAATTGAACTTTGTCGGTACCGTCTTGGTTTTCGAGATTTTACACTCCTTTTATTACTTAAACACGCTCAAAGTTAGGTTCAATTAGCAAGAAAAACGAATCTTTGTTGGCTCATAACTTTTTAATGGCTTTTTATTTTAGTATTCTGTTTCCGTACAGACGATAATAATAACGAGACAAAACCATACCATGTTTAATTTTTGATGTACATAGTCAAACAGTGGAGTAAAACCCTCCCGAAGTTTGTATGGAAAAAATGTGGACAAGTGTCACCTTAAGGTATGTTTATCTAGTTCTCAATCTTTGTACAGTCGAGTTGGCCCTTTCAGGCTTCAAAATTATAATTATGAACTTCATATTATGACAACTATAAGCTTCATTAAATTGTGCCTGGTAAAGATTTAGATTAATTAATATGTGACTGGTTTTTCTCATAATTTTTCATGTTATTGCCTAATGCACAGCATATATTATTGAGCAGTTCACATGAAGACATATTTTTGGTCTTTATAGTTTATTGGGTTATCCAACGCTCACAATATTTTGAATCCTTGACAGTGCCAATATGTTTATGTAGGTGCTTTGACGTGATCAAAAAAATTAATGATTGACAATTTTGATGTACAGAGGCCAGCACATCAAGCTACCCCAATCTGTCAAATTTCTTTGATAGTTTTTCAACTTTATTTCAAAGGAATAAGGTTTATGTTCAACTGGGAAAATTTGACAGTTTGGGATAGCTTGACCTGCTGGCGACTGTACAATCACAAATGCAATAAAGGCTCGTGCAAAGAGGCGCGAAAAATTGTTCTACAAGTGTCGCGTTGTTCCTGTTAGGAGAAGCCTTAAAACAGATCATCACCATCATCATTTTAGCCGAAAGACGTCCACTGCTGGACATAGGCCTCCCCAAGTTCTGTGCTTTCCGCATCCAGCGGACTCCTGTGACCCTCACAAGGTCCACCTTGTGGGTGGCCTCCCAACTTTACGTATTCCGGTATCGAGTCGCCACTCCAGAACTTTTTGGCCCCATCGGCCATCTTTTCTGCGAGCAATGTGCCCTGCCCACTGCCATTTAAGTTTGGCAATTCTTCGGCTATGTCGGTTGCCTTGGTTCTCAAAGCCTTAGAACAGTTACAACACAATATTTCTGATTGACATACCTACTACATAAATGTGAATCTAGGATTCATATTATATGAAAACTTTTAAAAGAAATAGAATAAACAAAACTTACAAAATATGAACTTTTTCATGGATAGTGACTAATTTTTGGGAACGGAAAATTATATCCTGTTAGTTAATACTGTAGCGGCACTACAAATAAAAATGCTTCGCAAAAAATCGAAAAACGCAAAAAGAAAAGTGGCGCCATCTACAATGCCACAGGCGAACTATTCTTAGAAATTCTACATCGCGCAGTCAGAGTTTACCACGACACTGGAATAGATAAAATATCCCGACATCAACTGTAGGGCAGTTGCCCACCTGACACAATACCGGAGGATCCTCGTTTACCATCATATGTATGAGTGAACTTTACACCCTGTTCCTCATACCTCTATAATACTAAGTAATGGTTTACCTGCATGTGGAAGTTTGTACCTTTGTCTAGATGTTTAGGATATTGTGACTTCATCTCGCATAAATAACAGTACGGATTTGGATTAAATTTAGTACACACGTAGTTCATAAGTTTCCGCTTTTGGCAGCGGATGCACCGGCGTGGAGGTAAAAAAATATCGCATTTTTTTAACTCTAATTGCTTGTTGGTTTCTTGCCAATAACAAAGAAGAAGAAGCAAAGAGCTGAATACCAGTATTTTACATGGAGCGACTGTCTATCTGACCTTCACAACCCAGTTACTGGGTAATACGATACCCTTTGGTAAGACTGGTTGTCAGACTTTCGGGCTTCTGACGACCCGTAACGACTGTCAAAGATCCACAAATGACAGCCGGGACCAACGGCTTAACGTGCTTTCCGAGGCACGGAGGGGTCTTGGTATGTAAAGATGGTCACCCATCCACGGACCAACCGCGGCAAGCGTAGCTTAACCTGATCGATCGACCCGCGCAGCTATTGTTACTTAGCCACAAGCCCCTCGTCAACTTACCATTAACTAACTGCACATTAAAGAGCGAGGCGTAAGTATTCTTCCAGCCATGGACAAGGAACACTGTCTTCTTGCTGGGATCGAAGTTTGATGCTTTCAGGATGCTATCAGCTCCCATAAGAATCCACTGACTGGTTGAAGGGTTCGATCTGGTGGCAGAAAAAAAAAGGACATCATATCATGCCTGTTTTTCTTGTATTATAATGGACGCAGACAGGTAGTCTACTAATATTATAAAGGTGAATGTTTGTATGTTTAGATGTGTGTGTGTGTGTGTGTGTGTGTGTGTGTGTGTGTATGTGTGTGTGTGTGTGTGTGTGTGTGTGTGTGTGTGTGTGTGTGAATGACATTTCTAGAGCAACGCCAAGATATTTCGGGAAGTTGCGGTGCTCAATGCCAAACTAAGTTTGCAGCCCGCTTCTCTGTTGCGAAGATGGAATATGCATGACTGAGTTTTGCTCGGATTTAGTTTGAGTGAGTTAGCGAGGTAGTAATGACGTTAAGTCACCAAGAGCGTGAAGTGGACCTCGGCATCTTCAAAGGTGGTGGCTTGGGAGGTGAGTGCCAGATCGTCTGCATAGAGGAAACAGGACGTGTTTGGGCTCGATGGTTGATCGTTCGTATATACAGGATAAGTTTTTATCCAGTGCGCAGATTTTAACCATTAATTCAGCATATCATTCTAGAGCCCCTAGCGCAGAAATTTTGAAGTTAAATTTAGAAAGTGCAATACCAACGCGGTCAAAAAATCAGCTGTTCCATACATTTTGAACGCGTAGGTATTGCACTTTTCTTTTATGAAACAGCTGTTTTTAGGGTTCCGTACCTCTAAAGGAAAAAACGGAACCCTTATAAGATCACTTTGTTGTCCGTCCGTCCGTCCGTCCGTCCGTCCGTCTGTCAAGACCGTTTTTCTCAGGAACGCGTGGAGGTATCAAACTGAAATTTCTATATGATACTTAGTTCTACTGTCCCTGGAAGCTGTAGAAAAATCAACCTTCTAAGTCAACGCAATCAAAAGATACAGCCATTTAGGCCGCAGATTTCCGCAAATTTTCGAAACTCGCACGGGAATCAAAACCTACAGGGTACTTCCCGTGAACTTAGAATCTTGAAATTTTGTACGAAGTCACGTCTTATAGTACAGATATAGGAAAAATTACGAAAACCGTAAATTTTTAGTTTCGTCATCTAAAAAAAAAATATTTTTGACAATTTTGAACTTTTACTTATATACCCACAGGTTTGTACGGAACCCTCGGTGCGCGAGTCCAACTCGCACTTGACCGGTTTTTTTTTTGTATACACGGTTAATTTTAGATCGTTCTGGAGCCGAAACACAGTAACTCCAAATGAGTAATAGTTACTATTGGCATTGTTATTATATTTTTAAGACGTCTAATAAAGAAGTTAGAAATTTATCACTTTTTTTCTGTCATTCGAGTAAAATTTTAGTAGCACTTTCACTATTTCATTCATAAACGCAAGATCGTACGCGATCCGCTCGGTGATGACGTAGCGTGGCACAGCTGTGCGTGTGCGAATCAGTTGATTGCGTAGGTACCTACTCGCGGTGGGTCAATAGACGTCGGACGAAAAACCAGCTGCAAGTAAGTACCTACACTACCTACACAAACCTCAATCGTTGGTTGGTGTAAGTTCATTTACCTCCATCATCTCTCATTGTATCGGAAGCACGGGATTTACAGTCTCCTCGTAAACGAGAGAAATTAATTGACATTTAACTCACCCCTCTCGCATCACGATATCACCTAGTACACAAGGCTACACATCAAGCGATACATTTCCAGTTTACGCTGATCTCGTGCTGTACGAAAATCGTTTACAATGCGAGATCAGCTTATACTGGAAATGTATAGCTTGATGTGTAGCCGTGTGTACTACCCGTCAACTAGACACGACGAGTACGCTTGGGAGTTGCATTTAAGGCCTTGAATCGAGTGTCGACCAATCGAGCTAATAGGTACTTAATAAACATACGAGTACCTACCTACCATAATACTGCCTAAAACATTTTTTTGAGACATGCTTGCGGCGGCTTCTACAAAGGCAGGCAATTCAAACAGAAAAATGAATCGTTTAGTGAGTTGCATAGAGTTCATTATTAGTTGGAGGTGTCCCTTACTATGAAAACATTGAACCGAATTAAGACCTTATTTAAATAACTTTAACCGCGTAATTCGGTTGTGAACCTTGAACCCTTGTACAGCCCGGTCGGACACGAGACAATAGATTTCTCAGAATATTTTTAGTAAACTGCGGACCTACTAACCTAGTTTGGTGAAATTTCTATTTTTCCCCGTTAACGGTTATGAAATAAAGTCTAAATTCGCTTATCTTATTTTATTTGTGTACCTATTTAACGATTGCGTATTTAGGTATTTAAAAAAAAGTCGGCGCGTAGGCAAAGGTAGCGGCGATCAGCGAACTCTGTCATCTGTGAACTAGGTACCTACGCTTAAATAAATAGACATAGTAAAACGGCAGCCATAGGTTTAGAAACACGTACCTATGGATGTAATTTAATCCATTCGAATTCATTTTCCATATTTACTATTGGCTAATTGGTCCCGTGTGTGTTGCCGGGCGTATAAGAATAGCACCATCCCATTTCTTCCCGTGGGTGTCGTAGAAGGCGACTAAGGGATCTACTAGAGAATGGGCAGCAGCGTTCTCTATGCATTTGATCACCTCACTGCGATCGCCAACCCGCCTGCCAAGCGTGGCGATTATGGCAAAACCCCCCCTTTTGGGGGAGGCTTATGTCCAGCAGTGAACGTCTTTCGGCTGAAATGATGACTATTGGCTAACATTGAATCGCCTGGCCGCCATTGTGATACTACGACGTGGGTACTTAGCGTTCGAAGTACCTACCTACTCCAGTATATCTTCCTCTAACGCGGTCCGCGTTGCACGTGTGCGGGCGCTCGAAACTGTCCATGATGGAGGAGGCGCTGAGTTGCGGCCAGAATGGTGGAGGTGAAGGGAACTTGAGGGTCGTTGATTCCACGTGCGCGCAGTGAGTTCAGGTATTCCGGCTGAGCTTACAATCCTCTAGCCTCTTCCAAGTTATGGTTCGCAATCCCATAAAAATCCACATTTCACACACAGATTGCACTCATTTTTGGCGCGTAATTAGGTTGCGCGTGCGGTGTACGTGACCTAATACAGCGAAACGCGACACAATACTGGGAAGGAATTCGGAACAAGGAAGGGCGGGCGGTCGGGTAGACGGGGGTCGGGGGCGTGGCTAACGGATCATGCTGTCTGATCGATGAATGGATTTTTCAATGGATATCGTTCGCATGTGTTGCCGTTTGTCGATACGTTTTATACGCACGTATACATTGATCGCAAGGAAGCGTTACTTCGAGTTCTCATTATTTCACTCAAGAAAACAATAAATTTAATGATTCGTGTTTTTTTTTTTGTTGTTTATTTAAAATAATAGTCTCAATCGATTCTAGTTCGATGATCGAGTTCATGGCTTTCGGTTCCAGAACGACCTAAAATTAACCGTGTATAACCGGCGAAAAATTTCTACGGTAGGGGGTCTACAATGATATGCTGAATTCATGGTTAAAATTTGCGCACTGGATAAAATCTTTTCCTGTACGTTAAAGAGAAGAGGTGCCAAGACACTACCTATAATATCCTACAACGACTTGTCATAGTGGGGTGCTGCGCCTGACGTTCTGCGGACTATGCGATAGCGCTATCTTTTTCTGCAGGTGAATTTGCATGCCCCGTGTGGATGCGTTCAACCCATGCAAATTTAGTGGACACAGCTCTGAATGAAACGTGCTGGATCATCATTGGCTGCCTTAAAACGACCCCGATGCAAATGCTGTATCCACTAGCTGGAATGGTGTCACCATAAATTCGTAGAGTGGTGACAAGCTCAAGCCAAAGAGCAAAGATGACTTCCGACACACGACACCACCTGTTTAATAATAATACACTCTTGTCACAAAGAATAAAAAGCCTCAAAAGCTTTTTAAGGCTGCCCTCTCAAAAAATGGTTGAAAACAGCATGCAAATGAAACCACTTTTTGTCGGCATTTACAAAGAAATTACATTTGAAAAAAAAAAGTTAGTAATCTACATAAAATGATACGTCATTTGGTTTAGGCATAACTTTTCTATTGGTATCAAATAATAAGAAAAAAATACATCAAATCACCACCAAATCGTTGAGATGAAACCATTTACTCCTTCATTTTTTAACAAAAGAGTATAAAAAATTGTCTACTGCTTTGCAATACAAAGGAAAATTATTTAATTTTGTTACTTTTTACAAATATGCATTATTTTTGTTATAATAAATTAAAAATGCGACCGATTAAAGAATGCACGGCTACATCACCCCGCAGTCGCCCACAAATTTAGTGCGCCCAAATGCTGAAGGTCCTTGGCGTGTATACAAGCCTTAAAGTGTGTCCTCCCTCTTACTTGCGAACGGTCCAAGGCAGGGGTTCCCAACCTTTTCTTGGTCAGGGGACCACTTTTATACTATTCTTGTAAGTGACTCCTATGTAGGTAGATATAATAAAAATAAACTGTAATATTCAAACTGAAACTTTAATTAACAACTGAATAGGAAATTACGTAGCAAGAAATAATAATATATTTAGGATAAACTTCGGATATTTTTTTTTAATGTGATTTCTGAGCTTGCAAATCTGATTTCTGAGCTTGCATCTTCTTCACGAGTTCGGCTAACGTAGGACTAATATTGTTACTCAAAGCTACACGCAAGTCATCACATTACTTTCAAACGATTCTTCGCCTTTGTTTTTAATTACCAACAAAGCAGATAATCCTTGTTCACATAAATAAGTTGTTGAGAAAATCATAAAATAGTCTAAGGCGATTTCTCGAAGTTTAGTATATGAAATTGCTTTTTTACACCAAAACGACTCGTCTTCGCTGATCCCCGCGTACCGCTCCCACCACCCGCGCTCTTCTCACTCACTGCACGGTGACCAACGACTCACTGCCCGATAATTTTTTAGAGATATGAGGAACAGGGTGTAAAGTTCGCTCATCCTCTATTGAAAAGGAAGATCCTCCGGCTAGACGGCTGTTGTGTCTAGTGGGCAACTGCCCGACAGTTGATGTCGGGGTTTTGTACCTATCTGGGTGTCGTGGTAAACTCTGATTGCGCGATGTAGAATTTCTTAGAATAGTTCGCCTGTGGCATTGTGGATGGCGCCACTTCTCTTTTTGCGTTTTTCGACATTTGTTGCGAAGTATTTATTTTTGTTTTGCCACTACATCACTCCCCCCTGGAGACCGGAGGTCGATAGTGGGCTGAGTCAGTGCATATTGTGATGGTTGCCAGTGCCAGATGTGGTTCCAGTGAGTCGGAACCGCCCGTCGCATAGTTCGCGATGAGTCGGAACTGTCTGCGGCGGTGCGAACCCCAGTGAATCGGGGCCGGCGCTGCTCCGGTGCGTCGTGGTACAGCGCCGCGATGTGGCTGACTGCTGTTGTCGACCGGGAGATTGAGCTCTCGAGCGGCCGATGAGCAGTAGTGCCGTGGTCGCTTGTTGCTGATGAGGCTGTGGGTGATGATGATGAGGATGTGGTTCGCTGCATGCAGGTGCTGGCTGGCTGTGCGACTCGCCGCTCGAAAGCTTGAGGAAGTGGTCTTGATGTGATGATGATGAATTTAAAACCATTCGCGGACCATATTTTGGCTTCTGCGGACCACTGGTTGGGAACCATTGGTCTAAGAAAAGGCTAAGCCCGTGCTGAGATGGTGCTCTCTACCCATTCGGTCCAACTGCTGAAAATCCCGCACCTGGACATGAGTTGCTTTCGCTTTCCTGAAAGTCTTAAATGAACTCAGGACTCAGGTAGGCCGAAGTAAAGAGAACCTGCTAAGGTGGAGATTCACAGATGACTCCGCCCTGGAGCGTAAATGTGGTGGATATGAGGGCAGGAATGGAAGACACCAAAGTTACTGCTCTAGTATTGGTTGATTTCTCGAATGCCTTTAATACCGTCAGTCACGACATTCTGTTAGCCATTCTGTCACATGTTATGGTCTCTCCCGAAGCACTGGAATGGTTCTCCTCTTACCTTCAGGAACGTCAGCAGTCCGTTCATGTTGGAGATTCTTCTTCTTGCTGGTGTGATTTGGAAACTGGCGTTCCTCAAGGCGGTATACTTTCTCCTCTTCTATTTTCTATCTTTATTAATCTCATAACTTCCGAACTTCAGTGTGCGTATCATCTGTATGCAGATGACTTGCAGTTGTACTCTCAAGGAAAGGTTGATGAATTACCTGACGCTATCGACAAATTAAATAGGGACTTGAGAGCCATAAAAACCTGGGCTAATAGATTTGGTGTAGCTGTAAACCCTACGAAGTGTCAGGCGATCATCATTGGCAGTCCCCATAGTATTAGCAAGGTGAGTGGTACAATCTTGCCACCTGTGCTTTTCAATGGTACGATCGTTCCTTTTGGCATTGACGTGAAGGACCTAGGCCTGCATATTGATAGTTCCCTGAAATAGCATACTCAAGTCGCTAGGGTAAGCCAGAAGGTTACTGGAACGTTGCGGGCTCTATACCGATTGAAAAATTTACTACCATCGAGTACGAAGACAATGCTTGTGCAGTCCTTAATTTTCCCCATTATCGACTATGGTGATGTGTGCTACTATGACCTGAATGCAGATCTCCTCGATAAGCTTGACCGTCTTCTCAATAACTGCATTCGATTCGTTTTCAATCTGCGTAAATACGATCATGTATCTGCGCATCGGTCCCTTCTTAAGTGGTTGCCCATACGCCAGCGCAGAGAGCAAAGGGCGCTGACCACCTTGTTCTCATTTCTTGATTCTCCCTCTTCCCCTATTTATCTAGCGCCCCACTTTCAGTACATTTGCGCAAACCACAATAAAAATCTACGCTCATCGCATAATCGTCTTCTTCAATGTCCCACTCACCGCACAGACTTCATTCACTCTTCTTTCTTCGTCCAGTCCATCGCTCTGTGGAATGCGCTCCCCCAAGAAATCAGGATGGCAACCAACCGATTGACTTTCAAAGTTAAAGTTCGCGAACACATTCGCAAAAAGTTGGCAGTATCATTACAACGGTAATGTTCTCTCATTGTTTGTCTCATTTATTTTAGTAAATTCGTTTATTTATGTATATTTATTTGTGCTTATATTTATATATAGTTAGGTATTTGTATATCATATTTTTAGTTTAAATAGTTTTATGCACTTATTATTCCTCTAATTTATTGCACCTACCACTGTTTGTCTCTGCATCACCCAAAGGTCGACTGGTAGAAAATGCCTACGGCATTAAGTCCGCCTCTGTACATGTACGTGTGCTTAAAGTATTAAATAAATAAATATCGTGTCCAGCGTGTCCTGTTGTCTGCACGCTACAGGAGCTGATGGACGCTGCTGAAATTGCCAAAATCGTAGCCAAATTGTGGGCTGACTGTACATACTTAGATTGCTATCGACACGCTAAAAAGATGAATACATACTTTTTATCCCGGCAATACGTTCCTAGGGGAGAAGACGCTAGTAATAGATCATCATCAGCCTATAATGTTCCCACTGCTGGGACACAGGCCTCCTCTCGGTGAGAGGGATTGGGCCGTATTCCACCACGCGGGCCCAGTGCGGGTTGGTAGATGTCACATGTCTTCGAATTTTTGGTTCTAGGACATGCCGGTTTCCTCACGATGTTTTCCTTCACCGTTTTGAGAGCAGTGGTGATGAAATAATTTACACAAAGTAAAGCGCCTGTCTGGGTTCGAACTCACGACCTACAACTCGTAAGTCGCGGCCGTTACCACTTGGCCACCACTGCTCTCTAGTAATAGATAAATGTGACCAACCTTGTAAACAGATGGTAATGATTTTCAGTATCAGGGTTGTATCTAGCAGAAGCGAGGATGTCGCTGGTCTTCATCCACAGGTCCACTAGTTCAGGTCCATCGGGTCCACTTATGTACTGGTAGCGAGAACCGGGGTCCAGCTTGGAGATGACATGGTCCTTTCTGTCTGTGGGTAGAGCTGCAAGAAAGACAGACATGGCAAATATTGAATTGTTTTTGGCTCTTGCCCGTGTCCTTACAGGGCAGAGAGATATCGACGCGCTAACTTTAACCATGAATTCAGCACAATCCATGGTTCTAGACCCTCTAGCATAGAATTTTTTCTTTGGATATCAAAAAAAAAATGTGCTGTTTCATAGAAAAGTGCAATACTTACGTGGTCAAAATTTATGGAACAGCTAACTTTTTTAATAACCGACGAAAAATTTCAATGCAGTGGGGTCTAGCTTACAAACTTTAACTCATAATCATCATTTCAGCCGACTGCTGGATATAGGCCTCCCCTAAGCTCCTCCACTACGACCGGTTCTGCGCTTCTCGCATCCAGCTGATTCCTGCGGCCTTCACAAGGTCATCGGTCGATCTTGTGGAAGGCCTTCCAACGTTACGTCTTCCAGTACACGGTTGCCACTCTAGAACCTTCCGGCCCCGTTGGCCATCTGTTCTGCCAGCAATGTCCCACTGCCACTTAAATTTGGCAATTCTTCGGGCTATGTCGGTTGCTTTAGTTCTCCTGCGGATCGTTGTTGAACTATAACTCACACACAAAAACTTGTTTGTTTCCGTTTTATCATCCTAAAGTACAAGTTCTTTTTAAGTAGAAGTGGATCAGAGGAACTCGTCTACGTCAGATCGCACAACAAGATTGTTCCAATTAGTCGTTTCCTACTGAGACGAAGAAAGAGAAGAAGAGAGAAGCCGGCAAGAAATGCCCCAGGATTTAGAGTTTCTAGAGGATCTGTATGACTCATCAGACATCAGAAGATTTAAGCCTGGAGATTCAGACATCAGAAGATTTAAGCCTGGAGATCATTTTTACCCTTTACGAAAAATCATCATCTGACTGTCTTTTTTCAACCATGATGGCGTCAGCATCTAGTCTCACCAAATGCAGCTGAATACCGGTACTTTAGATGTAGCGACTGCCCATCTCACCTCAAAACCCAGTAACTGGGTAACACGGTACTCCTTTGTAAAACTGGTTGTCAGACTTTCGGGCTTCTGACGACCCGTGACGACTATCAAAGATACACAAATGACAGCCGGGAAAACGGCTTATCGTGCTCGCCGAGGCACGGAGGGATTTTGGTATGTTACCATCTGGTCAACCATCCACAGACCACGGGGTGCTTTAAAAAAAAAGAAATCTTAAAATTAAAAATGTTATTTACCTGTTACTACCGCCGTGATTTCTAACAACAAAGTAGCAAATCGAATAGCCATGCTTACAACAATAAAGATTGCCAGTATAATTAATCGCCTTTGAACACGATGATATTATATTGGCAAAACCAAGATCAAATTATGAGATATGCAAAAGATAGTCATCTAGGCGGCTACTTATTATAAAATCGAATTAAAAAAGGGTGAGGTTTTCAATAAAATTCATTCGCACATGTACATGGGACGGTATTTTCTTTAATTTCCATTTTTTGGCGATTGTCCTGGGCGCGAGATATAAAATGAAGAGCATGTGACAAGAATATTGAGATTCGGCATAATATTTTGGGGAAACTGTAGCCTAAGGGAACAGGTGTTCAAGGCTCAAAAACGCTGTATAAGGGCCATGTGTAACTTAACAGTAACTGATAGCTGCGTACCTGTATTTAAGTCCCTAAAATTGCTAACATTTCCATCACTCTATATTTTCGAGATGGCTGTTTTTGTTAAATCAAATATGCATCTTTTTAATAAAGTGTCAGAAAATAGAAACCGGCCAATCAGGAAAAAATATAAGGATATGCTAATTGTTAGTGGTTCCGATACCGCCTTATTAAAGAAAAGTGTTATATGTATGGGTCCGATCATATTTAACAAAATACCCAATGTAATAAAAAATGAGACTTTTCCATTATTCAAAAAGAAATTGACTGCCCTATTAATTAATAAATGTTATTACTCAATTGGCGAATTTTTGACGGATGATAATTTAAATTGATAAAATGACATCCCTGAACCTACTCTTGACTTGTATCATTTATGTTTTTAATTTAATTGTATTGACCTCGAACTTGACGAATTTATTTCTAATCCCATTTTATTCAACTTGACATTATGTATTCACTGAATTCGTTTTCGACATAGTAAACTTGTATTATATGATCGAATGTGTTTAATAATGTATGATAAATTAGTCTTTATTAATATAACTTGAACTGTTTGCATGCCCTAGTTAAGGTAGTTAGTATAAGGGTCACTTTAAACTGAACATCTGAGACATGTACCTACTTTCTGTGCAAATAAAGAACTATTCTATTCTATTCTATTCTATTCTAAAAGTTTTTAGGAGAACCTACGGCTAAGAGTAGGGAACGTAAGTGGCAGTGGACAGGGCACATTGTTCGCAGAACAGATGGTCGATGGGACCGAAAGGTTCTGGAGTGGCGATCGCGTACTGGGAGACGTAGCGTAGAGATACCGAGGCCCCTGGCACACAGGCAACTGTCAGTAAAAGTCAGCCAGTAAAAGTCTGACAATTATTGCTGTCGTGAAGGCTCTAATTTTATAAAAAAACAGTGTTACATAGCCTTATTTTTCATCGTAATTTTATTGATGGATTACTAAAAAATATCTACAGAAAGTTCAAAATACCATCTGCATTACATTTGCAACTCTATCAGCATTAAATAAGAACTATATTTCTTTATTACTATAAGAAATTCAATCATATTGCCCTAATCCGTTATCTGAATCCGATAAATGTTATTGAGTACAATTAATTGTTAATTATCATTATTTATTATAATTATCAACATTTTTAATCAGTAGCCCCCAATGACTGCCAGCGGTTGAGGGTTGTTCGAAAGAGATACCGTGGTCCCTGGCACACAGGCAACTGAAGGAACACGGGTGAGTTTTAGTCAATAAAAGTCTGACACGCCCCCTGCTGCACCCAGAGCGGGAGAAGTTATTTGATGATTTCCCAACCACAAAAAAAGACTGCCCCCCAATGAGGCTCATTATGCTGCTTCATTATCAGCCCATTGCCAAGAACCAGGCACAAAACGGGGGATGTTCCTAATGGAAAATGCAATAACATTACCAGTCCTGGGAATCGAAATAAGGACCACATACTCAACAGTAGCGTTTGCGATCATTAGACCAACGAGGCGAATCCGACTCGGCTGGGCAGCGTTCGGGAAGCTTCGCAATATCTTCTCGTCCCAAAAACCAGAATGTCAAGACGAAAGTCTTTGACCAGTGTGTGTCGCCACTGATGACATATGGTACAGAAACGTGGTCGCTCACAATGGGCCTCATCAGAAGGCTTAAAGTCACCCAAAGGGCAATGGAGAGGGCTATGCTCGGAGTTTCCCTGAGTGATCGAATCAGAAATGAAGAGATCCGCAGGAGAACCAAGGCAACCATCATAGCCCGAAGAATTGCCAAACTTAAGTGGCAGTGGGCAGGGAATATTGCTCAAAGAACAGATGGCCGATGGGGCCGAAAGGTTCTGCAGTGGCGAACACGTACCTGAAGACGTTAAGTTGGAAGGCCTCCCACACGCTGGACCAATGACCTTGTGAAGGCCGCGGGAATCCGCTGGATGTGGGAAGCAGAAGACTGTTCGAAGTGGAGGAGCTTGGGGGAGGCCATGTCCAGCAGTGGACGTCATTTTCATATTTTTGATTTGATAGAAAAAAAATACAAAGTAACTTCTAAAAACAGAATGAACCCTTAATCCCTACTTAATATTATAAATGCGAAAGTAACTCTGTCTGTCTGTCTGTCTGTCTGTTACGCTTTCACGCCTTAACCGCTGAACCGATCGTCATGAAATTTGGCCGAGATATAGCCTGGGATATGGGTAAGGACATAGGCTACTTTTTTACGCGATAACCGACATCCACGCGGGCGGAGCCGCGGGCAAAAGCTAGTATGTCATAAATACTTCATGGAAGGACAATAATAACAAAACTATATGTTTTCTACAACGTATACATTTTTTTTTTTGGTTGGGAAATCATCAAATAACTTCTCCCGCTCTGGGTGGAGCAGGAGGGCGTGTCAGATTTTTACTGACTAAAACCCACCCGTGTTTCCTCAGTAGCCCGTATGCCAGGGGCTGTGGTATCTCTTTCAAACAAACCCGCACCCCTGGCAGGCATCGGCCCTTGCAGGCCCCATCATTTTTGTGCTGACATCTCTTTGAGGCGCGCGTGGAACACAACGCGCCGTCGACTTGGGCTTGGTCCTTACCGGACAGCGAGCTACCCATTATTCGCCATCCGCAAGCTCATGCCTACGATGGCCGGAAATCGGCCTGGGATTCCCGACGCCCAGGGCGTCTCCGTATCCTGCGGCGGCTAGGGTCGCGAGGGCGCATATACTGCCTCTCCCTCACGTGCGCCGCCTCCCTCTACGCGAGCATCACTGCTTCTCTGAAGGAGGTGACGGCTACTCATTCCCTCTCGCTCCGTACCATGGCCTGGACCAGGGCCGGACGCGAGAGATTGCCGCCGCCGATCGCCTCCACGAGGATAGAATGATATGCTGAATTCATGGTTACAGTTTGCGCACTGGTTAAAAACTTACCCTGTATATTAATTTGCACACCTCATTGGGTTACAATACAATTAACTTTTTATAATGTAACACCTTTTTAACATGTATTATGCAATGATCATTTTTGATTTGATAGAAAAAATACAAAGTAACTTCTAAAAACAGAATGAACCCCTAATACGTCATAAATACTTCATGGAAGGTCAATAATAACAAAACTACATGTTTTCTATAACATATACATTTTACTTACATTTTCAAAACGTATATTTCTTAATACGCTGGAAAAACCTAAATTAGCGCGCGAACCGCCCATTCCAGCCAGCGACCCTTTGCTTCAATTAGCTCCAGAACTTCGGTGCGCCCTTAACCTTTGATTGACCCGTACGGACATTAGCCACGAAGATAAGAGTATACCTATTATTTTAATTAAATTACGGATTAAATACAAGCATTTGATAGTAGATTACACGTCATAATTACTTCGTAGTACTTAATTAGTAGGTACACGTGTTTTGATTACACCAAGTAAATCATATTTCGATAAAATCTCGGGTTTTTTGTAAATGATTAAATAACAACAGACAATTTTTGATTACTGCTCTTCTTCCTGTTGGATTATTTCTGTTGATTTTGGACTCACTTAGAACGTATTTATTCATAAATTATCGTTCCAAGTTATCGTTTAAGTTAACCCATGAGTTTAAAACCTTTTTGTAATTTTTTGCGCAAATGGTTACAAAAATAACGAACGTGTTTTTTTTAAACCAAATGTGTAATAATGCTTAGTTTTGTTTTTAATACTTTCTTAGACGACTAAGGGTCTTACTAGAGAATGGGCAGCAGCGTTCTCTGTGCATTTTATCACCATACTGCGACCGCCTGCCAAGCGTGGCGATTATGGTAAAACCCCCCTTTTGGGACAGGCCTATGTCCAGCAGTGGACGTCTTTCGGTTGAAATGATGATGATACATTCTTAATGCCTCATTTTTCGTTTAACGTTAATACATTAAACGAAAAATGAGTTCTTTCCCCAAAATACCATTTCAGATACCAAACCACACAACCTCATAATCTGACCAAGATTATGTCTGGACTTTAAAAGAGGCTGTGAAATTTTTCGTCAGTTATAAGTACTTAAAAAAATCAGCTGTTTCATAGAAAAGTGCAATCAATACCTACGCGGTCAAAATGTATCATCATCATCATCATATCAGCCGAAAGACGTCCACTGCTGGACATAGGCCTCCCCCAGGCTCCTCCACTTCGACCGGACAAAATTTATGGAACAGCAGATTTTTTTTTTAAAATAAATAAGTAAATAAACTTTTTATTTTCAGAATCACTTCCATTTTATTAGTAACAATGTAGACTTACAAACTAGTGTTAGTAACATTGATTCACACACACTAAGGAAGAAGCTGCGCAAGGCACGCCGATCCTGGGGACTGTCTACTTGACTGCGTGAAGTCGTATCCACCGCCCCAAGATCGGCGAGTCCCACCTATCAGCCAACGTTCTAAGGATGGTATTGGGGCTGCCGCGAACACGGCGTAGCAGAGAAGCGCATCTCTTGCGCATGATGGCCGAAAAACTATCAACACCTGCGTTTGCACACATGCCGGACGCGCTACAGAAACGTGGCAACCCCATCAACACTAACGCATCACTGACGGAATATTTCTACACTAGGGTCTAGAATGATATACTGAATTCATGGTTACGGTTTGCCCACTGGTAAAAAAAATATACTGTATATAACAAAGTCCCCCGCCGCGTTTGTCTGTTCGCGATAAACTCAAACACTATTGAACGGAATTTCATGCCGTTTTTACCAATAGACAAAGAGATTCGTGTGTTATGGTTTTGTGTAAATTGGTTAACGCGGACAAAGCCGTTGGTAAAAGCTAGTTGAAGGATAAAATAGTGAAGTAGTGTGTAGTGATCATGGAAGGTCACACGGAGCTAATGTCCAGCACTGAGTGAGTGCTGATAATGATAGTGCTGATACCGTATCAACAAATTAATGTTTGTCATTTACTTTTAAACACATACTGAAAAGTTCTGGCACTGAGTGACAGACAGACCAAACCACAAAAGGAAGAAACTCATCATCAACTGTCTGCCTTTTCTAAACTATATATATTGGGGTCGGCTACCAGTCTAACCGGCTGCAGCTGAATAGCAATATTTTACATGGAGCGACTGCCTATCAGCCACCTTCAGGTGAACCTAGTCCACATTTTTCCCATACAAACTTCGGGAGTGTATTACTCCACTGTTCAACAATGTACATCAAACATTAAACATGGTATAGTTTTGTCTCATTATTAATATTGTCTGTACGGAAACAGAATACTAAAATAAAAAACCATTAAAAAGTTAGGAGCCAACAAAGATTCGTTTTTCTTGCTAATTTAACCTAACTTTGGGCGTGTTTCAGTAATAAAAGAAGTGTAAAATTTCAAAAACGAAGTCGGTATCGACAAAGCTCAAATATCGAAAAGTTCAACAAACTTTATTAGTCATTGATTTATACAGTGATCTTCTGAAGAGTGTTCTTAATTTTTTACGCGCCTGTTTTGCTATAACTGATCCTGCAGCTCAGTCAACAACGTTATGCGTGTAGACTAACGTCTTAACTGCTCATCACGGGTACTACCTCTGTCGAGCACGATGCCTGGTGAGAGAGCGTGCTTTTCAGTCAGGCCCACCAGTGAGTTCGAGCCCGCGATTAGGTTCCCCTAAAGTAAGTTGCTGGGATAGAATGGATGCGGAAGGCGGAGGACAGGGTGCTGTGGCGCAACCTGGGAGGGGCCTATGTATCCATCAGTGGACTGTGATAGGCTGGGGGGGGGGGGCCTTGTGGCTAAATAACAAAAGCTGCACGGGTCGATCGATCAGGTTAAGCTACGCTTGCCGCGGTTGGTCCGTGGATGGGTGACCATCTTTACATACCAAGACCACTCCGTGCCTCGGAAAGCCGTTGGTCCCGGCTGTCATTAGTGGATCTTTGACCGTCGTTACGGGTCGTCACTTCGTCAGAAGCCCGAAAGTCTGACAACCAGTTTTACGAAGGGGTATCGTATTACCCAGTAACTGGGTTGTGAAGGTCAGATAGGCAGTCGATCCATGTAAAATACTGGTATTCAGCTGCATCCGGTTAGACTGGTAGCCGACCCCAACATAGTTGGGAAAAGGCTAGGCAGATGATGATGATGATTAGGTACTGTGATCTCCATAACCCAGTTACCTACTGGGTAGCACGTTACTCCTTGGTAAGACTGGTTGTCAGACTTTTAGGCTTCTTACCCGTGACGACTGTCAAAGATCTTCGAATGACTACCGGGACCAACGGCTAACGTGCTTTCTGAGGCACGAAGGGGTCTTGGCATGCCAAAATGGTCACCCATCCATGGATCAACCGCGGCAAGTGTAGCTTAACCTGATCGATTAACCCGTGCGATATTATTACTTAGGTAGAAACTATTGGGAATATATTTGCCATAGTAACAGGCTTATGTGATGCGTAATGCTAAACATATCGTAAGGAAATTTGCTTTGAGTGTCAATGTGATTGACTATGAGAAGGGGTTTTTTTTTTGGGTGGGAAATCATTAAATAACTTCTCCTGCTCTGGGTGGAGCAGGAGGGCGTGTCAGACTTTTACTGACTAAAATCCACCTGTGTTGCCTGTGTGCCAGGGGCGGCGGTATCTCTTTCGAACAACCCGCACCCCTGGCAGGATGAGAGTGGCGTAATACCTAAGAAACGATGGATGGACTGTGTGAATGATGATATGGTTAGAAAGGGTGTGACTACGGAGATGACCACTAAATAAATGATAATTTCTGTGGGTGTGTACAAACACTTCAACACGTCAATCATATCTTAAAAACTAGATGTGGTTGGCTGAGGCGTTTCCTATCTGACTACTCTGAGAAGAAAGGCCAAAACACACTCAAAGATCACAGTTTCTTTTAAAGTCCAGACATAACCTTGGTCTGATCATAATTATGTGAGGACCAAGTAGATCGGTGTCTAAAATGGTCTTTTGAGGAGATAACTACACAGAGTTGACCCATCAAATAACTTCTCCCGCTCTGGGTGGAGCAGGAGGGCGTGTCAGACTTTTACTGACTAAAACCCACCCGTGTTCCCTCAGTAGCCAGTATGCCAGGGGCTGTGGTATCTCTTTCGAACAAACCCGCACCTCTGGCAGGCATCGGCCCTTGCGGGCCCCATCATTTTTTGTGCTGACATCTCTTTGAGGCGCGCGTGGAACACAACGCGCCGTCGACTTGGGCTTGATCCTTACCGGACAGCGAGCTACCCATTACTCGCCGTCCGCAAGCCCATGCCTACGGTGGAGAGAGGACCTGTGAAGTCATTGCACGCATTTGAAAATTATCGTGCAACTGAACTCAGAACTTTAGGGGTTTAACGATTGACTGCTAAGAGAGATGTATGGAAGAAGACATGCTGTGCCAACGGCTGATACATTGACCTAAGGGCACTCCAAGCAAGCAAAGTAGCGGGTGTAAGCTAGTGCAAAAATAAAACAATACGTAACTTGCGTGGTTCTCCCGTGATTTTAATCAATTGATGAATTACCTTGTCGTGGGAATGACATTACAATTCATAGTAAAAATACAGCATGTTCTAAAACAAAACACAACTCAATTCAAATCATTTAGACTCCATTTGTAATAAGATTAGACATTTAAATAAACCTTTTACAGGCCGTTCAAGGGATTTTGATATCTATTGCGATGGTAGCATGATAAATGGCATCTGCAGTAAACAGTTGGTATTGTACAATTTTTGAAGTGAAAACTTCTTTAGCGGCGTTGTACACTTTTTTTGTAATGGGTAAAAAATGTTAAACTCGCGTCAGGACACGTGACCTGATCGAAAATTCGTAAGACGGGGCGGCGCAGAGCGCTTACGCACAATATTCGTGTGTGTTTATGTTACAGCGTGCCACGCGCATCCATGGATGGTGACAGCTGATGGCTTGATTTTTCTGAGAGATAAACTTTAAATGTAATATAAATTGTCATGTTTGTGTACGATAGCGCAATAAATAAATATTGTATTCTACCACATAAAACATAGTACCTTTATACTGATAATAAAGCAATTCGTGCAAAATTATTCCCCAACCATTCCAAAATATCAAAAATGAACAACGTTAATATTCTAGTTTTCACTTCTGCCGGCACTCCCGGAGTGCAAACGGTCGTTTTTTTTTTTTGCTTTTAACGCCATCCATGGAATAGAAGTCAAAATCGATTAAACGGACTGTAAAAAGGTTTATTTATATAGCATCATATTTCAAATGGAGTTTAGGGTTAAACAAAATAGTTGCCTCAGGAGTATAGTTGGCCCGATTGTAATTATTCTAGTTTCGCGGATGAATCGCATGCTATTTTATTAATCTATCAAAATACTCTCCAACTACCACTAAGGTTTTTTTACTTTTACCAACTGTGCGCGGTTCGGCTTCCAGTCTAGCCGGATGCAGCTGACAAGATTACGAGCTTACAGATTACAAGTACTGCCAGGAGTGCGGGTTGTTCGAAAGAGATACCGTGGTCCCTGGCACACAGGCAACTGAGGGAACACGGGTGGGTTTTAGTCAATGAAAGTCTGACACGCCCTCCTACAACGTCCCGACATCAACCGACGTGCCGACCGAGGCAAACTCTTACCATTACCGATGACGCTGCAACTCTCCTCCAGGAGAGTAGTAAACTCACCAGCACCCTCAGGGTACACCGTCGCAACCTGCTGTCCTTCCGTCCTCGCCGCCGACGCCCGTCGCGACGGCCCTTTCAATGTTCGTCCCAGCCCGTTAAGGCTTGTATACACGCCAAGGACCTTCAGCATTTGGGCACACTAAATTTCAGGGCGAGTGCGGGGTGATGTAGTCGTGCAGTCTTTAATCGGTCGCATTTTTAATTTATTATAACAAAAATAATGCATATTTGTAAAAAGTAACAAAACCAAATCATTTTCCTTTGTATTGCAAAGCAGTAGACATTTTTTTTTACTCTTTTGTTATTAAATGAAGGAGTAAAATGGTTTCATCTCAACGATTTGGAGGTGATTTGGTGTTTTTTTTTTTCTTATTATTTGATACCCATAGAAAAGTTATGCCTAAACCAAATAACGTATCATATTAGGTAGATTACTAACTATTTTTACCAATTAATGTAATTTCTTTGTAAATGTCGACGAAAAGTGGTTTCATCTGCATGCTGTTTTCAACCATTTTTTGAGAGGGCAGCCTTAAGTACGTCCCCTAATAATAATCAGTCCGATTCAGTTTGTCCCTTGCTGCCCTCTACAAGCGATGCCCTATGCCAAGGTCCGTAGCCCACAGGGATGCCCTTAGCGATTAGTCGCTCTAGTTTTAAGTCTTTGAACCACAGGCAAGTCCGGTTAAGCAGATGACAACCTCATTGGTTGAACTGCGAGATACCAAACCCCACCCACAAAAATAAAAAAATTTGAGGTGTCAAGGGACACCCGGATGGAACGAAGTTCTTTTTTGGTCTTATTTTTTCCGTCTAGCCCCCTTTCGTAACGCGCGATAAGGAACTTCGCGTTTTCAGGGTTTTAAAGCCCATCATCATCATCGTCACCATCGTCACCATCATCACCATCGTCACCATCGTCACCATCGTCACCATCGTCATCATCGTCACCATCGTCACCATCGTCACCATCGTCATGATCGTCACCAACGTCACCATCGTTATTGCTTCCTACAAGAGAGAGAGAGAGACAGAGAAACATGCGCACGCCGCACGGCTTACAATAGCTTACTATAGCAAAAAGTGTCGTCACAACTTTTCGTATTATTTTTTTTCGTCTAGCCCCCTTTCACAACGCGCGATAAGGAATTTCGTTCCAAAAACAACCCTCGCCGCGTCTGGCAGTTCCCCACCAGACACAACACCCGTCTGCTCGGAGGATCCTCCCTTTCCCATAGGTAGAGTGAGAGTGAACCTTATACCCTGATCCAATGTTCTGATCTATTTAGTTACAATCTGCCAGAGGTGCGGGTTGTTCGAAAGAGATACCGTGGCCCCTGGCACACAGGCAACTGAAGGAACACAGGTTTTAGTCAGTAAAATTCTGACACGCCCTCCTGCTCCACCCAGAGCGGGAGAAGTTATTTGATGACTTACCACCCTCAAAAAAAAACAGCTATAGGGTATGTACCTCTCTCTATACGATAGTAATAAATAGATACTAAATAACACACTGTACGTATAATCTATGTTTTGTTTTTGCTAGATTACATGATAATTTTCGGATTAAAACCATTATCTTAGCAAGCGATCATTATTGTTCATAATTATTTGTTTTTCTGTGAAAATGGCAGCACGAAGCCTTGGAGTAGTTCTTGTGTTCTTGGCTGCAGCATCAGGTAAGATCATTATTTTCTTAAAGAATCATGGCCGTGATCATGGCAATGAGCTCATCCTATAACTATCCTACTAATATTCAAGTATGTATCTATTTTCCGTTGCCAATCGTTTACTTTTATTTACCTACCTCCGTGTGTCGCTGCGGGGTGCCAACTGAAAACCAGCGCTGGGTGTCTCACGCCCAGCAAATGCTGAGATGGTAACCGTTTCGGTATGGACACGCTCAGCACAACTGATACGGCAATATTTTTTTACGTTGAACGTTCTCTTTTTTCATGTGTTTGTTGCTGTTGTGTTGTGTCTGCGTCGAATAAATGTTTTGTATTAAATTTTATTATAAATGTTAAAGTTCGTATGTCTAGATGTTTGTTACTGAATCACGCAAAAACGGCTGAACGGATTTGAATAAAATTTAGCACACAGGGAGTTTAGCACTTAGATTAGCATATAGGATACTTCTTAATCCGGTATTACGTTCCCGTGGGATAATCATCATCATCTCCACGCAGGTGAAGCCGCTGGTAAAAGCTAGTCCCTTCATAAATGGGACTTATACATGTAGAAGTCTATCTTCCCCTTCGCGGAATACAGGTGTGATGTGACGTTATGTATATTCTTGAAATTTAAATTTCATGACGAGTCTTTGTTTAGTGCGTGTTGCCAGTGATGAGATATAGCACTGAAACGTGGTCGCGCTCAATGGGCCCCATCCCAGGCTGATTTCCGGCCACCGTAGGCGTGAGCTTGCAAACGGCGAGTAATGGGTAGCTGCTGTCCGGTAAGGACCAAGCCCAGGTCGACGGCGCGTTGTGTTCCACGCGCGCCTCAAAGAGATGTCAGCACAAACCGATGGGGCCCGCAACGGCCGGTGCCTGCCAGGGGTGCAGGTTTGTTCGAAAGAGATACCGCAGCCCCTGGCATACAGGCTACTGAGGGAACAGGGGTGGGTTTTAGTCAGTAAAAATCTGACACGTCCTCCTGGTCCACCCAGAGCGGGAGAAGCTATTTGAAGACTTCCCACCAAAAAAAAAAAATGGGCCTCATAAGAAGGCTGAAAGTCACCCAAAGGACAATGGAGAGGGCTATGCTTGGAGTTTCCCTACGTGATCGAATCAGGAATGAAGAGATCCGCAGGAGAACTAAGGTAACCGACATAGCCCGAAGAATTGCAAAACTGAAGTGGCAGTGGGCAGGGCACATTGCTCGCAGAACAGTTGGCCGATGGGTCCAGAAGGTTCTGGAGTGGCGACCGCGTACTGGAAAACCTAGCGCTGGAAGGCCCCCCACAAGGTGGACCGATGACTTGTTGAAAGTCGCAGGAATCTACTGGATGCGGGAAGCACTGAACTAGTTAAAGTGGCAGTGCTTGGGGGACGCCTATGTCCAGCAGTGGGCGTCTTTCGGCTGAAATGAGGATGATTTTTATACAGTCCTGCGACGTTTAAAACTGTAACCGCATGATTCTGTGTCTGAGTATCGGTGTAAAAAAAAAAAATTTGCTAATCCACCCATTTCGACTTATTGCACTTTTCTATGAAACAGCAGTTTTTTTTTGTATAACAGACGAAAAATTTCTACGCTCGGATTTAGAATAATGTGCTGAATTTGTGGTTTCAGTTTGCGAGCCGATGGCCCGGCTAGCCTGTATATGATAATTTAATGATATTTTTTTACGTTATTTATAAAAACTTTTTTCAAAAAAAAAAAACAACCGACTTCCAAAAAAACACTACAAAGTGCAAAATAACTTTAATTTCGGAAGTCGGTGACCTTGGATGGGTATTTTAATTTGATTATTTGTCACCGCCTTCCGAAATTAAAGTTATTTTGCACTTTGTAGTGTTTTTTTGGAAGTCGGTTGTTTTTTTTTTTTTAAGTTTTTATTTTTCACTTTTTGGTTACCTACCTATTCGAAAATTCATCATCCTTGGCGTCAAAACAATGCAGATTTATGCGACAGCAACATTCGCGGTTGATTTGCTGTAATTTTTTGAAGAGTTCCGTTGTCTGTCTCCGAAACGCATCATCAGATCTATATGAAATTTCAATGGGACCATTTCGGAGTAAACCCCTTTTGAACAAAGAATTTTGCAAATCCGTCTATATACGACGGAGTTATGCCCGAACATACATAAAAAAAAAAAAATGTAAACGTGTCGAATTGATAACCTCCTTCTTTTTGAAGTCGGTTAAAAACCTGCCCTTTAGGTTAAATGGTCGCGAGCGGAACTGCTATCCTTTGTATTCTGGTTTTGTGTCCCCGGAAGGTCATAGTGTTAAACTAGACGCGGAAGCCTTAAGCACTTAAGTCAAATCTTTTTGCATACAAAAATTTTGCAGGAGAAGGTTTTATTTGATTGGTATGAAAAAAATGTACTAGGGTTTTTGTTTTTATTATTTATTATTACACAATTATGAACTAGTTACTTATAAGAGTATGGATATTTAGGCTATAATTATTATTTACTAAAATATCTGACTTCAGTTTCTTTGAACGTCAAAAAATTGCGACTTAAGTGTTTATTACCGTACTATAATTACTTGGCTTATTTAATTTATTATATAATATTAAAACAAACTATGAATAATTTTGAATTATAATTATGCTTATTAATTAAAAATGTTATAATATGATTCAATGCATGCAATAAAGTCAAAAACTAAAAGTCACTGTCTTCTGAATCTGATATCTGGATCAACATCCTTGGTGTCGTCAGTGGTTACTAAATTCTGGTAAAAAATATGGAAACATTCAGGTATTAAAGATAAAAGTGATATTATATCACGTTTTTTTTCGACACTTATTGGTACTGGCTTGTCAGTAATCTGCATCAAATTAAATTCTTTATGACGTCGCGTGTTCCGTTTGAAATTAATAGTTTAGAGGGTTTTACAGTCAACAAGTACGTAAACATTGCAGCCACGTGAGTGTTCTTATTTTGTCCTCCGCAAGTATCAGAGTACAAAATCCCTTCTGAGATATTTTCTGGTAGTTCTCGTAAATATACAAACAAACAGGAGGCTATTTGATTAGCACCTCGACCCGAAATACCCTCATGCCACATGTGGTGCGTTGACATTCCTGTTGCGTTGTCATGTATTGTAAGATTGAAAGTCCAAAGTTGTCTTTTATAAAAGACTACAGATGATTGTAAAGCTGGGGTTGGCAAGCATTGCTGTAAGTCAAAAGTCAGACATTTGATTTTTTTATTTGTAACTGCGATATTTTTATCACACTGCTTCTCGTTGTACGCCATATCAGCTGCTAGTAGATGAGAGTCGCGTTCTTCTTCAAGGGCTAATTTTGTGATTTCATCTGTAGCAATGTTTGATTTCATTGCGGTATATCTTATCACTTACAGGATTTTCATGTGATTCTGAGTAAAGAGAATGCATTTTTGAAATTGTCAAATGCGACGGTAAATATTTGCGGGTGCTTCTACGTCTAGTGTAATGACTTTCATATAGCGGAAACGAATTGATGTGATTAATCACCTCTTGAATTTTTTGTTCGGAATGTTTGTTTGCTGGTGTATTCTTTCCACGTTTGTCTGTTTGTATAATTCCACTCGAGCTGCCACGTTTCTTCAAACCGATTAGTTTTACAAAATTATCACTTATCGTTAGGGTTTTTAGAAAGCAACCTTGACATACGGATATTTTTTCACTGTTGACGTTAAAATGATACTTATAAGTCCACTGTCTATTTTTTTGTAAACTAGGATCTTCGACCCGACGACGCTCAGTTTTTTTCTCTTGAATGGTAATCAAAGATGAAACGAACGCAAATCATAAGACCCAAGATTCCAAACGTCTTTACTCATCACTTATTTTTTGACGGCACTTATTTCGACAATTAGGTAATTCCTTCATTTGACGTTTAACGATAGTTTTCCCACTAGCTGTCAAATAGGATTGGCCTAAATTTCTTTTTATTTTATTATCTTGCTTTCTTCTTCTACAGGGCACGGAATTGTTTTGTTGTAGTAATGACGTATCTTCAATACTTTCAGGTATTGCATTTTGTGGTGCTATCTGTACATCTACTGATGCATCGTAAACAGTGAGTTTCCATCTCAACTTCGTGTTGTGCAAGCAAACTAGGACTGTCTGGAGAGTAGGTAGGATCAGCAACAGAATCGTCACTAGAATAGTCAATAGCGATTTCATCATGAGTAATTTGTTTTTGAGTTCCAGATGTACTTGGTTGCGGATTAGAGAATGGGTCTTCATCGCCTGTAAAAAAAAAGTGAAGTGACAATTTTTTGTTGATTGTGTTGTAATCATGTCAACAAAAACCATACATTTATTTTGCATATTGCATAAAAATACCAGTAAAACATTCAAAACTTACCTTTATTCTCATTATTTATGACGAGATTTACTAACTTCCTGGCTCTTGAATTCATTATTAATACAGTTAATGCACAACACCACTACGACTGTCACACCGTAACACTAATTAAGAAATACGTATTTAATTTTACTTTACCCACAACGTTCGTCAACTTTTTATCAATCACTTCAAAAAAGAGGGTAAAGTGAGGGAAGGTACTTGAAAAAATTTCAAGTACTTTCCCACACTTAACCTACAGTTACCATGTTACTTAAGTCAGTTGGCTTAACAGTTGCCATGCCGGGAAAAAAAACTTAAGTCAACTTAAGTTGTTTATGTTGCCGCTTGGTTTATTGATACGACTTAAGTATTATGGTACAGTCAACTATTGCGACTCAATGAAGTGACGCGTGACTTACGTGCTTATTCCAGTCGACGGATAATACAAAAACATGGGTGCTGTGACTTTTTATAATTTTGAGCAAAAATTGACTTAAGTGCTTTTGGCCGCCGCGTCTAGTTAATGATCTTTAATAAAACTTTTTTCAGCCTTCCCAACGGACCATGTACTCTCCAAGCCGGTCCCAGGCCCTCGCTACCAGTACATGAGTGGGCCTGACGGACCTGAGCTAGTGGACCTGTGGATGAAGACCAGCGACATCCTCGCTGCTGCCAGATACAACCCTGATGATAATAATGGTTATCATCTGTTTACCAGGTATCTAGTCTAGCTTAGCTTGTGTAATAGGTTTGCAGACGGACAGTAGGTTCTGAAGAGGGAACTGATGGAAAATGGTTAACAGACAAAATCGTAATCTAATCTACAGGCTGTTTGGCAGAACGTTGAACATACGAAAATGGTGGATAGGTGGGGTCATCTGCTACTTACTCAGTCCTAATATATTTGGGCCTGGCACCAGGGGCGGTTGTCCCTTAGGTGCACTCGTGCGCTGAACTACCAGATTTTAATAGGTGTCGAAAGAATCACAAAATGTTTAATAATCGCATTGTGGCCACTGATTGTGGTATATGTAATACTAACAAAACTGACGAAACAATATAAGCTCTTTGCTAAACTATTAAGACTTATTTTCGCGGTACAGAAGATCCCTCGTGCGCAATGCAGAAGATCCCTCGTGCGCAATGCCGAAGCGCACGGCGAATGCTCATACATTTCTATGAGATCCGAGCTAAAACGCCTAGCGCGTGAGACAGAAGATAGTTGACATAACTGTATGGAACGATACGGAGTAATTTGTCCATTCTCGTGCGCCGCACGGGGGAACCGAAGTTTGTCGAACTGAACCGAATATTACCGAAAGTCGATTACCGAGAGCGCCCGAGGTTTGGCGAAGTTTGCATGCCGGCCATAATGAATGACCGACTCATTATTGTCACCGCGAAGTTTAGTTTACGTGAAAATGAATAAATAAATTGTATTTATTTATTTATTACCCCTAATACTTAGTGAGCTAGTAAAGTGCACCACCAGTTCCATGACCTACCAGCCGCCACTGCCTGGCACACTGGATTTTTTTAAATGCAAGTTAAAATTAAGATTCAAGTATTTTTACATCTTTCTGTAAGTTTGAGGACTCATAACTTTTTTTCTAGCTAACATCTGAATAAAGCAATAATTTTATAAGAATCTGCCAAAATTAAAGATAAGAAAATATGCCTGTTTTACCCATTTTTAATAAAAAAATACACTTTAAAGTTAAGAAAGTGGTGAAACTGGAAGAAAGCAAAATAATTGTTTTAAAATATCCGGGGGCCAGGTACAAATTAATATATTAGGGCTGAGTAAGTAGCAGATGACCCCACCTGTCCACCATTTTCGTATGTTCAACGTTCTGCCAAACACCCTGTATACATACCATATAGTAAATAAAATTGGAGAGTGTTTGTAATATGAAAATAACCGCTTTTTACTAAAAGCGTATGGATGTATACACGGTACAAATACCAAAATAACTTTTTTTTTTAATTTTTGTCTCTCTGTCTGTCTGTTTGTTCCGGCTAATCTCTGAAACGGCTGGACCGATTTTGACGAGACTTTCACTGGCAGATAGCTGATGTAATAAGGAGTAACTTAGGTTACTTTTATTTCAGAAATTTGTCAAATTACACGCGGACGATGTCGCGGGCACAGCTAGTATACAAGGTGTAACAGAATATACGCAAAACCTAAAAGTAGTTTGTTCCTATTAGACAAGTAAGCCAGTAGCCAAAGTAAATTGAATCTTATTCAAAAGACATAAGACTTAATTTTAAATGCATAAAGCAATGCTTGGGTACACTTAATACTAACAGTTAGCTTTAAAAATAAAGAAGTTTTGGTAATTGTATTATGCTTTTAACTCAATACTCTAATTGGGGTGTGTGAAACTTTGCGCATTTAACGTTACATGTTGTATATTATAATATAATCACTTTTATTCCGATCATCTTTGCTTTGAAGTATTTTCTCAGTAGTTCATAAAATATCTCTTATTTAGAGTGCCTTTTAGCAAAGGCTTTCTCTAACAACTTCCACCGAATCCTATCTCTAGCAACTCTTCTCCAATTTGGACCCGCTCTTCCCATCTTTTATGTTGTCTTTCCCTGTTCCGTTTGCCATATCTGAGGTACATTCTGTTTCAAAATATCGAAGTAGGAAAATGTAAAATGAATTCGTTTGAAATGAACGCACACATCAAATCATTTATTTCTTTGCTAACATGGGCAATAGGTGCATCATCATCATCAGCCTATAATGTTCCCACTGCTGGGACACAGGCCTCCTCTCTGTGAGAGCGATTGGGCCGTAATCCACCACGTAGATGTCACATGTCTTCGAATTTTTGGTTCTAAGACATGCCGGTTTCCTCACGATATTTTCCTTCACCGTTTTGAGAGCAGTGGTGATGAAATAATTTACACAAAGTAAAGCGCCTGTCTGGGTTCGTACTCACGCCCTACAACTCGTAAGTCGGGTCCGTTATCACTGGGCCACCACTGCTCTTGGTGCATATGCTCTTTAACCATTTTCTTTTAACCAGATCCAACCCCACGACCAGCCAGCCACTTCCCCTGGGTTATGACAGCCTCCTCAAAGCTTCTAACTTCGATGCTCACAAGAAGACTGTGTTCCTCGTCCACGGATGGAGAAACACGCCACTTTCTGACTTCAATGTGCATTTGTTACATGGTAAGTAAAATTTTGTAGGTACTCTCATACACCACAGCACACTAGAGTAGAGCTCACCACACCCACACCACAACACACCACACCCCATCCCACTCACATTGCCATCCCTTCTTTATACATATACCTACACATTCAAATTCATAGTTAAAATCAATCTCAGTGAATCTGAACTTAGAATTAATGACATCACGATGACGGTTGTAATCCCGAGGTATCATTGCCCATCTGAAAAATGGATTTGACACTTTGTATTATCTGTGGTATTGTATCTAAATAAACTAGTAACGCCATCTATTATGTATTTGAACAATCACTGTACTGAATGTATGAAAGTTATCTGTACATATAAACAATTCGCTCGCTCTCTCCCACAAAAAACATTGTTTGAATTATATTTTGACGGATCAACAAATTTTTATATGAGTTAGCATAGCATTGTTTATTTTATTTGACTGTATAAACGAATCTTTTTTTTTTTTGTTTAAAATTTTTATTAATGAAATTTTCATTTTCGTGATTAAATTTAATTACTTACCTATTAATGTATTGAATCAAGTTCTTCCAACTTATCAGACAGCTGTGCTGCTGGGGAGTTTGTTGCGCCACTTCTTCTTCCCAGCTAAAGCACTAGGAAGTGGTGAAGGGTGGGCGTTTTTAGGGGACTGTCTTATGTAATTTTGACGTTCGAAAAGTGCTGACTCTCAGCCTAGTTTGAATAAATGACTTTTGAATTTGATTTTGGTAGGGCCCGTACCTTCGTTGACGGACCTCTAGAGTAGACCCCATATGGTAGGACGGGCAATATGTCAGCCATCACCACTACACCCAAAACGGTAAAGGAAAACATCGTGAGGAAACCGGCATGTTCTAGAACCCACGATTCAAAGACATGTCAAAAAAAAAAAAAAAAAGTTGCTCTCGAAGAGTCCCGCTTCGTCATCATCATTTCAGCCGAAAGACGTCCACTGCTGGACATAGGCCTCCCCCAATCTCCGCCACTTCGACCGGTTCTGTGCTTACCGCATCCAGCGGATTCCTGCGGCCTTCACAAGGTCATCTGTCCACCTTGTGGGAGGCCTTCCAACTTTAAGTCTTCGACGAGTCGCGCTTGTGTCCCAGCAATTTAAGGCAAGAAATAGTAAAAAAATTACAAAATCGATGTGAATTGAACCAAATAGTACTCACACATAATTTCTTCAACTTCTTCTTCCAGCCTACCTGACTGCAGAGGATGTGAACCTCATAATGGTGGACTGGAGCGTCGGCGCCTTAGTGAGCTACATGATAGCGCTCAACAACTCCATCAGATCTGGTCAGTATTACTTACCTAAAGTGTGCGCCTTTTATAGTAATTCACCTAGGCCGACTTTTATAGTCCGTCACCTGAGCCGACTTTTATAGTCCGTCACCTTCTTTTTTTTTATTACGGGGGAATTCCTAGTGGATGTCCTCCACCCCGGGGAGGGTGGACGGGGGTCTGTCAGACTCTTTCTGACTAAAACCACGGTGTTCCGTCTCTCACTTGCACCGGGGATCACGGGAACTAGTAAGACTGCCACGATCCCCGGCTAGTGCCAGCTCGCCTCTGCGGGCCACCTTGCGTTAGGGGGGAGTGAGGTGTTAAACTCGCCCAATGATGTAAGATCATAGAAAGGCGCGCGTGGAACACTACGCGCCGCCATCTCGGGTCCTAAGAAGTAGGGAGTCACCTGGGCCGACTTTTATAGTATCTCCCTCACCTGGGCCGACATTTCATTGATTTAGGACCAGGACGTTAAAAACACCCACTTCTTGAAAATATGTCTTACAGTGATCTCTTTTAAAACATCTCGTTCTTTTGTGGACACATTTTAATTTGTGGACCATTCTCCAATAGTCAATACTCAATCATTTATTGCATTCCACAATGTATATGCTTAGGTGGTAAGTAAAATCTTCTGAAACAATCGTGGGGGTTGTCGGGCACAGCAACAGAAAAATTTGAAGGAAGAGGACTTATTTAGGTATACATGCAACTAACTTATTCTAAGTATTAGTGTAAGGTAACATTTAATTAATTATTAATATAATCTAAAAAAATACTATTCATTTATATAATCATGTCAGTTCTATATTCTTGTCAATTAAATATTCATTTATGCTATAGTAACACTTATTTAGTAATAACTTTTTTTTAATTTATATGTAAAAACAGCGATCTTTTCCTCATTTCTGAGTACCTCGGGTAGTTTGTTATTATACATTTTTATTGACATAACCAGTGGGCCAGATAAGTGCATTTTTAAACGGGATGTCGGTAGGTTTAATCTTGTTTTGTGTCGAAGAGTTTCTCATCTAGGGGTATCTTGTTCCCAAGCTGGGTTGTAGCGGTAAGATAGGCAGTCGGTCCATTTATAATATCTACTGGTGTAACATAGCTTTTTGCTACTAGGGAACACAACGATGACGGTTAAAGCACGATGTTCAAAAACTCCACAGAATGTCAATAGCAAATACTGTGCATACACGTACCTTGGAGTGCTACGACACACGCTGAGCCTTCCACCTCCGATGGTTCCAAGGGCAGGAATACAGGAGTTCCGGGATGCGAGTCTGAGATTCACGCGCGTAGAAGAGAGAAAACAATTGTTTGCCCAGTACTGGGACAAGAGAACGTTGAGCGCGAAAAGTAGAGATGAGATGTTCACACACACACGGGCTTTTCGAAAGTGTTTCTAGGAGTGAGGCGTATTTATCGTAACAGATATAAATAACAGTTATTTAAAAATAACAAATAACAACTGTTACTACCAATATCACTTATCTGTTAGGTACTTAAATAACAGACCCTCAAAGACTGTTACAACGGTTGTTACTGTTATTTCAATATATCGGTCTCCACACAGTAACAGACTGTTACTTTCATGCGCACTCACGCACACAAAGGAAGAAAAATATTGTTGCGCGGCACGATTGATGTTTGGTTACCACTAGCGCCATCTCTTATCGAATAGCGGAATTAATGGTCAAGATCTTTCTAGAAAGTTCGATGCTAGAACTTTCTGGAACTATCGACATGTGTTCGGTCAGGGCCGATATGTACTCGAACATTCTAGATGCTTCTACGGTAGAAGGTTCTGGAACTATCCGAGGGCCCTATATAAGCGGGAACGGAGCGCGTCCCGGAGTAGTTTTGGTTAAGCGATACATGCGAGAACATCTAAAGCGATCTTCAAGTGCAACTTAAGAGTGATCCGTAGTGCAATTTTGTTGTGTTATCAGTGTGTTTAATTAAAGTGTTATTTTTGGTAAATCATCTCGGCAGTTTGTAATTGTCACGAACCCCAAGCTCGTAACAATATCTAGGGCTCTCTCTTCCTCATTAAGGAATGACCCTTGTTAAAAAGAGACACACCTATTTTTATTTTTATTAACTAGGAAATATGTTTACTTCTCACTCTTACTAAAGCGGTTAAACTGCGATAAAAAGAAAAGCACTTAGTATTTATAATCCGTAAAATACAGTTGGTGGTCTGATAAGAACCAACATTTTGTAAAAAGTGACTCCTAAATTTGGTCGTGTTACTTATCTCTGTGTTTCTGCTCCAACTTTTTAACGAGTCACGGTATGCACCACAGACTTAATAGGTCTGCGTTTTGTTATCGCAAACTGGTGGGGCGTTGAACATCTGTTACTATAATAAATTACGTTAAGTTTTGTACGGTAACGGAACAACTGGTATTCAGCTACACCTGTTCAGATTGGAAGCTGACCCCAACATAGTTACGAAAATACTAGGCAGATGATTACCGTTACATAGAATATTTAATCATATTATTAAACACTGGTTTACATTATAATTTCAGGTGATCACGTAGCCAGATACATCAGATGGCTGAACGCTGCCAGCGGCGCCAGCCTCGCTAACTACCACATCATAGGGCACAGCCTCGGAGCACACCAGGCGGGCATCATCGGTAGACATCTTGGAGGAGAACTGGCTTTTATCTCTGGTATATTGGTCCATAGTTTGGAGTCAAGATTTCACGGAGAGGCTTATGGCTAAGTAATATAAGCCGCACCGGTCGATCGATCAGGTTAAGCTACTCTTACTGCGGTTGGTCCGTGGATGGGTGACCATCTTTACATACCAATACCCCTTCGTACCTCGGAAAGTACGTTAAACCGTTGGTCACGCTTGTCATTCGTTGATCTTTGACAGTCGTTACGGGTCGTCAGAAGCACGAAAGTCTGACAACGCAGTTAGAACAAGGCGTATCGTTTTACCCAGTAACTGGGTTGTGGACGTCAGATAGGCAGTCGCTCCATATAAAATACTGGAATTCAGATGCAACCGGTCAGACTGGAAGCCGACCCCAACATACTTGGAAAAGGCTAGGCATAAACTGATGACTTTGGAGTCAACATTTTGGTCCAAACATTGGAAGGCACGTGAAGTCCACCAACTCTCACTGTGTCAATGTTGTATATTACTATCCTCTCACAGAGAGGAGGCCTTGGTCCTTGCAGGCAGAGGGAAGATTATAGGCTGATTCTTGAAGTGTTAAAGTGTCTGATGTAAAAAAGGAAAACAGTCTGATTATTCGTAGCGAACTGCTACGGTGTAGCGTCGTAGCGAATAGCTACGGCGTAGCGACGTAAAAAGATTTTTGTATCGCGTAGTGTGATGTGAAGCAGTGGTGGCCCAGTGGTAACGGCCGCGACTTACGAGTTGTAGGTCTTGCGTTCGAACCCAGCCAGGCGCATTACTTTGTGTAAATAATTTCATCACCACTGCTCTCAAACGGTGAAGGGAAACATCGTGAGGAAACCGGCATGTCCTAGAACCAAAAATCCAGACAAGACATGTGGGCCCGCGTGGTGGATTACGGCCCACTCCCTCTCAGGGAGAGGAACCTTGTGTCCCAGCCGTGGGAACGTTATAGGCTGAGTATATATGTATGAGTATGTAGTGTCATGTTGAGAATTGGAGCGAAAATGCCTCCGACACGCGACAGTAGGCCGTTTGAGAAATCCGACCAAAATGTATGAAATCGTTGATTTCTACCACAGATGAAGACGGAAGACGTAGCATTGGAAGGCCTCCCATAAGGTCTAGATAAGACCTTGTGAAGTCAGCAGGAATCCACTGGATGTGAGAAGCACAGAAACGGTTGAAGTGGCGACGCTTAGCGGAGCTTTATGTCTACCAGTGGACGGTTTTCGGCTGAAATGATGCCGATGATCATGAGATTTAAAAGTTGCACATCACAAACAGTTTATAATATTTCCACTGCTGGGACACACGCCTCCTCTCTGTGAGAGAGAGAGGCTGTAATCCACCACGCGGGCCCAGTGCGGGTTGGTAGATGTCACACGTCTTAGAATTTTTGGTTCTAGGACATGCCGGTTTCCTCAGGATGTTTTCCTTCACCGTTTTGAGAGCAGTGGTGATGAAATTAAATACACAAAGTAAAGTGCCAGCCACACCAACCCGCACAGGGCCTGCGTAGTGGATTACGGCCCACTCCCTCTCACAGAGAGGAGGCCTGTGTCACAGCAGATGGAAACATTATAGGGTAATTATGCTAAGAAAACACACATACCCAAAACTAATCTTCTATCCTTTTCTCTCCCCAGCTCTGGACCCTGCCCTCCCCGGCTGGATCACGAACCCCTCGTCCTTCAAGGCATCAGACGCGGTCTACACTGAAGTGATCCACACTGATGCTGGGTACTCGGGACTGGTCACTGCTGTGGGAGATGTCGACTTCTATCCCAATGGGGGAAGCGATATGCCAGGGTGTCCTGATAACAACTGTGGTCATCACAGGTACATACATGCACAAAGTATTTGCGTACACAGGGTGTTAGGGACATCGGCGCGTTTTTTTTTACATTTTTGTCTGTATGTTTGTTCCGGCTAATCTCCGAAACGGCTGGACCGATGATGATGATGATGATGGGACTGTCTTTTCCGCACTTAGACTCCCATTCCGTCCGTTGTGCGTGGGGATACTGGTTAACAGAGCCAGCCTAGCTCCGCCCAAAACCACAGAAGCTTCCTGGGTGCTTCACAGGCTCCGCGGAGCGACCTCACTGTTCCGAGGATTTCTTCACGTTGACGCACCACGGCCTCGCATTCCAGAATGACGTGGGCGGCTGGACCAATTTTGACGGGACTCTCCCTGGCAGATAGCTGAAGGTCAATTCCCGTAATTAAAAACGTTCCAAATCTAGTCGCACTCTCGTGTGAACGTTCTTAAAATTATGAGAGTTGTTCCTCTGTTGTGAATTGGAGTAACACAGACTTTATGCGTAGCAATGTTTTCGTCCAAGTAGCACGTTCCTCTGGGGTATTTTTTTTATACCCACGTGGGCAAAGCCGCGGGCATCAGGTAGTAAACAGTAAAAAAGTAGACACAATATCAAGCCTGTGTCACTGTCCACATACAAGTTCTGGATAAAGTAACTGACTGATAAGAAATAATAAAAATAAAAATTTCAGACAAAAAAGTCTTGCAACGGTTGTTATAATAGTAACAAGAATTTTTCTTGTAACTAATATAAAAAAACTAGCTAAAATCGTAACAGACAGACAGATAGAGTTAGTTACTTTCACATTCATAATATTAATGGGGCATATAGGAAATGTATTTCGCTCATTCCCTTTTCTTCATATTCTTTTTAAATAAAAAAAGCTTTAAATTTCTAGATGCATCTTTTACATGGCAGAGTCTCTGATCAGTGGAGGTTTCACTGGAACTCGATGTGACTCCCTGACATCAGCCCTGAGTGGGAACTGCACTTCAACTGATACACTGAAGATGGGTGGTGGTACGGCTAAAACTGGGTAAGAAGAACTGTATCTGCCACAGCATTAAAATATCATGCATCATCATAATTTGCTTAGCCTTTTCTCAACTATGTTAGGATTTATTTTTTTTGGTTGTGAAATCATCAAATGACTTCTCCCACTGGGTAGAGATCCCATCAGTGGTTGCTGACATCTCTGACGGCGCGCGTGGATCACAACGCGCCGTCCCGTCTACCACTTTTCGGCCGCAGGGGATAGGGAGAGCGGCTGACGCTATACCGACACTCCTCTTCCCCTGCGGCCCCACCGCGTCCGCCATCAAACGGTGGCGGCCCCGTCCAGGCCACGGAAGGGAAGAGCGCTGCTCAGAAGCACCGGCACTCCTCCTCTGCCGCAGCCTGTAACCCTCAGCCGCGATGCCTCCCATTCGACATCGCGGCCCATCTCATTTGCGGTGCACCTCACCGCAACCTACTTTTCGGCCGCTACGTCGTCCGTCGGCTTTGAGGCAAAAGCCCTGACGAGCGGCCCCACCTTTGGGTTCCTCTTGGCTTCACCGTGGCCGGAATCCACGGTTACTGAGCCCCCCCGCAACGACAATGCGGGAACACACTCGGGGGGGAAATCAGAACAGTTAAGTATATTTCTACATAAATTTTATTTTTTATAAAATATCATATATATTTTTTTTACTGCCGAAAGTACCATATTGGGTAATACGATACCCCTTGGTAAGACTTTGTAAGACATTCGGGCTTCTGACGACCAACGGCTTAACGTGCTTTCCGAGGCAAGGAGGGGTCTCTGTATGTAATGATGGTTACCCATCCACGGACCATTTAGTTTCAAGCATGATATCTCTAAATGGGGCTGGCAGAGGTACACCACGTTTCGTCAGCCAAATGCGACCATTAATGTCCATAAATAAATGAGACGTTGCTCATGTAATAAGGAGAGAGCTGTTGCTATTAAACGAAATTCAAAATCAAACCTCCGGGACACTCTTGAGAAATTCTTTAAAACAAAACCTCAATAGAGTATTTTCCAATTTCATAAAAACTATTTTCATTTGATGACTGGGACGATATATTTAACAGAAAAATAAAAATAAATTTATTAATATCCATTTCACCATTAAAAACGATTAAAATCAAATTTCCTCTCGTTGTTTCTATTTACCCCCAAAGCGCTCCTTACGATGACTTTTTATCACGTGACATCAATCAAAAAAATCAAAAATCAAAATATTTTTATTTCATATAAACCTGCAAGGGCACTTATGAAACGTCAGAAGCTAGGTGCACGGTTCCAAATTGTTGTTTCCTGTGGAGAAGAGCCGGCAAGAAACTCCACAATCGTGACGTCAGCTTTGTGTAAACAGCACCAGTAGGTACAAATACTTAGTTTGGCGCAGTTTTAGAAGTATTTGTGCACAGAGGCGCCGCACACCAATGATTTCACTTTCTATCCATAAAAATCTTGTTAATTATAAACACGACACTCACTTGTTAATTTACTAACTACTTTAGTTTACACAAAGTTGACGTCACGTGATAAAAAGTTATCGTAAGGAGCAATTTGGCGGTAAATTCAAAACAACGAAAAATTAATTTGGTTTAAATCGTTTTTAATTGAGAAAATGGATATAAATCAATTTACTTTTGTTTTTCTGTTACATACTTCGTCCCAATCTTCAAATTAGAATAGTTTTCTAATAAATTGGAAAATATCCTATTAGACTTTGCCCGATACGGAGATTGATCCCAAGACCTTGCGCTCAGCAGACGCGCTTGCGACCACTTAACTACTACCGGAATTATAACTATTTTGCTAGCTTTGTCGTCTCTCATTTTCGATCTAACTATAATATTAATGAATTTTTTTTTTGTTTTCAGATCATCTGGACTCTACTTCTTGGCAACCAACGCTTACTCACCGTTCTCTCAAGGATAGTTATTTATTAATATGCCTAATTGTAATTACATGACGAATAGAGTAATCTTGTTTTATTTATGTACATAATTTCCTTTTTTTTTTTACGGAATGTAAAAATTCCATTCCGAGAATTTGTGCAGTGATTGGCTTTCATCATTTCAGCCGAAAGACGTCCACTGCTGGACATAGGCCTCCCCCAGGCTCCTCCATATTTTTGGGGGGTTTTGCCCTAATCGCCACGCTTGGCGTTGGATCGCCAACCTGCTTGCCGCGCGCAGCGTTCTCTATGTATTTTACCACCATACTGCGATCAGTATGGTGGTAAAATACATAGAGAACGCTGCTGCCCATTCTCTAGTAAGTCCCTTAGTCGCCTTCTACGACACCCACGGGAAGAAATGGGATGGTGCTATTCTTTTACTGATGGCTGGATGAAGGATTGGCTTTAATATAACCGAATGTAGCTGAATACCATTATTTTACATGAAGTGTCTGCCTATCTAACCTCCACAACCCAGTTACTGGGTAATACGATACCTGTCTGATATACTAATGTCGAGATGAACTTAACCGTATAGTTCGGAAGCGCCCCCGAAGGGACCCGAACACACGAACCTCCGTCGGCTCGGTAGCGGGTCCCAAAGGACACAGGAATCACGACGTACGACAGCCTAAATTGATCATGTGAATATATTTAATACTACCCATCAAATCTTATAAATCTGCGTTAATTAAGAGAGTTGGATAAAAAACTCATAAGTTAACCCTCCTAAATCTTTCATATTTAGTGCGCAAGTTTATTAATTCACCTTTTTAAAATCGAAGTCTGTAAATGCGATAATCGCCATTTTGGGGACGGTGGTGTTCGAGGCTAAAAACATAAAAACTGGAGATTTCAAACATCCAAACTCCATCGCGGAGCAGTGGCAGCATATATCATTTAATTACTTGACAAATTTATCCATTGTTCAAGTTACATGAGTGGTGGTAATGAAGTTTTTTGATTTCCAAAGTCGAAGTTTCGCGCCAATCGTACGTGTTTACATTTTACTTTTCGCAAATATAGCACACACAGATGTAGTTGCGTATTAAAATGTGACAAATAATATTTGAAATATTATGAAAAATATGAAAATGTCCATATCTTAACGTAATATTCAAACACAAGTCCAAAATCACGTAATATTCATTACCACTACTCAATTTGTGTACAAAATCGCCGACCATTTTTGTTTTTTTAATTGTAAAGATGTCCGAAAGCGATTGTGCCAAACGATTTTTTTTTTATTTCGGTCGACTCGATTCATTCGTATGTCGAATGCCAGAAATCGATACTTACTTGGAAATTGCAATGAAATTGGTTTTAAACATTAAATGCAATAAACATTGTTTATAATAATGTTTAAACGTTTCTAATATAATTTTGATATTTTTCGAATATTATATTGAAACCAAGTCAACAGTCAGGACCTATGACCATAGATAGGTACTTACCTCAATTCGCGCTGAATTGTTTCTCGATATGAATTTAAATTCGGAATCCGCTCGCTGTTCAAAATTGTTTTTATTTAATTGTTGTGAATTTCGTTTTTGATACTTTTTGAAAGTTTGCTACAGAATGCCCAGCAGTATACATTTTAGGTAGGTTTAGCAATATTTTGTTTGCGAATGATAATAAATTAATTTTCAAACTGAAAAACAAAGTTCATTCTACGCTTGTAGTCGGTTACAACTGACAACCGTAGCATGAACTTTGTTTTTCGTAGTCATAGAATTAATTATAAAATTCCCATATCTCAATAACAATTGGCTTAACAATCAAAGTCACTTAGAAAAACCTTAATCACCTAAAACCCCATATGCTTATGTGCATAGACTTTTTTCTTCCCGGTTATATGTATGGGGAATGCCACACCTAATTAGTTTATCATAATTTCACTACACGATTGTTCTGCGGTGCAAAGAATAGGTACAACTTCTTTAAAATCATCGATATAATGTACAGACGCCAGCACATCGAGCTACCCCAAACTGTCAAATTTCCTCAATTGAACATAAACCTTAAGCTTATGTTTAAAGTTGAAAATCTATAAAAGAAATTGACAGATTGGGGTAGCTTGATGTGCTGGCGTCTCTACTTAAATAGTTTCCGAGAGAAATGGCTGTATGGCACACGGACACGGACGGGTCATGACAAAATTAAGGGTTCCGTGTTTTAGAGATTTTGGTTATAGAGTTAACAATCGACATGAACTTCCTACGAGTATTGATTTAAGATATTAAAATTTGGAATAGCCGCCATCTTAAAATCCAGATTGTCCATCTTATTTGATGGCAGCACTATCCCCCGAAAACCATGCCAAAAAATGGTCCAATTGGAATAGCCTCCATCTTGGATTTTGATTTTCGGTCTCAGCACCTACCCCAGAAAACATAAATACCGTTAATAAAAGTTAACCTTAAAGTTTTTTAACCGAAATACTTAAAAAGATGATGAAAATAGACCATTAGGCTCAGTAGTTTCGGAGATAAGGGGGGGGGGGGTGCTTATATCCGATTAGATGTTATTTAAAATTATCAAATACATACATATTAATTTGAGAAACCAACAAAGTAATCAAACATGTACTAAAGATATGTATGTCACACTGTACATACATCTTGCAAAACTTTTTTTTAAATTTTCTCTTCTTTTCCCCAAAAGTAAACCCCTCATTCAAAATTCATTTATATACGTTACACGTCTGTGTTTGGGTCACAGAATTTTATATGTGTCCTACCTTTCCAGCAGATTAGAAGCAAATTGGCCGTACTGTAACACATGGACATACCGTTTTTCATTCGGACGTACCGAACCCTAAAAAATTACACCTCTATCCTCACTGCACGTGTCTATAAAATAATTAATAAAAAAAAAGCAATGAATTCAAATCATACCAGTTTTTATTCGTTTTCAACATTTTTTTTCAAACTCGATTTAATTGTGAGTATCGATTAGACTGACTACAACTTTTGAATCGAAATAAAAAAATTGGTGGCCGGTCAGCAGTAAGAAGTACCTTGTTGCAACACAATTTTTAGTATTTTTTGACAATATTTGATCGTGTTTTTATGTAGTTTAGGTATGAATAATGGTGAAAGTAAGAATGCAGAGCGAATTATTGTATCTTTATTTTGTCCTTTTGCATATTTTCAGCAAGAGAGAAGGCTGTTAATGTACATATTATCAGCGAATTTATGATGCCTACGGTTTGGAGAGGTGTAGTAATACCTATTTTATACAACTTTCGCAGTAGACTGACGCAGATTGACCGGCCTCAATATATAATTAAAGATATTTGTCACAAACTTATTGTATATAATAGGCGTGGTAACATATCTTTCTTAATAAAACCGAATGCTGAAAGTTGATGTTAAATCCTGAAATTCATGGCGTAATTTGCAACATCCCGCCGAGTCAGCTGATGTGACCTATACATAAAATGTGGGTAAAACGAAGTGCGCACGGGCGGGGGCGGGCGCGCGAGTCTTGGCGTCTTTATGTTCACAGTGGCAGAGCTGCTGATGTGACGCGTTAGCCACTAACAGACGCTAGACCACAGGCGGACGTAGTCACGCCACCCGCGCCCGCCTCCGCGCCTATGCAGACGCGCATATACGCGGCCACTGTGAAAACGAGAGGCGTCTAGATACATTTAATCTACCCGCGCCCGCACTCGCGTTTACTCCGAATGAGGCCTAAGGGATATATCCTTTTCTAAGACTCGTCAAAAATGCGTACTCGCACCGTAGATCTATGCGGCTGATTGCTACCCTTTAAACAAAAGGCCACAAAAGGGATGATCATCATCATCATTTCAGCCGCAAAACGTTCACTGTTGGACAAAGGCCTCTCCTAAGCACCGCTTCGACCGGTTCTATGCTTCTCGGATCCAGCGGATTATTGCGTTCTTCATTAAATCACATCACTCCACCTTGTAGGAGGCCTTCCAATACTACTTCTACCGTTACGCGGTCGCTACTCTTGAACCTATCAGCCCCATTGGCCATCTGTTCTACGAGCAAAAAAGAGAAAGGGCGAAAATGCGAGAAAGGGATAAATGCCAATGCAATTGATGATTTTTGATGTACGTCGACTTGAAAAAGCATGGTAGTTGAGAGTATGTCATGCTCACTTAAATGTCTCACTGATGGTGGCGCGTGTGTTGGATCATTCGGTTCCCTAGAAAATGGTTGAGCTGGATGGTACTGATCTACGCGTCAAGTTCGTGAACGGGCGCCGTCGGTTGAGATTGGTCATCTTCTTAACTGCCATGGCTTATTTTGAATCTTATTTTTTTTTACATTGTTCTCACATATAGAAGCACCAAGAATTATGTTCCCAAGATTTTGTAATACCCATGATTTAAAAGAGTGTCCTTGGAGTTTCTTGCCCGTTCTTCTCCATAGAGATTTACTTTTTGGAATGGGCACCTAGCTTCAACTTCGATTTTTGTTTGACAATTCAAAAGTGCCTGTAAAAGGTTAAATTGAAATAAATACTTTGAGTTTGAGTTTGCATGCAGCCAAGATGAGAATGCTAAGAAGATTGTGTGGTGTTACACGAATAGATAGAATAAGAAATGAGTACATAAGACGAAGTCTGAATGTGGCACCGGTGACTAGAAATTTGGGTGGAAATTGCACCATCGCATGGCACCGCTTCCACACGCGGTGGGGCCGCAGGGGAAGAGGAGTGTCGGTAATAGCGTTGGCTCCCTAACCCTTGCAGCCGAAAAATGGAAGGTGGTGAGGCCACTGTGTTGACTCGTCACAGGGAGACCAAGGGACCAAGAGACCAAGCCTCAAAGAGATGTCAGCACAAAAAATGATGGGACCCGCAAGGGTCGATGCCTGCCAGGGGTGCGGGTTTGTTCGAAAGAGACACCACAGTCCCTGGCTTAAGGGCTACTGAAGGAACACGGGTGGGTTTTAGTCAGTAAAAGTCTGACACGCCCTCCTGCTCCACCCAGAGCGGGAGAAGTTATTTGATGATTTCCCACCCAAAAAAAAAAAAAAAAAAAAAAAAAAAAAAAAAAAAAAAAAAAAAAAAAAAAAAAAAAGCTGGTCCATGGCCGTTGGTGGCTGAGCTGATGACTTTAGGAGATAATGACCTCGTGTCGACACGAGTAAAGATTTGAACAAGTCTTTTCATTTTTGGGTGGGAAATCATCAAATAACTTCTCCCGCTCTGGGTTGAGCAGGAGGGCATGTCAGACTTTTACTGACTAAAACCCACCCGTGTTCCCTCAGTAGCCTGTATGCCAGGGGCTGCGGTATCTCTTTCGATAAACCCGCACCCCTGGCAGAGATTTGAACAAGTCTTTAGGCCTTAACAACAATAGCTGAGATAACTGACACCTGCTACAGGATATCTGATAAGAACGTTATCGTAATCTCACAAATAATTATCATTTTGTAGTAAGACGTTTTAGTTGATAATGTTTTGTGATTAGTGTTTTGAGTTGTACTTACATATAAACTATTCATGCGTAGGTTTGTTTGTTTGAAATAGGTACACTATCAGATTTTAAAACAAAGGCAGATAGACCGCGCGGAACACCAAGAGTGAGGCCAAAAAACCAAATATTATACTAAAGCGTCGCATTATATGTAACATACAATGCGACGCTTTAGTATTTGTTTTTATTTTTGTTTAGATTATAAAACAAAGGCATATAGATCGCGCGGAACTCCCAAGAGTAAAAAAAACAAATACTAAAGCCGATACAAATACTAAATGCATATACAATGCGACGCTTTGGTATTTGGTTGTTTGTCTTCAACATAATGTTCCGCGCGGTCTATCTGCCTTTGTTTTATAATCTAAAGGCTGTTCCTTGAATTGTTATTTCAGACTGGTTGAAAAGGTCTCTTGAAATCAAGAGAAGGATGGAACGAGCACTTATCCATCTAGGCGGCTGACCTAGTAGTAGATATTTTATTATAAGTAATTTACATTTAGCTTAAATTTAAATTACACTAGTATTTAAATTATATTTGTACGCCGTCATCGGCAAAACGTAGTGTACTTGTACATATTTTATACGCGACACCTTTTTGATCTATGTTTTCCAAAAAAAAACTTTTACTTTGAAACAAATTAATATTGCTAAATAATTGTATTACCTAAATTCCAAATGAGAAAACCAGCACGTTGAAGCTAGTTAAAACTAATCTCACTAAGTACCTACTTAATTAAATCATATCTTAGAGATAAAGATTTCGCACAGTAGTCCCTGATAAATTTACAATAATAACTGTTCAATTGATTTAACATTCAATCAGCAATCATGGGTAAAGTGGTAGCATTGGTATTATTCGGATTAGCTGTTGTTTCAGGTATATATAATTTTTATTATTTCCTTTATTTATTTTCATTCCTTATGATCTACATTTTTAAATATTTTTATAAAAGTAAATTAACAAAAACATTTAAAAATATAAAAAATAGTGGTCCACCGGCATCGGGAGCAGGGTCCAAGCTACCGGTGGTTAGGGCTCCAGAGACAGGAACCTCCTCACGATGCGAGCCGTATCGAGGAGTACTGCCTTCTGAATCAGGCCTTTGATTCAACCGCCTAACGAGAGCCTCGAGAGATGTTGATCGAGGCTTTCGGCCATCAGTCCATTGGCTGATACAACTATCGGCACAATTACAGCCGAGTCCACATTCCACATGTCAACAACCTCGTGAGCTAAGTCAAGATATTTAATTTGTTTCTCTTTCTCAGCTTTCACGAGGTTCCCGTCATGTGGAATGGTAACATCGACTATAATTGTGCGGCGCGCTAACCGATCTATCACCACTATATCAGGCTTATTGGCTACAATAGTCCTATCAGTAATGATAGATCGGTCCCAGTACAACGTGACATGGTCATTTTCAAGAACTGGGTCGGGCACATACTTGTAATACGGTACCTCAGAATCCACAAGTTTATATTGCAAAGCAAGTTGCTGATGAATAATCCTGGCTACTTGGTTATGCCTGTGCAAGTATTCGCCGTTAGCCAGACGAGAACAACCAGAGATAATATGTCTGATGGACTCACCCGGACGGTGACATGCCCGACACACGTCCACCGTCCCGTCCTTCATAATATGTCTCCGGTAGTTATTCGTCAAGATAACCTCATCCATAATAATTTTTATTATTATTACTACTATATTACTATTTTTAATATTCTTCCCGTGGGTGTCGTAGAAGGCGACTAAGGGACTTACTAGAGAATGGGCAGCAGCGTTCTCTATGCATTTTACCACCATACTGCGATCGCCAACCCGCCAGCCAAGCGTGGCGATTATGGCAAAACCCCCTTTTTGGAGGCGGCTTATGTCCAGCAGTGGACGTCCTTCGGCTGAAATGATGATGATGATGATGACTTTTATCCAAACACCGTCGATGACTTTAAAACGACGTCAATTGTAAGTCGATTTAGGGTTTGTTTCATAGTGGTCAGCTTTGTACGTCGTATTGACGTTGTTTTAAGGTAATTTTTATAGTCGTCTTAAAACTATGACACGTACATTTACTGGAACTACCGACGTCATATTACGACGACATTTACGTCGATAATGGCCTTAAAGTGACGTCGGTATGACGTAATATTGCTAGCTAGAATATTTTTATTTTCTTTCATCAGAAACCGTGACAGCATAGTCAGCTCCAGGGACCGAAAACCTTTATAAATTACGGTACAGGTATTGAAGAATTTCGGTTACCTCTACGACTTACGGTTACCGTTATCTGGGTAACCAAGAAAAATAAAACCGGTTACCTCTATTTAGGTTACCGTTTTTATATTGGTTACCGAAAAATGTCCTTGATTACGAGAAAGAAACGAAATATCGCACTGCCGATAATTTGTTGCATTAGAAAACACTCTACATTACTAGACGAATCGTCGTGCTGCTGTGTACGTTTATTTGGTCCGCCTTTTTGTGGAGTATTTGAGTTAAAGTAAAAAAAAGGAAATGAGCAAGAGTATGATAATATTACATGAATACATTGTAAACTGGTAGAATGCCATTTGTTTATCTTTTTCTCTCGCCAAACTGCCATAGAAATCAACTCCATAATTTGGGTTTGTTTAATTTGCGGAGAATCGTACGCCCGTTTTTCTCATAGAGGGCATCATTTCCTTGTAAACAAAGCGCATAAACATAAGCTTGCATTTTGTTTGAGCGTGCTAACAGCGCATAGATTCCGGGCTCTGGAGCAAAAAACGTCTCTGATTGCTAGTTTGGTAGCCTTTTTTTTTGGGTGGGAAATCATCAAATAACTTCTCCCGCTCTGGGTGGAGCAGGAGGGCGTGTCAGACTTTTACTGACTAAAACCCACCCGTGTGGCTCAGTAGCCCGTATGCCAGGGGCTGTGGTATCTCTTTCGAACAAACCTGCACCCCTGGCAGGCATTGGCCCTTGCGGGCCCCATCAAATTGTGCTGACATCTCTTTAAGGCGCGCGTGGAACACAACGCGCCGTCAACTTGGGCTTGGTCCTTACCGGTCAGCGAGTTACCCATTACTCGCCGTCCGCAAGCTCATGCTTACTGTGGCCGGAAATCTGCCTGGGGTTCCCGACGCCCAGGGCGTCTCCGTATCCTGCGGCGGCTAGGGTCGCGAGGGCGCATAGACTGCCTCTCCCTCACGTGCGCCACCTCCCTCTTCGCGAGCATTACTGCTTCGCTGAAAGAGGTGATGGCTACCCATGCACTCTCGCTCCGTACCATGGCCTGGACCAGGGCCGGACGCGAGAGATTGCCGCCACCGATGGCCTCCACGAGGACACGGCGGTGCTCCACCCAAGCCGGGCAGACCGCCACCGTGTGCTCCACCGTGTCCTCAGGGCGATCTTCGCAGTGGAAACACCCGGGCGTTTCCTCCCGCCCTATCTGAAACAGGAACCTCCCGAAACAACCGTGTCCGGTGAGGACCTGCGTCAGGCGGAAGGTGAGGACGCCATGCCGCCTCAAGCCACTCCTCAAAGAGGGGACTTACCGCCGCAATCGTGGCGTGCCCAGCACTGGGTTGCGACAATCGCACTCTCCATGTCGCCATGAGATCCCGCCAAAGCTCTGTCCGCTGTACCGCGCGATTTCCCGCGGCAGCGGAGTTACACCCCGGCATTTGGCCTCCTCACGCCATTGCCACATGTGCGCGAGGACCTTTCCCTCCAGATCCCATGGCGTAGTTTGGTAGGGTTAGTTTAAACTTTCCAGGTCGCACGTGAACGAGCCCAGCTTCTTCCATGAACATTTCCCTATTCCGGAATAACGCTATGCCTTTTACATTCTCATAGCCCAGTAAATATTGTTGTCCTTGGTGATGTATGGTATGCCAAACATTTGTTCTTTACTCATAAGTTTATGCCAGCGGAAAATTGAAACGTTACAAAGACATGACGTTCTTTCAAATTGCCTACTAAAAAGAACAGTTGTCAAAAAAACGCCAACTAAAAAGGCATTGGTCCACCTATAAACAAAACATCATAACCAAATATCGTGTCCCCCGACCCTGCCACGATGAAGTACTAGCCCGCGCCTTAGGTGAGCCCTTGGCATACCCTGATAATAATAATTGTCCAGTTCAGATCCAGCCTGACCCATTATGCAGTCGTAGTCTCACCGACGCCCTAAGCCGAGGTTCGTTAGTATGCCACACAGGGGGTGTCCTTAGCGTGCAGCCCCTTATTAATGTAATAAGTTCGCCCTGGCTGGGGCATTGAGTTAGCGGTTGGTAACTCCGTAGGTACTGATATAAAGTTCCCAGTTCCAAACGCGGATACGTGAACCTTATTTATTCCTCACAATCCTTACCGGCACCGCGGTGCCAAAACATTCCTGGAGCGCCACCGAGCGCGCATTCACTATCGTTCACTCGCTCACTCGTAACGCGTCGTAGATACGACACCGCCGCGAAGTGTCTGTCGATAAGCGCCCTTGGAGTTATGAAATTAGAGTTAAAATTATTTGGGTTCTTCCATGAAAGCGATGCAATGATGAACATAATCAGTAGAGCTCGTATTTATATTTGTTAAAAGAATTAAATATGGATTGATTGAGTTCAATTAATTTTTGCTGGGACTCCCCAAATGTCAACCTCATCAGTCTGCGCGCGATACACCCTGCCACTGACAGACGAGGCGCTGGCGACCGACAGATGCCAGTATAACCATCCAACAAGCCAATCTAAATTCTACAGAGCGATGACGGGCAGCAGCGTCATCGAATCGTCTGCGAAAGGACTGGCTCTGCGGTCACCAACCCGCATGCCCAGCGTGGTGAATATGGGCATGACTACTGGGATTATCTGAAGTCCGAAGACAGAGGAAGGATGCGATAACCCTGGAGTCAGGCGACCTATTCTACTTCCGCGAGGGTGATCAGCTGTCCCAAGGCGGTGTCGGCTTCCTGGTCAACAAAGAACTCACTAGCAGCGTTGTGGAAATCAGTAGTGTGTCGACACGGGTAACATACCTTGTACTAAAGCTCACTGACAGGTACTACCTGAAAGTGATACAGGTATATGCGCCAACTTCGACATGCTCTGACGAAACAGCCGAGACCTTGTACGAGGACATCGCCAAAGAAAGGCACTTTAAATATAAATTTTCGGGCTGAGAGAATCCGCATGATGAGGCCTACCCTCTGACCTACGCAGCTCCAAACTGCACTAGGATCCGAAAAGTTCCACTGGAACTTCAAAATCGTTTCTCTCTGCTGGAAACCACAGGCACGGTTGACGAAAAAAGCCAACGAGGTGGTCAAAGCACTACGTGACGTGTCCCACAAACTTTGCTCGTCGCAGCGAAAAAGTAAGGTGTCCAAACTTTCCTCGGAGACTCTCGGACTTATGAGGGAAAGACGAGAACTGCCATCTACGCAGCCATCTTCGTCAGAGAAGAGGGCCTTAAATCTAAAAATAAGAAAGCTGATGCGACGCGACCTTCGGTGCTCCAACATCCGCGACATTAAAGTCGCGATTGAGCAAAACCGAGGGTCGAAAGTGTTCACTCAGCGATTAGGGAGGTCCCATCTGACGAAACTAAGATGCGGATGGCAGATTCATAACTTCAAAGTCCGAGATACTCCAGGAAGTCGAGGATTTTTACGAGCACCTTTACTCAACGCGGACGGAAAAACTAGCGGAGGATAGTGCAGGTGACCACCGAGCCGATTTAATGCGCCACTACACGAAGGACATCCCCGATGTTGACCAGTGCGAGATTAGGGCGGCTCTCGAGCATCCTAAGAACAACAAGGCACCGAGTGATGACGGAAAAACGACAGAGGTCCTTAAAGCGGGCGGGGCTCCAGTCCTAAGAGAGCTAGCGAGTCTCTTCAACTCCGTCATCCAAGAGCGTACAACGCCCGAGGCGTGGAGCAGAGGTGTGGTGGTTCTGTTCTTCAAAAAAGGTGACAAAACCTTGCTGTAGAACTGTAGACCCATTCTCACTTCGAAGCCACGTCTACAAGCTATTCTCGAGGGTCGTCACGAATCGTCTCGCTAGAAGACTTGACGAGTTCCAGCCACCAGAACAAGCCAGTTTTCGAAAAGGCTTCAGTACCGTAGACCACATCCATACTGTTCGGCAAATTGTACAGTACTGAAGAGTACAACCAATCTCTGTGTATGGCATTTGTGGACTACGACAAAGCCTTCGACTCCATCGAAATATGGAGTTCTGGCCTCTCTGCAACGATGTCGAATTGACTGGCGCTATATCGAGGTGTTAAGATGTTTGTATGACGCTACTACGATGACTGTCCAGATCCAGGATAAGGAAACAAGCTCCATCCAACTGCTCAGAGGAATGCGACAGGGGGATGTTATAACCCCGAAACTGTTCGCCAACGCGTTGGAGGACATCTTTAAGACATTGGACTGGACAGGGTATCAATATTAACGGCGAATACATCTCACACCTTCGGTTTGCCGATGACATCTTCATAATGGCAGAGACTCTGAAACAGTTAGACCAGATACTGCACAGCCTAAACGGAGCCTCTCGGCGGGATGGCCTCGACGTGAATTTGGAAAAGACGAAAATCATGTGCAATTCTCCCGTCATCCCGAGGCCAATCCACATCAAAGGCTCGCTTCTCGAAGTTATGAAGGAGTAGGTCTACCTAGGGCAAGTCATCCAGCTCGGTAGACATAACTTTGAGAAAGAAGCTGACAGGAGGGGAGGATCCGGTTGGGTTGGGCAGCGTTTGGAAAACCACGTCAAGTCTTTTCGTCGCCTATTGTGCAATGCTTGAAGACTAAGGTCTTTAACCAGTGCGTGCCGAAACGTGGACAATGACAGTTGGGGTGGTCCACAAATTTAAGGTCACTCAGCGCGCTAAGGAGCGGGCTATGCTTGGAGTTTCTTTTAAGGATAAAATCAGGAATGAAATTATCCGGAAAAAACCGGAGTCACTGACATAGCTTGTAGAGTGAGCAAGCTGAAGTGGCAGTGGGCTGGCCATGTTTGTCGAAGGACCGGTGGGACAGACGGGTCCTGGAGTGGAGACCGCGTATCGGCAAACGTAGTGTGGGACGTCCCCCAGCTAGATGGAGCGACGACCTTAAAAAGGTGGCTGGGATAGATTGGATGCAGAAGGCGGAGGATAGTGTTGTGGCGCAGCCTGGGAGAGGCCTATGTCCAGCTATGGGCTGTGATAGGCTGAGTTGATTGAGTTAAAAATGGTAATCTAAGCTGTCCGCAAATTAAATCGTGTTTACTTCACTATGCATAAAACGATGTATTGTTCCAATCAAAATGTGCCAAATGACCCAGTGAACGGAATGAATATAATGTTTTAGGGGAACCGCGGAACCAAAATGAGCGAATGAGTGCCGGTGGCAAAGGAATAACTAAGGTGAACCGGTACCGGACCCGGTTTAAATAAGTGAATCAATTCACTTTCCGGAATAAGATTATCCAGCTTTCTGCGCTTCCAATTAGAGATGAAATGAAAATGAAAATGAAATGAAAAAGTGTTTATTCACAAAAAAGAGTTCGTTTAAGTTACATTTACCTCCGCCAAACTGCATAGCAGTTTAGATAGAGATGACGGGTGCAAATCGAATTCGAATTAGATATTGACTTCTGGGAGGTTACGACTATGTCAGCTGTTGATTCGTTGTCAACCTACCCATTCACCAGTAAGTAGGTACATTTATAAAAAGTTCTTATTCGTATGTTTACTTCCATTACTAATCAAGCTTATGATTATTTTCATGCAGTTCAGCACCCTAATTGCGTAACTCACGATTGATCATAATTGGTTTCGTCTTCACAGTTAAACAATATCCACTGCGTTATTTATGTTGTCGAACAGACACATTTTTCGAACATATGAAGCAATGATTTAACAATCCGTTTCAAAACGATACAGATTATGATGAATCGTGAGTTACGCAATTAGGGTGCAGGTTTGAATCAGTTCAGGATAAAAAATTCGTAAGCTTGACTTTTAGCTGTCGCACACCGTGTTCGTGTTATGGACAATAAGAAAACATACAAACGTGAAGTCGCGCCCGTAATCTCCAAAGGGGTTTTAATAAGTAGGTATAACCCAAGCAACAGTCAAACAACTTAAATCAACACGTGAATGAAGCTCGAAGACGTCGGAAGTACCTAGATGCAATTCTACTTCGTATAATTTATGAAATAAAAATAATCATGCGGATCAGCGGATGCATATTTTTCAGCAACGATTGGTCAGCTGTTTGACTACCTTCATCAGCTCGAAAGCATAAATTGCAAATAAAGAAACATGTCAGCCACAGTGATGACGACATGAGTGATAAAACATAGGCGACACCATAAGGAATATTATTTTATAAGGAAAATCTTCAACCAGATATCTTATTTTACATATGTTCCTATAATAAAATATAAATCCACATAGGTACCTTTATTAAATAGTAATAAATGGTCTGCCTATCTACGAAGCCAACCAAACAATCCAACATTTGCCAGCAAATTGAGAAGCATGCAGTGTGGCGGCGCCGATCAAACGATCGGCTCCGCCTGCGCGCGGGTCGACTCGACTCTGGCACACACAAACGCGATCCGCGCCCGCTTTGACTAATGCCGACGGCACGTGTAAGATAGAGGTAATTTTTATTTCGGTAACCGGTATTAATACTGGTTGTATGAAATTGAAGAATTTAGGTAACCTTTAAAAATACCGGTAAAAAAAATAAAGGTTGTAACCGAAAAATACCGGTATTTTTCATACCGGTTTCGGTCCCTGGTCAGCTCAGTGTGGATTTCTCTCTAATACACAAACACTTCTTCGCCAGTGTAGTAGGGGCGAGCCTATTGCCATCAATCGGGCACGAATGACTCCAGTTAGTAATACCTAATGTATGACTTAAGGTAAAGCTATAGTCGACATTTTTCCCATACAAATTTCGGGAGTGTATTACTCCACTGTTCGACTATGTACATCAAAAATTAAACATAGTACGGTTTTGTCTCATTATTAATATCATCTGTGCGGAAACAGAATACTACTAAAATAAAAAGCTATTAAAAACTTGTGAACCAGCAAAAATTAGTTTTGCTTGCTAATTTAACCTAAGTTTAACTAATAAAAAAAGTGTAAAATCTCCAAAACCAAGGCGGTACCGACAAAGCTCAAATATCGAAAAATTTAATAAAGCAGTTGATGATTATGCCTTTCTCTGGAATGTCTCGTTGGCCTAGTGGTCAAAAGTACAACTGATGAGCGTGTCCTGGGTTCGAAACCCACGGCGGGCAAAGTGGTTTTAGTGATTTCCACAGAAATTTTCAGTAGGAATTCGGAGTCTCAATCAGGATGTTTCGCTTTTGTAATGTTATAAAGTCCCATAATTATGTGAAGGAGCGAGTCTATTGCAAGCCGTGAACGCTTCTCAAGCAATCGGGAAATGAGAGTTCTCTTGAATATTCATGCCACCAGTTGGCGCCACTTTGACTATAGGACTTCCAGTTCGACAATGAACTTTAAATATTTGATGTCATTCGTTTCATTCATTCATTCGTTCACGATTCAGTCCGTAGGCGCTTTGACACTTGACAGGTGCCCGGACATGACGTCTCAGTGCTGCCAGAAAACCCTCATTTACCATAGCGGTTGTGTTCCTACTACCAAACGTAATTAAAGTGTCGGTTACCTTTTGCATCCAATAAATGCTTGCTTCTTCAGGTCATCAAAATCTGCAAGCTATGTCGTTCAATCTACTTCTTTTATTTATGGTTACGTTCGGTCCAATCTTTTTCTTATCCTTAAAAAATAAAATCTTATCAATTAGGTATTTATTTAAATCAGCTACAAATCTGTAATGATTGATTATTATGTATCTTAATACCTTGGAATGCTAAATAAAGTTTCTAAAGAAGTAGGAAAACGACTACTAGTCTTTCTATACGTAATCCAAATTTTAATGTATACAGTCAAAGTAAAATTGATACAATAATATCAGTTTTCTCACTCTACTCTTCGTAACAAAGAAAATTAATTTCGGTAAAGATCACGGCACGTAAGTTGAACCAAAATGTTGAATTTTGTTTCAACTTACGTGCCAAAAAACGAACCGAACGTACGTACGGAAAAAGAATGATGACCTAATGCTTTTTCCGTGCGAGGCAACGAGTGCACGCGCTAATACTTTTGGTTGTTTGTTCTGATTTTGGTTCAACTTACGTGCCACAATCTAATACAAGCGTTTGGGACCTATAATGCCACAGACAGACACACACATACACATATTAAACTTATAACATCCCACTGTTTAAACAATAAATATTGTTTTTAGAGTTCCATTACAGTTATTTTTTTGATGCCTAGTAGTTAGTTGACAAGCGCACGAGGTTCCTCGTATAAGATTTAGCCGTCTGAGCTGATAGTCTACCTAATAAACCAGTAAGCCAACCAACTAGCCAGGTACAGGAATGGCAAGAACTGCTAAGTATCTGTATGGATCCTGTACTTGTGGTACCAGTTCCATGCCGGGCAAGACGATAAAGTGTACCTTACCAAAACCTCGTCCTTTCCTTTTTCCAGCTCTCCCCTATGACCCAGTCATTAGGAAGCTGGACGACGGCCTCCGCTACCAGTACGTTGAGGGTCCAGATGGAAGCCTGCACCTGGCAGACTTGTGGGGGACCGTCAGTGACGTTGCTGAGGCAGCCAGATACAACCCGGATAGGCAGAATGTGTACCATCTGTTTACTAGGTAAGGGATATGCTTTATAGTGAATTTACTCAACATTTTTTCCATACAAACTTCAGGAGTGTATTACTTCACTGTTCGACAATTTACACCAAAAATTAAACATGGTATGGTTTTGTTTCATTATTTATATTTTCTTTGCGGAAACAGAATACTAAAATAAAAACCCATTAGAGTTATGAGTCAACAAAGATTCTTTTTTTTTTTTCGCTAATTTAACCTAACTTTTGGCGTGTATAGGTAACAAATTAAGTGTAAAATCTCCAAAACAAAATCGGTACTGACAAAGCTCAAATATCAAGAAGTTCAATTAACTGTATTGATCATTGATTTATGTAGTGGTTTTTTCATAAAACCCGATCTTCCGAAGGACTTCTCTTAATTTTTTGCTCGCCTGTAGGTATTACAAAAAAAAAACCGAAATAACAAAATAGGTACCTAGTAATTATAAAAATTAAATACTTACAAAAAATATTTGGATTCTCTTTGAAAAAGCTCTGTTCCTGTTTTCTTTTATTTTCTGTTCAGTTTCTGTTAATATTTTGCTTGTTCCTTTATTAATAAAAATAAAAAAACCGATGGCGCCCGTTCACAAATTTGACGTGTGGATTAGCACCATCCAGTTCAAGGGAACTGAATGATCCAACACACGAGTTACCATCAGTGAAACTTTTAACCCCTGGCATGTCAAGTACACACCATAACCCTTATTAATAAACGATGCTTAAAGTTAAGTAATGTTTAGGGTCTGTTTAACCATAATTTTTTGACGTTTAAACATCATTTACCTTTAATCATCGTTTATGAATAATGTGTGCCGATAACAAAAGAATTTATATTGTATCTGTTAATTAGACGCGCGACGGGTTAAGTGAGCATGACTTACATCATCATCATCATCATTTCAGCCGAAAGACGTCCACTGTTCAAAATAGGCCTCCCCCAAGCACTAACACTGACCAACCGATTCTGTTCTTCTCGAATCCAGCGGATTCCTGCGGTCTTCACCAGGTCAGCATCACATATATCTAGCCATAACTTTAAATTGCTCCATTCTCGTTCCAGACAGAACCCCTCAGTCAGCCAGCCGCTCCTGATCGGCAGTGAGGGACTCCTGGGCATCACCAATTACAACTCCAACAGGAGGACCATTGTCCTCATTCACGGATGGTTGGACTCCGTTACCGCTGACTTTAACACTGTTCTCGTGCCTGGTAAGATGTGCCTCTTGTGGGTTTTGATATGAATAAATGGAGAGATGAGACATTTAATTATTATAATTATTTTTCTTAGCATGTCGATAGCAATCTAAATACAGTCAGCCCAGGATTTTGGCTACGATTTGGCACCTTCAACAGCGTCCATCAGCTCCTGTAGCGTGCAGACTGCAGGACACGCTGGACCAGATTATTATTATTCTTGCATGCAAGATTGCAGAACCCACTATTACTTACACTTAAACTTCTTTCCCAGATAAAAATATATTTTAAACTAACAAGCGATTTCGTCCGCATGAAATTTCTTGCTGATCCGACCCACCCCGTCGCATCACATCGATAAATAGGGGCACCTGTACTCGCTATTACCTCGGCTCCTAAGGGTAGCTTATATGGTCTTCTTCAAGGATTGAGCTATTAAATTCGAAAATATTTTCTGAAATACAAGTGATGGGTCCAGACTCAGATTATAAAACAAGGCAGATAGACCGCGCGGAACACCAGAGTGAAGCCAAAAAACTAAATACTAAAGCGTCGTATTGTATCTAATGCGACGCTTTGGTATTTGTTTTTTTGACTCTTGGATGCTCCACGCGATCTATCTGCCTTTGTTTTATAACCAAACAAAAAAAAAAAAACAAGTACTAAAGCGTCGCATTGTATGTTACATAAAATACGACGCCTTAGTATTTGGTTTTTTGGCTTCACTCTTGGTCTATCTGCCTGTATTTTATAATCTGAGGCTCCAGAAATAAGAGCGTGCAAATAAACAAAAACGAACTCTTTAGCCATAAGATTTGTGTAGATTATAATGTGAAAAATTGGAATTATTTTCCGAAATAGAACAGACGCTGCTAAATAAGCTACCCGGTCACAAAAAGTTTCATGTGACATTTTTGCCATAGAGGTTTGACTTATGCTAGATAACGCAATAACTTAAATGCTATCTACGTCAGTTAACATAAAAAGTTCTAAAGCCGTAATGATAAATTATTTTATTTCTGTAGGTAGGTTTGTACAAACACTTTTTACACGTCAATCATATTTTGTAAACTAGATGAGGCCGGCGTTTCCTGCTGATTACTCTGAGAAGAAAGGCCGAAACAAACTCTCAAACACTCTCTTTTCAAGTACCAACATAATCTTGGTCAGATCATGTGAGGACAATATGGATTGGTGTTTGAAATGGCATTTTGAGGAAAGAACCACACAGATCCACTCAGGACCTCTCCACCACCGATTTTTCGACGGAAGAATAGACATGACTATTAACTAAATGATATACAATAAGATAAGATAATTTAATTAAATTAATTAATTAGTTTTAATTTAATTATCACAGTTATGCGTTCTAAACGAATCACGGCCGTCGAGTAGAAAGTTTTGTTGTCAGTGTGATTTTGACAGTTAGGGAAGTAATATTCTTCTGAAATTTATAAGGACCTAGACAAATATCGTTAGAAACGAAAGACTAAATGACAGATTGTAGAAGGATATCTACGGTACGATGTCGATGCCTGCCAGGGGTGCGGGTTTGTTCGAAAGAGACACCACAGCCCCTGGCTTAAGGGCTACTGAAGGAACACGGGTGGGTTTTAGTCAGTAAAAGTCTGACACGCCCTCCTGCTCCACCCAGAGCGGGAGAAGTTATTTGATGATTTCCCACCCAAAAAAAAAAAAAAAAAAAAAAAAAAAAAAAAAAAAAAAAAAAAAACGGTACGATGTCAAAAATGTAGGAACGAAATATCACTTTGTATTGAAAAAGCACTGTCTATTCTTCGTAGAAATACAAAGCGTCATGCTAAGCGCGCAGCCAGCCAGTGCACACCTTTATCAGGGCTCATGCAGCTAAACTTGAGGCTTAAGTTTCCTACCCTCTTCTGCTTATGACTGTAGACTGCCACTTCTTCGCTCGTATCAATACAAACTTATTATTTAAAAATCGCTCATGCCGTAACCGTCTCTAACACTATTGCATCTCCGCAGCGTTCCTGTCGGCTGAAGATGTGAACGTCATCGTCGTGGATTGGAGCGCAGGTGCTGGTTCCATCAACTACTTCACTGCTTTGGCTAACACCGTGCCCTCTGGTAAGTTCTAGAGATGTCAGGACTAATACAATACTCATACATGTCCTTAAAAATATTAGCTTGTAACTATCTCACAAAAGAAAGGGATATTAGGTATGTAGCGGCACTAAAAATAAAAAACAAAAATTTAAAATTTAAAAAACCCCCGACCCAAACAAAAACTCTAAAAAGTAAAAAATAATATTTATAGGCCTTTTAATTTGAACGTAATATTTTAATCAGGGCATTGTCAAGTCGGGGGACGGTCAATGAAAACGCCAAACAGAGGCCTAGCCGTCCCCCGACTTGACAATGCCCTGATTAAAATATTACGTTCAAAAACCATACTCATACATGTCTTTAAAAATATTAGCTTGTAACTATCTCACAAAAGAAAGGGATATTAGGTATGTAGCGGCACTAAAAATAAAAAATAAAAATTTAAAATTTAAAAAACCCCCGACCCAAACAAAAACTCTAAAAAGTAAAAAATTTAAAATTTAAAAAACCCCCGACCCAAACAAAAACTCTAAAAAGTAAAAAATAATATTTATAGGCCTTTTAATTTGAACGTAATATTTTAATCAGGGCATTGTCAAGTCGGGGGACGGTCAATGAAAACGCCAAACAGAGGCCTAGCCGTCCCCCGACTTGACAATGCCCTGATTAAAATATTACGTTCAAATTAAAAGGCCTATAAATATTATTTTTTACTTTTTAGAGTTTTTGTTTGGGTTGGGGGTTTTTTAAATTTTTAATTTAATTTTTATTTCTTGCTTTTTAAACTTACCCCCTTATTCATAAACGCTGGTTAAAGTTAAGTAATGAGTAGCGTCTGTTTAACCATACATTTTTGACGTTTAAACATCATTTAACTTTAATCATCGTTTATGAATATGGCCATTAATGTCTCCCTTAAATCACCATTTATCTATAATCTATTCATTGAGACCTTTTCAATGAGCCCAAACACGATACTTCTGCTGTTTGTTGGTGAATAACTTGGGTTTCCAGGAAATTCCAGGTGTTGCTCCAGCATCAGTTCAAGGTTTTTTTTTCGTCTAATATCATTGAAGTAATAGAATCCCACATTTTGAGTTGATCAGACCCATGGAAGAGGCTAAAATCCCTTTTTCAACCAGAAAAGAGCTGATAATCTTAAACGGCTGAACCGATTTTGATGAAACATATCTTAGAACACTCCCGACTAATAAACAAAAAAAACTAAATCAAAATCGGTTCATCCGTTTGGGAGCTACGTTGCCTCAGACAGACACATACACACACACAGACAGACACGTCAAACTTATAACACCCCGTCGTTTTTGCGTCGGGGGTTAAAAATGCTTCGCTTGGGAAGATCATGCAGAGACTCGTTCTGCATGATCTTCCCAAGCTTGCTAAATATAATAAAAGCTGCTTATATAATTGTGTTAGTGTATATAATAACATACCGAGTAGCATAAAAAACTTAAACTCCAGATTATTTAAGGGAAAATTGTTTGACTGGTTAAAATTGAAAAGTTTCTATAGTCTTAAAGAATTTATGGATAACAAATTCTCATGTTAGTATTAAGTGAACATATGCATGCTAAGTACAATTCTGGCAAAACATGTAAGATCTTTATTGTAAATTATTGTAACACCATGTATACCATGTTTTATGCAAATAAATACTTACTTACTTACTTCGCAACAAAATCGAAAAACGCAAAAAGAAAAGTGGCGCCATCTACAGTGCCACAGGCGAACTATTAGAAATTCTACATCGCGCAATCACAGTTTACTACAACACTCGAATAGATAAAATATCCCGACATCAACTGTCGGCTAGTTGCCCACCAGACACAATACCCGTCTGGTCGGAGGATCCTCCTTTTCAATAGAGGATGAGCGAACTTTACACCCTGTTCCTCATACCTCTTTATGTACATAAATAAGTAATTATCATGGTCGCTCACTGCAATTTGTGAACATATTCTAAGTTGAATAGGCTGTTTAATTTTTTGTGTAGAATCCACTTTAATGATTGCAGTTTAGAACTTGGTATTTTCTTTCGGGACTAGACTAAGCTGACGTCCAATGTCCACGACGATGAGTCTTACAGTAATGGAAATCTTAAAGACACCAAGCCATAATTTTACTAAATCCAGAGCTAGAAAAAATCCCATCGCGATTTTATTGCGTCCGCCTGAACGTCGCCTAAGCATCATCATTTCAGCCGGAAGACGTCCACTGCTGGACATAGGCCTCCCCCAGTTTGGGGGGGCTTGCCATCATCGCCACGCTTGGCAGGCGGATTGGCGATCGCAGTATGGTGGTAAAATGCATAGAGAACGCTGCTGCCCATTCTCTAGTAAGTTCCTTAGTCGCCTCCTACGACACCCACGGGGAGAGATGGGATGATGCTATTCTTTCATCCAGCACCATACGTTACGCCTAAGCATACCTATTCCCAAAGAAGTAACAACATTTATCTTCAGAAGCTTCTGCCCGCAGCTACTACAGCGTGGTTGTCGGTAATCATCCTACGAAAACGTGATACTGGGACAAAAAGTAGCCTATGCCCTTACCCAGGATGCCGTCTATCTCCTTGTCAAAACTTACTGAAATCGATTCAGTGGTTTAGACGTGACAATGTTACATACAGAGACAGAGTCACTTTAGAATTTATGACGTTAGTATGGATTTTGTGCGATACATAAATATCGTTATCAAATTTTTCACAGATTCAAAGTTTGATAATGTCTAATTTTCCAGGTGAAAGCGTAGCCCGTTTCATAAATTGGCTTAACAGCGCTACTGGAGCAGTTCCCGGCATGTACCACCTGGTGGGACACAGCCTTGGAGGTCACCAGGCTGGCATCGCCGGCAGAAACGTTCAAGGAAATATTGCTTACATCACTGGTAAGTGTCTAAACTTCGAGTGTTGCTTTGAGGCACTAACGAAGTCCGGCCCTGGTCCAGGCCATGGTACGGAGCGAGAGTGCATGGGTAGCCGTCTCCTCCTTCAGCGAAGCAGTTATGCTCGCGAAGAGGGAGGCGGCGCACGTGAGGGAGAGGCAGTCTATGCGCCCTCACGGCCCTAGCCGCCGCAGGAGACGCCCTGGGCGTCGGGAATCTCAGGCTGATTTCCGGCCACCGTAGGCATGGGCTTGCGGAGGGCGAGTAATGGGTAGCTCGCTGTCCGGTAAGGACCAAGCCCAGGTCGACGGCGCGTTGTATTCCACCCGCGCCTTAAAGAGATGTCAGCACAAAATGATGGGGCCCGCAAGGGCCGATGCCTGCCAGGGGTGCGGGTTCATTCGAAAGAGATACCGCAGCCCCTGGCATACGGACTACTGAGGGAACACGGGTGGGTTTTAGACAGTAAAAGTCTGACAGGCCCTCCTGATACACGCAGAGCGGGAGAAGTTATTTGATGATTTCCCACCCAAAAAAAAAGCCTCCAACGAAGGTAAAGTATCTGATACATGCGAAATGAATGAACTTCATCTCTATCTTCTTTCCATTTCAGCTCTAGACGCCGCACTTCCCGGCTGGACTGGCCAGAACAACGATAAGTTCAAGTCTTCCGACGGAGTCTACACCGAGGTCATTCACACCAACGCTGGATTCCTAGGTTATCTGGCGACCCTGGGTGATGTTGACTTCTACCCCAACGGTGGACTCAGCATGCCTGGGTGTAATTCTAACGATTGTGATCATTCTAGGTAAGGTTATCGGATATCTTCTATTCTTAAACTAACTTGAAGCTGAAGTGTTCGTTTGAAAGCGCTTACTCGTATCACTGAAACTAAGTATATATAAGTTGGAATTGAATAATCCTTTTTGCATTTGATACCCTAGCTCATGAGGAAGACTGTATGCTATATCACGTTAGAACACTAGTTAGCCGAGAAAATAAAAAAAAGACAAGAAATATCACGCAGTTGAATTCCCGTACAGACATGAAATTTCACGCAGTTGAATTCACGGACAGACATGAAATTTCACGCAGTTGAATTCACGGACAGTTAAGAAATTTCACGCTTGGATTCACGGACAGACAAGAAATTTCACACAAATGAATTCACAGACAGACATGAAATTTCACGCAGACAGAGACACACATTCACACATAGACACAGACATCGCACAAATGTCTCTACTTAACTGCCTAAATAGATATTTCTTCAAAATAATTTCGCTTTGCTGCCATAAATTATTTGATAACTAAAGTAATAGATGATACAGAAGATACTTATGCCTTACCACCGGGAATAAGTACCATCTTCAGTTTTTTTTGTACTAAAAGGTGACGCTCTTGCCTTCCATCTTACCTAGTGGTAAAAGAAGTCAGGTCAAAGGTGGAAGCTAGCTTCACCCAGAATCCTTAACGACAGAGGAACTGGCTATGAAAAACAAAAATGCTGTTAACATTGTTGTGGTTAGAGACTACGAGACCGCAGAGTCGGTTAAATCATTCTCCACGTCGCACATTCATTCAATGGTTGTCTGGCATTTATCCTGAACGGCAGGCTCAGCTTGACTCATTTTATTTCTTGGAATAGAAATCGCTTGTCTACATTTCTCGTTATAAAACTGTCAACTGTCTACACGGAAACGTCATTTTTTATACTCTTCCGACGTCAAAACGCTTGTATACGGTTTTCGTGTTTAGATTTGGCGCAACCGCGAGTCACGCAATACTATTTTAAATTTTTGTTTAAAGTACATTGTGTGCTAAAACCCTCGTATCCATTAAGAGCGTTTATTCTGAAAATGGGAAACGTCGCAAATAGCTGTCAATATTTCACTGCTTTGATTAATTTGGCAATATTATTGTATGGAAATATGAAATATGGCTAACTAGTAACCTAAAATATTAATTATGAAATGCAATAATTGATATCTTAACACCGAATATTTAGTTTTAGATATTAAAAAAGAACTTGGAAACTTTCCAAATGCCCTTTTTACACCTAAAACGGTTACTACATCAAATTCATTGTTATAATTGCAAATCATTATCCATATTCTAGGTCACTAGTTAGCGATATTTAATATTTCCGTACAGTAATATTAACAAATTAATAAAAACAGGTAAATATTTGACAGATATTTGCGACGTTGCCGAGTTTCAGAATATACGCTCTTAAGCAACACGTGACGCGACAAGTTACACAACATGTTGAAGATAACAAATGTTATTTATTAAAAAAAAAAACAATAACAGGCATATAAAAAAGAGAATAATCTTAAGGCATCAAAAAATACGTCCGCATCGTTGTCAATGGGAAAAGTGCCCAAAAGGCTGGCAGCATTGCTACGTTGTATGGCAATGCTGATTCTTTGGCCGAAAAATAGGCCAGCCCTTTGGTCACGTGAAGAGTAGACCAATCGCTTGGAAATAACAAGGAACTTTCGTAAACTAACGTTGACTATTGCGCGTCGTGTTGTGCGCCAGATGGCAACGTCGCGCGTTGCTGTGCAACGTTGCTGAACATATTTAGCGTCACATGTTGCGGCGCGTAAAATGTTGCCAGTGGATACGAGGCACACAAGGCTTGGGTCAAATAACCTTATTTTCTTTATTTCTACTTCCCAGGTCTTTCCACTACATGGCTGAGTCCCTAACCAGAGGAGGTTTCACTGGACAACGTTGTCTGTCTTACGTCACCGCCATGACTGGAAACTGTCAGCTATGGGGCACTCTTCGTATGGGGGGACTGGTTCCAAAGAATGGGTAAGGATGGGAAGATAACTAACTTTTGATGACGACTTTTTCGAATCCATATTCAAGGAAATGCAGCGATAACGATTTTTTCACGAAAGATTGGTGCAAGCAGGGCAAGTGTGTTGTGAAAACCAAGGTCAAGTGTATTGACGTGTAAAAGTATTTGTACAAACCTACTGTAGAATCCTGTTGAATTAGTATTTAAGGTGATTGATGACACATCCCTGGCTCACCACCACGTCAAGCACTACCGTGCAGAACATCTCAACTTTCTCTGTTTCCCACCATTCTTCGTGATTGACAGATTACATTAGTGACAGCAGTTTTTTTTTTTTTTTGGTTTTGGCTTCGCACGAACCAGTGCCAAGTAATTTTACTTTTCAATCAAGTAAATGGCCCAATATCAGGCACAAAGTTACAAAAAGTTATAGTCAGTCAAGTCAAAGTTATGTCAAAGTCATTGTAAAGCGGTAGTAACTTTACAACAACCTATTAAGAGTTTTTGGGGAGAACACGAAAAGTCCACGTTAGTCACTTATTTTCACCTGTGACACCAGTTGTCTCCGCTCGTGTGCCTGAGACAGTGTTTACATACTTATTAAATAGATACCTTCACTACACCTACTGATATAAATTAAATCATTTATTGAAAATGAAAAGTAAACATAACCTATAAATTTAAAAAAAAACACGATTTTATTGCTGACCGAACTAAAAAGTAGAAAATAATTTTTAGTTACAAAGAGTTTATGTTACAGTAGTAGGAAGTCAATAATTCAATTTAGAGCAAAAAGCGTGGGGTACCTAAGTATGTTTAGCAAATATAACAAAAACAATAAAAACATTTTTTTTATTTTATTTATTCATTTTTTATTACCATTTATTTATTTTTTATTCATTTTTTATTATTATTTATTCTTTAATTTATTTTTCAGACAATCCGGTATCTACTATTTGGAGACGAACGCTTCTCCTCCGTTCTCCAGGGGTTAAACTGAAGAAATAAATACTCATTAAGAAATATAAAAAAACACTCTGTTTTAAATAACAAAATCGTCATTATTCCTCTACAGAAGTCCATTGCTGTAAATAAAATAACTTAACCAAATAATTGTATATGTTTTTTAATTACATCATCAGCATAATATTCCTATTGCTGGGGCACACTGGCTTGCTCCATCACATCATCATCATCATTTCAGCCGAAAGACGTCCACGGCTTCCAGCCGTAGGCCTCCCCGGGCTCCTCCACTTGGACCGGTCTTGTGCTTCCCACATGCAGCGGATTCCCGCGGCCTTCACAAGGTCATCGGTCCACCTTGTGGGAGGCCTTCCCACTTTACGTCTTCCGGTACACGGTCGCCACTCCAAAACTTTTCGGCCCCATCGGCCAACAGTCCCACTTAAGTTTGGCAAATCTTAGGGGTATGTCGGTTACCTTGGTTCTCCTGCGGATCTCTTCATTCCTGATTCGATCACGTAGGGAAACTCCAAGAATAGCCCTCTCCATTGCCCTTTGGGTGACTTTAAGCCTTCAGATAAGGTCCATTGTGAGCGACCACGTCTGTGCCATAGCTCTGGTCAAAGACTTGCGTCTTGTAACACTGCGGTATTTAGAACGAAAAGATATTGCGAAGCTTCGCAAACGCTGCCCACCACGTAACTTATGAAAAATCAGTCATCACCTGCCTATCCTTTTCCCAACATGTTGGGGTCGGCTTCCAGTCTTACCGGATGCAGCTGAATACCAGTATTGTACATGGAGCGACTGCCTATTGACGAGATGCTAAAAGCTGACTGATCTCCTTTAGTTATTGTTCAAGTCATTGGCTGATATATCTCCCCGGAGTGGGTTCCCGCATCGTCGTTTCGGGGGGGCTCAGTTACCGTGGTTCCCAGCTACGGTGAAGCTAAGAGGAACCCAAAAGTGGGGCCGCTCGTCAATGCTTTTGCCTTCAAGCCGATGACGTGGCGGCCAAAAAGTTTGCGGTGAGGTGTACCGCAACTGAGGTGGGCCGCGATATCGACGGGAGGCATCGCGGCTGAGGGGGAGTGCCGGTGCTTCTGAGCAGCGCTCTTCCCTTCCGTGGCCTGGACGGGGCCGGCACCGTTTGATGGCGGACGCGGTGGGGCCGCAGGGGAAGAGGTCTGTCGGTATAGCGTTGGCCGCTCTCCCTATCCCCTGCGGCCGAAATGTTGTTGGGTGGGACGGCGCGTTGTGTTCCACGCGTGCCGTCAGAGATGTCAGCAACGACTGGTAGACGTAAGGCGGTAGGAAACGCCCGGGTGTTTCCACTGCGTAGATCACCCTGAGGACACGGTGGAGCATACGGTGGAGGTCTGCCCAGCTTGGGTGGAGCACCGTCTTGTCCTCGTAGAGGCGATTGGCGGCGGCGATCTCTCGCGTTCGGCCCTGGTCCAGGCCATGGTAAGGAGCGAGAGTGCATGGGTAGCCGTCACCTCCTTCTGTAAAGCAGTGATGCTCGCGAAGAGAGAGGCGGCGCACGTGAGGGAGAGGCAGTGTATGCGCGCTCATGGTCCTATTCACGGCAGGAGACGCGGCGTCGGGAATCAAATTGTGCTGACTTATCGTTATTGGGGTTTTGGACAAAAAACGACCTTTGTTCGGTCACTATTCACTATCTGCTCCACGTAAACCCATTCGTGACTTGTACTTATTGGCACAATGATAATGATAATTAAATCGAATGATAACGTATACTTAATTATGAATGATTCACTGACTAAAAATTAGTTTAGTCGAAATATAATTTACAGTCTTACAATAATGTTAATCGTTTCTCTGATAAGTATTGATATATAAATGAAGATGATTACTATTTAAATTATTAATTAATCAGTCTACAATCATGGACAAGCAGATAGTTATTCTACTCATCGGGTTAGCTGTAGTAGCAGGTAATTATTAAAAACTAGACATGGGTCGTAACGTTTTTTGGGCGTAATCGGTTATACCTACGTAGTTTCGTGTGGTGTTTCGATATGAGTAACTAGTTTCAAAACCGATTATTTTTGTAACTAGTTACTTTTGTATACAGGTATGGTTTTGCGTTTGTATTATGTTAAGATTACGAAAATGTTACAGGTTATTTAAAATTGGTTTTACGTGTGTTATGTTACCTATAATTACGAATATGTAACAGTTTATAATTCCGAAGGAACTCTTTACTCTCGTTTTACGAGTCGTATTACATATCGTACAGTCGCCAGCAGGTCAAGCTATCCCAAACTGTCAAATTTTCCCAATTGAACATAAACCTTTTTCCTTTGTAATAAAGTTGAAACACTATCAAAGAAATTTGACAGATTGGGGTAGCTTAATGTGCTGGCCTCTGTACATAAATAATCATTTAATAATAATCTGTTGAACGAAACGCTTCCGCGTACCTACACCGTTTGTTGTGTAAGTGTCATGTCAACTGTGAACTACGTACGTCCTAAAATAATCGTTACATTTTTGTCCACGAAACTCGTTACACGATTATCAGCCTCGTGGGCAGTTTTTGAAATAGATTACGTTAAATAACGCACACGTCTATTATAAACTGAATTACTTATGAGGGAACAGAGCGTGCGATTACAAATGTATTCCCCTTTTCTCTTCCTGAATAATGCCTTTAGAGCAATTTTTTAAACTTTTTCATAAAATCGTGGTCTGCCGTAAACACGACCCTGTCATTTTCTTTTTTTCAGCAATTAATTAGTAAAGAAAATATGACCCTCTAAAAATTACAAAAAATGCCCTATTTTTACCGCCGTGATTAGAAGACTACCAGACAAATTAGAAAAGTTTTTAATAATAAAAAAAGATTATAGGAACCTAAACATACTCTTTTTAAAATGGCAAATGGCAAAAAATGGAACCCTTATGGATTCGTCATGTCTGTCTGTCCGTCTTTATGTCACAGCCACTTTTTTCCGAAACTATAAGAACTATGCTGTTGAAACTTGATAAGTAGATGTATTCTGTGAACCGCATTAAGATCATCATACAAAAATAGAAAAAAAACAATACATTTTGGGGGTATATACTTAGAACTGAAACTCAAATAAAAAAATATCATCATACCCATACGTTTGGGGTATCTATGGATAGGTCTTCAAAATTGATATTGAGATTTCTAACATCATTTTTTTCTAAACTGAATAGTTTGCGCGAGGGACACTTCCAAAGTGATAAAATGTCCCCCCCCCCCCCCCTGTAACTTCTAAAATAAGAGAATGATAAAACTAAAAAAAATATGTATATTGTCATGTAAACTTCCACCGAAAATTAGTTTGAACGAGATCTAGTTATAGTATATTTCATTACAAGTGCGGAAAGGCTGACTGGTTGACATTCGGAACAAGTTGCAATGACGGTTCCGCAGATGTACTGAACGACTATTTTTAATACAGTTCCGAAAAAATGAAGCAATTTAATAAAATCACAATAAACTCAACTAACTAATCATTTATTTCTTATAAAAGTTATAGTACACATGTACATACATTGAAATTGGTACTTATAATACATACAAATTTTTTTCTTACGCATTTTCGGACTCTCACTCTGAGGCCTGATAGGTATTAAAATATTTTAATAATATTTTTGGCTATTAAACAAATATGCTGATCGGTATTCGTAGACTATCGTTGTAATGGTGGAAAATAAACAGGATAATAACTCCCTAAAGAAAAGTAAGCAAAAATGTGTGACGCCTGAATCCCACCTTTGAGATTGGAGCGCGTGTTCAGAATTTTTAATAAACACAAAAGTTAATTTAATTAAAATATTGTTGATCATGCTTCTAAAACCGCCAAAATTGATAACCATGTCGACTTTTCATCTAAAGATCATCCGCCTTCTTAAATTAAAAATGAATGATACATTCGTAAGCACTACTCCCAAAATATCCAAAATGGAACTTTCATAAAAAACTAGACCCACTATTTTTGAATTAAACATGAATAAAACAATCAAGCACAATCCTAAAAATTCCTTAAATTAATAGATATGTCCCCATTTTATTTAGAAAAAATTTGACACATTTTAATGTTTATACATGGAGACGGAGGTAGAAAGTCTATAAAAAGAAGAGTCCTGTCTGACTGACTCATCAACGCCCAGCCTAAACCCTCTGACCTAGAAAGCTGAAATTTTGCACAGAGGTTCTCTTTATAATGTACCTAGACAAGGAATATGAAAGGAGTTAAATAGGGGATGAAAGTTCCGCGCGGGCGAAGCCTCTGGCTAAAGCTAGTCTATATACTAATAATAAAGAGGAAAGATTTGATTGTTTGTTTGTTTGCATTGAATAGGCTCCGAAACTACTGAACCGATTTGAAAAATTCTTTCACTGTTCGGAAGCTACACTATCCCCGGGTGACATAGGCTATATTTTATCTCCGTATTCTGACGGGAACGGGAACTACGCGGGTGAAACCGCGGAGCGCTGCTATTGTATTATATAATTCTAGTTGAATTTCGTATCTTGTTGTACATAATTATTATGTTATTGGTTTTGGTTTTCGCAGTTAGTCCTTCAAGTGCATCATTTTGCGTCGTTTCGTATTCGTATCTTTTAACTATGATCGATTTTCGACCACTAGACGAACACTAGTTATTTTAAACTCCTCTGCTATATTTCACTGCATCTACCGGTGAACCGGGGTTACATTGATTCGCGGGATGAGTTTGATCAAAACTTCAATTTCATATAAAATCGCTAATTGCGTAAAATGAAACGCAACATGGTAGTTTTTTTTTTTTCTAATTAAGCAAAACTGAAGAACTGTTAAATCGTTACTGAAAAATGGGTACTGACTCTATTGATAACGAGAATACCATCATCTATGTAACGTGAAATGTGTTCTTTACACTGAATTTTATTCAAATCAAATCATTTATTTTTGCAAACATGGGTTTTTGGTACATATGTAGATGTTTTGCTAAAAAAGTAGTTCTCCATATTCTACCGTCGCATGGGCTGCATGCCCATGCGACGGTAGAATATGGAGAATATTAAATTCCAAAACTAAACAGAAATTCTATTGATGTTATACCGAATAAATATAAATGTCAAATCATTAGAATACAAAAAAAAAAGAAAAACAAAAAATAGACTAATAACATTAGTGACATTTTTAAAGTAATTTAAAAAAAAAGAACCATGCCCAAATGTCAATCATAATAAAAAGTGTCAGTTTAGGAATATGTAACTAGGTATGACAATCATAATAATAAAATAAAAATAAAATAACAAAATGTGTTTAATTCAAGTAACAAGACTCATATACAAACATTCATAAAGGATACAGACAGGATAACAAGTACAAAAAAAATAAATAAAAACAAAAACGAACAATCACAAGATAACAATAATAGCCTTTATGACTGCAGCTACATCTTTAGCATAAAATTTTGTCCTCACAAGACCATTTGGTATGGGCACGCCACGATTGCGACGGTAAGTCCCCTCTTTGAGGAGTGGCTTGAGAGGCGGCATGGCGTCCTCACCTTCCGCCTGACGCAGGTCCTCACCGGACACGGTTGTTTCGGGAGGTTCCTGTTTCGGATAGGGCGAGAGGAAACGCCCGGGTGTTTCCACTGCGAAGATCACCGTGAGGACACGGTGGAGCACACGGTGGCGGTCTGCCCGGCTTGGGTGGAGCACCGCCGTGTCCTCGTGGAGGCGATCGGCGGCGGCCATCTCTCGCGTCCGGCCCTGGTCCAGGCCATGGTACGGAGCGAGAGGGCATGGGTAGCCGTCACCTCCTTCAGCGAAGCAGTGATGCTCGCGAAGTGGGAGGCGGCGCACGTGAGGGAGAGGCAGTCTATGCGCCCTCGCGACACTAGCCGCCACAGGATACGGAGACGCCCTGGGCGTCGGGAATCCCAGGCCGATTTCCGGCCACCGTAGGCATGAGCTTGCGGACGGCGAGTACCTAATGGGTAGCTCGCTGTCCGGTAAGGACCAAGCCCAGGTCGACGGCGCGTTGTGTTCCACGCGCGCCTCAAAGAGATGTCAGCACAAAGTGATGAGGCCCGCAAGGGCCGATGCCTGTCGGGGGTGCGGGTTCGTTCGAAAGAAATACCGTCGCCCCTGGCATACGGGCTACTGAGGGAAAACGGGTGGGTTTTAGTCAGTAAAAGTCTGACACGCCCTCCTGCTCCACCCAGAGCGGGAGAAGTTATTTGATGATTTCCCACCCAAAAAAACCCCCCTTGCCCTAGTGGAGACTGTTATTACGAAAAAAAAAAAAAATAATAGTTCATTAATCAGTGCAGAGATTTATCATTATGGAAGTCGTCAATAGTGTAACAGTTTTTCTCAATTAATATTTCGTTTAGTGCTCTTTTAATTTTTTAACCGACGTATAAACAGAGGAGGTTCTCAAGCCGACGCGTATTATTTTTTTATGTGTGTCCACGCATAATTTTTTTCAGAGTAGTCCGATTTTGATAATTCTTCTTTTATTGGAAAGTGTATACCCCGAAATTGGTCGCAAGTAAATTTTGAAAAAAAAAAAACTAACCCTAAGGGTAAGAAAACAGGGGATGATTGATTGTTCACTCACAGATTTTTAATGCTGAGTTGTGTATTACAAAAAGTATTGAAAATTAAGGATGTAGTAATAAGTAGATTAGAACTTTTCAACAAAAAATTTAACCGCCCAAAAACTGAAAATCTAAAAATAATATTTCAGAAGGCGATGACTTTTGATATGTATTTTAAGATTATGTCACCGACTTCTGAACTTCGTTATTAAGGTTAAACAAAAGAGGTTTATTATTTTTTGCTTTTCAGTTTTTCAGCGGTTTAATTTTTTTGTTAAAAGTTTTTTATCACATCAGGTGCATTATGTTCCAACTTTGTATTTTAGCTTCTTAGTGGGGTGCTGGTGTCCTAAAATACAGTCTTCGGCTTAATTTAGGCGCCAGTATTCTGCAAATAAAATATTTTTCTCTAAGTATATTTTAAATTACTAACAATGATTTTGTCCTTTTAATTGTATGTATTTTACGTTTTTACTTGTTTTATTTGTGGAAGACAAGTTAAAGAATTTATTATCATATATTTGTATGGTTCTCAATCCAAATCTTTCTTTCCAGCTCTTCCCCACCAGCCATTCATCAGGAAGTTGAGCTCAGGTCTTCGTTACCAGTACGTGCGGGACGGTGACGGCCAGCCCCACTTGGTGGACCTCTGGGAAACCATCAGTGACGTGGCTGAGGCTGCCAGATACAACCCTGACGCAGATAATATTTACCATCTCTTTACCAGGTCAAGAATGAAGCCACTTTTTAAGTAGAAGTAGTAGAATTCTGTATCAGCATCTGCCCACGCCCATCCTTTTTCCAATTGTTTTCGGGTCGGCTTCCAGTCTAACTAGATGCAAATCAATACCTTTATTTAACACTAGCTGCCCGTCCCGGCTTCGCACGGGTGCGATCCCTATTTTCTTTCGTTCGACCGTTTTTTCACGTTAATATATAGCCTATGACACTCACAGATAACGTGGCTTTCTATTAGTGAAAGAATTTTCAAAATCAGTTCAGTAGATCCAGTGATTACACCCTACAACCTGAAAAAAGAAAGAAAAAACGTTTATTTGAGGTAAACATGACGCAAAAAGAAACAGGTAAGTTTACAAAAATAAGAAAAGGTTGAGGGGAACATGCGTCACATCCACGCAAAACGGCTATCGCTCAGCATTTTGCTGCGACCCTATGCAAGACAGAGCCCCAGCGCTGGTTTTCAGCGACAGCCGGCTCTGACGTAAAGACGTCGCCCGGTACATCAAACAATAATTAGGACACTGTACTGGTACAGCGAACTTACAGAAAAAATATTATAATGTAATGTAAATGTGATAGAACTAAACAGGAATACAAAAATAATAAAAACAAAATGTGAAAGAATAAAATAAAAAGGAAATAGACAAACATGTTACAAAAATGAAAAGAAGATGATAATGAACGTGAACATGTAACTTAGACTTGTGCTTACAGGAAAAACCCAACAGTAAGTCAGGTGCTGGTCCCCGGTAACGACGCCCTCGTCTTGGCCTCTAACTTCAACGCCACTCATAGAACTGCTATCCTCATCCATGGATGGTTTGACAGCGCTACAGCTAACTTCAACGCGGTACTGATGCCTGGTGAGGAATCATTCTTCACTACATACATAAATGTCCAAAAGTGTTTATAAAAGGCTTCATGGGAAATTAAAGTACAGTACCCGGCGATATTGCACATCGACCTTTGGAAAGAGACAATTGGCTAATATCGGCTTCGTAGAGCGTTATCTCTGTCGCACACTACCTATGTGACGTTTTGTCAGTCGTTGTTCAAGTGCGATAGAGTGCGGTCACGTCCAGTTCAAAATATATATTTAGAGTTGTTAACACCCTCAAATTTAAATAATTTTAAGTTGTACTATGGCATCTCTTTTTTATTTTATTTTACCCCAACCTAAAGCCATCGCATAAAGAAACATTTGTGTATTTGATACAAAGAATAAAAAGAATTATCAAAAGAAGCAAATCATAATTGTTTTAACAGCTCCTAATAGATACCGGACTGTTTGTACTTCGTGCGACAGAGATAACGCTCTACGAAGCCGAAACTACCCGATTGTCTCTTTCCAAAGGTCGATGTGCAATATTTATCGCCGAGTACTGTATCGGCGGGGCGGGAGGTTGCTAACGGTAGTTTTTGCCCCACTTCGCAAAAATTCTAGCTCCTAGGCTGCAATTTGTAGAGGTAATACATAAAACGGTCACGACTAAGAAAAAAGTATGCCAGAGCGAGCGAAGCGAACTCTGAAATGTTAGCACCAAGAAAATACAGTCGTAGTAGCTTTTCAAGAAGATATGGCATATAACGAGGTGTGGCTTGCACCGTCCCTCGGATTCCGAACCCCCTGGATAGGGCTAAAAACTTATACGACATAGGCCTGCCCCAGGAAGGGGGGTTTTGCCATAATCGCCACGCTTGGCAGGCGGGTTGGCGATCGCAGTATGGTGGTAAAATGTATGGAGAACGCTGCTGCCCATTCTCTAGTAGGTAAGTCCCTTAGTCGCCTTTTACGACACCCACTGGAAGAAATAGGATGGTGATCCTGTATATAACAGAAATTTCCAACGCTGCCATCTTTCAGAATTTACGGCCTTAAACATAACGGCTAAATATGGGTTTAGTCTTCACTCCTGCCTGCCTCTTCACGCGTGATTATTAATTACCAATCCATTTCCTTTTCTCAGCTTTCTTAGATGCTGAAGACATTAACGTCATCGTGGTAGACTGGTGTGCTGGCGCTTGTACCTTCAACTATCCTGCAGCTATGAGAAACGTTGTGGCCTCAGGTAAGCATCATCAGGGAGACACAGCATCCATCTAACAGAGTAGTAACTTGTGTTTATGTTATACTTATGTGGCGGTATCTACAACGCCACATGCAAACTACAAATCGATGACCGGACGTCACACAAATTCGGCATCGCACAATCACGCGACTTGTAATACAGGGTGTAACAGAAACCCTATTGCTGTACACTGTTGAGTATGGAGATTGAATACTTATAGAAAAAAAAAACATCTTTCGACGGGCGAAGGTCAATGCCCGTAATCGATTGGCTGTTTTCGCAATTTTCCGTAGAACAGATTTTATTTACGAATCTCCAGAAACCAAAACATAAGAGTCGTTTATGCCTTAATGTATACAAGTCAGTTCATTTAAATTTTTGGACAAAGTTGGTTTATTGGTTTACTAATTTATTATTATACACACGGCGTCCGCCAGGCGACAGTGGGTATATCTTGCCCCTTTTCTATAAAATAAGCTGAACAAAATACTGAATATAATTCCCCTTACGATTCGTGACACAGAAAAGAAGGTAAAGATCTGGCTACTGACACAGGACTACAGCGCAACAGAAAATTTAGCGCAATCAACATAAATGTATATGAACACAAATCGTTGGTATTCACAGTTCACACACGAGCACACACACACAGTCAAAGCACACATAGACACTAATACCAGCACCCCTATGAAATGGCGTTTGTTTTGTTTGTTTATCCTGGCTTTGTGGTGGTTTTTGTATTTTCTCTAAGTTTAATTTAATTTTAATCATGATTTTGTATGTTTTCAATTCAATTCAATTTTAAATCAAATCTTGTCTTATTCCTGATTATATTCTAATTTAGTTTTTGATTTAATGTGATTGTTTAATTTTCTTGCCTAATTCTCATTATTTTTTGTACTTGTTGAATTTAATATAATTATATCACCGTTTGTTGCATTAAATCTGCATAATTGTAACCTAAATGGAAGAAGTCACTGGCTCATGAAATACAGGTATTTTTACCTAGCTCTGGAGGCAGGGTCTCACATTATTCTGTAACCTGTTTTTATGGCACTAAAGAATTATTATTATTACCTAAAAAAAAAAAAACTTTTCGCCATCGATACACAACACGTGGGTAACCAGCTAATTGCATTTGACCCTGCAAGATTATATTTGGGCCAGAAGGTATAATAATTATGATCACAATGACAGCAAGAAAAAGATAGGTACACCCGGCATCGTTTTTAGTCCTTTTACATGCATACGCGAAAGAATTTATATAATAATTTATATTTTATGATTTATAATTATTAATATTCTTTTATATAAATTTATTTTAAATATTTAATCCTTTCGTACTAAAATATTTTATTTAATGTGTTGTGTTGTATCTCTTGTAGCCTGGCACTTAGCTTTGGGCATGTTTTACACTGAATGAACCTGTTCTCTTCTCAGGCGCGAGCGTGGCCAGGTTTATAACCTGGTTGAGTAACACCACCGGAGCCGACCCCACCAAGTACCACGTCGCTGGCTTCAGTCTGGGAGGTCAGCAGGCTGGTGTCGTCGGCAGGAACCTCGGTGGACGGTTAGACTATATTACTAGTAAGTATTCCTCTTCTTCTGTAATAATATTATTCTCACATAAGTAAAAAAAACTTACCTGTCAAAGACTGTAAATGTCATTCTGATGGCCTGAACACCAATTGTGTAGGGAACTAGGTAATTATCATCATCTTGCTTATCCATTCTTTCACACATAAGTACGGAAAAATTGTCTGCTTAGCAACGTAAATATTGTTAAGAGGGCTATTACCTCAGATTATAAAACAAAGGCAGATAGACCGCGCGGAACACCAAGAGTGAAGCCAAAAAACCAAATACTAAAGCGTCGCATTGTATAAAATGCAATCGAGGCTTTCGTATTTGTTTTTTTGACTCTTGGGTGTTTCGCGTGACCTAGTTGCCTTTGTTTTATAATCTAAACCCAAAAAAAACAATTACTAAAGCGATGCATTGTATGTTACATAAAATGCGACGCTTTCGTTTTTGGTTTTTTGGCCTCACTCTTGGTGTTCCGCGAGGTATATCTGCCTTTGTTTTATAATCTGAGGCTATTACAAATCGAAGTGCTCAACTATAGGAAAATGTAATGGCGCATGGGGTAGCCGATCGCACCTGTGTGTCTAGTGAAGTACGCTGCGCGCATAAGCTATCCGCTATGCGTTAGACGCCCAGGAACAAACCAGCGCGGACTCAAAGCTAAATCCCGCGTGTCCCGAGTTTTATTACTGATTTACAGCGTTGCATTCAACAATTTCTTATTGCTTTTAAATAGACATTTTTTTTTTTTTCTAGTAAGCTGTCTTAGTAACCTTTGTTATTAAATACTTTTTGTTTGAATTTCGATTAAACATACACAGATAAAAATATAATTTCAGACGAAAAATTAAGATAAGTTCTGTGTTTTATGGAATTATTGTTGGTGTATTACTGTATGAAACATAAAAAAATATATATTGAGCATTCCAAAGAACAAGGCAGTCCTACCATGGACATTTTTATAAATAACTAAACTGTTGTATGTTACATCTAAAGATGACCGAAAGTACAATTTTATGAAACATAATTTGCCAAGACAAGGGTTTTACTGACCTAAGTAAACAAATTAAAATATTTGTTTAGAACACTTCCTAGGCCAATAATGAAATTTTTTAGGGCAATTTTTTTTTTTTTTGCTATATCTAAACCATAATCACTCATCAAATCTCGAGTCAAACGTTGAAATTTAAGCAAAAATGTGAAAGCGCCCTTAATAACGAGTGTTGTGGTCTGTCTGTCCAAATTAAAACTGGTAAATGAAAGCATTCAGAATCAGAATCAGAATTTTTTATTTGTAAAACATAGGTAGGTTAAGGTCAAGATCTAATAATTATTATACATGTCGCACTATGTTTTGTCATTGATGACATACAAATATCAGCGAAAGCTATTTTACCTACACAATATATTTTAAAGAGGTAGTGTTTACTGATAGTGTAAGTATTACTCAATTACCACTGTTATCGTTATAAAAAACGTTCAAATCTAGGTACTATCAAACGTGTTCGCTTCACTTGAGAACAGGGCCTCAAGTCTGCTATTACAATACTGTCAGAATGGTATATAATTGATTTCATAATTGTTGATTTTGACAAGTTTGGTAATATACTAATATAGTGGCGGCAAAATGACTTTCCAGTGGTCAGCCACTGACACTCCATTTAAAGAAATGGCATTTGTTGGTAATCTCGTACATAGTGACAAATGAATGACTGTTTAGGAAGTAATCTGTTAAAATTTTGACAGTTCCTAAAATAATATGTTAAAAAAAAACATGTAAATGAAATCTGGCATGAATAGTAGTATTTTTTCGAAAATCATTTCTACCAACGTTTTACATTAATGGCAATACGACAATGCCATTATTACATAATTCTATTACGAGACCATTGACCGACCACTGATCGACCATTATGAATTTAGCAGATTACGAACTTTTAGCAAAATGACAATGGGGTCGTGTTGGAATGACGAATTTATAAAAATAGCAGACTTAGGTAGGCCCCAGTTGCATTATTAGGGTTCCTTAACAAAAAAGTAAAATAAAGTAAACAATAGGTAAACCCGACTGCATAAAAAGTAAAATTTAAAAAAGATGGAAACATGTTTTTGTTTGTTTTTTCTATAAGCAATCTTATGCAGTCGGAGGTATCCTCTTAAAGCAATAGAGACCTTTATTGCCTCCAACTGCATGAGATTATTAGTGAGCATCCTAAAGCGATATTATTGAGCAAGCTGAAGTGGCAGTGGGCTGGTCATTTTTGTTGAAGGACCGATGGACGGTGGAGCAGACGAGTCCTGGAGTGGAGACCGCTTATCGGCAAACGTAGTGTTGGACGCCCCCTAGCTAGATGGACCGACGACCTTAAAAAGGTGACTGGGACAGACTGGATGCAGAAGGCGGAGGATAGAGTGTTGTGGCGCAGCCTGGTGATGATGATGATGGGACTCCCTTTTCCGCACGTAGACTCCCATTCGGTCCGTTGTGCGTGGGGATTCTGGCTAACAAAGCCAGCCTAGCTCCGCCCAAAAGCACAGAAGGTTCCTGGGAGCTTCACAGGCTTCGCGGAGCGACCTCACTGTTCCAAGGATTTCTCCACGTTGAGAAGCCACGGCCTCGCATTGCAGGATGACGTGGGCGGCTGATTCCTCGGCGTCAAGGCAGCTCCTGCAATGCGGGCTGTCTGTGGTGGCGCAGCCTGGGAGTGCCTTATGTCCAGCAATGGACTGCGATAGGCTGAGTTGATTAGGTGCCCAGGTACGCCAATAGGTTGAAAACGGCCCGATTAGACAAATATGTTCCGAAGCACTAGGTGGTGTCAGAGGCCATTTTGGGAAGTCTTATGTAATTAGGTTAAAAAAGTGCTGATTGTCAGCATAGTTTGCAAAAATGACTTTTGATTTTGATTGAACGTAAACGTCTGTTAAACGACCACCTTCCTATCTTCAGGTCTGGACCCGGCTGCCTCTGGTTGGGATACCCACGAGAGTAAGTTCAACGCAACAGACGCCAACTACACCGAAGTTATCCACACTAATATCGGATCAGCGGGGTATCTGGAGCCGCTGGGAGATGTCGACTTCTACCCCAATGGCGGGGATAACATGCCTGGCTGTTCCACTAATGGCTGTAATCATGACAGGTGGGTTCTTCTCTTATATCATCATCTGTCTAGCCTTTTGGGATCGGCTTCTAGTCTAACCGAATGCAGTTGTTTACCAGTGTTTTCAAGCTGCTTATCTGACCTCTACAACCCAGTTACTGGGTGATACAATACCTCTTGGTAAGACTGTGTTGTCAGACATTCGGGTTTCTGATTACCTGTAATGACTGTCATAGATAGGAAGAAAAAAAAAGACGGTACGTACTGCAAATGACAGTCGGGAGACACGGTTTAACGTTATTAACCGACGAAAAAAAAAACGGAGGAGGTTCTCAAGTCTACGCGTATTTTTTTTTTATGTATGACCACGCATATCTTTTTTCAGAGTGGGCCGATTTTGATAATTCTTTTTTTATCGGAAAGGGTATGCCTCGAAGTTGGTCCCATAAAATTTGGAAAAATAAAACCAACCCAAGGGTAGGAAAACAGGGGATGATTGATTTTTTACTCACAGATTTTAATACTGAGTTGTGAATTACAAAAAAGTAATCAAAAATTATAAAATAAAAACTTTTTAACAAAAAATTAAACCGCCGAAAAAACAGAAAAGCAAAAAATAATAAAACTTTTTTGTTTAACTTTAATGACGAAGTTCGGAAGTCGGTGACTTTCGATATGTATTTGAATTTTATGTCACCGCCTTCCGAACTTCGTTATTAAGGTTAAACAAAAAAAAATTATTATTATTTTTTGCTTTTTTCCGATTCACGGTTTAATGGATGATGACCCATGCTAGGAGCGACCTCGGCACGCATAGTTTAGTCTTCGTTCAGCCCATGCGGCTATTAAGATTTCCTCTCTCGTATGTACTAAATGAATAAGCTAAATCAAATCAAAATCAAGTGGCTACCAAGGGCGTGCAAATGTTGGTATCATTAACAATTGTTGTTAGTATACATACTTACCTGTTTTGTTTAAATTTTTATATGTACAACTCAAGATGTACAGTCTCGAACAATACTTATACTCAAAACTGTCCCCAATTATACGTCAGTGGTCATAGATAGGATAAAACACATTGTTTTGCAAATTCAACCTTACACGCATGACTAAAAGTGTTTTTTACAAAGCAATGTCCAAAGAAACTGACTGAAAGATGACTGACGAAACTATTTGACACCTTGGACGTTTTTAGACCCTGATTTATGTATCTTGGGTTTTTTGTATATCAATCCCTTCTGTAGTAGAAATATCGTTCAGCAGTGCACAAAAAAAAAAAAAACTAATTAGAAATTGCAACCTGTATGCAGGATTTTGCGTGACGTCAGTGTGATCTTATGAAATACATCACAATGACGTCACGCAAAATCCTGCATCGCACAAACAAAGTTTACCGCGCGACCAGTATTTATATACAACGACGCGACAACAATCATCGGGTCATTCCGAGCCAGTCTTTGGCGTCCTCTTCCAACGTCGCCCTAAGTCGAGGTCTATACCCCACAGGGGGTGCCGTTTGCTTTAGTTTTAATTTATTAAGGAAGCCACAGGCAAGTACGGTTAAGCAACCGACCACTTCATAGACTGATTTGCGAGAAGGGAATCCCAAAAAAAGAAAAATATTCTTCTTTTACAGATGTTACTACTATCTAGCAGAGTCTCTACGTTCTGGAGGTTTCACAGGACAAAGATGTACCGACTACCAAGCCGCTCTGGTTGGGAACTGTACTCTAGCAGAAACCTTACCCATGGGGGGCTTGAAACCTAAGTTTGGGTAAGAAAATACTATAGATTTACAGAGTAGTTAGGGCCTTATCATACTAGCGGATTGCGAGCGTCCTAAAAGCGGAGCGGGCGCACAACGAACACGCGGCGCATGCGCAGCGAATTCGTTGCAGACGCGCAGACACCATTTCTTTTTGCTTTCGTTTTCGTCTCCGGCGTCTTCGAAGTAACAAAGACAACAGCAGTGTCTCCTCGTAGGAATCCATTTTGTTACTGAGTGTATTATACGTCGTTAACTTGTACCGTGTGGTGCCGGACGTAAAAGAATAGCACCATTCCATTCCTTCCTGTGAGTGTCGTAGAAGGCGACTAAGGGACTTACTAGAGAATGGGCAGCAGCGTTCTCTATGCATTTTACCACCATACTGCGATCGCCAACCCGCCTGCCAAGCATGGCGATTATGGCTAAACCCCCTTTTGGGGGAGGCCTATGTCCAGCAGTGGACGTCTTTCGGCTGAAATGAAGGTGATGATGAACTTGCTACAAACACGCGATGAAAACGTTGCGAATTTGCCACGCGTCCGCGACGTCTTCGCTGTGCAGCCGCGGCGTGTTCGCGACCCATTCGCTGCGCGCCCGCCCCGCCCCGCAGCCACTCGCAAGCCGCTAGTGTGAAAAACCCTTGAATATAATTCCGGATGCACAGTAATTCGATGGCCCCATTAAAATGGGATTGAAAAAATCCTCTAAACGAGTGAAATCGCGGACGAAACCTAATAAAAACCTTCCCTCAATAAACTCTGCAGCAAGTTGTTGTAGTATGTTGTTTCTAACATGTTCTTTTTTTTTTGTCTTTGCAGAGCACAAGGCGTGTACTACTTGCAGACCAATGGTTCCCCTCCATTCTCTCAAGGATAAGAGAAGAAAACAATGTCAAATGTTTAAAATTTACAAGCAAGACCTTGTTAAAACTTTGTAAATAAAATGAATGTATGTTTTATGAAAAAGTTTTTTATGTTTCCTTACTTACTGCAGAGATAAGCTACGTCAGGTCGTAAGCGATACAAACGATGCAAACGAAATATCCGACGATGCCAGTGATGCTATACGTTCACCTCGTTAGCGTAGCTGGGTCATTCTCAGAAGACTCATTATTTGGTTGGCTTCGGTATCATTTTTGTTTTCTAATTTAGGCATGAAATATCAAATCTAGAGTTAACACTCTTCTACTAACATGCTTTAAATTAACTCTAGATTTGATATTACATGTTAACAAGGCCTAAATAAAAAAAAAATTGACGCCGAAGTCAACCAAATAATGAGTCTCCTGAGAATGACCCAGCTTAGCTCTGTAGTTCACGAAGTGAACCGAAGTATGAAAAGAGGCAAAACGATGCCCACTCGACTATATGACATGCGCTACGAAACAGCGCGCGAGTAACAATGAGACGGAACGCTTCCCTCGCTCATGTATGTTTTGGCTGCAGAGAACAAAACTACAAACGGGATTCTTTTTATTTTTGAGAGTGGGAAGCCCATGTACCTCTTCCCACGGTACACACGGTCCCGGTATCTCTTTCGAACAACCCGCACCCCTGGCATGCATCGACCCTTGCGGACCCCACCAGTTGGTGCTGACATCTCTTTGAGGCGCGCGTGTAACACAATGCGCCGTCGACCCGGTCTTGGTCCTTAACTCCTTATTACTTGCCATCCGCAAGCCCGCGCCTACTATAGCCGGGAATCAGCCTGGGATTCTCGATGCTCAGAGCGTCTTCTGCGGTGACTAGGGCCGTAAGAGCGCATGTACTGCCTCTCACTCACGTGCGGCGCCACGACGTGCGCTTTCAAGACCAAAACCATTGACATTAATGGCACCTCCGTTGGCTTCAACCAATGGGCCACTCCAGGTATTTATAAAAGTAGAGCGAGACTATACGAGTTACAAATATGGTTTGAAAAAATACAGGTTTGATAGTCCTTTTCTAGAGTATGTCCGAAATTATTTAAAAAAATCTGTCTTTGCTAAATCAAATAATAATAATCAAATTTTTATTACTGGGGCATCTCTATTAAACTTTTAAGTAACATAATCGACATCGTAGCCCCCTATCTAGCTATTACTTTTAATAAATGTGTTGACTTAGGAACGTTTCCTGACCTCATGAAGAGTAGTAAAGTCATACCACTATTTAAATCGGGTGATAAAAATGCCGTTGGCAATTTTAGGCCCATTTCTATCTTACCTGCATTTAGTAAAATATTTGAAAAGTTAAAACTCATACAGTTCCTAAGACATTTTAATTTAAATAGCCTCCTTCATGATGAACAATATGGCTTTACAAAAGGTCGTTTGACAACAGACGCGGGTGTTGCCCTGCTGAAACACATATTTAACGCATGGGAGAACTCACAAAATGCTATTGGAGTTTTCTGTGATCTTTCCAAAGCATTTGATTGCGTGCACCATGACACGCTTTTATGTAAATTACGTCATTGCGGTGTTCAAAATGAAGCTCATAACGTAATAAACTTCTATTTAAATAATAGGTACCAATGTGTAGATATTAATGGTGTGAAATCTTCCGGGCTACCAGTTCAGTTAGGTGTACCTGAAGGCTCAATACTGGGTCCATTCTTATTCTTAGTGTACATTAATGATTTACCATTCTATTTAAAGGGTATGTGACGTTGTACTGTTTGCTGATGATACCTCTCTTATCTTTAAAGTAGCAAGGAATAGACAAGATTTTGACGACGTAAACAGTGCACTCTCAATGGTTACGGATTGGTTTACCACGAATAATTTAGTTCTCAATGCTAAGAAAACTAAATGTATAAAGTTCGCTTTACCGAATGTAAGAAATCTGGGACCCAACATCGTCTTAGATAATGAGGTGCTTGAAACTGTAGACTCGGCAGTTTTTCTGGGCATAACAGTAGATGCCAAACTTCAGTGGGGATCACATATATGTATATAGCCTAGCGGGAAGGCTCAGTTCGGCTGCCTACGCCGTCAGGAAAGTAAGACAATACACTGACGTTGATACAGCTCGGTTAGTCTATTTTAGTTATTTTCATAGCGTTATGTCCTACGGCATTCTGCTGTGGGGCAAAGCTTCTAACATTCAAAATATTTTTGTTCTGCAAAAACGAGCTGTACGTGCAATTTACCAATTAGGTGCTAGAGTTTCTCTGAGAGATTTTTTAAAGATATTGGTATTCTCACGGTGGCATCACAATTCATCTTCGCTAACATCTTATATATTAGGCAAAATATACACTTATACACTAAAAGCAGTGATATTCATAATATTTATACCAGAAATAAGGACAAACTACGTGGTCCCTTTCACCGGCTTCATAAAGTTCATAACTCATTCGTTGGGCTCGGTACCACCTTTTATAACAAGCTTCCCTCTTTTTTTGCTAGATTTACATTTTAATGCGTTTAAAGCAAAGTAAAATCAAATCTTTGTTCTAAGGCATACTATTTCAATCAACGACTACTTAAACGATAAGAATTGTTGGTCGCTGTGATTAACTCAAGACAACGTTTGTGTTCTTTCACCAGAATTAGCTTACCTACTGACAGGTTATATGAGTTACTCCATGGCATTGTTTATTTTATTTGACTGTATAAACCATTTTTTTTTATTTTTTATAAATGAAATTTCCATTTTTTTGATGAAATTTAATTACTTACCTATTACTGTTTAGAATCAAGTTCTTCCAACTTATCAGACAGCTGTGCTGCTGGGGAGTTTGTTGCGCCACTTCTTCTTCCCAGCTAAAGCACTAGGAAGTGTCGAAGCGTGGGCGTTTTTGGGGGACTGTCTTATGTAATTTTGACGTTCGAAAAGTGCTGACTCTCAGCCTAGTTTGAATAAATTACTTTTGATTTTGATTTTCATGGCTACCCATGCTCACTCGCTCCGTACTATGGCCTGAACCAGGGCCGGACGCGAGAGAAATTACAAACGGGATTTTTTAAATACTAATGTGGCTTTTAGTGCTGGTCACTCAGCGGGCATACAACGACTTACACAGATCCAGTTGGAAACCAGCGTCATGCACTAGTTGTCTGGCATTTTTCTGAACTGGGATTTTTTAGCGCAGCCGTGAGGCACACTACGAGTATAATGCTAGCGCCAGAAATAGACTTACAAACTCAACGCATAATATCTATACTATAATAATAATGATCCATACTAATATAATAAAGTGGAAAAATTTGATTGTTTGTTTGCATTAGATATGCTCCGAAACTACTGATCCGATTTGAAAAATTATTTCACTGTTGGCAAGCACACTATCCCCGGGTGACTTAGGCTATATTTTATCCCCGTATTCCCACTGGAACGGGAACTCCGCGGGTGAAATCGCGGAGCGCTGCTAGTTTCAAATAAGCCAATTACAGATTAACGGCGATTACGAATTAGCCAATACGGTTCAGTCAGAAAGATGAGCCCATTCCAAAGCGTAGTAGGTACCTATGGAGAAGAACGGGCAAGAAATTCAATGGACACTCTTTTAAATCAATCAATTGTTACAAAAATGTGTTACATCTGAGTTTTTACAATGTCTTATTATTATGCGCGGCACTGCTACTGCCGGCCGTCGATGCTGTTGTTCAGGTAGACGTGGCATATTTTGATCTTAAAAAAGCGTTTGATAGCGTCGACAATGATGTACTGCTAATGAAGCTAGCAAAAATTGGCTGCACTCCGCACCTACTACAGTTCTTCGCCAGCTACTTAAAAGACCGACAGCAGTACGTTGACTACAACGGGTCCGAATCCGAGCTATACTACACCAGATCAGGCGTGAGCCAGGGCAGCAATTTGGGCCCTCTCGAATTTATTTTAGTGATAAATGACTTTATACCTTACGTGGAGAGAGCAGCGGTGGCCAAGTGGTAACAGCCGCGACTTACGAGTTGTAGGTCATAGGTTCGAACCCAGACAGGCGCTTTACTTTGTGTAAATTATTTCATTACCACTGCTCTCAAAACGGTGAAGGAAAACATCGTGAGGAAACCGGCATGTCCTAGAACCAAAAATTCGAAGACATGTGACATCTGCCAACCCGCACTGGGCCCGCGTGGTAGATTACGGCCCAATCCCTCTCACAGAGAGGAGGCCTGTGTCCAGCAGTGGAAACATTATTGGCTGATGATGATACCTGACGTAGTCCAACATAGTTTATGTTTGCAGATAACCTCAAATTGCTGCTCGAGGTCAAGGGTGAGTCGAACTGTGAGAGATTGCAAGAAGACATAGAAAGAGTGGTAGAGTGGAGCCATAGATTTAAACTCCATTTCAACACAAATGCTCAGTGATGACATTTACGCGCACGTTAGACAAAAAAAAACCAAATGCATTAAGTTTACGCTACCTCACGTTAAGCAGGTGAAAACTAATGTGTTGATAAAGGGCGAAGAATTGAATCCTGAAGATAGCACTGTATTCTTGGGCTTAACTTTGGATACCAAGCTTTAGTGGGGCCCACATATAGCTAAATTGTCGAAAAAGCTAAGTTCTGCAGCATACGCTGTTAGAAAAATTCGTAATTTAACTGATGTAGAGACAGCCCGCTTAGTGTACTTTAGCTATTTTCATAGTGTAATGTCGTATGGTATTCTATTGTGGGGAAATGCCGCCGACATTCAGACTATTTTTGTCTTGCAGAAAAGAGCTGTCCGATCAATTTATAAATTAAATCCGAGACACTCTCTCAGAGATAAATTTAAGGAGATAAATGTAATGACTGTGCCTTCACAGTATATTTATGAAAATCTTTTATATGCTCATAAAAATATTAAATTGTTTAAAAAATACAGTGATATCCATAGTATAAATACTAGGAACAAACACAAATTTGTTGTACCATCAACAAGGCTCAAGAAAATAGGTGGGTCATTCAGATGTCAATGTATACGCTTTTATAATAAACTTCCAAGCCATGCTCAAGATCTAAGTCTCAATAAATTTAAATCATTCATCAAACGTAAGTTGTGCCTGAAATCCTTTTATACCGTTAAAGATTATATTGAGGACAAAAAAGCTTGGGATTGACCTGCTCCAATTTTGTATACCGAATGTTGTTTTTTCTTTGTTTTGCTCTTTGACATTTGATTATTATTATATACACTTTGACATTTGATTATTATTATATACACTTTGACATGAATATTTACTTTGAGAAGTATAATATTATTTTTGCTTTAATTATTGTGAATGTGAGGACTATGTGGTATTTTTGTTTTCGTGTTTCGTCTCTTTCTCAGTTCGTTTTTAATGTCAATCTGGCAGTTTGAGTACTTTATGCGGCCTACCCAAATGTCCTTTCTTTGGTATTGTCCGTCAAATCGTTGAGCTCCTCAAGTTCTGAGTTGAGCCGTATGATTACTGATACATGCGTGCACTGAATGGACAGGTCCACTCAACCTGTGTGGTTCTTTCCTCAAAAGACCATTTCAGACACCAATCCACATGGTCTTCACATGATCTGACCAAGATTATGTCTGGACTTTAAAAGAGACTGTGACCTCTGAGTTTGTTTCGGCCTTTCTTCTCAGAGTAGTCAGATAGGAAACGCCGACCTCATCTAGTTTAAAAAATATGATTGACGTGTAAAAGTGTTTGTACAAACCTACTTACAGAAATAAAATCATTTATCATTTATCAATAGCAGTGTCTGTGCAGTAGGAATCCCTTTTGTTACTGAGTGTATTATACGTCGTTAACTTGTACCGTGTGGTGCCGGACGTAAAAGAATAGCACCATTCCATTCCTTCCTGTGAGTGTCGTAGAAGGCGACTAAGGGACTTACTAGAGAATGGGCAGCAGCGTTCTCTATGCATTTTACCACCATACTGCGATCGCCAACCCGCCTGCCAAGCATGGCGATTATGGCAAAACCCCCTTTTAGGGGAGGCCTATGTCCAGCAGTGGACGTCTTTCGGCTGAAATGAAGGTGATGATGAACTTGCTACAAACACGCGATGAAAACGTTGCGAATTTGCCACGCGTCCGCGACGTCTTCGCTGTGCAGCCGCGGCGTATTCGCGACCCATTCGCTGCGCGCTCGCCCCGCCCCGCAGCCACTCGCAAGCCGCTAGTGTGATTAAGCCCTTAGAATATAATTCCGGGTGCACAGTTATTCGATGGCCCCATTAAAATGGGATTGAAAAAATCCTCTAAACGAGTGAAATCGCGGACGAAACCTAATAAAAACCTTCCCTCAATAAACTCTGCAGCAAGTTGTTGTAGTATGTTGTTTCTAACATGTTCTTTTTTTTTTGTCTTTGCAGAGCACAAGGCGTGTACTACTTGCAGACCAATGGTTCCCCTCCTTTCTCTCAAGGATAAGAGAAGAATACAATGTCAAATGTTTAACAAGCAAGACATTGTTAAAACTTTGTAAATAAAATGTATGTATGTTTTATGAAAAAGTTTTTTATGTTTCCTTACTTACTGCAGAGAAAGCTACGTCAGGTCGTAAGCGATACAAACGATGCAAACGAAATATCCGACGATGCCAATGATGCTATACGTTCACCTCGTTAGCGTAGCTGGGTCATTCTCAGAAGACTCATTATTTGGTTGGCTTCGGTATCATTTTTGTTTTCTAATTTAGGCATGAAATATCAAATCTAGAGTTAACACTCTTCTACTAACATGCTTTAAATTAACTCTAGATTTGATATTACATGTTAACAAGGCCTAAATAAAAAAAAAATTGACGCCGAAGTCAACCAAATAATGAGTCTCCTGAGAATGACCCAGCTTAGCTCTGTAGTTCACGAAGTGAACCGAAGTATGAAAAGAGGCAAAACGATGCCCACTCGACTATATGACATGCGCTACGAAACAGCGCGCGAGTAACAATGAGACGGAACGCTTCCCTCGCTCATGTATGTTTTGGCTGCAGAGAACAAAACTACAAACGGGATTCTTTTTATTTTTGAGAGTGGGAAGCCCATGTACCTCTTCCCACGGTACACACGGTCCCGGTATCTCTTTCGAACAACCCGCACCCCTGGCATGCATCGACCCTTGCGGACCCCACCAGTTGGTGCTGACATCTCTTTGAGGCGCGCGTGTAACACAATGCGCCGTCGACCCGGTCTTGGTCCTTAACTCCTTATTACTTGCCATCCGCAAGCCCGCGCCTACTATAGCCGGGAATCAGCCTGGGATTCTCGATGCTCAGAGCGTCTTCTGCGGTGACTAGGGCCGTAAGAGCGCATGTACTGCCTCTCACACACGTGCGGCGCCACGACGTGCGCTTTCAAGACCAAAACCATTGACATTAATGGCACCTCCGTTGGCTTCAACCAATGGGCCACTCCAGGTATTTATAAAAGTAGAGCGAGACTATACGAGTTACAAATATGGTTTGAAAAAATACAGGTTTGATAGTCCTTTTCTAGAGTATGTCCGAAATTATTTAAAAAAATCTGTCTTTGCTAAATCAAATAATAATAATCAAATTTTTATTACTGGGGCATCTCTATTAAACTTTTAAGTAACATAATCGACATCGTAGCCCCCTATCTAGCTATTACTTTTAATAAATGTGTTGACTTAGGAACGTTTCCTGACCTCATGAAGAGTAGTAAAGTCATACCACTATTTAAATCGGGTGATAAAAATGCCGTTGGCAATTTTAGGCCCATTTCTATCTTACCTGCATTTAGTAAAATATTTGAAAAGTTAAAACTCATACAGTTCCTAAGACATTTTAATTTAAATAGCCTCCTTCATGATGAACAATATGGCTTTACAAAAGGTCGTTTGACAACAGACGCGGGTGTTGCCCTGCTGAAACACATATTTAACGCATGGGAGAACTCACAAAATGCTATTGGAGTTTTCTGTGATCTTTCCAAAGCATTTGATTGCGTGCACCATGACACGCTTTTATGTAAATTACGTCATTGCGGTGTTCAAAATGAAGCTCATAACGTAATAAACTTCTATTTAAATAATAGGTACCAATGTGTAGATATTAATGGTGTGAAATCTTCCGGGCTACCAGTTCAGTTAGGTGTACCTGAAGGCTCAATACTGGGTCCATTCTTATTCTTAGTGTACATTAATGATTTACCATTCTATTTAAAGGGTATGTGACGTTGTACTGTTTGCTGATGATACCTCTCTTATCTTTAAAGTAGCAAGGAATAGACAAGATTTTGACGACGTAAACAGTGCACTCTCAATGGTTACGGATTGGTTTACCACGAATAATTTAGTTCTCAATGCTAAGAAAACTAAATGTATAAAGTTCGCTTTACCGAATGTAAGAAATCTGGGACCCAACATCGTCTTAGATAATGAGGTGCTTGAAACTGTAGACTCGGCAGTTTTTCTGGGCATAACAGTAGATGCCAAACTTCAGTGGGGATCACATATATGTATATAGCCTAGCGGGAAGGCTCAGTTCGGCTGCCTACGCCGTCAGGAAAGTAAGACAATACACTGACGTTGATACAGCTCGGTTAGTCTATTTTAGTTATTTTCATAGCGTTATGTCCTACGGCATTCTGCTGTGGGGCAAAGCTTCTAACATTCAAAATATTTTTGTTCTGCAAAAACGAGCTGTACGTGCAATTTACCAATTAGGTGCTAGAGTTTCTCTGAGAGATTTTTTAAAGATATTGGTATTCTCACGGTGGCATCACAATTCATCTTCGCTAACATCTTATATATTAGGCAAAATATACACTTATACACTAAAAGCAGTGATATTCATAATATTTATACCAGAAATAAGGACAAACTACGTGGTCCCTTTCACCGGCTTCATAAAGTTCATAACTCATTCGTTGGGCTCGGTACCACCTTTTATAACAAGCTTCCCTCTTTTTTTGCTAGATTTACATTTTAATGCGTTTAAAGCAAAGTAAAATCAAATCTTTGTTCTAAGGCATACTATTTCAATCAACGACTACTTAAACGATAAGAATTGTTGGTCGCTGTTATTAACTCAAGACAACGTTTGTGTTCTTTCACCAGAATTAGCTTACCTACTGACAGGTTATATGAGTTACTCCATGGCATTGTTTATTTTATTTGACTGTATAAACCATTTTTTTTTATTTTTTATAAATGAAATTTCCATTTTTTTGATGAAATTTAATTACTTACCTATTACTGTTTAGAATCAAGTTCTTCCAACTTATCAGACAGCTGTGCTGCTGGGGAGTTTGTTGCGCCACTTCTTCTTCCCAGCTAAAGCACTAGGAAGTGTCGAAGCGTGGGCGTTTTTGGGGGACTGTCTTATGTAATTTTGACGTTCGAAAAGTGCTGACTCTCAGCCTAGTTTGAATAAATTACTTTTGATTTTGATTTTCATGGCTACCCATGCTCACTCGCTCCGTACTATGGCCTGAACCAGGGCCGGACGCGAGAGAAATTACAAACGGGATTTTTTAAATACTAATGTGGCTTTTAGTGCTGGTCACTCAGCGGGCATACAACGACTTACACAGATCCAGTTGGAAACCAGCGTCATGCACTAGTTGTCTGGCATTTTTCTGAACTGGGATTTTTTAGCGCAGCCGTGAGGCACACTACGAGTATAATGCTAGCGCCAGAAATAGACTTACAAACTCAACGCATAATATCTATACTATAATAATAATGATCCATACTAATATAATAAAGTGGAAAAATTTGATTGTTTGTTTGCATTAGATATGCTCCGAAACTACTGATCCGATTTGAAAAATTATTTCACTGTTGGCAAGCACACTATCCCCGGGTGACTTAGGCTATATTTTATCCCCGTATTCCCACTGGAACGGGAACTCCGCGGGTGAAATCGCGGAGCGCTGCTAGTTTCAAATAAGCCAATTACAGATTAACGGCGATTACGAATTAGCCAATACGGTTCAGTCAGAAAGATGAGCCCATTCCAAAGCGTAGTAGGTACCTATGGAGAAGAACGGGCAAGAAATTCAATGGACACTCTTTTAAATCAATCAATTGTTACAAAAATGTGTTACATCTGAGTTTTTACAATGTCTTATTATTATGCGCGGCACTGCTACTGCCGGCCGTCGATGCTGTTGTTCAGGTAGACGTGGCATATTTTGATCTTAAAAAATCGTTTGATAGCGTCGACAATGATGTACTGCTAATGAAGCTAGCAAAAATTGGCTGCACTCCGCACCTACTACAGTTCTTCGCCAGCTACTTAAAAGACCGACAGCAGTACGTTGACTACAACGGGTCCGAATCCGAGCTATACTACACCAGATCAGGCGTGAGCCAGGGCAGCAATTTGGGCCCTCTCGAATTTATTTTAGTGATAAATGACTTTATACCTTACGTGGAGAGAGCAGCGGTGGCCAAGTGGTAACAGCCGCGACTTACGAGTTGTAGGTCATAGGTTCGAACCCAGACAGGCGCTTTACTTTGTGTAAATTATTTCATTACCACTGCTCTCAAAACGGTGAAGGAAAACATCGTGAGGAAACCGGCATGTCCTAGAACCAAAAATTCGAAGACATGTGACATCTGCCAACCCGCACTGGGCCCGCGTGGTAGATTACGGCCCAATCCCTCTCACAGAGAGGAGGCCTGTGTCCAGCAGTGGAAACATTATTGGCTGATGATGATACCTGACGTAGTCCAACATAGTTTATGTTTGCAGATAACCTCAAATTGCTGCTCGAGGTCAAGGGTGAGTCGAACTGTGAGAGATTGCAAGAAGACATAGAAAGAGTGGTAGAGTGGAGCCATAGATTTAAACTCCATTTCAACACAAATGCTCAGTGATGACATTTACGCGCACGTTAGACAAAAAAAAACCAAATGCATTAAGTTTACGCTACCTCACGTTAAGCAGGTGAAAACTAATGTGTTGATAAAGGGCGAAGAATTGAATCCTGAAGATAGCACTGTATTCTTGGGCTTAACTTTGGATACCAAGCTTTAGTGGGGCCCACATATAGCTAAATTGTCGAAAAAGCTAAGTTCTGCAGCATACGCTGTTAGAAAAATTCGTAATTTAACTGATGTAGAGACAGCCCGCTTAGTGTACTTTAGCTATTTTCATAGTGTAATGTCGTATGGTATTCTATTGTGGGGAAATGCCGCCGACATTCAGACTATTTTTGTCTTGCAGAAAAGAGCTGTCCGATCAATTTATAAATTAAATCCGAGACACTCTCTCAGAGATAAATTTAAGGAGATAAATGTAATGACTGTGCCTTCACAGTATATTTATGAAAATCTTTTATATGCTCATAAAAATATTAAATTGTTTAAAAAATACAGTGATATCCATAGTATAAATACTAGGAACAAACACAAATTTGTTGTACCATCAACAAGGCTCAAGAAAATAGGTGGGTCATTCAGATGTCAATGTATACGCTTTTATAATAAACTTCCAAGCCATGCTCAAGATCTAAGTCTCAATAAATTTAAATCATTCATCAAACGTAAGTTGTGCCTGAAATCCTTTTATACCGTTAAAGATTATATTGAGGACAAAAAAGCTTGGGATTGACCTGCTCCAATTTTGTATACCGAATGTTGTTTTTTCTTTGTTTTGCTCTTTGACATTTGATTATTATTATATACACTTTGACATTTGATTATTATTATATACACTTTGACATGAATATTTACTTTGAGAAGTATAATATTATTTTTGCTTTAATTATTGTGAATGTGAGGACTATGTGGTATTTTTGTTTTCGTGTTTCGTCTCTTTCTCAGTTCGTTTTTAATGTCAATCTGGCAGTTTGAGTACTTTATGCGGCCTACCCAAATGTCCTTTCTTTGGTATTGTCCGTCAAATCGTTGAGCTCCTCAAGTTCTGAGTTGAGCCGTATGATTACTGATACATGCGTGCACTGAATGGACAGGTCCACTCAACCTGTGTGGTTCTTTCCTCAAAAGACCATTTCAGACACCAATCCACATGGTCTTCACATGATCTGACCAAGATTATGTCTGGACTTTAAAAGAGACTGTGACCTCTGAGTTTGTTTCGGCCTTTCTTCTCAGAGTAGTCAGATAGGAAACGCCGACCTCATCTAGTTTAAAAAATATGATTGACGTGTAAAAGTGTTTGTACAAACCTACTTACAGAAATAAAATCATTTATCATTTATCAATAGCAGTGTCTGTGCAGTAGGAATCCCTTTTGTTACTGAGTGTATTATACGTCGTTAACTTGTACCGTGTGGTGCCGGACGTAAAAGAATAGCACCATTCCATTCCTTCCTGTGAGTGTCGTAGAAGGCGACTAAGGGACTTACTAGAGAATGGGCAGCAGCGTTCTCTATGCATTTTACCACCATACTGCGATCGCCAACCCGCCTGCCAAGCATGGCGATTATGGCAAAACCCCCTTTTAGGGGAGGCCTATGTCCAGCAGTGGACGTCTTTCGGCTGAAATGAAGGTGATGATGAACTTGCTACAAACACGCGATGAAAACGTTGCGAATTTGCCACGCGTCCGCGACGTCTTCGCTGTGCAGCCGCGGCGTATTCGCGACCCATTCGCTGCGCGCTCGCCCCGCCCCGCAGCCACTCGCAAGCCGCTAGTGTGATTAAGCCCTTAGAATATAATTCCGGGTGCACAGTTATTCGATGGCCCCATTAAAATGGGATTGAAAAAATCCTCTAAACGAGTGAAATCGCGGACGAAACCTAATAAAAACCTTCCCTCAATAAACTCTGCAGCAAGTTGTTGTAGTATGTTGTTTCTAACATGTTCTTTTTTTTTTGTCTTTGCAGAGCACAAGGCGTGTACTACTTGCAGACCAATGGTTCCCCTCCATTCTCTCAAGGATAAGAGAAGAAAACAATGTCAAATGTTTAAAATTTACAAGCAAGACCTTGTTAAAACTTTGTAAATAAAATGAATGTATGTTTTATGAAAAAGTTTTTTATGTTTCCTTACTTACTGCAGAGATAAGCTACGTCAGGTCGTAAGCGATACAAACGATGCAAACGAAATATCCGACGATGCCAGTGATGCTATACGTTCACCTCGTTAGCGTAGCTGGGTCATTCTCAGGAGACTCATTATTTGGTTGGCTTCGGTATCATTTTTGTTTTCTAATTTAGGCATGAAATATCAAATCTAGAGTTAACACTCTTCTACTAACATGCTTTAAATTAACTCTAGATTTGATATTACATGTTAACAAGGCCTAAATAAAAAAAAAATTGACGCCGAAGTCAACCAAATAATGAGTCTCCTGAGAATGACCCAGCTTAGCTCTGTAGTTCACGAAGTGAACCGAAGTATGAAAAGAGGCAAAACGATGCCCGCTCGACTATATGACATGCGCTACGAAACAGCGCGCGAGTAACAATGAGACGGAACGCTTCCCTCGCTCATGTATGTTTTGGCTGCAGAGAACAAAACTACAAACGGGATTCTTTTTATTTTTGAGAGTGGGAAGCCCATGTACCTCTTCCCACGGTACACACGGTCCCGGTATCTCTTTCGAACAACCCGCACCCCTGGCATGCATCGACCCTTGCGGACCCCACCAGTTGGTACTGACATCTCTTTGAGGCGCGCGTGTAACACAATGCGCCGTCGACCCGGTCTTGGTCCTTAACTCCTTATTACTTGCCATCCGCAAGCCCGCGCCTACTATAGCCGGGAATCAGCCTGGGATTCTCGATGCTCAGAGCGTCTCCTGCGGTGACTAGGGCCGTAAGGGCGCATGTACTGCCTCTCACTCACGTGCGGCGCCACGACGTGCGCTTTCAAGACCAAAACCATTGACATTAATGGCACCTCCGTTGGCTTCAACCAATGGGCCACTCCAGGTATTTATAAAAGTAGAGCGAGACTATACGAGTTACAAATATGGTTTGAAAAAATACAGGTTTGATAGTCCTTTTCTAGAGTATGTCCGAAATTATTTAAAAAAATCTGTCTTTGCTAAATCAAAATTTTTATTACTGGGGCATCTCTATTAAACTTTTAAGTAACATAATCGACATCGTAGCCCCCTATCTAGCTATTACTTTTAATAAATGTGTTGACTTAGGAACGTTTCCTGACCTCATGAAGAGTAGTAAAGTCATACCACTATTTAAATCGGGTGATAAAAATGCCGTTGGCAATTTTAGGCCCATTTCTATCTTACCTGCATTTAGTAAAATATTTGAAAAGTTAAAACTCATACAGTTCCTAAGACATTTTAATTTAAATAGCCTCCTTCATGATGAACAATATGGCTTTACAAAAGGTCGTTTGACAACAGACGCGGGTGTTGCCCTGCTGAAACACATATTTAACGCATGGGAAAACTCACAAAATGCTATTGGAGTTTTCTGTGATCTTTCCAAAGCATTTGATTGCGTGCACCATGACACGCTTTTACGTAAATTACGTCATTGCGGTGTTCAAAATGAAGCTCATAACGTAATAAACTTCTATTTAAATAATAGGTACCAATGTGTAGATAATAATGGTGTGAAATCTTCCGGGCTACCAGTTCAGTTAGGTGTACCTGAAGGCTCAATACTGGGTCCATTCTTATTCTTAGTGTACATTAATGATTTACCATTATATTTAAAGGGTATGTGACGTTGTACTGTTTGCTGATGATACCTCTCTTATCTTTAAAGTAGCAAGGAATAGACAAGATTTTGACGACGTAAACAGTGCACTCTCAATGGTTACGGATTGGTTTACCACGAATAATTTAGTTCTCAATGCTAAGAAAACTAAGACCCGAGTTCACCAACTACAACATAACCACTGATTACGTAACCGTCTTGTTAGTATTAAACATGTGTTTTAACAAACAGCGTTTTTTTCGAGTTCACCATTCAATTCTACCCAACGGTTAAATAACCGAACGTTTTTGAATGAGTGAGTCGAAAATGACCGAATGATCGACTGGTTTAACATTTTTTTGTAAAAGCCGCTACGACAAATGCCGAAAAAAATGGGGTCGGCAGCATGTGGCTGACAAATTTAATGCTTTCGGCACTCACTGCAAACGTTCTTGGCTATTCAAACTTCTTTTCAATCAAATCAAGTAATTCCAGAGCACTCTCTACGTTTGTATGTACGAAATCTCGTACCAAAAGCTTTTTCGTCATATACCTCGAAATTATTGTGACGTGTTGGAATATACGGGGAGTGTGCAAAATTATATATTATCTTCAAAATCATCTAACACATTATCTTCTTCAAAGAATAAGTAACTCAAAGCGTCTTGAATTTGTAACTAAAAGTGATTCACAATGCAAAACTTCAAATCAGAAAGCATAAACCAACGGTTAAACTGAGTTGGCCACGTCGTTTAAGCTAACCATACGATTACAGTACGTAACCAATGGTTAGTGCTTGGTGAACAGCAAAATATTGTTAATCAGCCGGTTATGGCTTAACCGGCTGTTTTAAAATTAACCATGCGTTGGTGAACTCGGGTCTTAATGTATAAAGTTCGCTTTACCGAATGTAAGAAATCTGGGACCCAACATCGTCTTAGATAATGAGGTGCTTGAAACTGTAGACTCGGCAGTTTTTCTGGGCATAACAGTAGATGCCAAACTTCAGTGGGGATCACATATACATATGTATATAGCCTAGCGGGAAGGCTCAGTTCAGCTGCCTACGCCGTCAGGAAAGTAAGACAATACACTGACGTTGATACAGCTCGGTTAGTCTATTTTAGTTATTTTCATAGCGTTATGTCCTACGGCATTCTGCTGTGGGGCAAAGCTTCTAACATTCAATATATTTTTGTTCTGCAAAAACGAGCTGTACGTGCAATTTACCAATTAGGTGCTAGAGTTTCTCTGAGAGATTTTTTAAAGATATTGGTATTCTCACGGTGGCATCACAATTCATCTTCGATAACATCTTATATATAAGGCAAAATATACACTTATACACTAAAAGCAGTGATATTCATAATATTTATACCAGAAATAAGGACAAACTACGTGGTCCCTTTCACCGGCTTCATAAAGTTCATAACTCATTCGTTGGGCTCGGTACCACCTTTTATAACAAGCTTCCCTCTTTTTTTGCTAGATTTACATTTTAATGCGTTTAAAGCAAAGTAAAATCAAATCTTTGTTCTAAGGCATACTATTTCAATCAACGACTACTTAAACGATAAGAATTGTTGGTCGCTGTGATTAACTCAAGACAACGTTTGTGTTCTTTCACCAGAATTAGCTTACCTACTGACAGGTTATATGAGTTACTCCATAGCATTGTTTATTTTATTTGACTGTATAAACCATTTTTTTTTTATAAATGAAATTTCCATTTTTTTGATGAAATTTAATTACTTACCTATTACTGTTTAGAATCAAGTTCTTCCAACTTATCAGACAGCTGTGCTGCTGGGGAGTTTGTTGCGCCACTTCTTCTTCCCAGCTAAAGCACTAGGAAGTGTCGAAGGGTGGACGTTTTTGGGGGACTGTCTTATGTAATTTTAACGTTCGAAAAGTGCTGACTCTCAGCCTAGTTTGAATAAATTACTTTTGATTTTGATTTTGACGGCTACCCATGCTCACTCGCTCCGTACTATGGCCTGAACCAGGGCCGGACGCGAGAGAAATTACAAACGGGATTTTTTAAATACTAATGTGGCTTTTAGTGCTGGTCACTCAGCGGGCATACAACGACTTACACAGATCCAGTTGGAAACCAGCGTCATGCACTAGTTGTCTGGCATTTTTCTGACTTACAAACTCAACGCATAATATCTATACTAGAATAATAATGATCCATACTAATATAATAAAGTGGAAAGATTTGATTGTTTGTTTGCATTGGATATGCTCCGAAACTACTGATCCGATTTGAAAAATTATTTCACTGTTGGCAAGCACACTATCCCCGGGTGACTTAGGCTATATTTTATCCCCGTATTCCCACTGGAACGGGAACTACGCGGGTGAAATCGCGGAGCGCTGCTAGTTTCAAATAAGCCAATTACAGATTAACGGCGATTACGAATTAGCCAATACGGTTCAGTCAGAAAGATGAGCCCATTCCAAAGCGTAGTAGGTACCTATGGAGAAGAACGGGCAAGAAATTCAATGGACACTCTTTTAAATCAATCAATTGTTACAAAAATGTGTTACATCTGAGTTTTTACAATGTCTTATTATTATGCGCGGCACTGCTACTGCCGGCCGTCGATGCTGTTGTTCAGGTAGACGTGGCATATTTTGATCTTAAAAAAGCGTTTGATAGCGTCGACAATGATGTACTGCTAATGAAGCTAGCAAAAATTGGCTGCACTCCGCACCTACTACAGTTCTTCGCCAGCTACTTAAAAGACCGACAGCAGTACGTTGACTACAACGGGTCCGAATCCGAGCTATACTACACCAGGTCAGGCGTGAGCCAGGGCAGCAATTTGGGCCCTCTCGAATTTATTTTAGTGATAAATGACTTTATACCTTACGTGGAGAGAGCAGCGGTGGCCAAGTGGTAACAGCCGCGACTTACGAGTTGTAGGTCATAGGTTCGAACCCAGACAGGCGCTTTACTTTGTGTAAATTATTTCATTACCACTGCTCTCAAAACGGTGAAGGAAAACATCGTGAGGAAACCGGCATGTTCTAGAACCAAAAATTCGAAGACATGTGACATCTACCAACCCGCACTGGGCCCGTGTGGTAGATTACGGCCCAATCCCTCTCACAGAAAGGAGGCCTGTGTCCAGCAGTGGAAACATTATAGGCTGATGATGATACCTGACGTAGTCCAACATAGTTTATGTTTGCAGATAACCTCAAATTGCTGCTCGAGGTCAAGGGTGAGTCGAACTGTGAGAGATTGCAAGAAGACATAGAAAGAGTGGTAGAGTGGAGCCATAGATATAAACTCTATTTCAACACAAATGCTCAGTGATGACATTTACGCGCGCGAAGACTGCGTTAGCCTACGATTACACAGTAGAGGAAGCGCCGATGCAGCGAGTGTCTCAGGTACGAGATCTAGGAGTACTGCTTACACCGGATCTAAGTTTCCGGGACCATATAGTTAAGATTTGCAAGAAGGCGTACAGAAACCTGGGCTTCGTGCTGAGACAGTCACAGGGATTCACAAACGTTACCACGCTCAGGGTGCTGTATGACGCTTTGGTAAGGAGTCACTTGGAACACAGTGCGGTGATTTAGGCTCCTCATGAAGCGAAATACAATGTCATGCTGGAGCGAGTACAGAATAAATTTACAAGACAGTTGTATTTTAAACTTAATGGTGTTTACCCATTTTACCCGCTGATGTATCCTACACTGTTTGTACTGGGTATGGCGGGATACAACGAACTCAGAGTGCGCCGGGTATTTACGCGGTGTATGCGCTAAAGCTCCTGCGTGGAGTAGAACATAACCGGGGTGTGTTGCGTCACCTGAAGCTGTGCGTGCCAGACCGGTACTTGTGGAGGCGGCGGCGACCGCCACTGCTGGCCGTGCCTGCTGCCAAAACCAACCTGCTATCAAAAACACCCCTCAACCGCACTATATGTGCATTAAACGAAGTGCATGAGAGAATTGACATATTTTCGTGCAATTTGAGTGCATTCGCAAGAGTTTTGTTAAATTTTGTAAGTTATAGTTAATTAGATAAGGAGTTAAACATTTAGTTTGATTATGTTTTTTTTTTATATTAGTGTAACTTTGTATTTTACAGTTTACAGTAAGTTGATTTTTCTATTTATTTGGTGTGTGTTTGCAAACCACTATTGTATTGGGGTTTTCCTGTAAAGATCGTGTGTGTAAGTTGAATAAATCATCATAATCATTTCAGCCGAAAGACGTCCACTGCTGGACATAGGCCTCCCCCAAGCTTCGCCACTTCGTCGGTTCTGTGCTTCTCTTGAATAAATATATATAATTTTATTTTTTGAGTGCCAAAAATAGCGGAATACTAATTTTCTATTTAAGGCGTATTGTTATTTTTATCTTTATAGTAAATAAATTCTTTAATTTAATCAATAGTATAATTAGTAAAATAGGAATTATGAGGGAGGTTATCTCAGGAACAGAAACCACCTTCTTAGTTTCAAAGTTTATTTGGATTATAAACACTGGGAACGAAACCCTAATTAATCTGTCTTTCGCGTACACAATACGGCGACAACAATAATGGCGGCACGAGGTAGGCACGTGGCGTTGGCGACTTGCGCGAGATATTTCCATATGCGTCTACGCGGTAAGCGAGCGGGCGGCGGACTGGTGCGCAGTGCCATGCGCATTTTTACGCTACGGTCCGACGAGGGAAAGAGACGCCATGTTAGTGCCTATATCGCGACGGCACGCGACCGCGGGACGCTCGCATCGGACGCGAATGTGGTTGGTTTGCTACAGAATAAATTAATTAAATGACCTCATGTCATTTTTAAAGCATTTGCAATAACATACATGTGCGGCCTTATCGCTTTCTGCGATCTCTTCCAGTCAACCTTGGAATGAACAGTGATTACGTCGACGAAAAAATAGGGTAAATGGGGTGTGCAGTGATTGTGGGGTTGGTTGGGGTGGGTTATTTTTATTTATAAAATAAATACATTATTTCATTATATAGTATATTAGTAAACTAGGTATAAATTAATTAAATGAGCTCATGCCTCCTGTGTTACAGGCTTATACTAGAACATTATAATACATTTGTAAATTATTTCTAAGATTTTAAATTAATATTTTACCAATTTTAAAACTAAATAAATATTTATTCCTTAAATTTTTAAACATAAGTCTTTGTTTTCTTCAATTATCCTTGAGAGAATGGGGGGGAAGCATTGGTCTTCATGTAGTACACGCCTTGTGCTCTGCAATTACAAAAAAAAAAAACATGTTAGAAACGACATAACCACAACAGTTCGCTTGTGTTTTCCGAAGGGATAAGCAGAGTTTATTGAAGGGACATTAAATCAGCTTTTTCCCACGATTTCGCCAGCATGGAGGTCGGATATAATACCACGGGAGCGTACGATAAAAAGTATCCTATGTACTAATTCATATACCGAATTTATACTATTACAAATAAAACATTTTTTTTTTATTAAATGTGTTATACTGACTGTGGGAGAAAATTGTTGTCACATTACAAATCTAAGCACGCACACAGTTGCAAACGTATAAGGGTCTAGCGTAGTAGGTACTTGGTCCTTTTCGGTTTATTTTGACTGTACAGCGGAAGTCTTATTTTTTTTTTTTTCAAATAAAAGGTCCTGTATCATTATTCTTAAATGACAGAAATCGATTTTGAACAAACTCCTTTCATTATGTGCAATAATTAAATTACACATTGTACACAAAATCTATAGTATTTTCTTACCCAAACTTAGGTTTCAAGCCCCCCAGGGGTAACGTTTCTGCTAGAGTACAGTTCCCAACCAGAGCAGCTTGGTAGTCGGTACATCTTTGTCCTGTGAAACCTCCGGAACGTAGAGATTCTGCTAGATAGAAGAAGCATCTGTAAAAGAAGAATACATGTTAGGGAAGTAAAAGAAGAATGCAGGCAGGGTTAATATTAAAATCAAGTCTGCCAGATTTGAATATACGGACCTTTTAAGTTGGTATTCAAATAAATAAATATTTAATTTTCTTGACTGTACATTTAGATCATCCACCATCTTGCTATATAGCTCATTTTTACCACAGCATGAGATCATCTTATACTTATTTATTTGTATAGCATAAACATCGGTAATTTGTAGATCTTTGACAGTCGTTACGGGTCGTCAGAAGCCCGAATGTCTGGCAACGCAGTAAGACCAAGGGGTATCGTATTACCCAATAATTGGGTTGTGGAGTTACTGGTATTCAGCTGCATCTGTTAAGACTGGAAGCCGACCCCAACATTGTTGAGAAATGGCACACAAATGATGACACAAGAGAAGAACCCACCTGTCATGATTACAGGCATTAGTGGAACAGCCAGGCATGTGGTCCCCACCGTTGGGGTAGAAGTCGACATCCCCCAACGGGGTCGGATACCCTGATGCCTCGACATTAGTGTGGATCACTTCGGTGTAGATGCCGTCTGTTGCCCTGAACTTGTGGTGGTTGTAAGTCCAGCCGTTGGCGGCGGGGTCCAGACCTGGAGGAAGGAGGTGGTTGTTTAATAGACGTCTACGTTCAATCAAAAGTCATTTATTCAAACTAGGCTGAGAATCAGCACTTTTTTTAACGTCAAAATTACATAAAACAGTCCACGAAATGGCCGCTCTTCACCTCCTAGTGCTTTAGCTGGGAATAAAAAGAGGCGCAACAACCTCCCCAGCAGCACAGCTGTCTTTTAATGTTGTAATGATTCTGAGACAAAAGCCATGGTTTCAATATTGTCTTGTCTCTATTTTCTACATTTCTTATCTGTCTTTGACTCTGATCAATTGTTTTTAATTACGGGAACTGGAAATCATAATTTATTACATAGATGGTGTCTGACAGGTTCCGTTTACATAACAGAGAATTAAATTATTATGAAAGAAGAGGAATACATACTTGTAATATATTCAATTTGTCCATCGAGGTTCCTGCCGACGATGCCGGACTGCTGACCTCCCAGACTGTGGCCAGCGACGTGGAACTTGATAGGGTCGGCTCCGGTGGTGTTGCTCAACCAGGTAATGAACCTAGCTACGCTCGCGCCTGAGAAGAGAACAATTATATTCGGTCTTAGATAAAGAAACTATGCAAGGTTACAAAATGCTGTTCTTTATGATTTCTTAAAGGGTTTGGTTTCTGCACTTAGTCGTTCAGGTGAACTATTGTGCGTGGGCCATGGCGGCCATTGGTAGCTATGGCAACCAGCCCATTTCCCTCCAGGAGTTGATTATATCTCGTGGTCTGTTAACAACACCCCTGTAAGAACTGGGTGCCCCGAGGGTTTCTGACCTCACCTGGACGAAAAGATAGGTGTTATTACGGATGTAAAAAGACAGAAAGCGATGCCGGGAATCACTTTTTCTTCCTGTCATTGTGATCATACTTATTAAACCTGCCCATATCTGAAGAACATTCTGGTTACAAGTTGTAATTGTTATCCCTGTATCGTTGTCTGCACCCATACGCACAATGTTTTGAGTGCGTTACATTGCGCATTTAACCCCATAAACAGGGATTTTCGACAGCAAATATAACAAGGTTTTTGTGCACTCTCTCTGTTGACCAGGCTTTCAGTGAGCATAGCTTTAAAAATGGTCGACGACACATGCGGCTGTGATACCTATAAGTGAACCAAGAGCACACTGCATGATGTAAGATGTCTCTCTGATGATGTTTACCTGAGGTAACGACGTTTCTCAACGCTGCAGCGTAGTTGAAGGTACAAGCACCAGGACACCAGTCTACCACGATGACATTCATGTCTTCAGCATCCAAGAAAGCTGAGGAGAAGAAATGGATTAGTCTATTCATCATCCTGAAAGTTGAAAATATCGCTTTGTAAGGCACTAAGCTGTTGATAATGAATTACTTTGGCTTAGATGGTTTTTTTTTTTTTTTTTTTTTTTTTTTGTACACTATACAGTGGTGTTTTAACCCTATAGCCAAGAGGGTCATGACCACATCCCAACCAGCCCACTCCCGCACAGAGTGGAGGATTGAATCCCAGCAACATTATAGACTTATAAATAGTGAAGGAAGATTCCTCACCAGGCAACAGAACTGCGTTGAAGATAGATGTAGCGTTGGCCATCCATCCATGGATGAGGATAGCAGTTCTGCGAGTGGCGTTGAAGTTAGAGGCCAAGACGAGGGCGTCGTTACCGGGGACCAGCACCTGACTTACTGAAGGGTTTTTCCTGTAAGCACAAGTCTAAGTTACATTTTCACGTTCATTATCATCTTCGTTAATGAGGGTTCTCGTGGCTAGGTTAACCTACACTTCTCAAGAGATGGGTTATCATCCATTAAATATAGGCAATCCTCCGTGCCACGTAAGGCATTGGTCCCAGCTAGCATTTCTAGATCTTTGACAGTCGTTACGGGTTGTCAAAAAACCCAAAAGTCTGACAACCAGTCGTTCCAAGGGGTATGATGTAACTGGTTTGAGGAGGTCAGTGAGCCGCTCCATGTAAAAAATGGTATTCGGCTGCACTTATTCAGACTGAAAGCCGACTCCAACTCACTTGGAAAAAGACTACGCTGTTCATAACAAGGAATTCTACTACTTCTACTTAATAAGTGGCTGCATTTCCTCACCTGGTAAAGAGATGGTAAACATTCTGTGTGTCAGGGTTGAATCTGGCAGCGGCAATCATGTTGCCGATGGTTTCCCAGAGGTCCACCAAGTGGGGCAGGCCGTTACCGTCCCGCTCGTACTGGTAACGAAGATCTGGGCTCAGCTTCCTGATGATGGTCTGGTGGGGAAGAGCTGGAATGGAAAGGTTTAAAATAGTAATTTATAATTTAATTCAGAAAACGACGAATAGAGAGTGCCCCTGTGTCTGCGCACCATGCCACGCCTCATAATACAATCATTTTAATCTACTTCAAATTATGCTATGATTTGAAGTAGATTTCCTTTTTTGTATTTAGACACACATATCACAATGTTTTTTTTAAGTCTGTTAGTTTTATATACAATTTAAGTAAATATCTTGTCTTTACATAGTATACCTACTTAACACAGCCAGTTTTGGTGTCTGTACGTTTAGATCTCTAAAACTACGCAACGGATATTAATGCTGCTTTCATCAATAAACAGAGTGATTCAAGTGGAAGTTTTATATGTATAAAACACTGAGCACACCCCCCTCCCGCGAGAGAAGCCGCTGGCTAAAGCTAGCCTGATAATAAATTAATGAGAGAGACAAGAAACTCTTCATTTCTTTTTCTCTTTATTCATTTTTGAAGTCAGTTTCTTTTTTTGTCCGAATTTAAATAACACATTATCTCGCTTGTAATCCCCAAGGATCAGAGCAGATGAATTAAATATTAAAATAATAATAATTACCTGCTACTACAGCTAACCCGATGAGTAGAATAACTATCTGCTTGTCCATGATTGTAGACTGGTTAAGTAATAATTAAAATTAGTAATTATTTTCATTTATATAGGACATTTTATCTGAGATACGATTAATATGATTGTAAATAGGTAAGTCGTCTATATTTAGCCCAAAGCTTTTTTTTCCTCAATGAATCATTATCATCCGATTGGGTTATCAGTAGCGTCGTGTCACAGCGGTTGTGATGAGTGATTCACGTAAATTATGTAGATAACAGATGATACCGACATAGCCCGAAGAATTGCCAAACATAAGTGGCAGTGGGCAGGGCACATTGCTCGCAGAACAGATGGCCGATGGGGCCGGAAGGTTCTGGAGTGGCAACCGCGTACCGGAAGACGTAGAGTTAGAAGGCCTCACACAAGTTGGACCAATGACCTGGTGTCGCAGGAATCTGCTGGACGCGGGAAGCACAGAACCGGTCGAAGTGGCGGAGCTTGGGGGGTCCAACAGTGGTCGTCTCTCGGCTGAAATGATAACGATTATAGATCAAGTTAGGTAAATTTATGGTCACTATTTGAGACACTTGGGAGAAGCGCAATACTCTTCTGGCTCTTCTTAGTGTGACGATGAATGTTATGGTCGGCGGATGGTCTCGCCAACCCCGTAGATAGCTCGAAACGGCCACGTAGGTAAAGTCGGTAGGTACCAGGGATGGAGCTGGATGCTTGCCAGCACCTGTGTGCTTGCTGGCTTGTTGCTTGTGCACGTGTCTGTGTGTGTGTGGGGTGTATGTGTGTGTGTTCAGTATGTTGAATGTTATCCGTTTTCTCAAACGTTAGTCACTCATTCACATTTTGAAATGTGATAATATGGTTATCTAATTCATAGATTCGTTTCTGTTTTGTAATTGTGGTTTTTATTCGAGTGAACTTATCTTTTTGTGTTTGTATGTGTTTCTGTGACTAATAAATCTGTGTAGTTTTTTATAGATAAGCTTCCGCTCGTGACTTCTTTTGCATAGAAATCAGATTAGAGTCCCTTGGGTTAGTAACAATTTAACTTAACTTCTAGTGGTAGACACAGATCAACATACATAATTAAAATTCTGCGTTGCGCTGCATCCACCTCTGCCACATCGGGGAATCCTCCATGGGGGAATCCCACCGATCTGCGAATACACTGAGAATACTGTTGGTGTCACCGCAAACAACCGTCATCCATCAGGAATGTACATCTATTCCTAATACCTATCTACAAACAACCCTAACACACTACAATGCCACGGCAGACGCAGCAATACGAACGCACAGTGTTAAGGGCACTGTTAATACAATAGTGTCAGAATGGTCTATCATTGATTTCATAATAGTTGATTTTGACAAGTACCTAAGGTAATCTACTAATATAATGGCGTCATTATGACTTTCCAGCGGTCAGCCACTGACACTCCATTGAAAGAGATGGCATTTATTGGTAATCTCGTACATAATGACAAATGAATAACTGATTCAAGGGATAATCTGCAAAAAATTTGACAGTTCCTAAAATTATATGTTAAAAAATAATATGTAAAAATATACTTACATATAAATGAAATTTGTCATGAATAAATGTTCAAATTTAGCTCGTATTTTTTCGAAAATAATTTCTACTAACGGGTTTTATAATAATGGCAATACGACAATGTCACTATAACACAATTCTATTACGAGACCATTGACCGACTACTGATCGAACATTAGGAATTTAGTAATTACGAACTTTTAGCAAAATGACGATGGGATCGTGTTGGAATGACGAATTTATAAAAATAGCAGACTTATAGGCCCCAGGTCGCTGTATGCCCGCTGAGTGAATAGCAGTAACAGCCAGATTATTATAAAACTTAACCCTATATCCTTTCCCGCATTGTCGTTGCGGGGGGGCTCAGTAACCGTGGATTCCAGCAACGGTGAAGCCAAGAGGAACCCAAAAGTGGGGCCGCTCGTCAGGGCTTTTGCCTTCAAGCCATTGATGTAGCGGCCAAAAAGTAGGTTGCGGTGAGGTGCACCGCAACTGAGGTGGGCCGCGATGTCGAATGGGAGGCATCGCGGTTGAGGGTTACGGGCTGCGGTAGAGGAGGAGTGCCGGTGCTTCTGAGCAGCGCTCTTCCATTCCGTGGCCTGGACGGGGCCGCCACCGTTTGATGGCGGACGCGGTGGGGCCGCAGGGGAAGAGGAGTGTCGGTATAGCGTCAGCCGCTCTCCCTATCCCCTGCGGCCGAAAAGTGGTAGACGGGACGGCGTGTTGTATTTCACACGCGCGCCGTCAAAGATGTCAGCAACCACTGGTGGGGTCCGCAAGGGCCGATGCCTGCCAGGGGTGCGGGTTTGTTCGAAAGAGATACCACAGCCCCTGGCATACGGACTACTGAGGGAACACGGGTGGGTTTTAGTCAGTAAAAGTCTGACACGCCCTCCTGCTCTACTCAGCAGGAGAAGTCATTTGATGATTTCCCACCCAAAAAAAAGGCGACCAAGGGACTTACTAGAGAATGGGCAGCAGCGTTCTCTATGCATTTAACCACCATACTGCGATCGCCAACCCGCCTGCTAAGCGTGGCGATTACGGCAAAACCCCTCTTTTGGGGGAGGCCTTTGTCCAGCAGTGGACGTCTTTCGGCTGAAATGATGATGATATACTACGTTGGTAGTTTTAGTTTCATCAGCCAAAGCATACAGGGAATCAGAACTGGTGACGCGGGAGCAAGCTACGTCCGTGTCAGAAGCAGCTTGTCCTGAGTTTGACAACGGCAAGCTTCAGTGTTTGCCCCGTGACTTGTTGATAGTCATTGCGAAGCATATGCTCACAGGGAACTGAACGCACTTAGACTAGAACGACTACTCCCACCAACGCCACAAGCTATTAAAATTTCCGCCTCCATGACGTTCCTCTTTAAAGACACGACTTACAGCCGGGTCCCGTTTCACAGCTTCTGTGGACTTACGTTCCGAAGGATCGTAATCGAGAGAGTCACCGACCATCAGCTGATAAGGGATGATGTGCACCGAAAGTCTGCTTATCGTTAGCGAATTTAGAAATTCTATGGGGTAAATTGAGGGGCGGGGCGTCCTTCTCTTGTTTTTACAATTTCCTTTCAAAAGTAAATCCCTAATATGAAATTGTGTTTTTACACTTTACCTAATTTAGGTTATACTTTGACCTCCAGGGTTAACATGACGTTTTCTATTTCTACGAAGAATAGACATTGCTTTTTCAATACAAAGTGACATTTCCTTTCTGCATTTTTGGCATCGCACTGTAGATATACTATAATCGGTCATTTTGTCTTTTGTTTCTAACGATCTTTGTCTACGTCCTTATAAATGTAGACTATTTCAGAAGAATATTTATTCCCAAACTGTCAAAATCACACTGACAACAAACTTTCTACTCGACGGCCACAAAGTATTTATACGATTATCTACAAAATCATGATTCGTTTAGAACGCATAACTGTAATAATTAATAGAAAAACAAGCTATCTTCTGCTACTGTACATCATTTAGTTAATATGTCTATTCTTCCGTCGACAAATCGGTGTTCGTGCTGAGCCTGCTGAAAACAAAGATAAGATAAGATATTTTATTTGCATAAAACATGGTATACAAGGTGTTATTGGAAAAATATAGATCAAACATGTTTTGCTTAAAACTAAAGCGTGCAAACTTACTTACTAAAAATATATTATTACATTGAATACATTACATTGATTTCACATTTAAAAATTCATTAATACTACAGAAATTATTATTATTAAGCCATTTATACAATTGGGTTTTAAATAACGTACAGTTTAACGTTTTAAACATTTTTGGTAATTTATTATAGACACGTACACACATAGCCAGAGAGTTTTTATTATATTTCGCTGATCAAGGCAGTACATCCAGCACAAGTCTGTATTTGTCACGCCTACTTCGAGAGCTTATTTCCTCTGCTGTTATAAATAGTTCTTTGTGTTTTTGAACGAACATGCATGCTTCATATATGTATATATATAATGAAGGTAACGGTAGCAAACCAAGCTCTTTAAATATAGGTTGACATGATTCGTCAGATGGAATCTCGTATAAAGCTCGTAAACATTTTTTCTGGGCGACAAATGCTCTATTGTGGTCAGTACTATTTCCCCACATCTTAAGTCCATACCGTAGTGAGGACTCAACATATGCGCGGTATGTTATCATAGCCTTTTTTATATTAGTGACTTTTTCATTAGTCTCAGAGCATAGACAAATTTATTAATTTTATTGCATACAGCATCAACCTGTGCTTTCCAGTCCAAATGTTCGTCAATTACTACTCCTAAAAACTTAGTTTGTGTCACTTGTATAATTTTCGGTATATCCATTTTAAAATTAAATGTATTATTATAAGATTGATTAAATTGTATATACTGATTTTTTAAGATTAATAGATAAATTATTATTATTTAACCAGTTAATTTTATTTTATTATATTTGTCTATTGTATTATTAATGTCCGCTTCATGATCCGCAATGGATTTATATATTTTTTTCGCTTTTTAATTCGCTTAACAATTATGGAAATGTCATCGGCAAAAAGAAAGCATTTATGATTGGTTACATTAACTATGTCGTTTATATAGAGTAGAAATAAGATAGGGCCCAATATGCTACCCTGGGGGACGCCACGTTTTACAGTTACATATTCAGACGAATATTCTGTCATGTCCTTACTTTCATTAAGTTTAGTGACAGTGACTCTCTGTTGTCTGTTAGTTAAATACGACGATATCCACTGGAGTGGCAGTCCTCTAATACCGATAGCTTCTAGTTTTTGTAACAAAATTTCATGTGAAACCAAATCAAATGCCTTTGACAGATCAAAGAATAGCCCTGTCGTTAGCTGTTTGTTGTTAATATTGTTCAATACTACTTTCAAAAATGCTGGTCCTGCTCCACAGCCACCTGGGCTTACTAATTAACATTTTAATATTTGGAAGAGATGCTTCCCCTTTTTTTTATGTTTTCTGACATTACGAACACTGTTCCTATTATTATTATTTTTCTGACATTGCGAACATTTCTGTTCCTATTTTTATTAATTTTGTGACATTACGAATTTGTTTTTGATTTTACTGAACCAAGTATTATTTATTAAAATTTCAATAGATACTTATTATATATTTTTCTTTCTTTTTTGAAGTCAAATTTTATGAATTTCTCAAATAGGATTGAAACTATAGTTTTGTATAATTTAGAAGCATTTTGTAAAATTTTTGTAAATGTGAGTACCATGCATCCTTATAATATGTTGTTTTGATGTACGTCGACTTGAAAAAACGTGGTAGTTGAGAGTATGTCATGCTCACTTAAATGTCTCACTGATGGTGGCGTGTGTGTTGGATCATTCGGTTCCCTAGGAAATGGTTGAGCTGGATGGTGCTGATCCATGCGTCAAGTTCGTGAACGGGCGCCGTCGGTTGAGACTGGTCATCTCTTATCTGCCATGGCTTATTTTGAATCTTATTTTTTTAAATTTATTTTATTATATTTTTTTACATTGTTCTCACATATAGAAGCACCAAGAATAATGTTCCCAAAATTTTGTAATACCCACGATTTAAAAGAGTGTCCTTGGAGTTTCTTGCCCGTTCTTCTCCAGAGAGATCTACGTTTTTAGAATGGGCACCTAGCTTCAACTTCGATTTTTGTTTGACAATTCAAAAGTGCCTGTGAAAGGTCTAATTGAAATAAATGCTTTGAGTTTGAGTTTGAGTTTGAGTGAAAAGATGGCTAGAGATGTGGACTTATGTTTCTGAAAGCCGAATTGCTCTTTTTATATAATGTTAAATTTATCACAGTAGTTTACTATTCTATGATACATGCATTTCTCATAAATTTTTGACATTATTGGTATCAGTGTTATGGGGCGATAATTATTCATGTCACATTTTTCACCCTTTTTAAGTATCGGTTTGACAACAGATATTTTTAAAGCATTAGGGAACACACCTTGTGAGAAGGACAGGTTAATAAGATAAGACAATACCTCACTTATTTCATTAACACATGTCTTAATAATTCGGGTGGTAAGTTCATCATAGCCTTCAGAGTTGGTATTTATCAGTGATAGTATATGTTTCCTCACCTCATTTTCGGATATTGGTGTGAGGAACATCGAGTTAGCGGTTAGGGTATCACTGCGGCAAATCCTTAACTCTGATAGTCTTTAGCTCTATAACCATCTAAACACAACATTGAATGTTTTGTGACTAAAAAGTGCTTGTGACGCAGCAATTTCCCATTGCTTACGAAGTTTTCTCTTTTTTACGCCAGCGTGGTGATCGTGGTGAAATTCGAGGACATGCGACATCTACCAACACGCACTTGGCTCACGTGGTAGATTACAGCCCACTCCCTCACACAGATAGGAGGCATGTGTCCTAGCAGTGGGAACATTACAGGCTGATTATGGTGGTGATCAATGCTCGTGCCTTCTTTGTATGAGAAGAGTTCTTTTCATTGTAGTGATACAAGAACATGTAGCTACCTGGATCCTGGATTAAAGTAACGGGTGATTCCTACTCCTTAACACCTACAGACGTAAGCTTAGTTTGGCGCTCAACCTAAGAATTAATGGCAGCACGATTTGACAGCTGTCCCTTCTCCCGATGTGTTTCTACCCATCCTAAGAAGTTAATTCAGGATATGGTTTGCCCCGAATTATTGAACCACTTTCAGACGGCCCGTATCTTCGTTGACGGACTTGAAGAGTAGGCCACGTGGACATCGTCCCACGACCAGCAACTCGTAAGTCAAGGCACGACTTAAGAGCCACCAATGCAAGAATCCGCGTCAACACTATTGATAGAAAGAAAAACTATTTTTCCTAATATTTTATTTGCAAAGTTTTCAGTCTTGTTGGTATTAGGTTTTTTGATTGCCCGGGACACAGTACTGGCCTATAAAACAAACCCTCGATTTTGTTGATGTAAAATGCTAGTATTATAACTGCGAAAGTAACTCTGTCACTCTAATACGCTTTCACGCCTAAACCGCTGAACCGATCGCCATGAAATTTGGCCGAGATATAGCCTGGGATATGGAAAGGATATAGGCTGCTTTTTTACGCTATAACCTAGTGGGCGGAGACGCTGGCAAAAGCTAATTTATTCATATATATTAATAAACAATAAAATATTTTACACTAAAAACACACACACGTGTGTGTGTGTGAAATGTAAATGTGTGTGGGTGTATGTGTATACACCCACACACATTTACATTTTATTCGACATTATCACTAATAAGGCATGTAGGTAACTAAATCTATTTCACATTTATTGACATTGATTATATTTTCTTCATTTTGTATTTAAATGCATGTACCTATTAATTTAGTTTTTATTTCTAATGTTTATGTAATTTTATATAATTCTACCAGTATATGAATCTCAAAAGTTGAATTGGTGTTAAAAGTAAAAATTTCGACAATGTTAAATTAAATACAATATTTGAACGCCTCTGGGCAAAACAGATTTAAGAGGATAATGTAATAAGAGGATCTATCCATTTGTAACATCTCGCACACTATTGTAATTCGACCTATGTTTACAAATAAAGCATTCTGATTCTGATTCTGACACAACGTGCGGTCTTATCGCTTTCTGCGATCTCTTTCAGTCGATCTTGGAATGGACAGTGATAGCGTCGACGAAAAAATGGAGTAAATGAGGTGTGCAGTGATTGTAGGGTTGGTTGGAGTGGGTTATTTTGTCTTTAAAATAAATACATTATTTCATTAAATAGTATATTAGTAAACTAGGTATAAATTAATTAAATGAGCTCATGCCTCCTGTGATACAGGCTTATCCTAGAACATTATAATACATTTGTAAATTATTTCTAAGATTTTAAGTTAATATTTTACCAATCTCTAAATTGAATAAATATTTATTCCTTAAATTTTTAAACTTAGGTCTTTGTCTTCTTCAATTATCCTTGAGAGAATGGAGGGGAGGCATTGGTCTTCATGTAGTACACGCCTTGTGCTCTGCAATTACAAAAAAACAAACATGTTAGAAACGACATAACCACAACAGTTCGCTTGTGTTTTCCGAAGGGATAAGCAGAGTTTATTGAAGGGACATTAAATCAGCTTTTTCCCACGATTTCGCCAGCATGGAGGGCGGATATAATACCACGAGAGCGTACTACCCAGATAAAAAGTATCCTATGTACTAATCCATATACTGCATTTATACTATTACAAATAAAACATTGTTTATTTTATTAAATGTGTTATACTGACTGTGGGAGAAAATTGTTGTCACATTACAAATCTAAGCACGCACACAGTTGCAAACGTATAAGGGTCTAGCGTAGTAGGTACTTGGTCCTTTTTGGTTTATTTTGACTGTACAGCGGAAGTCTTTTTTTTTTTTTTCATATAAAATGTCCTGTATCATTATTCTTAAATGACAGAAATCGATTTTGAACAAACTCCTTTCATTATGTGCAATAATTAAATTACACATTGTATACAAAATCTATAGTATTTTCTTACCCAAACTTAGGTTTCAAGCCCCCCAGGGGTAACGTTTCTGCTAGAGTACAGTTCCCAACCAGAGCAGCTTGGTAGTCGTTACATCTTTGTCCTGTGAAACCTCCGGAACGTAGAGATTCTGCTAGATAGAAGAAGCATCTGTAAAAGAAGAATAGGTACATGTTAGGAAAGTGAAAGAAGAATGCAGGCAGGGTTAATATTAAAATCAAGTCTGCCAGATTTGAATATACGCACCTTTTAACTTGGTATTCAAATAAATAAACATTTAATTTTCTTGACTGTACATTTGGACCATCCACCATCTTGCTATATAGCTCATTTTTACCGCAGCATGAGATAATCTTATATTTATTTGTATAGCATAAACATCAGTAATTTGTAGATCTTTGACAGTCGTTACGGGTCGTCAGAAGCCCGAATGTCTGGCAACGCAGTAAGACCAAGGGGATATCGATTATATATCGATTCGGTTTCTGCACTTAGTCGTTCAGGTGAACTATTGTGCGTGGGCCATGGCAGCCATTGGTAGCTATGCCAACCAGCCCATTTCCCTCCAGGAGTTGATTATATCTCGTGGTCTGTTAACAACACCCCTGTAAGAACTGGTTGCCCCGAGGGTTTCTGACCTCACCTGGACGAAAAGATAGGTGTTATTACGGATGTAAAAAGACGAAAAGCGATGTCGGGAATCACTTTTTCTTCCTGTCATTGTGATCATACTTATTAAACCTGCCCATATCTGAAGAACATTCTGGTTACAAGTTGTAATTGTTATCCCTGTATCGTTGTTTGCACCCATACGCACAATGTTTTGAGTGCGTTACATTGCGCATTTAACGCCATAAACAGGGATTTTCGACAGCAAATATAACAAGGTTTTTGTGCACTCTCTCTGTTGACCAGGCTTTCAGTGAGCATAGCTTTAAAAAATGGTCGACGACACATGCGGCTGTGATACCTATAAGTGAACCAAGAGCACACTGCATGATGTAAGATGTCTCTCTGATGATGCTTACCTGAGGTAACGACGTTTCTCAACGCTGCAGCGTAGTTGAAGGTACAAGCACCAGGACACCAGTCTACCACGATGACATGAATGTCATCGTGGTAGACTGGTGTCCTGGTCTTCAGCATCCAAGAAAGCTGAGGAGAAGAAATGGATTAGTCAATATTCATCATCCTGAAAGTTGGCAACATTGTGAATAGCTGTCAAGTAATCTATTTTACAAAATGAAAATATAAAATATCGCTTTGTAAGGCACTAAGCTATTGATAATGAATTACTTTGGCTTAGATGGTGTACACTATACAGTGGTGTTTTAACCCTATAGCCAAGAGGGTCATGACCACATCCCAATCAGCCCACTCCCGCACAGAGAGGAGGCTTGAATCCCAGCAGCGGAAACATTATAGTCTTATATAAATAGTGAAGGAAGGTTTCTCACCAGGCAACAGAACTGCGTTGAAGATAGATGTAGCGTTGGCCATCCATCCATGGATGAGGATAGCAGTTCTGCGAGTGGCGTTGAAGTTAGACGCCAAGACGAGGGCGTCGTTACCGGGGACCAGCACCTGACTTACTGATGGGTTTTTCCTGTAAGCATAAGTCTAAGTTACACTTTCACGTTCATTATCATCATCGTTAATGAGGGTTCTCGTGGCTAGGTTAACCTACACTTCTCAAGAGATGGGTTATCATCCATTAAATATAGGCAATCCTCCGTGCCACGTAAGGCATTGGTCCCAGCTAGCATTTCTAGATCTTTGACAGTCGTTACGGGTTGTCAAAAAACCCAAAAGTCTGACAACCAGTCGTTCCAAGGGGTATGATGTAACTGGTTTGAGGAGGTCAGTGAGCCGCTCCATGTAAAAAATAGTATTCGGCTGCACTTAATCAGACTGGAAGCCGACTCCAACTCAGTTGAGAAAAGACTACGCTGTTCATAACAAGGAATTCTTCTACTTCTACTTAATAAGTGGTTGCATTTCCTCACCTGGTAAAGAGATGGTAAACATTCTGTGTGTCAGGGTTGAATCTGGCAGCGGCAATCATGTTGCCGATGGTTTCCCAGAGGTCCACCAAGTGGGGCAGGCCGTTACCGTCCCGCTCGTATTGGTAACGAAGATCTGGGCTCAGCTTCCTGATGATCGTCTCGTGGGGAAGAGCTGGAATGAAATGGTTTAAATTGTCAATTTATAATTTAATTCAGAAAACGACAAAGAGAGAGTGCACCTGTGTCTGCGCACTATGCCACGCCATGGCCGAAATTCGGTCTGGAGGAGTATTATAACATATATTGAATCATTTTAATGCATATGAAATACACCCCTGTGATTCCTTGTCCTCTTTTTTTTTAATTAGATACACATATTCTTATCATCATTTAGCTAAATATATTAAGTAAATATTATCTTCTCTTTACATAGTATAATACAAAGTCGCTTTTCGTGTGTGTACGCTTAGATATTTTAAACTACGCAACGGATATTAATGCGGTTTTCATCAATAGACAGAGTGATTCAAGTGAAAGATATAACCGTGTGTGTGGAGACAAAAAGCCAGTTCGAACTGAAACGTAAGCGCCGGCCGGCGACAAAGCGCGCGCGCAGTGAAAAAACACCAAAATATCGTGAAATACGACTGCTACTGATACAGTGTGGTGATCTGCTGGCTCCCAGCATCCCGTGAGTACCTGACCAGTTTCAATTTACCATCCTTTAGCCTGTTTCTGAGTAGGAAACTTCAAAAGCGTCCTTGGCAATACGGGATACTCAATCAATCATCATTCATCATAATTTCAGCCGAAAGAAGTCCACGGCTGGACATAAGCCTCCCACAAAAGGGGGGTTTCACCATAATCGCCACGCTTGGCAGACGGGTTGGCGATCGCAGTCTGGTGGTAAAATGCGTAGAGAACGCTGCTGCCCATTCTCTAGTAAGTCCCTTAGTCGCCTTCTACGACACCCACGGGAAGAAATAGGATGGTGCTATTCTTTTACGTCCAGCACCACACGGAACAGATTATCATTCACAATTAAAATTCAGCGTGGAGCTGCATCCACCTCCTCAATACACTGAGAATACTGTTGGTGCCGCCTCGAACACGCGTCATCAGGGATGCACATACATTCCTTATATTTGCAAACATCCCTGACACACTACAACACCACGAAACCTGCAGCGATACTCTCAGTGCATTATTATATTGAACGTGTAGATCGCTGTACGCCTGCTGAGTGAAAATAGTAACAGCCACATTTTAATAAAATTTAACCGTATTTACTACGTTTGTAGTTTTGTTCTCAGCGCCAAAACATACAGAGTCAGGACTGGTGACGCGGAAGCAAGCTAAGTCCTTGTGAGAAGCAGCTTGTCTTGAGGTCGACAACCGCTGGCTTCAGTGGTTGCCCCGTAACTTGTTGATAGTCATTGCGAGGCATACGCTCACAGGGAACAGACACGAATAGACTGGAAGGTGTAGTTATTGTGGGGAATTAGTAGTATACGCGGCATAAATATGTAGGTACTTACTCTCGCTAACGCCACAACCTGTTGAAATTTCCGCCTCGATGATGTTCCTCGTTCCTAAAGACACGACTTACAGCCGAGTCCCGTTTCACAGCTTCGGTGGACTTACGTTCCGAAGGATCATAATCGAGAAAGACATCGACCTTCAGATGGATGATGTCCGAAAGTCCGCTTTCCATTGGCGAATTCAGAAATTCTATGGGATAAATTGAGTGAAACTTGACTTGAAGAGAAGGCCACCTGGACATCATTCCACGACCTGCAACTCGTAAGTCAAAACTAAACAGCCACCAATGCAACAATCCGGGTCAACACAACATTGAGAGACAGAAAAAGAAAACGATTTTTCATAATATTTTATTTGCAAAGTTTTCAGTCTTGTTATGTTAGTATTTAGGTTTTTTGATTGCCCGGGACACAGTACTGGCCTACAAAACAAACCCTCGATTTTGTTGATGTAAAATGCTAGTATTATAAATGCGAAAGTAACTCTGTCACTCTATTACGCTTTCACGCCTAAACCGCTGAACCGATCGCCATGACATTTGGCCGAGATCCAACAGTGTTCTCAGTGTATTCGCGGATCGGTGGGATTCCCTGATGTTGCGAAGGTGGATGCAGCTCCACGCTGAGTTTTAATTATTTAATGTTAATCTGTATTTGTACTAATACTAGAGGATAAGCAAAATTGTTACTAACCTATGGACTTTGTCTGAAATAAAAATATTCTATTCTATTCTATTCTATATGGAAAAGGACATAGGCTGCTTTTTTACGCTATAACCTAGTGGGCGGAGACGCTGGCAAAAGCTAATTTATTCATATATGTTTATTTATAAAAAATAAAATATTTTACACTAAAAACACACACACACACACATACACCCACACACATTTACATTTTATTCGACATTATCACTAATAAGGCATGTAGGTAACTAAATCTATTTCACATTTATTGACATTGATTATATTTTCTTCATTTTGTATTTAAATGCATGTACCTATTAATTTAGTTTTTATTTCTAATGTTTATGTAATTTTATATAATTCTACCAGTATATGAATCTCAAAAGTTGAATTGGTGTTAAAAGTAAAAATTTCGACAATGTTAAATTAAATACAATATTTGAACGCCTCTGGGCAAAACAGATTTAAGAGGATAATGTAATAAGAGGATCTATCCATTTGTAACATCTCGCACACTATTGTAATTCGACCTATGTTTACAAATAAAGCATTCTGATTCTGATTCTGACACAACGTGCGGCCTTAATATGGCTTTCTGCGATCTCTTTCAGTCAATCTTGGAATGGACAGTGATTACGTCGATGAAAAAATGGGCTAAATGGGGTGTGCAGTGATTGTGGGGTTGGAGTGGGTTATTTTTATCTTTAAAATAAATACAGTATTTCATTAAATAGTATATTAGTAAACTAGGTATAAATTAATTAAATGAGCTCATGCCTCCTGTGATACAGGCTTATCCTAGAACATTATAATACATTTGTAAATTATTTCTAAGATTTTAAGTTAATATTTTACCAATTTTAAAACTAAATAAATATTTATTCCTTTAATTTTTTAAACATAAGTCTTTGTCTTCTTCAATTATCCTTGAGAGAATGGAGGGAAAGCATTGGTCTTCATGAAGTACACGCCTTGTGCTCTGCAATTACAAAGAAACAAACATGTTAGGAACAACATAACCACAACAGTTCGCTTGTATTTTCCGAAGGGATAAGCAGAGTTTATTGAAGGGACATTAAATCAGCTTTTTCCCAGGATTTCGCCAGCATGGAGGTCGGATATAATACCACGGGAGCGTACTACCCAGATAAAAACTATCCTATGTACTGATCCATATACTGAATTTATACTATTACGAATAAAACGTTGTTTATTTAATATGTTATACTGACTGTGGGTGAAAATTGTGGTCACATTACAAATCTAAGCACGCACACAGTTGCAAACGTATAAGGGTCTAGCGTAGTAGGTACTTAGTCCTTTTCGGTTTATTTTGACTGTGCAGCGGAAGTCTTATATTTTTTTTTTCTTTCAAATAAAAGTCCTGTATCATTATTCTTAAATGACAGAAATCGATTTTGAACAAACTCCTTTCATTATGTGCAATAATTAAATTACACATTGTACACAAAATCTATAGTATTTTCTTACCCAAACTTAGGTTTCAAGCCCCCCAGGGGTAACGTTTCTGCTAGAGTACAGTTCCCAACCAGAGCAGCTTGGTAGTCGGTACATCTTTGTCCTGTGAAACCTCCGGAACGTAGAGATTCTGCTAGATAGAAGAAGCATCTGTATGAGAAGAAAACAATGTTAGAAAAGTAAAAGAAGAATGCAGGCAGGGTTAATATTAAAATCAAGTCTGCCAGATTTGAATATACGCACCTTTTAACTTGGTTTCAAATAAATAAACATTTAATTTTCTTTACTGTACATTTAGATCATCCACCATCTTGCTAATATAGCTCATTTTTACCGCAGCATGAGATAATCTTATATTTATTTGTATAGTATAACCATCAGTAATTTGTAGATCTTTGACAGTCGTTACGGGTAGTCAGAAGCCCGAAAGTCTGGCAACGCAGTAAGACAAACGGGGTATCGTATTACTCAATAACTGGGTTGTGGAGTTACTGGTATTCTGCTACATCTGGTAAGACTGGAAGCCGACCCCAACATTGTTGAGAAATGGCACACAGATGACGATACAAGAGAAGAACCCACCTGTCATGATTACAGGCATTAGTGGAACAGCCAGGCATGTGGTCCCCGCCGTTGGGGTAGAAGTCGACATCCCCCAGCGGGGTCAGATACCCTGATGCCTCGACATTAGTGTGGATCACTTCGGTGTAGATGCCGTCTGTTGCCCTGAACTTGTGGTGGTTGTAAGTCCAGCCGTTGGCGGCGGGGTCCAGACCTGGAGGAAGGAGGTGGTTGTTTAGTAGAGGTCTACATTCCATCAACAGTCATTGAGAATCAGCACGTGTTTAAGGTCAAAATTACATAAGACAGTCCCCAAAATGGCCACTCTTCAACAACCTCCCCAGCAGCACAGCTGTCTTTTCATGTTGTAATGATTCTGAGACAAAAGCAATGGTTTAAATATTGTCTTTTCTCTACTTTTTTATCTGTCTTTGACACTGATCAATTATTTTTAATTACGGGAACTGGCCATCAGAATTACATAGGTGGTGTTTGACAGGTTCCGTTTACATAACAGAGAATTATATTATTAAGAAAGGAGAGGAATACATACTTGTAATATATTCAATTTGTCCGTCGAGGTTCCTGCCGACGATGCCGGACTGCTGACCTCCCAGACTGTGGCCAGCGACGTGGAACTTGATGGGGTCGGCTCCGGTGGCGTTGCTCAACCAGGTAATGAACCTAGCTACGCTCGCGCCTGAGAAGAGAACAATTATATTCGGTCTTAGATAAAGAAACTGTGCAAGGTTACAAAATGGTGTTCTATGTTCTATCTTAAAGGGTTTGGTTTCCGCACTTAGTGCTTCAGGTGGACCATTTTGCGTTGGCCACAGCAGCCATCGCTGGTAATGCCAACCAGCCCACTTCCCTCAAGAAGTTGATTATATCTCCTGGTCTGTTAAAAATATGTCTGAAAGATCTGGGTGCCCCGAGGGTTTTTGACCTTATCTGGGCGAAAAGATAGGTGTTGTAGCGGATGTAAAAAGACGGAGAGCGATGCCGGGAGTCACATTTTCTTCCTGATATTGTGATCAAATTTATTGTACTGCCCCATACCTGGGGAACCTTCTGATTTGAAGATTTTATTGTAGTCTGTATCGTTGCATACACCCTTAAGCACAATTTTTGCGTGCGTTACATTGCGTATTTAACGCCATAAACAGTTATTTTCGACACAAATTATCACAAGGTTTTTGTACACTCTATGTTGACCAGGACCCACGGCCCAGTGCTTTCCGAGTCACGAAGGGCTCTCGGTGAGCGTAGCTTTAAAAAATTACACAACTATAAGTGAGCCACGAGCTACTACACTGTAAGATGCAAAATGTGTCTCTGAGGATGCTTACCTGAGGAAACGACGTTTCTCAACGCTGCAGGGTAGTTGAAGGTGCAAGCACCAGGACACCAGTCTACCACGATGACATTCATGTCTTCAGCATCCAAGAAAGCTGAGGAGAAGAAATGGATTAGTCTATTCATCATCCTGAAAGTTGGCAACATTGTGAATAGCTGTCAAGTAATCTATTTTACAAAACGAAAATATAAAATATCGCTTTGTAAGGCACTAAGCTATTGATAATGAATTACTTTGGCTTAGATGGTGTATACAGTTGCGTATTAACCCTATAGCCAAGAGGGTCATGACCACATCCCAACCAGCCCACTCCCGCACAGAGAGGAGGCTCGAATCCCAGCAGCGGGAACATTATAGTCTTATATAAATAGTGAAGGAAGATTCCTCACCAGGCAACAGAACTGCGTTGAAGATAGATGTAGCGTTGGCCATCCATCCATGGATGAGGATAGCAGTTCTGCGAGTGGCGTTGAAGTTAGAGGCTAAGACGAGGGCGTCATTACCGGGGACCAGCACCTGACTTACTGATGGGTTTTTCCTGTAAGCATAAGTCTAAGTTTCATTTTCATGTTCATTATCATCATCGTTAATGAGGGTTCTCGTGGCTAGGTTAACCTACACTTCTCAAGAGGTGGGTTATCATCCATTAAATATAGGCAATCCTCCGTGCTCCATGTAAAAAATGGTATTCGGCTGCACTTAATCAGACTGGAAGCCGACTCCAACTCAGTTGAGAAAAGACTACGCTGTTCATAACAAGGAATTCTTCTACTTCTTCTTAATAAGTGGCTGCATTTCCTCACCTGGTAAAGAGATGGTAAACATTCTGTGTGTCAGGGTTGAATCTGGCAGCGGCAATCATGTTGCCGATGGTTTCCCAGAGGTCCACCAAGTGGGGCAGGCCGTTACCGTCCCGCTCGTACTGGTAACGAAGATCTGGGCTCAGCTTCCTGATGATCGTCTCGTGGGGAAGAGCTGGAATGAAAAGGTTTAAAATATATATATTTAAATTCTTAAAATGACAAAGAGAGAGTCCACTTGTGTCTGCGCACCATGTCACGCTATGACCGAAATTCGGTCTGGAGGAATATTATTATATCATCATTTTAATGTATATTAAATAAACCCCTATGATTCTTTGCCCTCCTTTTTTTGTATTGTAAATATACACACATATTATAATTATTATTTTAAGTCTGTTAGCTTTAGATATTAAGTAAATATTATCTTCTCTTTACATAGTATAATACAAAGTCGCTTTTCGTGTCTGTACGCTTAGATCCATTAAACTACGTAATGGATATTAATGCAGCTTTCATCAATAAACAGAGTGATTCAAGTGGAAGGTTTATATGTATAATACACCGAACCCCCCCCCCCCCCCCCCCCCGGAGGGAGAGAAGCCGCTGGCAAAAGCTAGCCTGTTAATAAATTAACGACAGTGACAAGAAACTCTCTTCATTTCTTTTTCTCTTTATTCATTTTTGAAGGCAGTTTTTTTTTTGTCCGAATTAAATAACACAACATCACCCCTGTAATCCCGAAGGATCAAAGCAGATGAATTAAATATTAGAATATCAATAATTACCTGCTACTACAGCTAACCCGATGAGTAGAATAACTATCTGCTTGTCCATGATTGTAGACTGGTTAAGTAATAATTAAAATTAGTAATTATTTTCATTTATATAGGACATTTTATCTGAGATACGATTAATATGATTGTAAATAGGTAAGTCGTCTATAATTAGCCCAAAGCTTTTTTTTCCTCAATGAATCATTATCATTCGATTGGGTTATCAGTAGCATCGTGTCACAGCTGTTGTGATGAGTGATTCACGTAAATTATGTAGATAACAGATGATACAGACAAAGCCCGATGAATTGCCAAACATAAGTGGCAGTGGGCAGGGCACATTGCTCGCAGAACAGATGGCCGATGGGGCCGGAAGGTTCTGGAGTGGCGACCGCGTACCGGAAGACGTAGAGTTAGAAGGCCTCACACAAGTTGGACCAATGACCTGGTGTCGCAGGAATCTGCTGGACGCGGGAAGCACAGAACCGGTCGAAGTGGCGGAGCTTGGGGGGTCCAACAGTGGTCGTCTCTCGGCTGAAATGATAACGATTATAGATCAAGTTAGGTAAATTTATGGTCACTATTTGAGACACTTGGGAGAAGCGCAATACTCTCCTGGCTCTTCTTAGTGTGACGATGAATGTTATGGTCGGCGGATGGTCTCGCCAACCCCGTAGATAGCTCGAAACGGCCACGTAGGTAAAGTCGGTAGGTACCAGGGATAGAGCTGGATGCTTGCCAGCACCTGTGTGCTTGCTGGCTTGTTGCTTGTGCACGTGTCTGTGTGTGTGTGGGGTGTATGTGTGTGTGTGTGGGGTGTATGTGTGTGTGTTCAGTATGTTGAATGCTATCTGTTTTCTCAAACGTTAGTCACTCATTCACATTTTGAAATGTGATAATATGGTTATCTAATTCAAAGATTCGTTTCTGTTTTGTAATTATGTTTTTTATTCGAGTGAACTTATCTTTTTGTGTTTGTATGTGTTTCTGTGACTAATAAATCTGTGTCGTTTTTTTATAGATAAGCTTCCGCTCGTGACTTCTTTTGCATAGAAATCAGATTAGAGTCCCTTGGGTTAGTAACAATTTAACTTAACTTCTGGTGATAGACACAGATCAACATACATAGTTAAAATTCTGCGTTGCGCTGCATACACCTCTGCCACATCGGGGAATCCTCCATGGGGGAATCCCACCGATTTGCGAATACACTGAGAATACTGTTGGTGTCACCGCAAACAACCGTCATCCATCAGGAATGTACATCTATTCCTAAGGGCACTGTTAATACAATAGTGTCAGAATGGTCTATCATTGATTTCATAATAGTTGATTTTGACAAGTATGGTAATCTACTAATATAATGGCGGCATTATGACTTTCCAGTGGTCAGCCACTGACACTCCATTGAAAGAAATGGCATTTATTGGTAATCTCGTACATAATGACAAATGAATAACTGATTCTAGGGATAATCTGCAAAAAATTTGACATTTCTTAAATTAATATGTTAAAAAATAATATGTAAAAATATACTTACATATAAATGAAATCTGTCATGAATAAATGTTCAAATTTAGCTAGTATTTTTTCGAAAATCATTTCTACTAACGGGTTTTATAATAATGGCAATACGACAATGCCACTATAACACAATTCTATTAAGAGACCATTGACCGACTACTGATCGAACATTAGGAATTTAGTAGATTACGAACTTTTAGCAAAATGACGATGGGATCGTGTTGGAATGACGAATTTATAAAAATAGCAGACTTATAGGCCCCCCAGGTCGCTGTATGCCCGCTGAGTGAACAGCAGTAACAGCCAGATTATTATAAAACTTAACCCTATATCTTTCCCGCATTGTCGTTGCGGGGGGGCTCAGTAACCGTGGACTGCCACCCACGGTGAAGCCAAGACGAAACCCAAAAGTGGGGCCGCTCATCAGGGCTTTTGCCTTCAAGCCATTGATGTAGCGGCCAAAAAGTAGGTTGCGGTGAGGTGCACCGCAACTGAGGTGGGCCGCGATGTCGCGATGTGGGCGTGATGTGGACACAAAAAAAAAAACCCTATATTCGACTACGTTTTCTGCCCGTGGGTGTCGTAGAAGGCGACTAAGGGACTTACTAGAGAATGGGCAGCAGCGTTCTCTATGCATTTAACCACCATACTGCGATCGCCAACCCGCCTGCCAAGCGTGGCGATTATGGCAAAACCCCTCTTTTGGGGGAGGCCTTTGTCCAGCAGTGGACGTCTTTCGGCTGAAATGATGATGATATACTACGTTGGTAGTTTTAGTTTCATCAGCCAAAGCATACAGGGAATCAGAACTGGTGACGCGGGAGCAAGCTACGTCCGTGTCAGAAGCAGCTTGTCCTGAGTTTGACAACGGCAAGCTTCAGTGTTTGCCCCGTGACTTATTGATAGTAATTGCGAAGCATATGCTCACAGGGAACTGAACGCACTTAGACTAGAATGACTACTCCCACCAACGCCACAACCTATTAAAATTTCCGCCTCCATGACGTTCCTCTTTAAAGACACGACTTACAGCCGGGTCCCGTTTCACAGCTTCTGTGGACTTACGTTCCGAAGGATCGTAATCGAGAGAGTCACCGACCATCAGCTGATAAGGGATGATGTGCACCGAAAGTCTGCTTATCGTTGGTGAATTTAGAAATTCTATGGGGTAAATTGAGGGCCGTCCTTCTCTGGTAGACTCACACGAATAACTGACACAATTTCCTTTCAAAAGTAAATCCCTAATATGAAATTGTGTTTTTACACTTTACCTAATTTAGGTTATACTTTGACCTCCAGGCTTAGCATCACGCTTCCTATTTCTACGAAGAATAGACAGTGCTTTTTCAATACAAAGTGACATTTCCTTTCTGCATTTTTGGCATCGCACTGTAGATATACTTCTATAATCGGTCATTTTGTCTTTTGTTTCTAACGATCTTTGTCTACGTCCTTATAAATGTAGACTATTTCAGAAGAATATTACTTCCCAAACTGTCAAAATCACACTGACAACAAACTTTCTACTCGACGGCCACAAAGATTATCTACAAAATCATGATTCGTTTAGAACGCATAACTGTAATAATTAATAGAAAAACATAGCTATCTTCTGCTACTGTACATCATTTAGTTAATAGTCATGTCTATTCTTCCGTCGACAAATCGGTCTTCGTGCTAAGCCTGCTGAAAACAAATCCTTAACTCTGATAGTCTTTAGCTCTATAACCATCTGAACACAACATTGAATGTTTTGTGACTAAAAAGTGCTTGTGACGCATCAATTTCCCATTGCTTACGAAGTTTTCTCCCTTTTACGCCAGCGTGGTGATCGTGGTGAAATTCGAGGACATGCGACATCTATCAACTGGGCTCACGTGGTAGATTACAGCCCACTCCCTCACACCGAGAGGAGGCATGTGTCCTAGCAGTGGGAACATTACAGGCTGATTATGGTGGTGATCAATGCTCGTGCCTTCTTTGTATGAGAAGAGTTATTTTCATTGTAGTGATACAAGAACATGTAGCTACCTGGATCCTGGATTAAAGGAACGGGCGATTCCTACTCCTTAACACCTACAGACGTATGGTTAATTTGGCGCTCGACCTAAGAATTAATGACAGCACGATTTGACAGCTGTCCCTTCTCCCGATGTGTTTCTACCCATCCTAACAAGTTAATTCAGGATAATGGTTTGCCCCGAATTAATGAACCACTTTCGGACGGCCCGTATCTTCGTTGACGAACTTGAAGAGTAGGCCACCTGGACATCATCCCACGACCTGCAACTCGTAAGTCAAAACTAAACAGCCACCAATGCAACAATCCGGGTCAACACAACATTGAGAGACAGAAAAAGAAAACGATTTTTCATAATATTTTATTTGCAAAGTTTTCAGTCTTGTTATGTTGTTAGTATTTAGGTTTTTTGATTGCCCGGGACACAGTACTGGCCTACAAAACAAACCCTCGATCTTGTTGATGTAAAATGCTAGTATTATAAATGCGAAAGTAACTCTGTCACTCTATTACGCTTTCACGCCTAAACCGCTGAACCGATCGCCATGAAATTTGGCCGAGATCCAACAGTGTTCTCAGTGTATTCGCGGATCGGTGGGATTCCCTGATGTTGCGAAGGTGGATGCAGCTCCACGCTGATTTTTAATTATTTAAATGTTAATCTGTATTTGTACTAACACTAGAGGATAAGCAAAATTGTTACTAACCTATGGACTTTGTCTGAAATAAAAATATTCTATTCTATTCTATTCTATATGGAAAAGGAAATAGGCTGCTTTTTTACGCTATAACCTAGTGGGCGGAGACGCTGGCAAAAGCTAATTTATTCATATATGTTTATTTATAAAAAATAAAATATTTTACACTAAAAACACACACACACACACACATACACCCACACACATTTACATTTTATTCGACATTATCACTAATAAGGCATGTAGGTAACTAAATCTATTTCACATTTATTGACATTGATTATATTTTCTTCATTTTGTATTTAAATGCATGTACTTACCTATTAATTTAGTTTTTATTTCTAATGTTTATATAATTTTATATAATTCTACCAGTATATGAATCTCAAAAGTTGAATTGGTGTTAAAAGTAAAAATTTCGACAATGTTAAATTAAATACAATATTTGTACGCCTCTGGGCAAAACATAGATTTAAAAGGATAATGTAATAAGAGGATCTATCCATTTGTAACATCTCGCACACTATTGTAATTCGACCTATGTTTACAAATAAAGCATTCTGATTCTGATTCTGACACAACGTGCGGCCTTATCGCTTTCTGCGATCTCTTTCAGTCAATCTTGGAATGGACAGTGATTGCGTCGATGAAAAAATGGGCTAAATGGGGTGTGCAGTGATTGTGGGGTTGGTTGGGGTGGGTTATTTTTATCTTTAAAATAAATAAATTATTTCATTAAATAGTATATTAGTAAACTAGGTATAAATTAATTAAATGAGCTCATGCCTCCTGTGATACAGGCTTATCCTAGAACATTATAATACATTTGTAAATTATTTCTAAGATTTTAAGTTAATATTTTAACAAATTTAAAACTAAATAAATATTTATTCCTTAAATTTTAAAACATAAGTCTTTGTCTTCTTCAATTATCCTTGAGAGAATGGAGGGGAAGCATTGGTCTTCATGAAGTACACGCCTTGTGCTCTGCAATTACAAAAAAAAAACAAACATGTTAGAAACGACATAACCACAACAGTTCGCTTGTATTTTCCGAAGGGATAAGCAGAGTTTATTGAAGGGACATTAAATCAGCTTTTTCCCACGATTTCGCCAGCATGGAGGTCGGATATAATACCACGGGAGCGTACTACCCGGATAAAAAGTATCCTATGTACTAATCCATATACTGAATTTATACTATTACGAATAAAACATTGTTTATTTATTAAACGTGTTATACTGACTGTGGGAGAAAATTATGGTCATATTACAAATCTAAGCACGCACACAGTTGCAAACGTATAAGGGTCTAGCGTAGTAGGTACTTGGTCCTTTTCGGTTTATTTTGACTGTACAGCGGAAGTCTTATTTTTTTTTTTCAAATAAAAGGTCCTGTATGATTATTCTTAAATGACAGATATCGATTTTGAACAAACTCCTTTCATTATGTGCAATAATTAAATTACACATTGTATACAAAATCTATAGTATTTTCTTACCCAAACTTAGGTTTCAAGCCCCCTAGGGGTAACGTTTCTGCTAGAGTACAGTTCCCAACCAGAGCAGCTTGGTAGTCGGTACATCTTTGTCCTGTGAAACCTCCGGAACGTAGAGATTCTGCTAGATAGAAGAAGCATCTGTAAAAGAAGAATAGGTACATGTTAGGAAAGTGAAAGAAGAATGCAGGCAGGGTTAATATTAAAATCAAGTCTGCCAGATTTGAATATGCGGACCATTTAAGTTGGTATTCAAATAAATAAACATTTAATTTTCTTGACTGTACATTTAGATCATCCACCATCTTGCTATATAGCTCATTTTTACCGCAGCATGAGATAGTCTTATATTTATTTGTATAGCATAAACACCAGTAATTTGTAGATCTTTGAAAGTCGTTACGGGTCGTCAGAACCCCGAAAGTCTGGCAACGCAGTAAGACCAAGGGGGTATCGTATCACCCAATAACTGGGTTGTGGAGTTACTGGTATTCAGCTGCATCTGTTAAGACTGGAAGCTGACCCCAATATAGTTGAGAAAAGGCACACAGATGATGATAGAAGAGAAGAACCCACCTGTCATGATTACAGGCATTAGTGGAACAGCCAGGCATGTGGTCCCCGCCGTTGGGGTAGAAGTCGACATCCCCCAACGGGGTCGGATACCCTGATGCCTCGACATTAGTGTGGATCACTTCGGTGTAGATGCCGTCTGTTGCCCTGAACTTGTGGTGGTTATAAGTCCAGCCGTTGGCGGCGGGGTCCAGACCTGGAGGAAGGAGGTCGTTGTTTAATAGACGTCTATGTTCAATCAAAAGTCATTTATTCAAACTAGGCTGAGAATCAGCACTTTTTTAACGTCAAAATTACATAAAACAGTCCACAAAATGGCTGCTCTTCACCTCCTAGTGCTTTAGCTGGGAATAAAAAGAGGCGCAACAACCTCCCCAGCAGCACAGCTGTCTTTTAATGTTGTAATGATTCTGAGACAAAAGCCATGGTTTAAATATTGTCTTGTCTCTATTTTCTACATTTCTTATCTGTCTTTGCCACTGATCAATTGTTTTTAATTACTGGAACAGTATTACATACTGTTACGAGCTAGGGGTTCGTGACAATTAAAAACTGCCGATATGAATTACCAAAAATAACACTTTAATAAACACACTAACAACACAACACAGTAGCACTACGGATCACTCTTAAGTTGCACTTGAAGATCGCTTTAGATGTTCTCGCATGTATCGCTTCCAATGAACTACCCCGGGACGCGCTCCGTTCCCGCTTATATAGGGCCCTCGGATAGTTCCAGAACCTTCTACCGTAGAAGCATCTAGAATGTTCGAGTACATATCGGCCTTGACCGAACACATGTCGATAGTTCCAGAAAGTTCTAGCATCGAACTTTCTAGAAAGCTCCTGACGAAGAAAAGAAAGAAGGGGAATACATACTTGTAATATATTCAATTTGTCCATCGAGGTTCCTGCCGACGATGCCGGACTGCTGGCCTCCCAGACTGTGGCCAGCGACGTGGAACTTGATAGGGTCGGCTCCGGTGGTGTTGCTCAACCAGGTAATGAACCTAGCTACGCTCGCGCCTGAGAAGAGAACAATTATATTCGGTCTTAGATAAAGAAACTATGCAAGGTTACAAAATGGTGTTCTTTGTTATTTCTTAAAGGGTTTGGTTTCTGCGCTTAGTCGTTCAGGTGAACTATTGTGCGTGGGCCATGGCGGCCATTGGTAGCTATGCCAACCAGCCCATTTCCCTCCAGGAGTTGATTATATCTTGTGGTCTGTTAACAACACCCCTGTAAGAACTGGTTGCCCCGAGGGTTTCTGACCTCACCTGGACGAAAAGATAGGTGTTATTACGGATGTAAAAAGACGGAAAGCGATGCCGGGAATCACTTTTTCTTCCTGTCATTGTGATCATACTTATTAAACCTGCCCATATCTGAAGAACATTCTGGTTACAAGTTGTAATTGTTATCCCTGTATCGTTGTTTGCGCCCATACGCACAATGTTTTGCGTGCGTTACAATCAGGGATTTTCGACACCAAATATAACAAGGTTTTTGTGCACTCTCTGTTGACCAGGCTTTCGGTGAGCGTAGCTTTAAAAAATGGTCGACGACGCATGCGGCTGTGATACCTATAAGTGAACCAAGAGCACACTGCAAGATGTAAGATGTCTCTCTGATGATGCTTACCTGAGGTAACGACGTTTCTCAACGCTGCAGCGTAGTTGAAGGTACAAGCACCAGGACACCAGTCTACCACGATGACATTCATGTCTTCAGCATCCAAGAAAGCTGAGGAGAAGAAATGGATTAGTCAATATTCATCATCCTGAAGGTTGGCAACATTGTGAATAGCTGTCAAGTAATCTATTTTACAAAACGAAAATATAAAATATCGCTTTGTAAGGCACTAAGCTATTGATAATGAATTGCTTTGGCTTAGATGGTGTACACTAAACAGTGGTGTTTTAACCCTATAGCCAAGAGGGTCATGAACACATCCCAACCAGCCCACTCCCGCACAGAGAGAAGGCTTGAATCCCAGCAGCGGGAACATTATAGACTTATATAAATAGTGAAGGAAGATTCCTCACCAGGCAACAGAACTGCGTTGAAGATAGATGTAGCGTTGGCCATCCATCCATGGATGAGGATAGCAGTTCTGCGAGTGGCGTTGAAGTTAGAGGCCAAGACGAGGGCGTCGTTACCGGGGACCAGCACCTGACTTACTGTTGGGTTTTTCCTGTAAGCACAAGTCTAAGTTACATTTTCACGTTCATTATCATCATCGTTAAGGGTTCTCGTGGCTACGTTAACCTACACTTGTCAAGAGATGGGTTATCATACATTAAATATAGGCAATCCTCCGTGCCACGTGAGGTATTGGTCCCAGCTAGCATTTATAGATCTTTGACAGCCGTTACGGGTTGTCAAAAAACCCAAAAGTCTGACAACCAGTCGTTCCAAGGGCTATGATTTAACTGGTTTGAGGAGGTCAGTGAGCCGCTCCATGTAAAAAATGAAAAAATGGTATTCGGCTGCACTTAATCAGACTGGAAGCCGACTCCAACTCACTTCAGAAAAGACTACGCTGTTCATAACAAAGAATTCTTCTACTTCTACTTAATAAGTGGCTGAATTTCCTCACCTGGTGAAGAGATGGTAAACATTCTGTGTGTCAGGGTTGAATCTGGCAGCGGCAATCATGTTGCCGATGGTTTCCCAGAGGTCCACCAAGTGGGGCAGGCCGTTACCGTCCCGCTCGTACTGGTAACGAAGATCTGGGCTCAGCTTCCTAATGATCGTCTTGTGGGGAAGAGCTGGAATGAAAAGGTTTAAAATATATATTTTAATTCTTAAAATGACAAAGAGAGAGAGTGCTCCTGTGTCTGCGCACCATGCCACGCTATGACCGAAATTCGGTCTGGAGGAGTATTATTATATCATCATTTTAATGTATATTAAATAAACCCCTATGATTCTTTGCCCTCCTTTTTTTGTATTGTAAATATACACACATATTATAATTATTATTTTAAGTCTGTTAGCTTTAGATATTAAGTAAATATTATCTTCTCTGTACATATATAATACAAAGTCGCTTTTCGTGTCTGTACGCTTAGATCCATTAAACTACGTAATGGATATTAATGCAGCTTTCATCAATAAACAGAGTGATTCAAGTGGAAGGTTTATATGTATAATACACTGAACGGAGGGAGAGAAGCCGCTGGCAAAAGCTAGCCTGTTAATAAATTAACGACAGTGACAAGAAACTCTCTTCATTTCTTTTTCTCTTTATTCATTTTTGAAGTCAGTTTTTTTTTGTCCGAATTAAATAACACAACATCACCCCTGTAATCCCGAAGGATCAGAGCAGATGCATTAAATATTAGAATATCAATAATTACCTGCTACTACAGCTAACCCGATGAGTAGAATAACTATCTGCTTGTCCATGATTGTAGACTGGTTCAGTAATAATTAAAATTAGTAATTATTTTCAGTTATATAGGACTTTTTATCTGAGATACGATTAATGTGATTGTAAATAGGTAAGTGGTCTATATTTAGCCCAAAGCTTTTTTTTCCTCAATGAATCATTATCATTCGATTGGTTTATCAGTAGCGTCGTGTCACAGCTGTTGTGATGAGTGATTCACGTAAATTATGTAGATAACAGATGATACCGACAAAGCCCGAAGAATTGCCAAACATAAGTGCCAGTGGGCAGGACACATTGCTTGCAGAACAGATGGCCGATGGGGCCCAAAGGTTTTGGAGTGGCGACCGCGTACTGGGAGACGTAGAGTTGGAAGGCCTCCCACAAGTTGGACCGATGACCTGGTGTCGCAGGAATCTGCTGGACGCGGGAAGCACAGAACCGGTCGAAGTGGCGGAGCTTGGGGGGTCCAACAGTGGTCGTCTCTCGGCTGAAATGATAACGATTATAGATCAAGTTAGGTAAATTTATGGTCACTATTTGAGACACTTGGGAGAAGCGCAATACTCTCCTGGCTCTTCTTAGTGTGACGATGAATGTTATGGTCGGCGGATGGTCTCGCCAACCCCGTAGATAGCTCGAAACGGCCACGTAGGTAAAGTCGGTAGGTATCAGGGATAGAGCTGGATGCTTGCCAGCACCTGTGTGCTTGCTGGCTTGTTGCTTGTGCACGTGTCTGTGTGTGTGTGGGGTGTATGTGTGTGTGTTCAGTATGTTGAATGTTATCCGTTTTCTCAAACGTTAGTCACTCATTCACATTTTGAAATGTGATAATATGGTTATCTAATTCATAGATTCGTTTCTGTTTTGTAATTATGTTTTTTATTCGAGTGAACTTATCTTTTTGTGTTTGTATGTGTTTCTGTGACTAATAAATCTGTGTAGTTTTTTATAGATAAGCTTCCGCTCGTGACTTCTTTTGCATAGAAATCAGATTAGAGTCCCTTGGGTTAGTAACAATTTGACTTAACTTCTGGTGGTAGACACAGATCAACATACATAATTAAAATTCTGCGTTGCGCTGCATCCACCTCTGCCACATCGGGGAATCCTCCATGGGGGAATCCCACCGATCTGCGAATACACTGAGAATACTGTTGGTGTCACCGCAAACAACCGTCATCCATCAGGAATGTACATCTATTCCTAATACCTATCTACAAACAACCCTAACACACTACAATGCCACGGCAGACGCAGCAATACGAACGCACAGTGTTAAGGGCACTGTTAATACAATAGTGTCAGAATGGTCTATCATTGATTTCATAATAGTTGATTTTGACAAGTACCTAAGGTAATCTACTAATATAATGGCGTCATTATGACTTTCCAGCGGTCAGCCACTGACACTCCATTGAAAGAGATGGCATTTATTGGTAATCTCGTACATAATGACAAATGAATAACTGATTCAAGGGATAATCTGCAAAAAATTTGACAGTTCCTAAAATTATATGTTAAAAAATAATATGTTAAATATACTTACATATAAATGAAATTTGTCATGAATAAATGTTCAAATTTAGCTCGTATTTTTTCGAAAATCATTTCTACTAACGGGTTTTATAATAATGGCAATACGACAATGTCACTATAACACAATTCTATTACGAGACCATTGACCGACTACTGATCGAACATTAGGAATTTAGTAATTACGAACTTTTAGCAAAATGACGATGGGATCGTGTTGGAATGACGAATTTATAAAAATAGCAGACTTATAGGCCCCAGGTCGCTGTATGCCCGCTGAGTGAATAGCAGTAACAGCCAGATTATTATAAAACTTAACCCTATATCCTTTCCCGCATTGTCGTTGCGGGGGGGCTCAGTAACCGTGGATTCCAGCCACGGTGAAGCCAAGAGGAACCCAAAAGTGGGGCCGCTCGTCAGGGCTTTTGCCTTCAAGCCATTGATGTAGCGGCCAAAAAGTAGGTTGCGGTGAGGTGCACCGCAACTGAGGTGGGCCGCGATGTCGAATGGGAGGCATCGCGGTTGAGGGTTACGGGCTGCGGTAGAGGAGGAGTGCCGGTGCTTCTGAGCAGCGCTCTTCCATTCCGTGGCCTGGACGGGGCCGCCACCGTTTGATGGCGGACGCGGTGGGGCCGCAGGGGAAGAGGAGTGTCGGTATAGCGTCAGCCGCTCTCCCTATCCCCTGCGGCCGAAAAGTGGTAGACGGGACGGCGTGTTGTATTTCACACGCGCGCCGTCAAAGATGTCAGCAACCACTGGTGGGGTCCGCAAGGGCCGATGCCTGCCAGGGGTGCGGGTTTGTTCGAAAGAGATACCACAGCCCCTGGCATACGGACTACTGAGGGAACACGGGTGGGTTTTAGTCAGTAAAAGTCTGACACGCCCTCCTGCTCTACTCAGCAGGAGAAGTCATTTGATGATTTCCCACCCAAAAAAAAGGCGACCAAGGGACTTACTAGAGAATGGGCAGCAGCGTTCTCTATGCATTTAACCACCATACTGCGATCGCCAACCCGCCTGCTAAGCGTGGCGATTACGGCAAAACCCCTCTTTTGGGGGAGGCCTTTGTCCAGCAGTGGACGTCTTTCGGCTGAAATGATGATGATATACTACGTTAGTAGTTTTAGTTTCATCAGCCAAAGCATACAGGGAATCAGAACTGGTGACGCGGGAGCAAGCTACGTCCGTGTCAGAAGCAGCTTGTCCTGAGTTTGACAACGGCAAGCTTCAGTGTTTGCCCCGTGACTTGTTGATAGTCATTGCGAAGCATATGCTCACAGGGAACTGAACGCACTTAGACTAGAATGACTACTCCCACCAACGCCACAACCTATTAAAATTTCCGCCTCCATGACGTTCCTCTTTAAAGACACGACTTACAGCTGGGTCCCGTTTCACAGCTTCTGTGGACTTACGTTCCGAAGGATCGTAATCGAGAGAGTCACCGACCATCAGCTGATAAGGGATGATGTGCACCGAAAGTCTGCTTATCGTTAGCGAATTTAGAAATTCTATGGGGTAAATTGAGGGGCGGGGCGTCCTTCTCTGGTAGACTCACACGAAAACACTGACACAATTTCCTTTCAAAAGTAAATCCCTAATATGAAATTGTGTTTTTACACTTTACCTAATTTAGGTTATACTTTGACCTCCAGGCTTAGCATGACGCTTCCTGTTTCTACGAAGAATAGACAGTGCTTTTTCAATACAAAGTGACATTTCCTTTCTGCATTTTTGGCATCGCACTGTAGATATACTTCTATAATCGGTCATTTTGTCTTTTGTTTCTAACGATCTTTGTCTACGTCACAGACGTTTAAATGTCTGTGGTCTACGTCCTTATAAATGTAGACTATTTCAGAAGAATATTACTTCCCAAACTGTCAAAATCACACTGACAACAAACTTTCTACTCGACGGCCACAAAGCATATACGATTATCTACAAAATCATGATTCGTTTAGAACGCATAACTGTAATAATTTATAGAAAAACATAGCTATCTTCTGCTACTGTACATCATTTAGTTAATAGTCATGTCTATTCTTCCGTCGACAAATCGGTCTTCGTGCTAAGCCTGCTGAAAACAAATCCTTAACTCTGATAGTCTTTAGCTCTATAACCATCTGAACATTGAATGTTTTGTGACTAAAAAGTGCTTGTGACGCAGCAATTTCCCATTGCTTACGAAGTTTTCTCCCTTTTACGCCAGCGCAATGATCATGGTGAAATTCGAGGACATGTGATATCTATCAACTGGGCTCACGTGGTAGATTACAGCCCACTCCCTCACACCGAGAGGAGGCATGTATCCTAGCAGTGGGAACATTACAGGCTTATTATGGTGGTGATCAATGCTCGTGCCTTCTTTGTATGAGAAGAGTTCTTTTCCTTGCAGTGATACAAGAACATGTAACTACCTGGATCCTGGATTAAAGGAACGGGCGATTCCTACTCCTTAACACCTACAGACGTAAGGTTAGTTTGGCGCTCGACCTAAGAATTAATGACAGCACGATTTGACAGCTGTCCCTTCTCCCGATGTGTTTCTACCCATCCTACGAAGTTAATTCAGGATAATGGTTTGCCCCGAATTAATGAACCACTTTCGGACGGCCCGTATCTTCGTTGACGAACTTGAAGAGTAGGCCACCTGGACATCATCCCACGACCTGCAACTCGTAAGTCAAAACTAAACAGCCACCAATGCAACAATCCGGGTCAACACAACATTGAGAGAAAGAAAAAGAAAACGATTTTTCATAATATTTTATTTGCAAAGTTTTCAGTCTTGTTATGTTAGTATTTAGGTTTTTTGATTGCCCGGGACACAGTACTGGCCTACAAAACAAACCCTCGATTTTGTTGATGTAAAATGCTAGTATTATAAATGCGAAAGTAACTCTGTCACTCTATTACGCTTTCACGCCTAAACCGCTGAACCGATCGCCATGAAATTTGGCCGAGATCCAACAGTGTTCTCAGTGTATTCGCGGATCGGTGGGATTCCCTGATGTTGCGAAGGTGGATGCAGCTCCACGCTGATTTTTAATTATTTAAATGTTAATCTGTATTTGTACTAACACTAGAGGATAAGCAAAATTGTTACTAACCTATGGACTTTGTCTGAAATAAAAATATTCTATTCTATTCTATTCTATATGGAAAAGGACATAGGCTGCTTTTTTACGCTATAACCTAGTGGGAGGAGACGCTGGCAAAAGCTAATTTATTCATAAATGTTTATTTATAAAAAATAAAATATTTTACACTAAAAACACACACACACACACACATACACCCACACACATTTACATTTTATTCGACATTATCACTAATAAGGCATGTAGGTAACTAAATCTATTTCACATTTATTGACATTTATTATATTTTCTTCATTTTGTATTTAAATGCATGTACTTACCTATTAATTTAGTTTTTATTTCTAATGTTTATATAATTTTATATAATACTACCAGTATATGAATCTCAAAAGTAGAATTGGTGTTAAAAGTAAAAATTTCGACAATGTTAAATTAAATACAATATTTGTACGCCTCTGGGCAAAACATAGATTTAAAAGGATAATGTAATAAGAGGATCTATCCATTTGTAACATCTCGCTCACTATTGTAATTCGACCTATGTTTACAAATAAAGCATTCTGATTCTGATTCTGACACAACGTGCGGTCTTATCGCTTTCTGCGATCTCTTTCAGTCGATCTTGGAATGGACAGTGATAGCGTCGACGAAAAAATGGAGTAAATGAGGTGTGCAGTGATTGTAGGGTTGGTTGGAGTGGGTTATTTTGTCTTTAAAATAAATACATTATTTCATTAAATAGTATATTAGTAAACTAGGTATAAATTAATTAAATGAGCTCATGCCTCCTGTGATACAGGCTTATCCTAGAACATTATAATACATTTGTAAATTATTTCTAAGATTTTAAGTTAATATTTTACCAATTAAGTTAATATTTTACCAATCTCTAAATTGAATAAATATTTATTCCTTAAATTTTTAAACTTAGGTCTTTGTCTTCTTCAATTATCCTTGAGAGAATGGAGGGGAAGCATTGGTCTTCATGTAGTACACGCCTTGTGCTCTGCAATTACAAAAAAACAAACATGTTAGAAACGACATAACCACAACAGTTCGCTTGTGTTTTCCGAAGGGATAAGCAGAGTTTATTGAAGGGACATTAAATCAGCTTTTTCCCACGATTTCGCCAGCATGGAGGGCGGATATAATACCACGAGAGCGTACTACCCAGATAAAAAGTATCCTATGTACTAATCCATATACTGCATTTATACTATTACAAATAAAACATTGTTTATTTTATTAAATGTGTTATACTGACTGTGGGAGAAAATTGTTGTCACATTACAAATCTAAGCACGCACACAGTTGCAAACGTATAAGGGTCTAGCGTAGTAGGTACTTGGTCCTTTTTGGTTTATTTTGACTGTACAGCGGAAGTCTTTTTTTTTTTTTTCATATAAAATGTCCTGTATCATTATTCTTAAATGACAGAAATCGATTTTGAACAAACTCCTTTCATTATGTGCAATAATTAAATTACACATTGTATACAAAATCTATAGTATTTTCTTACCCAAACTTAGGTTTCAAGCCCCCCAGGGGTAACGTTTCTGCTAGAGTACAGTTCCCAACCAGAGCAGCTTGGTAGTCGTTACATCTTTGTCCTGTGAAACCTCCGGAACGTAGAGATTCTGCTAGATAGAAGAAGCATCTGTAAAAGAAGAATAGGTACATGTTAGGAAAGTGAAAGAAGAATGCAGGCAGGGTTAATATTAAAATCAAGTCTGCCAGATTTGAATATACGCACCTTTTAACTTGGTATTCAAATAAATAAACATTTAATTTTCTTGACTGTACATTTGGACCATCCACCATCTTGCTATATGGCTCATTTTTACCGCAGCATGAGATAATCTTATATTTATTTGTATAGCATAAACATCAGTAATTTGTAGATCTTTGACAGTCGTTACGGGTCGTCAGAAGCCCGAATGTCTGGCAACGCAGTAAGACCAAGGGGATATCGTATTACCCAATAACTGGGTTGTGGAGTTACTGGTATTCAGCTACATCTGGTAAGACTGGAAGCCGACCACAATATAGTTGAGAAATGGCAACAAATTATAATACAAGGGAGGAACCCACCTGTCATGATTACAGGCATTAGTGGAACAGCCAGGCATGTGGTCCCCGCCGTTTGGGTAGAAGTCGACATCCCCCAACGGGGTCGGATACCCTGATGCCTCGACATTAGTGTGGATCACTTCGGTGTAGATGCCGTCTGTTGCCCTGAACTTGTTGTTGTTGTTAGCCCAGCCGTTGGCGGCGGGGTCCAGACCTGGAGGAAGGAGGTGGTTGTTTAATAGAGGTCTACATTCAATCAACAGTCATTGAGAATCAGCACGTTTTTTAAGGTCAAAATTACATAAGACAGTCCCCAAAATGGCCACTCTTCACCTCCAAGTGCTTAAGCTGGCAATAAGAAGAGGCGCAACAACCTCCCCAGCAGCACAGCTGTCTTTTAATGTTGTAATGATTCTGAGACAAAAGCAATGGTTTAAATATTGTCTTTTCTCTACTTTTTATCTGTCTTTGACACTGATCAATTATTTTTAATAACGGGAACTGGCCATCAGGATTACATAGGTGGTGTTTGACAGGTTCCGTTTACATAACAGAGAATTATATTATTAAGAAAGGAGAGGAATACATACTTGTAATATATTCAATTTGTCCGTCGAGGTTCCTGCCGACGATGCCGGACTGCTGACCTCCCAGACTGTGGCCAGCGACGTGGAACTTGATAGGGTCGGCTCCGGTGGTGTTGCTCAACCAGGTAATGAACCTAGCTACGCTCGCGCCTGAGAAGAGAACAATTATATTCGGTCTTAGATAAAGAAACTATGCAAGATTACAAAATGGTGTTCTATGTTCTATCTTAAAGGGTTTGGTTTCCGCACTTAGTCATTCAGGTGGACCATTGTTCGTGGGCCATGGCAGCCATCAGTGGTTATGCCAACCAGTCCACTTCCCTCCAGAAGTTGATTATATCTCCTGGTCTGTTAACAATATGTCTGAAAGATCTGGGTGCCCCGAGGGTTTTTGACCACATCTGGGCGAAAAGATAGGAGTTGTAGGATGTAAAAAGACGGAGAGCGATGCCGGGAGTCACATTTTCTTCCTGATATTGTGATCAAATTTATTGTACCGCGCCATACCTGGGGAACCTTCTGATTTGAAGATTTTATTGTAGTCTGTATCGTTGCATACACCCTTAAGCACAATTTTTGCGTGCGTTACATTGCGTATTTAACGCCATAAACAGTTATTTTCGACACAAATTATCACAAGGTTTTTGTACACTCTATGTTGACCAGGACCCACGGCCGAGTGCTTTCCGAGTCACGAAGGGCTCTCGGTGAGCGTAGCTTTAAAAAATTACATAACTATAAGTGAGCCACGAGCTACACTGCAAGATGCAAAATATGTCTCTGATGATGCTTACCTGAGGAAACGACGTTTCTCAACGCTGCAGGGTAGTTGAAGGTGCAAGCACCAGGACACCAGTCTACCACGATGACATTCATGTCTTCAGCATCCAAGAAAGCTGAGAAAAGGAAATGGATTAGTCAATATTCATCATCCTGAAAGTTGGCCACATTGTGAATAGCTGTCAAGTAATCTATTTTACAAAATGAAAATATAAAATATCGCTCTGTAAGGCACTAAGCTATTGATAATGAATTGCTTTGGCTTAGACGGTGTACACTATACAGTGGCGTATTATCCCTGTAGCCAAGAGGGTCATGACCACATCCCAACCAGCCCACTCCCGCACAGAGAGGAGGCTTGAATCCCAGCAGCGGCAACATTATAGACTTATATAAATAGTGAAGGAAGATTTCTCACCAGGCAACAGAACTGCGTTGAAGATAGATGTAGCGTTGGCCATCCATCCATGGATGAGGATAGCAGTTCTATGACTGGCGTTGAAGTTAGAGGCCAAGACGAGGGCGTCGTTACCGGGGACCAGCACCTGACTTACTGATGGGTTTTTCCTGTAAGCATAGGTCTAAGTTACACTTTCACGTTCATTATCATCATCGTTAATGAGGGTTCTCGTGGCTAGGTTAACCTACACTTCTCAAGAGATGGGTTATCATCCATTAAATATAGGCAATCCTCCGTGCCACGTAAGGCATTGGTCCCAGCTAGCATTTCTAGATCTTTGACAGTCGTTACGGGTTGTCAAAAAACCCAAAAGTCTGACAACCAGTCCTTCCAAAGGGTATGATGTAACTGATCTGAGGAGGTCAGTGAGCCGCTCCATGTAAAAAATAGTATTCGGCTGCACTTAATCAGACTGGAAGCCGACTCCAACTCACTTCAGAAAAGACTACGCTGTTCATAACAAGGAATTCTTCTACTTCCACTTAATAAGTGGCTGCATTTCCTCACCTGGTAAAGAGATGGTAAACATTCTGTGTGTCAGGGTTGAATCTGGCAGCGGCAATCATGTTGCCGATGGTTTCCCAGAGGTCCACCAAGTGGGGCAGGCCGTTACCGTCCCGCTCGTATTGGTAACGAAGATCTGGGCTCAGCTTCCTGATGATCGTCTCGTGGGGAAGAGCTGGAATGAAAAGGTTTAAAATATATATTTAAATTCTTAAAATGACAAAGAGAGAGTCCACCTGTGTCTGCGCACCATGCCACGCTATGACCGAAATTCGGTCTGGAGGAGTATTATTATATCATCATTTTAATGTATATTAAATAAACCCCTATGATTCTTTGCCCTCCTTTTTTTGTATTGTAAATATACACACATATTATAATTATTATTTTAAGTCTGTTAGCTTAAGATATTAAGTAAATATTATCTTCTCTTTACATAGTATAATACAAAGTCGCTTTTCGTGTCTGTACGCTTAGATCCATTAAACTACGCAACGGATATTAATGCGGCTTTCATCAATAAACAGAGTGATTCAAGTGGAAGGTTTACGTGTTTATTACACTGAACCCCCACCTCCTCCTCCCGACCGCGAGAGAAGCCGCTGGCAAAAGCTAGCCTGTTAATAAATTAACGACAGTGACAAGAAACTCTCTTCATTTCTTTTTCTCTTTATTCATTTTTGAAGTCAGTTTTTTTTTTTGTCCGAATTAAATAACACAACATTACTCCTGTAATCCAAAGGATCAGAGCAGATGAATTAATTATTAGAATATCAATAATTACCTGCTACTACAGCTAACCCGATGAGTAGAATAACTATCTGCTTGTCCATGATTGTAAATTAACGACAGTGACAAGAAACTCTCTTCATTTCTTTTTCTCTTTATTCATTTTTGAAGTCAGTTTTTTTTTTTGTCCGAATTAAATAACACAACATCACCCCTGTAATCCCGAAGGATCAGAGCAGATGAATTAAATATTAGAATATCAATAATTACCTGCTACTACAGCTAACCCGATGAGTAGAATAACTATCTGCTTGTCCATTATTGTAGACTGATTAAGTAATAATTAAAATTAATAATTATTTTCGTTTATATAGGACATTTTATCTGAGATACGATTAATATGATTGTAAATAGGTAAGTCGTCTATATTTAGCCCAAAGCTTTTTTTTCCTCAATGAATCATTATCCGATTGGCTTATCAGTAGCGTCGTGCTGCGTCACAGCTGTTGTGATGAGTGATTCACGTAAATTATGTAGATAACAGATGATACCGACAAAGCCCGAAGAATTGCCAAACATAAGTGGCAGTGGGCAGGGCACATTGCTCGCAGAACAGATGGCCGATGGGGCCGGAAGGTTCTGGAGTGGCGACCGCGTACTGGGAGACGTAGAGTTGGAAGGCCTCCCACAAGTTGGACCGATGACCTGGTGTCGCAGGAATCTGCTGGACGCGGGAAGCACAGAACCGGTCGAAGTGGCGGAGCTTGGGGGTTCCAACAGTGGTCGTCTCTCGGCTGAAATGATAACGATTATAGATCAAGTTAGGTAAATTTATGGTCACTATTTGAGACACTTGGGAGAAGCGCAATACTCTCCTGGCTCTTCTTAGTGTGACGATGAATGTTATGGTCGGCGGATGGTCTCGCCAACCCCGTAGATAGCTCGAAACGGCCACGTAGGTAAAGTCGGTAGGTATCAGGGATAGAGCTGGATGCTTGCCAGCACCTGTGTGCTTGCTGGCTTGTTGCTTGTGCACGTGTCTGTGTGTGTGTGGGGTGTATGTGTGTGTGTTCAGTATGTTGAATGTTATCCGTTTTCTCAAACGTTAGTCACTCATTCACATTTTGAAATGTGATAATATGGTTATCTAATTCATAGATTCGTTTCTGTTTTGTAATTGTGGTTTTTATTCGAGTGAACTTATCTTTTTGTGTTTGTATGTATTTCTGTGACTAATAAATCTGTGTAGTTTTTTATAGATAAGCTTCCGCTCGTGACTTCTTTTGCATAGAAATCAGATTAGAGTCCCTTGGGTTAGTAACAATTTGACTTAACTTCTGGTGGTAGACACAGATCAACATACATAATTAAAATTCTGCGTTGCGCTGCATCCACCTCTGCCACATCGGGGAATCCTCCATAGGGGAATCCCACCGATCTGCGAATACACTGAGAATACTGTTGGTGTCACCGCAAACAACCGTCATCCATCAGGAATGTACATCTATTCCTAATACCTATCTACAAACAACCCTGACACAGTACAATGCCACGGCAGCCGTAGCAATACGAACGCACAGTGTTAAGGGCACTGTTAATACAATAGTGTCAGAATGGTCTATCATTGATTTCATAATAGTTGATTTTGACAAGTACCTAAGGTAATCTACTAATATAATGGCGTCATTATGACTTTCCAGCGGTCAGCCACTGACACTCCATTGAAAGAAATGGCATTTATTGGTAATCTCGTACATAATGACAAATGAATAACTGATTCAAGGGATAATCTGCAAAAAATTTGACAGTTCCTAAAATTATATGTTAAAAAATAATATGTAAAAATATACTTACATATAAATGAAATTTGTTATGAATAAATGTTCAAATTTAGCTCGTATTTTTTCGAAAATAATTTCTACTAACGGGTTTTATAATAATGGCAATACGACAATGTCACTATAACACAATTCTATTACGAGACCATTGACCGACTACTGATCGAATATTAGGAATTTAGTAATTACGAACTTTTAGCAAAATGACGATGGGATCGTGTTGGAATGACGAATTTATAAAAATAGCAGACTTATAGGCCCCAGGTCGCTGTATGCCCGCTGAGTGAATAGCAGTAACAGCCAGATTATTATAAAACTTAACCCTATATCCTTTCCCGCATTGTCGTTGCGGGGGGGCTCAGTAACCGTGGATTCCAGCCACGGTGAAGCCAAGAGGAACCCAAAAGTGGGGCCGCTCGTCAGGGCTTTTGCCTTCAAGCCATTGATGTAGCGGCCAAAAAGTAGGTTGCGGTGAGGTGCACCGCAACTGAGGTGGGCCGCGATGCCGAATGGGAGGCATCGCGGTTGAGGGTTACGGGCTGCGGTAGAGGAGGAGTGCCGGTGCTTCTGAGCAGCGCTCTTCCATTCCGTGGCCTGGACGGGGCCGCCACCGTTTGATGGCGGACGCGGTGGGGCCGCAGGGGAAGAGGAGTGTCGGTATAGCGTCAGCCGCTCTCCCTATCCCCTGCGGCCGAAAAGTGGTAGACGGGACGGCGTGTTGTATTTCACACGCGCGCCGTCAAAGATGTCAGCAACCACTGGTGGGGTCCGCAAGGGCCGATGCCTGCCAGGGGTGCGGGTTTGTTCGAAAGAGATACCACAGCCCCTGGCATACGGACTACTGAGGGAACACGGGTGGGTTTTAGTCAGTAAAAGTCTGACACGCCCTCCTGCTCTACTCAGCAGGAGAAGTCAATTGATGATTTCCCACCCAAAAAGAGGCGACCAAGGGACTTACTAGAGAATGGGCAGCAGCGTTCTCTATGCATTTAACCACCATACTGCGATCGCCAACCCGCCTGCCAAGCGTGGCGATTATGGCAAAACCCCTCTTTTGGGGGAGGCCTTTGTCCAGCAGTGGACGTCTTTCGGCTGAAATGATGATGATATACTACGTTGGTAGTTTTAGTTTCATGAGCCAAAACATACAGGGAGTCAGAACTGGTGACGCGGGAGCAAGCTACGTCCGTGTCAGAAGCAGCTTGTCCTGAGTTTGACAACGGCAAGCTTCAGTGTTTGCCCCGTGACTTGTTGATAGTCATTGCGAAGCATATGCTCACAGGGAACTGAACGCACTTAGACTAGAATGACTACTCCCACCAACGCCACAACCTATTAAAATTTCCGCCTCCATGACGTTCCTCTTTAAAGACACGACTTACAGCTGGGTCCCGTTTCACAGCTTCTGTGGACTTACGTTCCGAAGGATCGTAATCGAGAGAGTCACCGACCATCAGCTGATAAGGGATGATGTGCACCGAAAGTCTGCTTATCGTTAGCGAATTTAGAAATTCTATGGGGTAAATTGAGGGGCGGGGCGTCCTTCTCTGGTAGACTCACACGAAAACACTGACACAATTTCCTTTCAAAAGTAAATCCCTAATATGAAATTGTGTTTTTACACTTTACCTAATTTAGGTTATACTTTGACCTCCAGGCTTAGCATCACGCTTCCTATTTCTACGAAGAATAGACAGTGCTTTTTCAATACAAAGTGACATTTCCTTTCTGCATTTTTGGCATCGCACTGTAGATATACTTCTATAATCGGTCATTTTGTCTTTTGTTTCTAACGATCTTTGTCTACGTCCTTATAAATGTAGACTATTTCAGAAGAATATTTCTTCCCAAACTGTCAAAATCACACTGACAACAAACTTTCTACTCGACGGCCACAAAGTATATACGATTATCTACAAAATCATGATTCGTTTAGAACGCATAACTGTAATAATTTATAGAAAAACATAGCTATTTTCTGCTACTGTACATCATTTAGTTAATAGTCATGTCTATTCTTCCGTCGACAAATCGGTCTTCGTGCTAAGCCTGCTGAAAACAAATCCTTAACTCTGATAGTCTTTAGCTCTATAACCATCTGAACATTGAATGTTTTGTGACTAAAAAGTGCTTGTGACGCAGCAATTTCCCATTGCTTACGAAGTTTTCTCCCTTTTACGCCAGCGCAATGATCATGGTGAAATTCGAGGACATGTGATATCTATCAACTGGGCTCACGTGGTAGATTACAGCCCACTCCCTCACACCGAGAGGAGGCATGTATCCTAGCAGTGGGAACATTACAGGCTTATTATGGTGGTGATCAATGCTCGTGCCTTCTTTGTATGAGAAGAGTTATTTTCCTTGCAGTGATACAAGAACATGTAACTACCTGGATCCTGGATTAAAGTAACGGGCGATTCCTACTCCTTAACACCTACAGACGTAAGGTTAGTTTGGCGCTCGACCTAAGAATTAATGACAGCACGATTTGACAGCTGTCCCTTCTCCCGATGTGTTTCTACCCATCCTACGAAGTTAATTCAGGATAATGGTTTGCCCCGAATTAATGAACCACTTTCGGACGGCCCGTATCTTCGTTGACGAACTTGAAGAGTAGGCCACCTGGACATCATCCCACGACCTGCAACTCGTAAGTCAAAACTAAACAGCCACCAATGCAACAATCCGGGTCAACACAACATTGAGAGACAGAAAAAGAAAACGATTTTTCATAATATTTTATTTGCAAAGTTTTCAGTCTTGTTATGTTAGTATTTAGGTTTTTTGATTGCCCGGGACACAGTACTGGCCTACAAAACAAACCCTCGATTTTGTTGATGTAAAATGCTAGTATTATAAATGCGAAAGTAACTCTGTCACTCTATTACGCTTTCACGCCTAAACCGCTGAACCGATCGCCATGACATTTGGCCGAGATCCAACAGTGTTCTCAGTGTATTCGCGGATCGGTGGGATTCCCTGATGTTGCGAAGGTGGATGCAGCTCCACGCTGATTTTTAATTATTTAAATGTTAATCTGTATTTGTACTAACACTAGAGGATAAGCAAAATTGTTACTAACCTATGGACTTTGTCTGAAATAAAAATATTCTATTCTATTCTATTCTATATGGAAAAGGACGATAGGCTGCTTTTTTACGCTATAACCTAGTGGGCGGAGACGCTGGCAAAAGCTAATTTATTCATATATGTTTATTTATAAAAAATAAAATATTTTACACTAAAAACACACACACACATACACCCACACACATTTACATTTTATTCGACATTATCACTAATAAGGCATGTAGGTAACTAAATCTATTTCACATTTATTGACATTGATTATATTTTCTTCATTTTGTATTTAAATGCATGTACTTACCTATTCATTTAGTTTTTATTTCTAATGTTTATATAATTTTATATAATTCTACCAATATATGAATCTCAAAAGTTGAATTGGTGTTAAAAGTAAAAATTTCGACAATGTTAAATTAAATACAATATTTGTACGCCTCTGGGCAAAACATAGATTTAAAAGGATAATGTAATAAGAGGATCTATCCATTTGTAACATCTCGCACACTATTGTAATTCGACCTTTGTTTACAACAAAGGTCCTCGCGCAAATATGGGAGTGGCGCGAGGAGGCCAAACGCCGGGGCGTAACTCCGCTGCCGCAGGAAATCGCGGCACAGCGGACAGAGCTCCGGCGGGATCTCATGGCGACATGGAGAGAGCGATTGTCGCAACCCAGTGCTGGGCACGCCACGATTGCGGCGGTAAGTCCCCTCTTTGAGGAGTGGTTCGAGAGGCGGCATGGCGTCCTCACCTTCCGCCTGACGCAGGTCCTCACCGGACACGGTTGTTTCGGGAGGTTCCTGTTTCGGATAGGGCGGGAGGAAACGCCCGGGTGTTTCCACTGCGAAGATCGCCCTGAGGACACGGTGGAGCACACGGTGGCGGTCTGCCCTGCTTGGGCGGAGCACCGCCGTGTCCTCGTGGAGGCGATCGGCGGCGGCGATCTCTCGCGTCCGGCCCTGGTACAGGCCATGGTACGGAGCGAGAGGGCATGGGGAGCCGTCACCTCCTTCAGCGAAGCAGTGATGCTCGCGAAGAGGGAGGCGGCGCACGTGAGGGAGAGGCAGCATATGCGCCCTCGCGACCCCAGCCGCCGCAGGATACGGAGACGCCCTGGGCGTCGGGAATCCCAGGCCGATTTCCGGCCACCGTAGGCATGGGCTTGCGGACGGCGAGTAATGGGTAGCTCGCTGTCCGGTAAGGACCAAGCCCAAGTCGACGGCGCGTTGTGTTCCACGCGCGCCTCAAAGAGATGTCAGCACAAAAATGATGGGGCCCGCAAGGGCCGATGCCTGTCAGGGGTGCGGGTTCGTTTGAAAGAGATACCACAGCCCCTGGCATACGGGCTACTGAAGGAACACGGGTGGGTTTTAGTCAGTAAAAGTCTGACACGCCCTCCTGCTCCACCCAGAGCGGGAGAAGTTATTTGATGATTTCCCACCCAAAAAAAAAAAAAAAAAAAAAACCTTTGTTTACAAATAAAGCATTCTGATTCTGATTCTGACACAACGTGCGGCCTTATCGCTTTCTGCGATCTCTTTCAGTCAATCTTGGAATGGACAGTGATTACGTCGATGAAAAAATGGGCTAAATGGGGTGTGCAGTGATTGTGGGGTTGGAGTGGGTTATTTTTAACTTTAAAATAAATACAGTATTTCATTAAATAGTATATTATTAAACTAGGTATAAATTAATTAAATGAGCTCATGCCTCCTGTGTTACAGGCTTATACTAGAACATTATAATACATTTGTAAATTATTTCTAAGATTTTAAATTAATATTTTACCAATTTTAAAACTAAATAAATATTTATTCCTTAAATTTTTAAACATAAGTCTTTGTCTTCTTCAATTATCCTTGAGAGAATGGGGGGGAAGCATTGGTCTTCATGTAGTACACGCCTTGTGCTCTGCAATTACAAAAAAAACATGTCAGAAACAACATAACCACAACAGTTCGCTTGTATTTAGAAGGGATAAGCAGAGTTTATTGAAGGGACATTAAATCAGCTTTTTCCCACGATTTCGCCAGCATGGAGGTCGGATATAATACCACGGGAGCGTACTACCCAGATAAAAAGTATCCTATGTACTAATCCCAATACTGAATTTATACTATTACGAATAAAACATTGTTTATTTATTAAACGTGTTATACTGACTGTGGGAGAAAATTATGGTCATATTACAAATCTAAGCACGGCACACAGTTGCAAACGTATAAGGGTCTAGCGTAGTAGGTACTTGGTCCTTTTCGGTTTATTTTGACTGTACAGCGGAAGTCTTATTTTTTTTTTTTCAAATAAATGGTCCTGTATGATTATTCTTAAATGACAGAAATCGATTTTGAACAAACTCCTTTCATTATGTGCAATAATTAAATTACACATTGTACACAAAATCTATAGTATTTTCTTACCCAAACTTAGGTGCCAAGCCCCCCAGGGGTAACGTTTCTGCTTGAGTACAGTTCCCAACCAGAGCAGCTTGGTAGTCGTTACATCTTTGTCCTGTGAAACCTCCGGAACGTAGAGATTCTGCTAGATAGAAGAAGCATCTGTAAAAGAAGAATACATGTTAGGGAAGTAAAAAAAGAATGCAGGCAGGGTTAATATTAAAATCCAGTCTGCCAGATTTGAATATACGGACCATTTAAGTTGGTATTCAAATAAATAAACCTTAAATTTTCTTGACTTTACCAGTTACTAGACCATCCACCATCTTGCTATATAGCTCATTTTTACCGCAGCATGAGATAATCTTATCATCTTATACTTATTTATTTGTATAGCATAAACATCGGTAATTTGTAGATCTTTGACAGTCGTTACGGGTCGTCAGCACCCCGAAAGTCTGGCAACGCACTAAGACCAACGGCGTATCGTATTACCCAATAACTGGGTTGTGGAGTTACTGGTATTCAGCTGCATCTGTTAAGACTGGAAGCTGACCCCAATATAGTTGAGAAATGGCACACAGATGATGATACAAGAGAAGAACCCACCTGTCATGGTTACAGGCATTAGTGGAACAGCCAGGCATGTGGTCCCCGCCGTTGGGGTAGAAGTCGACATCCCCCAACGGGGTCGGATACCCTGATGCCTCGACATTAGTGTGGATCACTTCGGTGTAGATGCCGTCTGTTGCCCTGAACTTGTGGTGGTTGTAAGTCCAGCCGTTGGCGGCGGGGTCCAGACCTGGAGGAAGGAGGTGGTTGTTTAATAGACGTCTTTGTTCAATCAAAAGTCATTTATTCAAACTAGGCTGAGAATCAGCACTTTTTTTAACGTCAAAATTACATAAAACAGTCCACAAAATGGCCGCTCTTCACCTCCTAGTGCTTTAGCTGGGAATAAAAAGAGGCGCAACAACCTCCCCAGCAGCACAGCTGTCTTTTAATGTTGTATAGATTCTGAGACAAAAGCCATGGTTTCAATATTGTCTTGTCTCTATTTTCTACATTTCTTATCTGTCTTTGACACTGATCAATTGTTTTTAATTACTGGAACAGTATTACGTATTATGCTCTGTGCGTATTACATAGATGGTGTTTCACAGGTTCCGTTTACATGACAGAGAATTATATTATTATGAAAGAAGAGGAATACATACTTGTAATATATTCAATTTGTCCATCGAGGTTCCTGCCGACGATGCCGGACTGCTGACCTCCCAGACTGTGGCCAGCGACGTGGAACTTGATGGGGTCGGCTCCGGTGGTGTTGCTCAACCAGGTAATGAACCTAGCTACGCTCGCGCCTGAGAAGAGAACAATTATATTCGGTCTTAGATAAAGAAACTATGCAAGGTTACAAAATGCTGTTCTTTGTTATTTCTTAAAGGGTTTGGTTTCTGCACTTAGTCGTTCAGGTGAACCATTGTTCGTGGGCCATGGCAGCCATTGGTAGCTATGCCAACCAGCCCATTTCGCTCCAGGAGTTGATTATATCTCGTGGTCTGTTAACAACGCCCCTGTAAGAACTGGTTGCCCCGAGGGTTTCTGACCTCACCTGGACGAAAAGATAGGTGTTATTACGGATGTAAAAAGACGGAAAGCGATGCCGGGAATCACTTTTTCTTCCTTTCTTGATCATACTTATTAAACTTCCCATATCTGAAGAACATTCTGGTTACAAGTTGTAATTGTTATCCCTGTATCGTTGTTTGCACCCATACGCACAATGTTTTGCGTGCGTTACATTGCGCATTTAACGCCATAAACAGGGATTTTCGACAGCAAATATCACAAGGTTTTTGTGCACTCTCTGTTGACCAGGCTTTCGGTGAGCGTAGCTTTAAAAAATGGTCGACGACACATGCGGCTGTGATACCTATAAGTGAACCAAGAGCACACTGCAAGATGTAAGATGTCTCTCTGATGATGCTTACCTGAGGTAACGACGTTTCTCAACGCTGCAGCGTAGTTGAAGGTACAAGCACCAGGACACCAGTCTACCACGATGACATTCATGTCTTCAGCATCCAAGAAAGCTGAGGAGAAGAAATGGATTAGTCCATTCATCATCCTGAAAGTTGGCAACATTGTGAATAGCTGTCAAGTAATCTATTTTACAAAACGAAAATATAAAATATCGCTTTGTAAGGCACTAAGCATAATGAATTGCTTTGGCTTAGATGGTGTACACTATACAGTGGTGTTTTAACCCTATAGCCAAGAGGGTCATGAACACATCCCAACCAGCCCACTCCCGCACAGAGTGGAGGCTTGAATCCTAGCAGCGGGAACATTATAGTCTTATATAAATAGTGAAGGAAGATTTCTCACCAGGCAACAGAACTGCGTTGAAGATAGATGTAGCGTTGGCCATCCATCCATGGATGAGGATAGCAGTTCTGCGAGTGGCATTAAAGTTAGACGCCAAGACGAGGGCGTCGTTACCGGGGACCAGCACCTGACTTACTGATGGGTTTTTCCTGTAAGCATAAGTCTAAGTTTCATTTTCACGTTCATTATCATCATCGTTATTGAGGGTTCTCGTGGCTAGGTCAACCTACACTTCTCAAGAGATGGGTTATCATCCATTAAATATAGGCAATCCTCCGTGCCACGTAACGCATTGGTCCCAGCTAGCATTTGTAGATCTGTGACAGTCGTTACGGGTTGTCAAAAAATCCGAAAGTCTGACAACCAGTCGTTCCAAGGGGTATGATGTAACTGGTTTGAGGAGGTCAGTGAGCCGCTCCATGTAAAACATGGTATTCGGCTGCACTTAATCAGACTGGAAGCAGACTCCAACTCAGTTGAGAAAAAACTACGCTGTTCATAACAAGGAATTCTTCTACTTTTACTTAATAAGTGGCTGCATTTCCTCACCTGGTAAAGAGATGGTAAACATTCTGTGTGTCAGGGTTGAATCTGGCAGCGGCAATCATGTTGCCAATGGTTTCCCAGAGGTCCACCAAGTGGGGCAGGCCGTTACCGTCCCGCTCGTACTGGTAACGAAGATCTGGGCTCAGCTTCCTGATGATGGTCTCGTGGGGAAGAGCTGGAATGAAAAGGTTTAAAATAATTAATAATAATTCAATTCAGGAAACGTAGAAGAGAGAGTGCCCCTGTGTCTGCGCACCATGCCACGCCATGGGCGAAATTCAGTCTGGAGGAGTATTATTTTTAACCGACTTCAAAAACGTGGAGGTTATCAATTCGATATCTCTATACATATTATCTTTACGTATTTTCAGGCATAATCCGTCATATACAGGATAAGTTTTTATCCAGTGCGCAAATTTTAACCATGAATTCAGCATATCATTCTAGACCCCTACCGCAGAAATTTTTCGCCGGTCATACAAAAAAAAACAGCTGTTTCATAGAAAAGTACAATACCTACGCGGTCAAAATGTATGGAACAGCTGATTTTTTTTGTATAACCGGCGAAAAATTTCTGCGGTGGGGGTCTAGAATGATATGCTGAATTCATGGTTAAAATTTACGCACTGGATTAAAACTTTTCCTGTATAGACGACGGATTTGTAAAATTATTTTCCGTTCGAAATGGGTTTATTCCGAAATGGTCTAATTCAAATTTCATATAATATAGTTCTGATGATAAGTTTCGGAGACAGACAACGGAACTCTTCAAAAAGTGACAGCTAATCAACCGCGATTGCTGCTATCGCATAAATATGCTCTGTTTTGATTTGATTGAGTTTGAGAATACCCCAACGATGATGAAATTTTGAATTGGTGTGGGGTAGGTGCTATAACTAAAAAGTGAAAAATGAAGACTTTTTCCGAAAAGAAAACAACCGACAACGAGATAACAGACTTTATAATTATAATATGTGTATAATTACAAAAAATGAGGGCAAAGAAACATTGGGGATTATTTCGTATAGATACATTAAAATAGCGAAATATAAAAAAACAACCGACTTCCGAAAAACATTATCTACAAAGTGAAAATAAATTGATTTTGGAATTCGGTGTCTTTGGATATTTATTTTAATTTTTTGTCACCGCCTTCCGAAATCAAAAGCTTTGTAAATTAAGTAAATATTATCTTGTCTTTCCATAATATAAAACAAAGTAGCTTTTCGTGTATGTACACACGGCTACACATCAAGCTATACATTTTCAGTTTACGCTGATCTCTCACTGCAAGGAAATCCTATACAATGCGAGAACAGCTTATACTGGAACTGTATAGCTTGATATGTAGCCGTGCGTACAGAGGCCAACACATCAAGTTACCCCAATCTGTCAAATTTCTTTGATAGTTTTTCAACTTTATAACAAAGGAATAAGGTTTATGTTCAATTGAGAAAATTTTACAGTTTGGGATAGCTTGACCTGCTGGCGACTGTACGCTTAGATCTATTATACTACGCTACGGATATTAATGCGGCTATCATCAATAGACTGAGTGATTCAAGTCCCCCGCAGGAGATGCCAGAAGCTGGCTTGATAATAAAAATAGCAAATGAATGAGAGAGAAAAAAGATCTCTTATTTTCTTTTCTTTGTAATCATTTTTGAAGTCAGTTTTTTTTTTGTCGGAATAAAATAAATGAACACATTCACGGCTGTATTCCCGAAGGATCAAAGCAGATGAATTAATTATTACAATAACAATAATTACCTGCTACTACAGCTAACCCGATGAGTAGAATAACTATCTGCTTGTCCATGATTGTAGACTGATTAAGTAATAATTTAAAATGTATAATTATTTTCGTTTATATAGGACATATAATCTAAGATACGATTAATTTGATTGTAAATAAGTCAACTATTTTTAACCTAAACTTATTTTTTCCTCAATGAATCATTCCCATACGTTAGTCACGCTATAATTCGATTCACCTATCATTATAATCATCGTCAGTGTGTGATTACCAGTGCATATTTCCCTAAACTTTGGAGAATAGAGACAGAAAGTGGAGACTTCCTCACGACTAATTTTTTTTTCCCGGGATTCGGGAAAAATCTTCAGTAAGTTGAAAATAAGCTTTATTTAACATGTGTAAAAGCTATATTTAACTAAACTTGCAACTACCAAATTTTCAGGATTTTCACGTAAAATCCCGAAATAAATAATCTAACTTTAATTCATGTATTCGAATTATATTTACGATCCAACTAACCGTTGTATCAAATCTATATATATAAATAAAAAGAGAACTCCTGACTGACTGACTGACTGACTGACTCATCAACGTCCAGCCCAAACGCTTGGACCTAGAAGGCTGAATTTTTGCACAGTCTTTCCCTTTATAATGTAGACAAGGAATAAGGAAGGATTTTTCGAAATTCAACCCCTAAAGGAGTTAAATGGGGGATAAAAGTTCCGCGCGGGCAAAGCCGCTGGCAAAAGCTAGTCATGAATTAAAGTTAGATTATTTATTCCGGGAAAATTTGGTAGTTGGAAGTTTAGTTAAAAATAGCTTTTACACGTCTTATATAAAGCTTATTTTCAACTTACTGAAGATTTTTCCCTCAATCCCGGGAAAAAAAATATGGTCGTAAGGAAGTCTCCACTTTCTGTGTCTGTTCTCCGAAGTTTAGGCAAATATCAGCCTATTCCGATCACTGGTGATTACACAGGATGCATGTTATTAGTAGGTAATAACTAATAATGATTAGGGGTTTTTCCAATAGGAATATCTTAGCAACAGGTAACCTGAAGCTTGGTAGTTGGCAGTGTGAAATCAAAATCAAAAGTCATTAATTCAAATTAGGCTGAGAATCAGCACTTTTCGAACGTCAAAATTTCATAAGACAGTCTCCCAAAACGCCCACCCTTCTCCACTTCCTAGTGCTTTAGCTGAGAAGAAGAAGTGGCGCAACAAACTCCCCAGCAGCACAGCTGTCTGTTTAGTTCAACTTGATTGTATACTATAGTAGGTAGGCAAAGTATTGAACATTACGAGACAGAACGTTAAATTCAATCATATTTTGCTTTGTGTCAGACTAGCGTTTGCCAGCGGCTTCGCCCGCCGAAACTTTCATCCCCAATATGGACGAGAGGGGGAGTTAAATATAACTCCCTTAGGGGTTGAATTTCGGAATATCCTTCCTTATTCCTTGTCTACATTATAAAGGGAACCTCTTTGCAAAATTTCAGCTTTCTAGGTCCAAGGGTTTGGGCTGGGCGTTGATGAGTCAGTCAATCAGTCAGTCAGGACTTTTCTTTTTATTTATATAGGGTCACTGGTAATTAGTGACCGACATTTAAACACATGATTGTATTCATCATTATGAACATCTTTTACTGTGGGACCAAACCTGAAATCGCGAAAGAAAATCAGCTGTTCGCTATATTTATGTTCGCATAACTCGTCAAAATGTAGGGAACAGATGATTTTTTTTCGCCTAGGACACGCGTGACATTTGCACCCCTTCGTTAATTATCTTCTCGGTGAGTAAAGCTAGATCGCATATAGCCTTTCTTGACCAATTATAAGCCTTCAATAACCAAGGTATTATTTTCAACAATTTCAAAAGAATTTGAATAGATATATGTAGATTTGGAAAGACGCTTTCATCACCGTACTACACAATATATTCAAGTAGCTCTTCCGATTTCTTAGATATAAAATGGTTTATTGATGTTTTTTTATTTATATATTTAGTAAATTGCGACCCTTTGCGTGCTCCTTCGATAGGCGCCCAGGGCTCTTGCCTTTTTTTGGGGGGGATGGGAAATCACCAAAAAAATTCTCCCGCTCTGGGTGGAGCAAGAGGGCGTGTCAGACTTTAACTGACTAAAACCCACCCGTGTTCCCTCAGTAGCCTGTATGCCAGAGACGGCGGTAAATCTTTCGAACAATCCCCACCCCTGGTGCATCGGCCCTTGCGGACCCCACCTGTGGGCTCTTGCCCTGTCTTCCCCACCCTAGTTATGCCATTGAGGTCTCGCGAACCCCGCAGATAGCGCAAAATGGCCACGCGGATAAAGTAGGTACCAGACACGAAGCTGAATCGTTGCCAACACCTTGTGCACGAATGTGTAGGAGTGTGTATTTACTAGGTATACAAGTTTATTATTATTAGCCATTACAGGAGGCCTTCGTCCAGCAGTGGAACTCTATTCCACTGCTGGACGAAGGCCTCCTCCCTCTGTTTGTACAGGGCTGCCAAGGACCAATCTCTAAAAAAGGAGTCATCTCGCCATCTCCGTCCGAGCCTACCGCGATGTCGTTTGCCACTAAGCGGGATCCACTGGGTCGTAATTTGGCCCATTGATCGTCTGACATACGGCAGATGTGTCCAGCCCAATTCCATTTAAGCGTGACAGTTTTCCGGGTGACATCAGTTGTTTTAGTAATGGAACGGATTGTTGTATTCTTAAGCCGGTCCACTAGTTTGATACCGAGAATACTCCGTTCCATAGCTATATTATATTTAATGTATGTAAAATAATGTAAAACATTAAAACGGTGGTGTTTCTCGCCCATTCTTCTCCATACGAAACTATATTTTAGAAGAGGCGACTAGAATCAATTATATTTTTAACCGACTTCCGAAAAGGAGACGGTTATATGTTCCACTGTATGTATTTTTTTAAATGTATGTTCATCGATTTCTCCCCCATTTGTGGACCGATTCTCATTTTTTTTTTTTTTTTTTGATAAATTATAAATGTTTTTATTTCTGTAAGTAGGTTTGTACAAACACTTTTACACGTCAACGTTTGAAAGAGTAGGTATACTCCTCAGGTGGTCCCATTGGCACCAAGTCAGAATCTGATGATGGAATTCCAGGGAAATCGAGGGCAACCCTCAAATGTTATAGATATTCAACAATGTGTTTCATATATTTTCTAAAGCTATTGAGACATTTGCGTATGGTCCAACATCATCTCATGAAGCTGAGCTGATGAAGGAAGGTAAGGTACAACTCTTTAATAGTTAGGAGTTAGGTGCAGGTTCGGGCATAACTCCATCATATAAAGACCGATTTACAAAATTATTTTTTGTTCGAAAGGGTTTTTTTCCGAAATGATCCCATATAAATTTCATATAGATCTGATGATGCGTTTCGGAGACAGACAATGGAACTCTTCAAAAAATTACAGCAAATCAACCGCGAATGTTGCTATCGCATAAATATGCATTGTTTTGACCCCAAGGATGAAATTTCGAATTGGTGTGGGGTAGGTACAGTCGCCAACAGGTCAAGCTAGCCCAAACTGTCAAATATTCCCAGTTGAACATAAACCTTATTCCTTTGTAATAAAGTTGAAAAACTATCAAAGAAATTTGACAGATTGGGGTAGCTTGATGTACTGGCCTCTGTACTATAACTAAAAAGCAAAAAATAAAAACTTTTTCCAAAAAAAGAAATAACCGAATTCCGGAAAAACACTAGAAAGTGAAAAATAACTTTAATTTCGGGGGACAGCGACAATAAATCAATAAAATACATGTCCAAAGTCACGGTTCAATGTAAATGTTGACGTTCAAAAGTGCCTTTTTTGTGCATACTTGAAAAATGCTTTGATTTTGACATAGTGTGTTTTTTTTTTGTCGAAGTTCAGACGAACGTAATAATATCGCGACAGGATTTGTTTTCGCGCACTGCATCTCGACACTTAGACTTAGCAGCGAGAGTTGAAAATCGAACACCGTCGAACTAAATTGCTGCCGCGCGCGCCCGCGCCGGCTGGTAAAACGAGACGTAGTTACCTATATATACGTACCTACAGAGGCCAGCACATCTAGCTACCCCAATCTGTCTTTCTTTGATAGTTTTACAACTTTATAACAAAGGAATAAGGTTCATGTTCAATTGGGAAAATTTAACAGTTTGGGATAGGTTGACCTGCTGGCGTCTGTAACAAGATAGAAAGAAAATTGACTAAAATTTTCAAACCGATTGGATGTTTGGCAACTCGTGAAAAATTAGAAGTACCCAATATTTCCGAAACATATCCGCAATTTATTGTTGTTGCTCCAGATTGCTCCACTTAATTGATCCAGAATGATCCATTAGTGTTGCCTAGCAATAATTGCTCAAAAAATTAAAAAAAAATTGCCCGTGTAAGAGCACCTTCACATGCATTCTGTTGAATTTTGCAAATTCCGTACGAAATAAAATCTCGACGCGATATTTTAACGTCTATGAATGTCTACTGGCATAACCCGATCAAAATGTTACCTATCTGTTTCCTCAAATATTAGTCATTCATTGATTTTTTATAATTGTATAACAGCGATAATAAGATTATCTAATTTAAGGATTAATTTATGTTTTATTTTCATGTTTTTTATCCGAATGATCTTATCTTTTTGTTTCTGTGACTAATAAACATACTCTTTTTCCTTTCTGTCTAGTGTGGCGTCACGTATTGTGCATTTGTGTACTCACCTTAGATTACCTACGTCTGATAGGCCGATACCTGCCAGAGGTGCGGGTTGTTCGAAAGAAATACCGCCTGCGCCGCCCCTGGCATACAGGCAACTGAGGGAACACGGGTGGGTTTTAGTCAGTAAAAGTCTGACACTCCGTCCTGCTCCACCCAGAGCGGAAGAAGTTCTTTGATGAATTCCCAACCAAAAAAGAACCTCGGATTACGTGGCGTCGCTTGTACCTACTATTTTTAGTTCGAGTTTTTGTAAGGTTGTGTCGAGATTTTATTGATTTAGTTTGGAAAAGGTGTATTATTTCAATGCCGAATTATAGTGTCTGCTGTGGCGGCACTATTGGGTTATTTTATCATGAATTGAAATTGTTATGTGTTGTATTGCTTCACCTGTATGTTTGTTTGTAACTGACTCCTTTGGACTTGATTTTGACCCACTTCAAAAGGTTAGAAAAATCACGCTTTTGTAGTTAGCAGAACTAAAAAATATATTAAAAAAGCGTGCGTTGCTTTTTGAAGTATTTTTATAATCAACTAGCTGACCCGACAGACGTTGTCCTGTCCGTCCAATAGTCATTCATACAAAATACCTTCCCTACCTACCCTACCCTATCCTACCTACCCTACCTACCCTACCTACCCTACGCTACCTACCCTATCCTACCTACCCTATCTGACCTACCCTACCTACCCTACCTACCCAACCTACCCTACCTACCCTACCTACCCTACCTACCCTATCCTACCGATCCTACCTACCCTACGCTACCTACCCTACCTACCCTACCTACCCTAAACATAAAAAAAACCCTAAAAACCATCCATGGACTTCAACGAACATTTAAAAAAAAGAATTTGTAAAATTGGTCCAGGCGTTGTTGGGTTATGCGCTTACCAACACATTTTGCGATTCATTTTTATATTATAGATTAATATCAAGCACCCCATGCTTTTTTGAAATTATATTCTGCTTTTTTTAGTTTGGTTTTTAAATGGTGTTTTCTAGTTTTAATTTTTTTTTGACAACTCCGGCAATTTAATGTGTAATTTGTACGATGGCAACACTTGGAAATGGCGTTACCTGGCCGTTATTTCTGGGTGGAGACTTAGATGTGTTTTACTGTATTTTATATGGTAAAAATGAGTGCGGATCATTAGTTGTTCGACAGTCGAAGAAAACAGTTGTGAAATTAAAAGTATGAGCAAGTTATAAGTATCGTTTTTCATTTTAGTTCTTAGTTTGTGTGGCAAAGCTAAGATACGCTCCGGGGCGCTACCCATGGCGTCCCTCCGTCTTGCTTCAGCCGTAATGGGACTCGAACTAGATTTAAGTCATTAGTTTATTTTGATCCTACGAGTACTAGTTCAATTCCTACTAATATTATAAATGCGAAAGTAACTCTGTCTTTCTGTTACACTTCCACGCCTAAACTGCTGAACCGATCGTCATGAAATTTGGCCGAAATGTAGCCTGGGATATGGAGAAGGACATAGGCTACCTTTCTTTACGCGATAAGCGACATCTACGCGGGCGGAGCCGCCGACAAAAGCTAGTTACTTATATGTCTGTGCTTAATAGTTTATGTATGTAATTCTAAACTTTAATACGTGTGTGGCAATTACATTAATATCACTAACAAGTAGTTTCGCTTTCGACCACCTCACCTCGAATACTTGTAAGAGGAGACAGGTAGAATAGCTTCAACCTATATGCCCAAACTGGTTTATTAAGGTGACACTTGTCCACATTTTTTCCATACAAAGTTCGGGAGGGTTTTACTCCACTGTTTGACTATGTACAGTCGCCAGCAGGTCAAGCTATCCCAAACTGTCAAATTTTTCCAATTGAACATAAACCTTATTCCTTTGTAATTAAGTTGAAAAACTATCAAAGAAATTTGACAGATTGGGGTAACGATGTGTTGGCCTCTGTACATACACGAAAAGCTACTTTGTTTTATATTATGGAAAGACAAGATAATATTTACTTAATTTACAAAGCTTTTGATTTCGGAAGGCGGTGACAAAAAATTAAAATAAATATCCAAAGACACCGAATTCCAAAATCAATTTATTTTCACTTTGTAGATAATGTTTTTCGGAAGTCGGTTGTTTTTGTAGAAAACGAAATATGTATAATCCACCGTTTCACAATATTTCAGAAACGGAACGTCCATACTCCATGCCGAATATTTCTTACCCAATCCACATAAGATACAATCATAATATCGGGAACAGGCCAGCGGCTATATTGAATGAATATTCGGATTAGGTAAATGGATTAGGTATTTTTAAATACTAGGATTAGGTGGATTAGGTATCGTTTTTACCTAATACAACCCATGTCTACTAGGGGGTGTATTCATAAACGATGATTAAAGTTACGAGATGTATAAACGTCAAAAATGTTTGGTTAATCAGTCGCTAATCATTGCTTAACTTTAAGCAGCGGTTATACTGTCAGGGATGCGGGTTCGTTCGAAAGATATACCGCCGCCCCTGGCACACAGGCTACTGAGGGAACACGGGTGGGTTTTAGTCAGTAAAAGTCTGACATGCCCTCCTGCTCCACCCAGAGTGGGAGAAGTTATTTGATGATTTCCCACCCAAAAAATGGGGGTTAATGTTTATTTTTATCCTTTTTTGAAATTGTTGGCGCGACTACTAACGCCATCTATCGACGCACCGGGACATCACATCTTTCATCTACGAATGAGGGATCGCCAACGACGGCGACCAATCACAGCACGCATTAGTTCTCATTCGACCCATTTAAAAGGGGTCTGTTTAAATATTTTTTACTTAACCGATAAACACTGCTTGTAAAAGGACGAATTAAAATAATATACGTGTCACAAAAATCAATACATTAATCATTGAAGAGCACCTGCCTCCCGTTCCTGTACATAAAGTGATCCTTCGAGCCGAATAAGGACTTCAAGCTTGAAATCTCCGAAGATTCGTCGCATGAAAATACGAAGAGGAGATTCACGTTTCGAGCGAAGAACTGCAAACGTTAAGGCAACGACAGGAGTGGCAGGTCTGAACTTCCCGTCCGTTTCCCCAGCTCATCCTTCGATTTGCGTTGATTTCGTGCTGTTTTTCCATTTCCAGTGCTCAACTGGCGGTACCTACCCACACGACGGCACCCACATTGGTTCGCGGCGCGCCTCTGCAATTGGCAATTGTAAGTACTCCTGATTTCTTTAATTCCACAAAATGAGTGAGGCAAAATTGTCAGAGTTAATTAAGAAAAGAGGGGTTTTAAAAGGTAGATTAACTTTCTTTGAAAATTACGTTAAAAGGTTCAGTTTACCCTTGAGTGATCAACAATCATTAGAATTAAATTTACGTGTTGAGAGTATTTCTAGTTTAATAAACATGTATAGTGAAATACAGACTAAAATTGAAGAAGAAGTAGAAGATCTCGATCTTGCAAAACAGCTGGAGGAGAGAGATCGTTTTGAAGATCAATTTTATAGTGTTTTAGCTTCTGCGAAACTTTTGTTGCAAGAGGAGGTAGCTGACAAGTCTAGTGTTTCAACATGTAAGCCGATAGGCATAAAATTACCCGATATTAAAATACCTTCCTTTGACGGTTCGTACGATTGCTGGCTAGAGTTTAAAAATTCTTACGTTAGTATGATTCATGGTCGCGAAGATTTACATCCTGTTCAAAAGTTCCATTATTTAAAATCATCATTGTCCGGTAACGCGGCACACGTTATAGGTGCATTGGAATTTACGGCTAACAACTATACTCACGCATGGGAGCTATTAGAGAACAGATTTAATAATCCGCGGCTATTGGTTCATAATCATGTGAAGGCATTATTTAAAATACCATCGTTAAATAAAGAATCGGCTACCCAGATTAGGAATTTAATAGATATTGTTTTGAGAAATTTGCGTGCCCTTAAAACGTTAGGTGAACCAACGGATTCATGGGACACTTTAATCATTTACATGGTCGTTTCCAAATTAGATCAGGCCACTGAACGCGAATGGGAAGATTTTAAAGGTACAGCCAGTTCGTTAATTGAGTCAAGGTCAGCCTTGAAACTAGATGACTTGCTTAAATTTCTCAAAGACAGGGCCGACGTGTTAGAAATGATAAAAGTGAATCATAACAAAACCTACGAGAACAAAGGCAGCGAACAAACACACCCTAAGAAGCAATATTCACATACTCACGTTGCTACGCATGTTAGTAACAATAACAGTAAGGGTAATACGAACACAAAAACAAAGCAAAGCCGCATGTGTGCGATGTGTAGTGGTAATCACGCGATTTATTCATGTTCAAGGTTTCTTAATTCGTCCGTCCAAGACAGGAATAATATAGTTAAAACGCATAAGCTGTGTATCAATTGTTTACGCACAACCCACCCGCTTGATGAATGCAAGTATGGGCCGTGTAGGTTGTGTGACAAAAAGCACAACAGTTTGCTTCACGTTGATAGGCAGGTAGACGGCGCATCACAGGTGAGCGGGCCAAGTGCGTCAGCACAGCCTGTCACCGCTAACGTCTCCACTGTCTCGGCATCATTACACGTTACGGCTAATCATTCAGATTCGCAAATCAGTAAACGGGAATATTCGTTATTACCCAACGTTTTGCTGTCCACAGCGTTAGTGGACATAGCAGATTATAATAACGAATATCACACTGTGCGCGTACTTCTTGATAATGGTAGTCAACATTGTTTCATAAAGAAGTCGTTATGTGAAATATTAAATGCACCGTTAATACAGTCCACTTACCACGTTGCTGGGGTAGGTCAAACAATTTCGCAGTCCACCCACATTTGTAAAATTAAATTACGTTCAAGGTTAACTCCATATTGTATGAACATTGATTGTTTAGTGTTGCCGTGCATTACAAATCAGTTACCCACAGTTAGTGTCGATGTAAGTAAGATGTGTATACCTGACAATATTCAACTCGCGGATCCGAACTTTCACTCACCGTCAGACATCGATATACTGATAGGCGCGGATAAGTTCTGGGAATTATTGTGTGATGGCAAAATTAAGTTGAATAAAGGACCTTATTTACAAAACACAAAGTTGGGTTGGATAGTGTCGGGACCTTTACATAATAACACGCTTCACGTTAAAAGTGTGCAATGTAATTTCTCCCAAACAATTGACACACAATTGAAAATGTTTTGGGAACTCGAAGAGATAAACAATAACGTTAAAAATATACTTAGTGCTGACGAACGTGCGTGCGAAGATAATTTTGTTAAAACGACAAACCGTATGGAAGATGGTAGGTTTTCCGTACGCATTCCTTTAAAGGAATCAGCTGAGGTACTCGGAGACAGTTACAGAGCGGCTGAAAACCGTTTGTTGTCGTTAGAACGAAAATTCGCTCGTTTGCCACAATTTAGGGAAAAATACGTAGATTTTATGGAAGAATATGAGAGGCTCGGTCACATGAGTCGCGTTGAAACTTATGAGTCACCTCACTACTTTTTGCCGCATCACGGCGTTATTAATGAAAATAGCAGTACGACAAAACTGCGTACTGTTTTTGATGCAAGCGCGACGACGTCGTCCGGTAAATCGTTTAACGATATTCAACATATTGGTCCACCACTTCAGAATGACATATTTAGCATATTACTACGCTTTAGGCAATATAAATACGTCGGTTGTGCAGACGTTGAGAAAATGTTTAGGAATTTTCTTGTACAACCAGACCAACGAGATTTACAATTGATATTATGGCGTAAACTTCCGTCGGACCCAATATGTGTATATCGCCTTAACACCGTGACGTATGGCACCGCGTCTGCGCCATACCTTAGTATGAGATGTTTGCGTCAGCTCGCGTTGGACTGTGAGGATGAGCAGGTTTCGAGAGTGATCCGGGATGATTTTTTCGTTGATGACGTCATCCTTGGTGACAACGATTTAAATAGGTTACTAGATACTTGTGAAAAGTTAAGAAATACTTTAAACTCAGCTTGTTTACCTTTGCGTAAGTGGTTGTTTAACGTTGATATCAGTGCCCACGAAATATCTAAAGGATTAGCATTGGGCGAACATTGCCAAAGTAAGACTTTGGGATTGGGTTGGTATAATAAAAGTGATGAACTTCACTTCACCACACAAGTAGTTAGACCGACTATACTAAGTAAACGTACCATGTTGTCGATAATTGGACAAATATACGATCCTTTAGGTATTTTAACGCCGGCTGTTGTAGTAGCTAAAATATTGATGCAGAAATTGTGGTTGTGCAAGATAAATTGGGACGATCCCGTTCCTAGTGATGTTGCGTTGTCCTGGGAAAAATTTATTGACTCACTTCAATACTTACATAAGTTACGTAAACCGCGTCATGTTATGAGTGCATACACACAGTTCATAGAATTACACGTGTTCACGGACGCGTCGCAGAGTGCGTATGGTGCATGCGCCTATGTTCGCACCTACTCTGATGACTCACCGGTGACTATTAGATTATTATGTGCAAAAAGTAAAGTTGCACCAATTAAACCCGTCAGTATACCCCGACTAGAGCTGTGTGGGGCGTTAATAGGCGCACGATTATATAAGAAAATCATCGAGTCACTGCGTGTTAACTTTCACAAAATTTACTTTTGGACAGACTCAACTATTGTCCTTGGTTGGCTACGAATGTCACCACATTCGTTAAAGACATTCGTCCAAAATAGAATAGTTGAGATTAATGAAATAACAAGTGGGGCATTATGGTTACATGTAGGCACCAAAAACAACCCAGCGGATTTGGCCTCGCGCGGTCTTAGCCTTGATGTACTCATTGACAGTAATATGTGGTGGAACGGACCTGAGTTCTTAAAAAACTCTGAGTCGTCATGGTCACAGCAATCTGCGACTACTCACTCCGACTTTCCAGAACTGAAATCACAAACGACAACCGTTATGGTTTGTGATGTAACACAGAATAAAATTATTAATTTTGAGAGGTTTCATTGTTATCAGCGTATAGTGCGAGCCGGCGCTTACCTGTTGCGATACATACATAACTTACGCACACCAAAGAACGATCGTACACAGGGATCGTTATCAGTAGATGAATTGAATGACTCATTACAGTCATTAGCACGCCTCGCTCAACGCGAATCGTTTCCCAAGGAATATGATAATTTAAAACGTAAGTTACCATTAAAAGCTTCAGGTTCGATTTCTAGGCTAAATATATTTCTAGACGAAAGGGATATAATTAGAGTAGGTGGCCGTCTTAGTAACTCACCTGATTTCGATTACGAGAAGAAGCACCCGATACTTTTATCTAGTAAACATAACTTCACACAACTGTTGTTTCAACATCAACATAAAGAGCTTCTTCATGCTGGTCCCCAATTGTTATTAGCTACTGTGCGTGAGAATTGGTGGCCGTTAGGGGGTAGAAACCTAGCCAGAAGGGTTGTCCACCAATGTATCCGCTGCACTCGAATGAAAGGTAAAACCCTAACGCCAATCATGGCCGACCTTCCGTCTGAACGAATTGAACCCGGTTTCCCATTCATCCGATGTGGAGTGGATTATGCTGGGCCCATAGCCGTACTAAATCGCAAAGGAAGGGGGGCCAAACTCGAAAAGGGCTATATTTGTATATTCGTTTGTTTTGTTACTCGGGCCATTCACCTAGAACTTGTCAGTACGTTAGCTGCTCAAGAATATATATTAGCGCTTAAAAGGTTTATCTCGCGACGGGGTAAACCAACTCAAATCTTCTCCGACAACGGTAGAACTTTCATTGGAGCCATGAAAGAAATTAATAAAATGTTAGAAGAAAATTCACAGCAAATTATTGATAAATTATCAACTGACAATATTGAATTTAAATTTATTCCCCCTTACGCTCCTCATTTTGGGGGATTATGGGAAGCAGGAGTAAAATCCTGCAAGTTCCACCTCAAGCGTGTCGTGGGTACCGCTAATTTGACGTACGAAGAGTTCCGCACTGTGTTGGCACAGATCGAGGCAGTCCTGAACTCCCGTCCTATGACTCCTATGTCCTCAGATCCACATGATCTTCGTCCACTAAGCCCAGCTCATTTCCTCATCGGCCGGCCACTCACTGCACCAGCCTGCAGAGACCTCACCGAAGCACGGACGCACAGCTTGACACGGTTTCAAAGAGTGGAACAAATAAAACAGCACTTCTGGAAACGCTGGTCACAAGAATATGTTGCTGAACTTCAGACGAGGACGAAGTGGAAGACGAATAGTCAAGACATCGCTTTAAACACGCTCGTCGTCATTAAAGAGGACAACTTACCACCTCTAAAATGGCGTATGGGCAGAATATCCCACATTTTCCCAGGAAAGGATGGCGTGTCGCGTGTCGCCACCATCCAGACTGCAACGGGGCCTGTACAACGGGCGTTCTCCAAAATCTGCCCTTTACCTGTATCATCAGCAGAGGACGACAACATAAATGCAGCCTGCGGCGTCTCCAATCAAGTGGCGACGTAAATACATCATTTTATTGGAAGCTGCAGCTTCCAAGGCGGCCGGCATGTTGGCGCGACTACTAACGCCATCTATCGACGCACCGGGACATCACATCTTTCATCTACGAATGAGGGATCGCCAACGACGGCGACCAATCACAGCACGCATTAGTTCTCATTCGACCCATTTAAAAGGGGTCTGTTTAAATATTTTTTACTTAACCGATAAACACTGCTTGTAAAAGGACGAATTAAAATAATATACGTGTCACAAAAATCAATACATTAATCATTGAAGAGCACCTGCCTCCCGTTCCTGTACAGAAATGGTACAAACAAAATTTATGAATCTTATTGCGACCTACTCAGAGCTAAGTTCAGTTACTTTTTTTTTAATATTAAATCATCATCAGCCTATAAATGTTCCCACTGCTGGGACACAGGCCTCCTCTCAGTGAGAGGGATTGGGCCGTAATCCACCACGCGGGCCCACTGCGTGTTGGTAGATGTCACATGTCTTCGAATTTTTGGTTCTAGGACATGCCGGTTTCCACAAGATGATTTCCTTCACCGTTTTGAGAGCAATGGTGATGAAATAATTTACTCAAAGTAATGCGCCTGGCTGGGTTCGAACTCACGACCTACAACTCGTAAGTCGCGGCCGTTACCACTTGGCCACCACTGCTCTCAAATATTAAATACATTTTTTAATAGTAATAAAGTGTATAAAGGTACCTACTTAGGAAGTAAGCAACATTGTTTAAATATAAAACTTATTCCGTCTTAATACAAAACGCGATCTAACTTTAGTTCCAGCATAAAACTCTTTGTCAGTTTTGGCATTACAAACGGACTAAGTTGTCAGTTTTGTAAAAGGAGCTGTACTTATTTCGATTTCAATTAGATTCTTATTTCAAAAATAGGCTCGATGGTTAAACCATACCTAAAGAAAAACCTTGTTTTGTAATAAGGGGGATTGTGTTAATCTCAGATTATAAAACAAAGGCAGATATACCGCGCGGAACACCAAGAGTGAGGCCAAAAAACCAAATACTAAAGCGTCGAGAGACCACAATCCAAAGAAAAAACTGAAGACAACCAGCACCCTAATTGCGTAACTCACGATTCATCATAATCTGTATCGTTTTGAAACGGATTGTTAAACCATTGCTTCATATGTTCGAAAAATGTGTCTGTTCGACAACATAAATAACGCAATGAATATTGTTAAACTGTGAAGACGAAACCAATTACGATCAATCGTAAGTTACGCAATTAGGGTGCTGCTCTCTTTCTAAATACATACATAAGAACGAGACAGACACTCCCACAGTCGTCTTCACTTAGGTATTTAGAATGTTGCCTCCTCTTTTATCTGTTAGCTTCTTGGTAGGTACAGACGCCAGCACATCAAGCTACCCCGAACTGTCAAAATTTCCCAATTGAACATAAACCTTAAACATATGGAATAAAGTTGAAAATCTATCAAAGAAATTTGACAGATTGGGGTAGCTTCATGTTCTGGCCTCTGTACTTCGAGAATATTGACATTATTTTAAATTGACACAGCTGTTGTCATGTCCCTGTGTTTGATGTACAGTCACGAGCATTAATATGTATACACATCGCCAAATTCAAAAGCGATTTTCTTTTAAATAGCGATTGCAACCTTGGGATAACTTAGGTATTTCATTATAGTGTGGGTTCCAAAATATTATTTTCATAATAAAATGAGATTACAATTAGTAAAAGTGGAAAAAATCACTTTTAAAAGTTGGTAAGCGTATACGTGACTGTACAGACGCCAGCACATCAAGCTACTCCAACCTGTCAAATTTATTTGATAGATTTTCAACTTTACACTGTAAGCATAAGGTTCATGTTCAATTGGGAAAATTTTACAATTTCGGGTAGGTTGACCTGCTGGCGTCTGTACCTTGAGTATTAATGTGACACTTGTCATTGCTGTCTTTTGTTTATTTTCTACTTGCTTTTGCTTAGCCCACGTGGTGGTTGAAAATTTCGGGAAAGTACCTATCATATGTATTATTCCAGGTTACAAACTGTTTATGTGCCAAATTTCATCTACATCCGTTCAGTTGTTTTTGCGTGTTTGAGTAAAAAACATCGAAACATCTACCAATGCGTAATTTAAAACCATATCACTTCATATCAAATTACTGTGTTTGATGTAATCAGTATTATAATGTAGAAGTTGGAAGTTAATTTCACACTTTAATTTTCATTGATTTTAAACATTAAATTTTACAGAAATTGTATAATTTAGTTTTAGATGACTTCATTTTAAAATGGTTCGCTGCCGGGCTATGGTTTTTATTTGTAAGTAGATTTTCATTTTTATTTACCAGTGGATGCTCAGTGGTATCTGCCACGACAATAGATACGTATTGTAAGTCATGAGTTCGAACCCGAATAGGTACCTACCAACTTTAATTTTTTTATTTAATTTCACATTAACCTGCATGGGCACTTACGAAACATCAGAAGCTAGGTGCACGGTTCCAATGGAGAAGAGCCGGCAAGAACCTCCACGGTTACTCTTTTAAAAATAGTTGGCTTCTACAAAGTTTTCAAATTACAGTAATAATAGGTAGGTATGGGAGGATAGTGCAGGCCTGTCAATATGTACCAGGTACCTTCTCAGAGAAATGAAAATACAGAATAGAAAATCGTCTACAAATCTCCAGTCTGTATGTAACACGCGTAGCCAGGGGGGGGGGGGGTTCAAACCCTCCCCCCGAAAAGTTCAGATATTAACATTCATAGAATTAAAATATTTATTTATTTATTCATTTCATTGCGTTCTACATGGTAAAAAAAGATGTTAACATAAGGCTTAGAGCTAAGAGCCATTGTAGACCCTGTTAGGGCACAGCAAAAGGTATTTAAATGATCTATTATTGAAAAATCTAAAACTTAGTAACTAAAATGAAAAAAGAAAAAAAAATGAATAAACTGAGTACTTAATATTAATATAAAAGTTAATAAAATTCTTATAATATGGTCAATAAATTAAAATAAAGAATAAAAGATGTCAGGATTAATTAGGTAACTACTTATAAAGTTTTATCATTTAAAAATTCACTTATGGAGTACCTACCTAATAACATTTATCAATTAATAACACTGTCAATTTCTTTTTAAACAGTGGAATGGACTCGTTTTTTATTCCATCGGGTATTTTGTTAAAGATAATCGGGCACATACATAAAACACTTTTTCTTAATAATGCAGTGTTATGTCCACTAACGTTAAAACAGAAAACACTTATTCTGTCTATATTATGAATGTATTTATTGCAATTATATTTTATCATTTAAATATTCATTTATATTATAATAACTCTTGGTCAACAGAAATAATTTTAATTGATTTATAAATATGTTGGATTTATTTATATGTATTTCTTATTTTTTCTGGTAACTTATTATATATTTTTATCGACATGACATAGGTAGGTACTTGAAGAGTGCATTTTTAATCGGGATGTTGGTATGTTTAATCTATTTTTATGCCTTAAAGTAAGTTTGGTTTGTAGGTCTTCTCTTTTTGTGTAAAATTCCGGGTATCTACGTACGAATTTACAGAGCAAGAGAAATAAGAACAGGCGTGCGGCATATCTCATTGATTACTAACTATTACCTACATCAAAATATACGGTGGTTTGGATTCCTCCGCCACCGTCGATAATAAATGATCGCAATCTGTAATTTTCGTATATTTTCGTGTCCTTTCGTATGCCATGCGCTGCGCTACAAGTGCGCGGCACATTTGTCGCGTTCACTTAATTACCGAGCGCGGGTAAACGAAGTTATTTTGAAGTTTTTATGATTTGACTTAAGACGGTAGAAATCATTCTCTAATCTGTTAATCTGTCTATTCTTCCATTGACAAAACCTGCTCCAAGGTCATGCTACGCGGGCAGGTCTAACGGTAAGGACACATCCTTACCTAAATTTTGTCGATTGTTTTCCAAGTTCTGGCATACTAACATATGAAACGCACTATTGAATTCTTTGAAATTGTGGATAATGGATGTTGGAATGTTTCATGGCATCTTAACCAATCCAACTTCTGAAGCAGCAAAAATGTTATATACTTTTTATTAGATAACTAGCAGCGCTCCACGGTTTCACCCGCGTAGTTCCCGTTTCCGTGAGAATACAGGGATAAAATATAGCCTATATCACTCGAGGATACTTTAGCTTCCCAACAGTGAAACAATTTTTCAAATCGGTTCAGTAGTTTCGGAGCCTATTCAATGCAAACAAACAATCAAATGTTTCCTCTTTATTAATAGTATAGATAATTAAGATTCGGTTAAGTTTTCTGTAATTCAGGTTAGTTCATTTCGTTTATGAGTAAGTGATCATTTGTGAAAGCACGATGGGATTGACATTGTCACATAGGTATGTGTACATAAATCCCTTAAATAAATAAAGATTTTTTTTAAGGCCCCTGTATAGTTAAGAATAAGAATAAATTTATTGTAAAACATGAGTATACATCAAATAAATGTGCAAGGTCTTAAATATCAGGTAGATCTACATGTTTTGCCATTAATGGCGTACAAAATAACATATTTTTGGGATATTATACCATAAAATATTTGAGTCTACATAACAAACGATGAAATTAATAACTTAATCCTAATGCTAATTATAAAGGGAAAAAAGGATATTGTACCTATTTACAGATTTTTTTGGTCAAATTGTGAAAAAAATGTCGTAATTAATAGGAATCCACAATTAATTATTGCGGTCGTTCAAAAATTCCGATAGGGTATAATAGCATTTTGAAATTAGATATTTTTTTAAATGTATTTTAAACAGAGCAGAAGGCATTTGTCTAATAGGTTTTGGAATTTTATTGTAGATGATTGGTGCTAAACAAGTAATACTTTTACGCATCAATGCCGTGGTTGATCTTGGTACGCAAATTTTATTATTATCCCGTCGATTACGAATAGAAACGTCCGATACTTTCTTAAATAGGTTAGGATTGGTTTGTGTAAAATTTGCTCCTTCATAAATAAATAATGAAGGCAGACTTAAAATGTTATATTTTATAAAATACTGTTTGCAACTATCTGTTATTTTTAATACAAACATAGCCCTAATACACTTTTTTTGTGACTTAAAAACGATTTCTTTATTAGTAGAATTTCCCCAAAATATTATTCCGAACCTCATTATGGAGCCGACAATACCATGGTAGGCAGTTTTAAGCGCATTGGTACTTATAATAGGTTTTAGGTTATATAGGGCAAAGGCAGAAGAACATACTTTTTTAATTAATGCTTCTGTGTGTGCTTTCCAGTTCAGACGTTTGTCAATGGTTACACCTAAAAATTTCGCTGTATCTACCTTTTGTATAACCGTTAATTTGTGTTGAGCATTAATATTTGGTGCTTCTAAACGCTGACTGAAGAACATAATTTTTGTTTTTTCGAGATTAATTTTTAAATTATTATTATCTAACGACTTAATTATTGAATTGATTGTATTATTAATTTCATGTTCATACCTATCTTTATTTATAGAATTAATAGTAACTGTGCTGTCATCAGCAAAAAGTGATACTGGATAATTAGTTACCAATGGCAAGTCATTAATATAGATTATGAATAACAAAGGACCCAATACGCTCCCTTGCGGAACTCCATACTTAACTATACGTTTTTTAGATGCATATGTTTTTTCTTTTTTGGTATAAATGTTTATTTTTGAAATTTCTGTATATTGTTTACAATTTTTCAGATAAGATTCTATGAGATTAAGGACATTGCCTCTGATGCCATAAGCCTCCAGTTTACGGAGGAGAATGTCATGATTAACATAATCGAAAGCCTGGGTCATATCGCAGTAGATAGAACACACCGGTGTCCTTTTATCCACATTACCCATGACGTTATTTATAAAATCAAAAATAGCCATGTTTATTGTTTTATTCTTGCGGAAACCTTTCTGGTCTTTTGTAAGAATGTTGAATTTTTCTAGATAGTTATAAATTTCATTATATATGTATTTTTCAAAAACTTTTGAAATTATAGGAATAAGAGCAATAGGTCTGTAGCAGTTCATACTCTGCTTGTTGTCTTTTTTGAAGATGGGTTTAATGATAGAAGTTTTTAGACTTTCCGGGTATGATCCAGTTGTTATACACATATTAATGATATGGCTTGGTCACATATGTAATAGGCGATATACTTAAGGATTCTAGTAGATATCCCATCGTATCCAACACTTGTAGTATTTTTAAGCGATCTTATAATTTGAAGTATGTCATATGGAGTACTTGGTGCCATGAACATAGATTGACTTGATTTAGAAATATTTGCTGTTACCTCCTTACCAGCGTCTGGTATGGGTTCTATCTTTTCTATAAAGAAATTATTAAAAGCATTCGCAATCTCTTGTGGCCTGGTTATAGTTTTATGGTTTGTTTCGATGGAAGTGATACTACCCTTTGGTAAATTCAATTTAGACCTATTTATAATCGCCCATGTGGCTTTGGATTTGTTAAAGGATGATTTTATTGTGTGATTGTTTTTGGCTCGTTGCGTTAAATTAATTATATTTTTATATATTTTAGAGTATTTTTTTATATTTCGTTTTATTTACTTCATTACGATTTAGCCTATAGTTCCACATAAGCTCTCGCTTTTTTTTGCTACAGATTTTTATGCCACGTGATACCCACTGAGGTTTTACTTTGGTTCTTATTGTGATTTCTTTAAAAGGAAAACATAAATTGTACAGCATCATGAAGGCTTCCAAAAATGCATTATATGCTGTGCTAGGATTATTTGTATTATATATTTCAGAAAAAGAAAACCTTTTTATACAATTTTTGAATTTTTGCATATTTTCTTTATTGTAATCTCGTCTATTTGTTCGCCAATAGTTTATTAAGATTTTTTTATGAACCGGTAACTTTAGTACTTGCGCTGCGTGGTCTGACAGGCCGAAGTCAATCACATCAGATTTACATTTCTTGCTCACATTATGTGCAAAATTGTCGATACAAGTGCCGCTCGCGAGTCGAGTTCGCTGATTTATTTCTAGTTTTAAGTTATAACTTAAAAGTAAACATTCTAGATCTATCAAAGTATTATTACGCATAAGACAGTCAATATTATAGTCACCTGCAATTACGACATTTTTTTTTACATTTTTGCTACAGATGCAACATAACACTTTATTTAATTGCTCAAAAAATACAGGTAAGTTATTGGACTTAGGTACTCTATACACACAAACAATAATCGTATTATACAGTGTCAGATCAATAGCGCAACATTCGAATACTCCATTAATGGAGAGTTTCGCTATATCCTGTAGCTCTTTAAACTGGTGACCTTTCTTTGTAAGGATACAAGTACCACCTCTCTTACTGTCTTTTCTGGAGTAGCATGCCGCCAAAGTGTAATTAGGAATATACAATGATTGTTCATGGCCAGCTATCATGAAGTGTTCAGATAAACAGATTATGTCGATTTCGGCGTTTTTCTCTGACATCTCTTCAAGACATACAATGAGCTCATTACTCTTATTCAGTAAACCCGCAATGTTTTGATGTATCAAGTTAAGGTGCTTATAATCGAAAAAACTGCTCTGTCGCTTGTTGTTCATCCATATTGTTAATTTTCTCGCCTTCCGTATTCTCGGACATATTTTCACGTATATATTTCATAAGTGCGGCGATATCTTGTAAAATTGTTTGCATACCGTAATTATTAACTGATCCTGTATTTTGTCTATACATTTTGTAGTCCCACGTGAGGTTCTTGTTTGAGTCAATAAAGTAAGCATGTTCGTGTGCTACAATGTCTTGGTATAGCAGATTATTAAAATGTTCTACTCTCATGTTATACAAAGTAACATTACTGATACAATGCTTATAGGTTGGCATGCAGATAACAACATTTGTGTGTTGGATTTTTTCGAGTACTTTTCTTATGTGGAGAATGATGCTAGAATATTCCTTAGTAGATCTGAAGTCTGTTTCACCAATTAAAATAATACAGAAGTCATTCATGGTGAAATTCTTAAGCTTTGGTTCCAAGTCGCAAAACATATTATTTATTCCTGAGTATGGTGTTAGGTAATGACATAATTCACAATTTTCAAACTTATTTTCTGCAGTAACACGTATTTTGTTATATTTATTTTCGCTTATAACACACATTTTACTAACTTTTTTCACCGGGTCTTCATTATGGCTTTTTGTATGAAGGATTGCTGGTGATATCGCAGATTCTTCCTTAGATAACCCCTTAGTATCCGTTGAAATTGTCTGGGTGCCCTTACTGTTTTTCTTTTTGTCTGGCGTATTTACTTGCTTCGTTTGAGTGTTTTTGCTAAGTAATGGGCCCCTTTTATTTGGAGTAGAAGATTTTTGGCTGGTTTTCTTAGTAGGAGAATTGGTGTTTTTTTCGTAAAGTTCATTTTTATTTTGCAACTTCTGGTTTGACTGTTTAAGGTTACTATTTTCACATCTAAGTAACTCAATTTCTTCTTCTGCACTACTTAATTGAAGAGTTAGTTTCTCAACTCGTTAACAGTTCTCCTGCGGATCTCTTCTGATTTGATCAAGTATGGAAACACCTTGCATAGCCACTGCCCTTTGGGTGACTTTTAATCTTCAAACGAAACCCATTGTGAGCGACCGAATTTTATTACTCAATTTAATATTACGTGTATTGGTTCAGTCTGGAATCTTATATTGCGAGATGCTCCCGGAATTTAAGAATTTATTAGATATAGTAAAAACAACCACTTCTGACCATGATCCTTTATGTAACTCTTGACCAACTCTCTATATCTCTAGAGGTACACCAACTATAACACTACTTGTCAATTAATCATCGTCCTTTCAATCAATACCTGCCCTTTATCGTTTTTGTTCACACCTCTCTATTAGTCGTCATCTCCGTAGTCACCCCCTTTCTAACCATATCATCATTCACACAGTCCATCCATCGTTTCTTTGGTCTCCCCCTACTCTTATAGCCATCGACATTCATACTCAAAACTTTCCTCACAACATTTTCCTCATTCCTCCGTATCACATGCTCATACCATGACAACCGATTTCCACACAACTTCTCAGTTATCGGTGCCACTTTCAGAGTTCCTCTTATGTACTCATTTCTTATTCTATCTATTCGTGTAACTCCACACATCCCTCTTAACATTCTCTCCTTTTGGGGCTCATAAGATAGCAGATTAAGTAAGTGGAATATGCTTATCTACTACTTAATCTTACTTGTTCCGTGTGATGCCGGACGTAAAAGAATAGCGCCAACCCATTGCTTCCCGTGGGTGTCGTAGAAGGCGACTAAGGGACTTACTTAGAGAATGGGCAGCAGCGTTCTCTATGCATTTGACCACCATACTGCGATCGCCAACCCGCCTGCCAAGCGTGGCGATTATGGCAAATCCCCCCTTTTGGGGGAAGCTTATATCCAGCAGTGGACGTCTTTCGGCTGATATGATGAAGATAGCGGGTCTAACCAAATAACCTCCTTAGTACTTGACTAAATAACCTTATCTACTAATTACCTATGGACAAAGATATAACTATTAGGTAATTCTTTGTTTTCAGTGTTCATAATATCTACAATCCTGACTTCATTTTCCCAAGGGATGAGAAAAAAGTTCACGAATTATGGCTTCGTGAAGAAACCGGCGCACATGATATACAGTGATGTCATCAATATATGGATCCCTCAGAACGTACCCAGGCTAAGGCGTAAAGAAAAACTGTTCAATATTAACTTAAGGACTAGAACTAGGACCAGAATTAGTCATCATTGTTAAGTTATTGTTTTATTTTACCTTTTTTCCACTATCATATTGTTATTCGGAATACCAACGTGACATTTTTATTTCGAATGTATCTACCTACTTTCTCCCTTTAACAGTAAACAAGGTTTTTATTTAGATTAGGTTTGAACCACCAAGCCAGTTTTCGGATCACAAAACTGACAACATAATCAGGTGCTGTGTTGTAATTTTTACCCAAAGCGATAAATAAAGTTGGAAATGCAAAAACTGACTCGAAGCGCTTTACTTTGTGTCATTGATATACAAAACTTTGTGTTAATCACCACTGCTCTCAAAACGCTGAAGGAAAACATCTTGAGGAATCCGCGAGGATACCAATCTGTACCCTAATTGCGTAACTCCCGATTCGTCATAATCTGTATCGTTATGAAACGGATTATGATTAATCGTATTGCTCGCAGAACAGATGGTCAATGGGGCCGAAAAGTTCTGGAGTGGTGACCGCGTACCGAAAGACGTAGAGCTGGAAGGCCTCCCACAAGGTGGACCGATGACCTTGTGAAGGCCGCAGGAATCCACTGGATGCAGAAAGCACAGAACCGGTCGAAATGGCGGTGCTTGAGGGAAGCCTATGTCCAGCAGTGGACGTCTTTTGGTTGAAATGATGAATAAATAATACACAGAACGTGACACTTCAACTGAGTGGCTTATTATGTTAACACAGACCGCCAACTTACGGAATACAGAAAAAGAGTAATCCGGCATGTCCTAGCACCAAATTCGAAGACATGACACCAACCCGGACTGGACCCGCGTAATGGGAGGTATGAGAAGCCTGTGTCTCGGCAGTGGGCACATTATAGGCGGTTATGCTTTCGTATCTGCAATAGGTATTGCTTTATACACTATTGGTCCTAACAACATCCCAAATTCCCAAACCATATCTATAGTCCACTGCTGGACATAGGCCTCCCCCAGGCTCCTCCATTTCGACCGGTCTTGTGCTTCCCACATCCAGCGGATACCCGCGGATTTTTATTTATTTATTTGCTCTGATGCACATCACACATTTTACAATATTAGTCGGTTTTTGTACATGAACCCTGTCAGGGCACTGCAAAGTACAATGTTGGTTTGCTGTTGAGTTTATGATTATCATAATTATCACTTTAACGAAAACTAATATTTAATACTATGACGAATTTATACACATTATGACACATAACAGTAATAAAAGATTTAAGAAAAATACATGTCTCGAAGTCATTATGATGTCACAATTTAACAGTAATAAACAATAACTTTAATTAATTAATTTTCCACGCACAACGGACCGAGTGGGAGTCTACGTGCGGAAAAGGGAGTCCCGTCATCATCGGATACCCGCGGCCTTCACAAGGTCATCGGTCCACCTTGTGAGAGGCCTTCCCACTCTACGTCTTCCAGTACGCGGTCGCCACTCCAGAACCTTTCGGCCCCATCGGCCATCTGTTCTGCGAGCAATTCAATTCAAACAATTCCGTCTTTCGGTTGAAATGATGATGATGATGATGATCTATAGTGCCGACGACCTTCGATGTTTTAAATGACATGCCTATTATGGAAAAACCTAATGAAAATAATAATAATAGATAATAATAGCATCACATGACATGACACTGCCGACCGCAAATCGGACGCATCACCCACGGGGCCACGGTCATCGGTGATGAGATTGTATATCCCGCGAAAGTGCGGAGGTCGAGGTTTCAAATTCAAACTCAAAGCATTTATTTCAATTAAACCTTTTACAGGCACTTTTGAATTGTCAAAAAAAAATCGAAGTTGAAGCTAGGTGCCCATTCCAAAACGTAGATCTCTATGGAGAAGAACGGGCAAGAAACTCCAAGGACACTCTTTTCAATCATGGGTGTTACAAAATCTTGGGAACATTTCTTAAATGTTAAGTAAGACCCTACACAGCCGCCCCCCCTGCCGTCCCCTGGGTACGCCCGTGGATGCCGACGTGAGGATGCACCGAGATGTGGTCTCAGTGGACAAGGGCCTCACCCCGCTCTCCTTGACTAACGAGAACTGGCGCCAACCTAGTATTAGATACTAATGATCGCAGGGAGGTGTGGCAGAGCAAAGTGCTTCATGGGCGCTTTCACCAGGTACTACATGGGCCTGATGTAGATCTCTTAGCGACCGTATCCTGGTTACGAGTCGGTGTACTATTTGGGTGACTCTGGCATTGATCCTGAGCAAAAACAGAGGTTCTTGCTACTGCTAGACAAGGCAAAAATATGAATATCTGCATGAAATGAATAAATAAATCAGCTGATTTTGTTTATCGACTTGTTAATCGACCTGCGATTATTTAATTTAAGGAAGTAACGTTACAGGTAAGTATTATATTCATCAATCACCTGCCTGCCTTTTCCCTTTGTTCCCTTTGAGTTACACCATTTTGTGTTACACTGTTACCCATTGGGACAAAAATTACCGATTAGTAACACTGTAACTCAAAGCCACATTTTTTTCCCTTTGATTGACAATATTACTCAACAGAACGCTATGTTCCCGAAATGTAACACCTTGGGTAAAAGAGCATTGTTGAAATACATCTTGAATTATATAATACAACAATTATTCCACAATAACGAGTGTCTCTTAAATCAACTAAACGTTTAAGATCGTTAAATGCACTTAGAAACAATGGCGGAACCACAACAATCCAGGCTCAATATTGATAGTCTATTATCTGCACTAGACCAGCCGGAAATCGAATCCGTTCCTCAGAAAGCATAATAATTATGTGGTTTTAATTGCACCGTATAAACGATCTCGCTCAATAACGTTGAGCGTGTAGACTAGCGTCTAACTGCTCATCATTGATCACCTCTGTTGGACACGATGCCTGATATGACATCAAAAATCCTTGAGGGAAATCTAGTCGCAGGCTCGAATCACGGGTCGGCCTGGCTAAAAAGCACGCTGTCTTATCAGGCATCGTGTTCGACAGAGGTGATCAGTGATGAGCAGTTAGACGTTAGTCTACACGCTCAACGTTAATAAGCGAGGTCGTTTATACGGTGCAATTAAAACCAAATAATTATTACGCTTTCTGAGGAACGGATTCGATTTCCAGCTGGTCTAGTGCAGATAACAGACTATCAATATTGAGCCTGGATTGTTGTGGTTCCGCCATTGTTTCTAAGTGCATTTAACGACCTTAAACGTTTAGTTGGTTTAAGAGACACTCGTTATTGTGGGATAATCGTTGTATTAAAGGTCAAGATGTATTTCAACAATGCTCTTTTACCTAAGGTGTTACTTAACGGGAACACAGCGTTCTGTTGAGTTACATTGTCAATCAAAGGGAAAAAAATGTGGCTTTGAGTTAGTGTTACTGGTAACAGTGTAACACAAAATGGTGTAACACAACGGGAACAAAGGGCCTTTTCCAATATTGCGGTCAGCTTCCAGTCTAACCGGTTGCAGCTGAATACCTGAATAGTTATTTTACATGGAGCGACGGACTTTCCGACTTTCACAACAAAGTTACTGGGTGATACGACGCCTATTAGTTGTCAGACTTCTGAATTTCGAAAAACCCTTCCTTATTCCTTGTCAACATTATGAAGGGAACCTCTGTGGAAAATTTCAGCTTTCTAGGTCCAAGGGTTTGGGCTGGGCGTTGATGAGTCAGTCAGTCAGGACTTTTCTTTTTATCTATATAGATCTGTGGTTATAGTCATTCTTAGTCTTATTCAAAATACAGACGTCAGAATATCAACCTATCCCAAACTGTATAATTTTTTCCCAATTGATCATGAACCTTATTCTTTTGTAACAAAGTCAAGAATCTATCAAAGAAATTTGACAGATTGGGATAGCTTGATGTGCTCTGTACGTTAATAATGAGGTACCAAATAAAAAAAGAAAATACAAAAATCACATCATTTATTTACAATAGGTACACATTGAAACGACAAAAATGAAAAAAAAACCTTTAAGTATATTAAATAAATCAAAAATACTTATTCCTAATTAATTCTAAAGGGAATACAGCTTGCACATGGTAAAAAATCTTGAACAATATACTCGGCCGCAAAATAGAGCTTATAAAATTTTACTAAGTATGGTAAGCTTCGCAAAAAAAAATTGAACATTATTGTTAGCGCATTAATGTTCATATTCAAATGACTCACTTTGTCTCAAACGAATATGCACATTATTTTAAATGACTATAAAGTCCATATTCGTATGCATCGCTTACTTTAATTGATTTGGTTCACAAAAAAAAGTAATACAACCAAACTTGAATTTAGAATGATAGATAATTTACATTAAATTGCCACTGAATTTACTATACACCTTATGATTATGTTTTTTAAGTTGATTTTCGAGTAACCATTAGTAAAAAAAAAGTTCACAAATAAATATCGATGGCAGGGGATTTGAAACTTTGTCGTGTTTAACTTGGAGTTTATTTTCTAAAGCTCGAAAATTATCTGCGATTCTGAATTGAAGTAGGTAAATACAATAATACATGAACATTGTACCTATAGTTGACCTCGTAATGACGAGAAGTTTATTTGTAAGTTGATAAAAGTGGAGGCAACACTCTAAATACCCGAGTGAAGACGACTATGGTCGGACGCTCTCTTTCTAAATACACACATAAGAACGAGACAGTGAATTTATTCTCTCTCTCTTATGTCTGTATTTGAAAGAACCTTCCCCAGTACAGTCGCCAGCAGGTCAGGCTATCCCAAACTGTCAAATTTTCCCAATTGAACATAAACCTTATTCCTTTGAAATAAAGTTGAAAAACTATCAAAGAAATTTGACAGATTGGGGTAGCTTGATGTGCTGGCCTCTGTACCTAGTGAAACTTCAATAGGGTCGAAACTATCTAACTGTTACATACACAAATAGCCCTTGTCGTTCTATGACTTGCAAATGACATTCAACCTTAGGTTGACAACGCAATTACGAAGTCGACTATACAGAGCTGATTCTGGTGGGTAATATTAATTTTAAACTACATAAAGATAGCCCAATTTATACACATACAATATTATGAATTAGGTGGGAAAAATTAGCAAAACTGCCAATTGACAAAAAAAAAAAAAAACGAACCTCTTAAAATAACAGAATTTTTTTTTGTCAATGGGCTGCAAGTCAGAGAAAAAGTAAAATAATAATGAGATAATGTGATTTTAAATCGATAATTATTATGCTGGTCCCTATTACTTACATGGGACTTTAAAAATAGTTGACAAAAGTTGGGCGTTTTATACGCCTCTGTCAACCCGTTCAGGTAATACAGGCGAGAAGTTACATAGGTAATATTATAGTCCATTTGAGATATTAAAACAAACATTTTTAACAGTCCGTACAATTGATTTTGACTTCTATTGCGTTGGTAGCATAAAAATGGCATCTGCAGTATTGTAACCAATTTTTTTTTATTTTTATGACATCCTTATGCCTACAAATAGAAGTCAAAATCGGTTGAACGGACTGTAAAAAACTTTTATTTAAATGTCTTAATCTTATTTCAACTGGATTGAAGTCTGTCATATAAATATCTGACAGTCGTTAAGGCCAATCAGAACCCTGGACGATTGAGAATTTTGATAAATCAAAAAAAAAAAAAATGGTATAATAATAACATACCTGTAGTCATTGTTAAAAGAAAAAACCGAAGATACACAATCAGCGTCTCAAAAACGTCCGCATAAATAGGGCGCAATGTGCGCAGGTGCCCCCCCGAGTGGGTTCCCGCATTGTCGTTGCGGGGGGGCTCAGTAAACGTGGATGCCGGCCACGGTGAAGCCAAGAGGAACCCAAAGATGTGGCCGCTCGTCAGGGCTTTTGCCTCAAAGCCGACGACGTAGCGGCCAAAAAGTAGGTTGCGGTGAGGTGCACCGCAACTGAGGTGGGCCGCGATGTCGAATGGGAGGCATCGCGGCTGAGGGTTACGGGCTGCGGTAGAGGAGGGGTGCCGGTGCTTCTGAGCAGCGCTCTTTCCTTCCGTGGCCTGGACGGGGCCGCCACCGTTTGATGGCGGACGCGGTGGGGCCGCAGGGGAAGAGGAGTGTCGGTATAGCGTTAGCCGCTCTCCCTATCCTCTGCGGCCGAAAAGTGGTAGACGGGACGGCGCGTTGTGTTCCACACGCGCGCCGTCAAAGATGTCAGCAATCACCGATGGGGTCCGCAAGGGCCGTTGCCTGCCAGGGGTGCGGGTTTGTTCGAAAGAGATACCACGGCCCCTGGCATACGGGCTACTGAGGGAACACGGGTGGGTTTTAGTCAGTAAAAGTCTGACACGCCCTCCTGCTCTACTCAGCAGGAGAAGTCATTTGATGATTTCCCACCCAAAAAAAATAAAAAATAAAAAAAAAATGTGCGCAGGTGGCAAATAGTACCGTCAGTCATCTTTCAGTCAATCTTTTTGGACATTGCTTTGTAAAAACCACTTTAAGTCAAGCGTGTAAGGTTGAATTTGCAAAAAAAAAAATGTTCTAACGTAGTTATGTTAGTACATTTTTTTTTAACTGTCCCCAATTATACGTCAGTGGTTATAGTTATAACCACTGTCGTATAATTGGGGACAGTTTTAAGTGTTACTTTTGTTCGAGGCTGTACATCTTGGGTTTTTTGTATAATAACTAGCTTTTGCCAGCGGCTTTGCCCGCGCAGAACTTTCATCCCCTATTTAACTATCTTAGGGGTTGAATTTCCAAAAATCCTTCCTTTTTCCTTGTCTACATTATAAAGGGAACCTCTGTGCAAAATTTCAGCTTTCTAGGTCCAAGGGTTTGGGCTGGGCGTTGATGAGTCAGTCAGTCAGGAGTTTTCTTTTTATTTATATAGATAGATAGATAGATAGATATCAATCAACTCAAGACAACGTTTGTGTTCTTTCACCAGAATTAGCTTACCTACTGACAGGTTATATGAGTTACTCCATAGCATTGTTTATTAGATTTGACTGTATAAACCATTTCTTTTTAAATTTTTATTAATGAAATTTTCATTTTTTGATGAAATTTAATTACTTACTTATTATTGTACAGAATCAAGTTCTTCCAACTTATCAGACAGCTGTGCTGCTGGGGAGTTTGTTGCGCCACTTCTTCTTCCCAGCTAAAGCACTAGGAAGTGTCGAAGGGCGGGCGTTTTTGGGGGACTGTCTTATGTAATTTTGACGTTCGAAAAGTGCTGACTCTCAGCCTAGTTTGAATAAATGACTTTTGATTTTGAATACCTAAGTGGTCGCGTTTTGACATTGCAATAATGGCGATCAATACCCTTCCCCTTTTATCACCCAAAAGAAACCCTAAAAAATAAATTGTGTGTGGTTTTTCGATACCTATTCGAAGATCATGATAGATTCAGGTCGGTAATAGACTTTACATCAGTTTTTTGAGTTTACTCTTTAGGAATCGATTTTCATATAAGGCACCCGGTAAGGAAATTTTATGAGGAGTGAAATTAATACGAGTGATAACTCAAAAAGTTTATGTTTTTCTGCGCAACGTCCCGGGATTGCGCACCTTCCACTTTGTAATCATACGCACCTTTAGAATTATAGAGACCTATTTTGCTTGCCGCTAATTTCGCATTAGGTCTCTATAATTCTGAAATATAGAGACCTATTTTGCTTGCGGCTAATTTCTCACATTGCTCGCAGAACAGATGGCCGATGGGGCGGAAAAGTTCTGGAGTGGCGACCGCGTACCGGAAAACGTAAAGTTGGAACGCCTCCCACAAGGTGGACAGATGACCTTGTGAGGGCCGCAGGAGTCCGCTGGATGCGGGAAGCACAGGCCCGGTCGAAGTGGCGGAGCTTAGGGGAGGCCTATGTCCAAGAGTGCACGTCTCTAAGAGCGTTTATTCTGAAAGTTGGCAACGTCGCAAATAGCTGTCAAATATTTTCCTGTTTTGATTAATTTGGCAATATTACTGTATGGAAATTTGAAATATCGCTAACTAGTGAGCTTTATAGGACATAGATACTTATTAAATAAATATAAATATCATTGGCACTTTATATTTAAATACGATTGGCGTTCTATACAGGATAAGTTTTTAACCAGTGCGCAAACTGTAACCATGTATTCAGAATATCATTCTAATCTAGATTTTTTATTTTTTGTATAACTGACGAAAAAATTCTGCGTTGGGGGGGTCTAGAACGATATGCTGAACTCATGGTTACAGTTTGCGCACTGGTTAAATACTTATCCTGTGTATTTATGCAAATGCGGGAGAGAGAGCGCCGCTGCAGAGATTGGTTCAAGCTTACAATAATAATTTTAACGATGTCGATTTTTTTGCCCTAACTAAACATAACTTTAAAAAACTTATTATTCAGTGTCTTGCTCAAAATTGTTAATTGTTGATTTGTAGTATTAAGTAAGTTTTAACTTTTTTTTTTTTTCGATTTGGTTTTATGATTACTATTCCATTGTAAGTAGTATTGTTATTTATTGGTATATTGATTGTAACTAGTTTTAGCAAAACTGAAACGTATTTAAGATATTAACATGTGGAAACGTAGTGGATTGTACATTTATTTATAGCATAGTTTATATCTAGATGTAATTTACAATGTACGATTGTTTGTTTTCCCAAATAAAATAAAATAAAATAAATATAAAAGAGGTTAGGTTATAAAACAAAGTTGCTTTTCGTGTTTGTACGCTATCTTTTAAACTACGCAACGGATTTTAATGTCGTTTTCATCAATAGACAGAGTAATCCAAGAAGAAGCATTAGGTAATAATAAATCGACCTCCATGCGGGCGAAACCGCTGGTAAAAGCTATTTATTAATAATACAAGTCTAAAGCCACAAATATATTTTTTTTTGGCAAAGAGCAAACGGAGATATCGAAAAGAATGCAGTTTGGGTGGCCATTTTCAAAAATGGATGACATTTTGAGATCAGCCGAAATAGGGTATTTTCCAATTTGTTCATATGGATTCTAATTTGAAGATGGGACGAAATATGTAACAGTAAAATAAAAGTAAATTGATTTATGTCCATGTTCTCAATTAAAAACAATTTAAATCAAATTTATTTTTCGTCTTTTTACCACGTGACCACATGTGACGTCAACTTTGTGTACACTAAAGTAGTTAGTAAGTCAACAAGTGAATGTCGAGGTTATAATTAACAAGATTTTTAATGTATAGAAAGTGGTATTACTGGTGTGCGGTGCCTCTGTGCACAAATAATTCTAAAACTGCGTCAAACTAAGTTTTTGTACCGGTGTCTTTTACATAAAGCTGACGTCACGATGTCACGTGATAAAAGTCATCGTAGGGAGCGTTTTGGCGGTAAATTCAAAACAACGAAAAAAAATTTGATTTTAATAGTTTTTAATTGTTTAATATATCGTACGTAATTGGAAAATACCCTATTCCACAATGTCTGAAGTCCCGCCTATTACCAGTGTGTTCTGACCATCATGACGTACGATGCTGAGACGTGGACGCTCACGCAAGAGGCTGTGTGCAGGGCGAGAGTTGTACATAGAGCCATGGAGCGTGCCTTGCTTGGCATCAGGCTCATCGATGGTTTCAAACGTCAAAATACGAAGACGTACGAATGTCTTCGATATCGGAAAGCGTACTCATCATCATCTGCCTAGCCTGTTTTCGGAACGTTGTGGTCGGCTTCCAGTCTAACCGGGTGGAGCTGAATACCAGTATTTTACATGGAGGGACTGCCTGTCTGACCTCCACATACTGGGTAATACGATACCGGTACGGTAAGACTGGTTGTCAGATTTTCGGGCTTCTAACGACCCGTAACTACTTTCAAAGATCCGCGAATGACGGCCGGGGCCAGCAGCTTAACGTGCCCATCCACGGACCAACCGCGGCAAGCGTAGCTTAACCTGATCGATCAACCCGTGTGGCTGTGATTACTTAGCCACAAGCCCCTCATGGACTTCAATTGGCAGGTGGACTTAGGTTGTGACAGAGTCGAGTCCAAAGACTGGAAGACGAGACACCTCGCCTTCCAGCAGCAAGATGGCCGGAGGCTGGCAAAGAAGTGTGGGATTGGCAAAATAAAAGAGAAGCGTATGCCCAGCATTGGGTGAAGTTGAGCCAGTGAAATTGAACAACTTTCTCCAAGGAACGTGGGTCGAAAAATGAAAAAAAAAAAAAGACTCCCATACAAAATCGATCAGTTTGAAAAATTTAAACGGTGACAAATAAAATTACCTCGTATAAAATGATGGCAACTAAATTCTTTACCATGTCAAAAAAAAAAAACGGTCTTATTCGGCAATTAGCAAACAGAATCATAGAGCTTATTATCTACACTTTTTCTACATAACGTAACACGTTCAGAAAAAAAAACCGATACAATTTTATTTTTTTGTCAAGTCATGTTTGATTACAATACAGTTTTTTTTTTTTTACATCATGCTACCCCCACATCAGTAGTAGTACTAACTAATCTAGACTGAACCTTATCAACAGCTAAATATATGTCTAATTTTGGTTCGTCACCTCTCCCTGAAGCCTTATACTCACGTATAGTCAGACTTTCAATCCTAAAATCAGAACTGTGATGCAAAACCATATGCTCTTTCAAAGAATCAATTAAAAATTGAAAATCACATATTTTACATTGTATATACGTTTTTGGGTCCAAAGTTATATGATTTAAGGTATGTTTGTAACAATTTTCATGATCTACGAAGCATACATTGCAGTCCGAACACTTATAGTAACAAATTTTGTCAATTTCACTGATATTTTCCGTTAATACACTGTTAGTGTCACTAATATCATTCACATTGACATCACTGGGTTGTTCAATGTCACAATTATCACTGACATTGACATCACTGAGTTGTTTAGTGTCACAAGTATCACTGACATTGACATCACTGAGTTCTTTAGTGTCACAAGTGTCACTGACATTGACATCACTGAGTTCTTTAGTGTCACAAGTATCACTGACAATGACATTGAGTTGCTTAGTGTCATTTTCATTCACTTTTGTGTCATCAGGAATTATGCTGGATACATCGAGAATTATCGAGTCATTTTTAGCTTTTACGTCCTCTTTGCTATAAGCGCTACCTACTCTAATAATAAGGTCTTCCTTTTTCAATCGCATACGATCGTGATGTACGTACTTATGCCGTGGGAGAGTATGCCTCGAGAATTCGAGCCCGCATATATCGCATTCGTAATTTTCTGGTTTTCCGTTATGGTTATACGTTTTGTCGTGATAGTCATAGGAGGATTCTTTCATATAATGTTGATTACAACGAACACATTTAAATAATTCCTTGCTATAACCTTTGACGAGTATTCTAGATTTCAATTTGTGTGATATACCACTTGTATCTAATGTCTCATTCATTTTTTCTGGTGATGTAATTTCTGAGGTGTCAAGGTCAGTATTACTGACATAACTGATATTTTCGGTAATATAGTTTGATATTTCATCTGGAAGAATCATTTCGGTTGGTGTCTCATCGAAATCTTCTCTAAAATCTCTGGATGTAGAAGGTCTGTCTATGGCCTTTCTAGACATCCTTCTTTCAGATAGTGGCTGATCAATTGGACTTATCTTTCCTTTTTTAACTGTGACATTGTCTGTTGATTCCAAAAGTTCGCCTCTCCTCTTCCTAGAATATCTTTTAGAATCGTTGACACCATTATTGCCAGTTACAAAAACAAAATTCCCAGAAATAGGATCCAAGACTTTTATCTTATAATCTTCATTGGCAACACTGTGTATATTAACATGTTTTATGAAAGCACAGTTAGTGAATTTCAAACCACAGACGTCACAAATAGTAGGTGGTTTTTTGAGCAGATGCTGGGCCTCATTACAATGATATCTGAACGAATTACGTTGTAAATAAGTGACATCGCATGGAGTACATCTGTAAACCGTTTCTTGTTTCACAATATTCTTCCTGACCAAAGTAATTTTATTAATATAAGTCACTTCTGCAGTACTGCATAAATGTTGCGCGAAGCACTTCACACCGAATGATAACCGACAAGTTTTACACTGAGTGCCATTTTTCATGAAACAATTTTCTATATGGAGATTAAAATTGTACATATCGGTGAAGTGTATGGCACAGTTGGGGCACTTGTAGAGATCTGCCCTGGCAACTTTTTCTATTACGATCCTGGTTTCTTTATGATGATGATTTATTAAGTGCGTCACTAGGACATCAGTGGGAAATACTAATTTGCACTTGCTGCACGTCTCCTTAGAAATGTCCACCTTAGGACTGCACGCATCCAAATGCTTCTCCACAGTCTTCATCGACGTGAAATGCAATCCGCATTGGCACCGATAAATTTTCGCAATCACCAACTTTTTAGGCAACATTTTCGCAGTTACCTCCGTTTTCGGTGAAAATTTCGCAGTGACGTCTTTTTTAGATAAAAATTTGACAAAATTCCTGTCATTACTAAAGTATACAACGTAAAAACTATCCTTGTTTATGTAAGGCTTCTTCTTATGCGCTTCTAAATGTATAGAAGTCTTTTTCGCACAGAAATACTGACCGCATATCACACAGAATCGTTTTTTGTTGCCCGAAACGCACCGATGTCGTTTAATACTACTTTTCAAAGTAACACAAACCTCGCATTTCACACATTTGTACAACTTATAAGTAGTTTTCACACCATCTGACAGTAATAAATCTCTCAACTGCGACAAGGGCACATCTTTGATCGATTTTCTCGACTGCGATTCGATCAAACTCAAATGATTATTGAATTCTTGGTCGCATTCGTTGTTAAACGTCACTATTGTTTGACGTTTCGGGTAACTTTTGTGACTGCCCACGTGTGACAAATAAAGTTTCAGTGACGTGAACAGGACGTGGCATATTTCGCAGATGAGTTTGTTGCGTCGGGTACATTTTGATCGAATATGTAGCTTGATGTATGTGCCGTCGACGAAGCTATTGCAGTTCATGCAGAAATATTTCGTTTCGTCGTCGGTACCGGCACTTATTTCGATCTGCATCTTCACGCTTCTTGTAAACCTGAAAGAAGAAAATTATAATAAATTAACACACAACTTGTAACGTCTTTCTACATCATTGTCTTATGTATAATTTGAAAATGTAGATATATAATGAGGGTTTTTTTAAATGACGTTCAGTAGATGGCAGCACTGTGACGTCAGGTCAGGGCACCTGTCAAAAGTGTCAAAGCGCCTACGAACTGAATGTTGAACGAATGAATGAAACGAATGACATCAAATATTTTAAGTTCATTGTCGAACTGGAAGACCTCTTGTCAAAGTGGCGCCAATTGGTGGCTTGAATATTCAAGTTTATCCTCATTGAAATTACACTCACCTATATATGCTTTTCGACAAAATCAGCTGTCGATGTTCCTTCGGCAGTTCTTCGAACAACATCAGCCATTCTTTCTTGAACAAATCCTCGTGGTTGTATTTCAGAATCTTGAAAGACTCCCTTTCAATACATAAATTATTTGAATGCAACTTTTCATGTAGTCCAAATTCTTTTTCCGCTATCTTCAAATCACACACAACACATTGCTTATGCAGATCACTTATTATATAATTTAGGTGTCCCTGAGAATGGGTGACAGCAGAGTCGTAGGTCATAGTAATTAGCTCGCAAGATTTACACATATACATAACATTCCACATACTATTAATGGAGTTATATTTCTTCATCAATTCCGGTATCAACTTGTCAACCGAATGGAAAAGTTTGTGTATTTTATATGCTTGAATGTTGAATTTTTTAGTACAAACCTTGCATGTTATGTACTTTTCAGTCTTACAGTCGTGTATATTCAGAGCACGACGGTAAATGAACTGTTTTGAACATGATTTGCATTCGTAAAATTCAGACATTGGTGGCTCGATATATTTGCCTGTAGTTAAGTTTATAATGTCGATATCTTTAAGTGAAAATGCCTTTTTTTCGTGCAAAATTAGATGGCTTTCAATACTTTTCGCTGTGAAGCATAAACCGCACTTTTCGCAGTATTTTTTCGACATAATGTCTTTACATGTTCCGTCTGAATGTCCTTTGTAGTTCAAAATACATTGACAGCACCCACAGAATTCGCAATAGTATAAAGTAATTCCGCCATCTTTTTTTTTCGTATCTTTCAAACCCATCTTCTCCTTAAACTTCTGGTTATATAACTTCTGTCTTTCTTTCCTATTAATTTTCGCGACATCCATTTTATTCTCAGTAATCACTCTCTGATTTTTGATAGAATGAATTTTTTGATCATAAAATTCAACGATGATAAAATCTTTTCTTGTTAGTTTTTTCATAGAATGCTTAAGTAGGTGACGCTTATAGCGCAGAGAGGATATGTTGACGTCACAATCTGAGCAGTAAGACGATTTTCTATCTGACTTTTTGCATTTCTGGTAGTGTGCCCAAAAAGCCAGCTCATCGAAGCAGCATAAACATTTCGGGCATTTGCACAACACTCTCTCGTATATGCTCTTGTTCATGGTATAGATTTTTAGTTTGTCATTATAACTGTGCTGCAATTCGTGAGTTTTCACATCTTTCGTCCTAATTTTCCGCTTACAAATCCCACATTTATCAAAAGTTAACACCTTTTTACAGTGTCTAGAATGTTGCGATGCGCTGAAGCACGAAAGGAACCCAATTTGACAATTATTGCACTGGAATAGGGTACTTTTTGGCACTAGGGAAGAAGCTGCAAAGAATTTACCGTCTCGTGGTAAAATGTTCCTTTTTAATTTGGGCTTAGTATCAGAACAGGGTTCAGTTTTAACTTTTTTCGGCTCAATTTTAATCTTTTTTGTTGGGTGTATCTTTGATATTACATGGGATGGAGTTTTTATCTTCTTGGGCCACGGTACGGGCGTCGCTAGCTTCTTTCCTTGTTCTGGTTCCTTCTCTTCTTTGACTTTCGAAAAGTTATTTAAAGGTAGCAACTCATACAGGTGCTTGATCAAAGAAGTATCATCGGGGAACGTTTTTGAACAATGATTACAATACTTGGAGGTGACTGTACTTTTTCTAGCTGTATTCCTCTGTGGAGCTTCCAAGGCTACCAGATATGAATGGCTGATCATTTTATGAGCATCTAAGGCGTTAACGGTGGGGAATAGTATCTCGCATGTGTTGCAAAAACATGGACTAGATTTCAGTCTAGTTTTCCAATTTTCTAGGAAGACTACAGGGTGCGAATTTAACGCTTCTTCGTATAATACTTCTGGATCTGGTTTGGTACCTGAAAAATAAAGATTGCTTAATCAGACTATATTTTTCGCACTACTGAGACACGGGCCTCGTGTTTATGAGAGGTAGTGGGCCATAATTTCTTGCCGGCTCTTCTCCATAGGAAGCAACGATTTGGAAACGTGCACCTAGCTTCTGACGTTTCATAAGTGCCCATGCAGGTTTATGTGAAATAAAATATTTTGATTTTGAATTCACCACGCGGGCACAGTGCGGTTTTGCGAGCGTCACATGTCTAAGAATGTTTGGTTCTAGAACACGCTATTCGGCGATGTTATTCCAGCCAAACACGAAAAGCCATATTGTTTTGTAACATAGAAATGAGAAAAGAAGAAATTGGCAAGGGGCAGGCGTTTCTATGCTCAAAATGCTCATTTATTCGGCAAATATCCATCACTGTGAACTAGTGCGCTTTCGACCGTGTTCGTGACAAATTATAAGAATGCAGTGTCGTTCAGTAATTTTTTTGTAAAAACTGAAGCCAAAACATTTTTTTTTAATGAAGGAATCACTTACAACATGTAAGCACAAGTATATATCATCATCTGCCTAGTCAGTCTAACCGGTTGCAGCAAACCAGTATTTTTCATGAACCGTCTGCCTATCTGACCTCCACAACCCAGTTACAGGGTAATACGATACCCCTTGGTAAGACTGGTTGTTAGACTTTCGGGCTTCTGACGACCCGTAACGACTGTCAAAGATCCACAAATGACAGCCGGGACAAACAGCTTAACGTGCTTTCCGAGGCACGGAGGGGTCTCGGTATGTAAAGATGGTCACCTATCCACGGACCAACCGCGGCAAGCGCAGCTTAACCAGATTGATCGACCCGTGCGGTATTACTTAGCCACAAGCCCCTCAGTACAAGTATACAGGGTTCCTTACATTTATGTTCGTGTAACTCGTCAAAATGTAGGGAATGGCAGTTTTTTTTCGCGATTTCAGGTTTGGTCCCATAGTAAAAGTTGTGCACAATGATGAGTACAATGACCTCTTAAGAGGTTGGTGGTGTTTTTCCAATAACCCTGTATATACACAGGATAAGTTTTTATCCAGTGCGCAAACTTTAACTATGAATTCAGCATATCATTGTAGAACCCCCAGCGCAGAAATTTAGCGCTGGTTCTACAAAAAAAAATCAGCTGTTCCATACATTTTTACCGCGTAGATTTGCGCGTTAAAGTTTGCGCACTGAACAAAAACTTTTCCTGTATAAAAAATAAAAACTTACCCAATATAATCCTGCATGTGTTCCTAGAATCACGCGCAGCTATTGCTTCCCGATACTCATGAGACTCCTCACGCTCCTCCTCGTGTAGATGTTTATCATCCAGCAAATCATCTGTGGAGGTCTCGAAACTGTACTCGTATTGGTACAGCAGGTCATGAGGCTCCTCAGTTGGTTCTAATTTGCCATATTGTGCTGGAAATTTAAATGGAAATTGTTAAATGTTTTATCTGTACTCTATTTGAAATAAAAACCTTTTTTACAGTCCGTTCAACCGATTTTGACTTCTATTCCGTAGGCATAAGGATGGGAAAGTGATGACTTATGGCACAGAAATGTGGTCGCTCACAATGAGCCTTATCAGAAGGCTAAAAGTCACCCAAAGGGCAATGGAGAGGACTACGCTCGGAGATTCCCTACGTGATCGAATCAGGAATGAAGAGATCCGCAGGAGAACCAAGGCAACCGACATAGCCCGAAGAATTGCCAAACTTAAGTGGCAGTGGGCAGGGCACATTGCTCGCAAAACAGATGAGAAAAAGAAAGAATAAAAGAGAGTGCATGGGTAGCGTCGGGAATCCCAAGCTGATTCCCGGCCACCGTAGGCGTGGACTTGCGGACGGCAAGTAATGGGTAGCTCGCTGTCCGGTAAGGACCAAGCCCAGGTCGACGGCGCGTTGTGTTCCACGCGCGCCTCAAAGAGATGTCAGCACAAACTGATGGGGTCCGCAAGGGCCGATGCCTGCCAGGGGTGCGGGTTGTTCGAAAGAGATACCGTGGCCACTGGCACACAGGCTACTGAGGGAACACTGGTGGGTTTTAGTCCGTAGTCTGACACGCTCTCCTGCTCCACCCAGAGCAGGAGTAGTTATTTGATGATTTGATGTCCCAGCCTCAAAAAAAAGTGTTCAAATGTTTTCTACTTCATCTATACATCTACAACGCACCTTCATCAATTACCTCATCGTCTGATATCTCCATCTTGACGCAGGAGAGGTCGGGGAACATGCTATTGATCCTCAGGTTGTCCAGCACCACACTCTCCTCTATGTCATCTATGCATCTACAACGTACCTTCATCAATGTCCTCATCGTCAGGTATCTCCAGCTTGACGCAGGACAGGTCGGGGAACATGCTCTTGATCCTCGGGTTGTCCAACACGTCATGCTCCTCAATGTCTATGTCGTCGTCCATGGTGGCTGGGTGGCTGGAAAGATATATATTGCATTGAATAACTAATATTATAGTTGGGACAATAATTTTGATTGATTTTTATCATCATCATTTCAGCCAAAAGACGTCCACTGCTGGACATAGGCCTCCCCCAAGCTTCACCACTTCGACCGGTTCTGTGCTTCCCGCATCCAGCGGACCCCTGCAGCCCCCATTAGGTCATCGGTCCACCTTGTTTTTATAATTTACATTGTAATTTTTTTATTTTTATTAATTATTTAATTTGAAATAAAATTTGATAAATTTTTATATTTTTAGTAAAAAAAATGGGAGGCCTTCCAACTTTACGTCTTCCGGTACGCGGTCACCACACCAGAACTTTTTGGCCCCATCGGCCCTTTGTTGTTTTTTACGCTTGCACGGATTTGGATGAAATTTGGCAGACAGTTTGGCACCTGGGTGAGGAAACAGGCTACTTTTCATCCTGGATTGCAGACGAAGTCGCGGCCAACGGCTAGTCCTAACTAATATTATAAATGCGAAATAATTTTCTTTGTTTGTTGCCTTTTCACGCCTAAACCACTGAACGGATCATAACGGATATAGGGTACCAATCATCTCGAAAAAGTACTGTTTCCGAGGAAAACAACAATAACGTTCTTACGATAACAGATGGCGCCAAATGTCTTTTGAATTAAAATAAAAATGTAAAATTCTAAATTAACGCAAGCGAAGCAGCGGGTAATCTATAAAAAAGTTTAAGAGTTTGTTTGTGAGAACGCCCTAATCGCAGATTTTTTTTTTTTAATTTTATAGTCCATTTCAGGAGGATCGTGCCCAGAAAAAAGAAAAACTCAGAAAGAACGCCAAGCGAAATTTATTTATTTGGATCTCCAACAGAGGCTACACAATTACATGCAAGTTTACATTAAGCAGAGACAAATACAGTGTGCGCTTCCAGTCTTCTTCTTCTTAGCGTGTCGATAGCAATCTAAATACAGTCAGCCCAGAATTTGGCTACGATTTTAGCACTTTCAGCAGCGTCCATTAGCTCCTGCAGTGTGCAGACAGCAGGACACGCTGGACAAGATAATAAGTGCCCATTGTTTGTGGGACAGCTCCACATTTACACTCCAAGGCGGAGTCCTCGGAGAATTTCCACCTGCGCTGGTTTTCTTTACTTCGGCCTACCTGAGTCCGGAGTCTATTTAAAGACTTCCAGGAAAGCCAAGGCAATTCATATCCAGGTGCGAGATTTTCCGCGGGTAGGACAAATGGGTCTGGCAAGGAAGCACCGTCTCGCCACTGGCTTAGCCGTTCCTTAGACTGTTCGCCAGTGAGAGGGGACACACACTTTAAAAAGCTTTTGCGGCTTTTCAGCCTTTGTGACACGAGGATGTTATTGTGCATAGGGTGTCGTGTGTCAGAAGCCATCTTGGCTCTTTCGCTTGAGCTTGCCACCGCTCTACGAATTTCTGGTGGCGCTATACCAGCTAGTGGATACAGCAAATGCACCGGGGTCGGTATGAGGCAGCCAGTGATGATCCGGCACGTTTCATTTAGAGCTATATCCACTAACTTTGCATGAGCTGAACGGCTCCATACGGGGCACGCAAATTCACCCACAGAAAAAGATAGCGCCAGCGCAGTAGTCCGCATAATGTCAGGCAAAGCACCTCACTTTGATGAGACAAGTCTTCGGAGGATGTTGTTCCGACTGTGCACTTTCTGCTTGATGTTCTTGCAGTTTTTGTTGAATGTTAACGACGCTTCCGCTTCGCTGGTGTCCAGCCTGCCCGGATGCAGCTGAATACCAGGATGGATACATGGAGCGACTGATGATTTATTTATTTATTTATTTATTTATTAAAGGTAACTTCACAGCTGACAATAAGTATAACATTATTAATTAATCTAAACATTACGCCAATTACGAAGTACACAGAAAATAAGAAAAAATTATAATAATACCGAGAGTGACTTAATTACTAATACTTAAAGTGTGGGTGAGCGTGTATCTGTGCGATGTAGGTACTGTGAATGTGTGTAATGACGTGTGTCAATGATTTGACCTAAGGCACACAGAATTAAGAATGAAGTCACCCAAAGGGCGATGGAGAGAGCTATGCTTGGAGTTTCCCTGCGTGATCGAATCAAGAATGAAGAGATCCGCAGGAGAACCAAGGTAACCGACATAGCCCGAATAATTACCAAACTTAAGTGGCAGTGGGCAGGGCAAATTGCTCGCAGAACAGATGGCCGATGGGGCCGAAAAATTCTGGAGTGGCGACCGCGTACCTGAAGACGTAAAGTTGGAAGGCCTCCCACAAGGTTGACAGATGACCTTGTGTGGGCCGCAGGATTCCGCTGGATGCGGGAAGCACAGAACCGGTCGAAGTAGCGGAGCTTGGGGGAGGCTTATATATCCAGCAGTGGACGTCTTTCGGCTGAAATGATGAATGATGACACAGAATTCTACAATATTATTTCCAACTAGGTGCATCCCGTAGATTCAGCTGCATAAGTCCCAATGTCGTGAGAATATTAGGACAAAATCTATCCTATGTCCTAATCTAGGTCATGGTCTACTCATGTGCCAAATTTCATGTACATCCATTCAGCCGTTTTAGCATAAAATTGTCACAAGCAAACATCCAAAAAATCAAATCGCTATGTAATATTCCAGCTGTTGCCCACAACTTAATCTGAGTTCCAGGATGAAAAGTAGCCTTATCTATAGTAGATGTCCCCACCCAGGTCATGGTCTATCTGTGCGCCGAATTTCATCCGAATCTGATGAGCAGTTTGAGCGTAACAAACAAACAAAACTTACTTTCGCATTAATTTATAGTAAGTATTTGTTAGGAGGAAGAAGTAAATAAGTTTCTACCCAGGTTTAATGTTGATAACCTGTGTCAAATAGATTATATTATTTCTTTCTTTACTCACAGCTATAGTTGCCAGTAGAACATTACTTATATATGATTGTCATTCAAATCAACAATACAAATGAATGTTTGTGCAAATTGTATGATACTATTCAACGTATACCGTGTTTATTTTTTTTATTTTCTTGCTCTTACCACCACCAAAATACTGTAATGTTTATGATTTTCGGAACAAAAACATTTGAGGGCACAAAAATAACACTACCGTACTGTTTATTGCAAGGATTGGCTTCGAAACCGTGCGATTGGTGAATCAATTGCATAGTAAAATGCATCAAAAGCCGTTACAATTTATTTTATAACTATTGCAAAATTACGTGGAACTTAGGTTACCTTAAGCGATGATCTGCTTCAAACGAATCACATATTAAGAAACAACTGAAATTTAACAGACAAACGCAATTGTTTGTTATTATTTGTGAATTTTTATTAATAATAACCTGTAAATAACGCTTAACTTTGGTTTACAGACAGAAATTAGGAAAAAAATTGTTCATGAAATATGCCAGTGTTACCACTAATAATAATTTTTACTTTTGCTGAAGAGCAATGACCTACCCACCCACCCAACACAGATTTTTAGTCGAACGAAGTACGCCAAAAAAAGTACGAATAATAAATGGCTTAATCATTATGCACTGATATTGGCATCGTTATTTGTTTTCTGAGTCTGAAATCAGTGAATTAAACAATAATAGAGTTGAGTGAGGAAGCAGGAATCTTTATATTTTCTGTCATTAATACTAAAAGCATACATCATCTTTCTCTTGCCCAATCTGATTAATCTGGAACAGCACAATCTGATGTCGCAAGATGTTTTATCTCGATACTTCTCTCTCAGTCTTTATCAACTTACCTAGTGAAAGGGAGTAAAAGCCTATAGTTCAAATGAAAACCGTAACTAAAACAATAAAAAAAAATGTGCTTTGACTTTGACACTTGACAGAATGACAATAAAAATAAACTAAGGGCGCATTCCGTATTAGACAAATAGTGATAATATTGCGAAGCCAACCAAAATAAAAATCAGTACTAATGATCTGATAGCTCTTACATTTTTTGACTATTCAATTTGGTTGGGTTCGCGATATTTTCACTATTTTTGTATTTCGGAACACGGCATAATATTTCGCGCGTTTTCGAGCGAGTTCTAAGTGTTTGCTGAAGTTTTAGTGAAATCAAATAAAGTTTATTGTTAATTGAATGTGTATTTAAACAAATAAACGTGCTATCGACTAAAAAACAAGAATATGGCTCGAACAAAGGCGTCTGTTGGGTCTAAAGGTGAGTTTTACAACTATAATCACATTCTTGATACGTTACCTTCAACGCCATAATCCAACATTTATGAGACAACAATAATTAGCATGATGAAATGTTAGGGCTCCACTGTGCTTTATCTCCCGCTCGTTCGGAGCTTCACGATTTTATAGCGTATACATGTCTGTAAGTAAAACACTTTCGCAAAATTTCACATTTTGCAAACGACTAGTTTTGAGAAAAAAAAAATAAGAATGTTTGAGAACACTACACACTGAACCAACATGTCATCCAAAAGTTACACATTTACACGTGGTACAATAATGTCACTAGAAGAACTTGGATGCAAGAGCGGGCGAAGCGAGCTCTGGACTTTGGGCACCACAACTCGGACAGGTTAAGTTAGAAGAGGATGGCGGGGTCTAGTGAGCGAGCGAAAGGAGCAAAGAAAGAACAGACGACCCACTGACCTTAACTCCATATAAATTATTTAGTAAAAAAAAATACTTGATCTTCGAGTTTTGGGTTGTTGACTTTGACCTGGAGTATGTCATAGACCTCATTATTGCTTGGAAATACATTTTTTCTCACCACATGATCTTCCTCATCCAATATTCCACCAACTCCAACATGATTGTGTTTTTTTTAACTTTGAAAAAAATGTTCTCCGCTCCTATGGTTTTGCACACTTTGGGGTTCCCAATTCCCTCAAAAAAAATTGGTACTATAAAAAAGCGCCGACAGCGAATGCACAGTGGTTCCCATGGGACAACAACATTGTCTCTGGGATCGCAACAGACCTTTGTTGCCTCTGGTAACATAGCAGATGTCCATAGGCGGGCTGTAAATCGAGCTTATAGATATTTTTCACTCAATTCTTTTCGTTTTATTTATTTCTTTATTTCTACTTACATCTGGACCAATGAGTTATAAACCCATTGGTTGTTGGATTTAAGGATTCAAGAATTGAGACATAGGTATTGAAGATATTTTTGGATTTATTAGTTTATGCCATACAATTAATTTTTTATTTCTATTAATTAGTTTACTTATGAAATTATATTCTGTATTCATTATTGCTGAAGGCATTAGAAGCTTATCGCAAGCAAAAACAAAAGCTCGATTTACGGGTGGCGTGCGGCGGTAGAGCAGTGGTAACGGCCGCGACTTACGAGTTGTAAGGTAGTGCGTTTGAACCCAGCCAGGCCTGCTTTACTTTGTGTAAATAATTTCATCACCACTGTTCTCAAACGGTGTAGGAAAACATCGTGACGAAACGGGCATGTCCTAGAACAAAAAATTCGAAGACATGTGTCATCTACCAACCCGCACTGGGCCCGTGTGGTGGATTATGGTTCGCTCCCTCTCACGGAGAGGAGGCCTGTGTCCCAGCAGCGGGAACGTAATAGGCTGAGTATGATGTGCGGCGGTGACAACTTATCACCAGGTTGGCCTCTCGTTTGAAAGTAAACAAGTTAGATTAATTGTATTGTGTTATGTTTCAGTGGCTGCTGGTAAGAGCAGCAAAGCACGATGCAGTATGGCTCCAACACCAAGCAGTTCGGGGATGTCAGGTCAGAAATATTAATTAATAATATGTACAGGATAAACTTATATAATGTTATTCCATACAATATTTTAAATAATGTATTTTTTTATTGTAATCGTCTAGCTTCGTACCTGTGTTTGTGCATTTGCATGCCTTATGGTAGGACATGGCTAATGGACACTATTGTTAGTAAGACCTTTTCTTTTGTACCCATATTCGCAAATGAATAGAGATTATGATTATGATTGAATTGAGTCTAAATCTCTAAATTATTATCCACAATACACCTCACCACACGACGCACACATACCCCCCTCCCCCCCCCCCACACACACGCATGCACTCACGCACGCACGCACGCACGCACGCACGCACGCACGCACGCACGCACGCACGCACGCACGCACGCACGCACGCACGCACGCACGCACGCACGCACGCACGCACGCACGCACGCACGCACACACACCCACACCCACCCACACCCCCATACACACACCCAAACTCAAACATAACCACACTGACAAGTGCTTATTATACTAAAATAATAATTTACGTCAAGACTTTCACATTCACGTTGACACGATCTCCATATAGAACGCTCCACGTTTGAGAACTGACTCCCAAAATACAAGCCCTGGCTTAGTTTGGGTATCAGTTCAGTACCGTATGTAATTTAATGAATATTGTAGCTTTGTTTGTACCAAATTCTTGTGAATGTTTTTTGTGAAATACACTTTTTTACTTTACTTTTACTTTATACCTGTAGTATTCGCATATCCATCTTAGAAATGAGGGCTTATTCTTGAGTTAACAGAGAATAGGTGTATATTTCCAGAGAATATCCATGTAGTCACAATAATTAAAACCACAAAAGTAGAAAAATGCAGAAATAACGTTTTTAAACAGTTTTATTTAGATTGCCCTGTTTCTTGTTTGTTTGGCTCTTTAGTACTTGAAATTTTACCCTCTTCCTGTTGGCAGATTGATCTGATATTTGGTACACACCTTTAGTTTTGATAACAATATCAAATCAAATCAAAATATTTTATTTCATATAAACCTGCATGGGCACTTATGAAACATCAGAAGCTAGGTGCAAGGTTCCAAATTGATGTTTCCTATGGAGAGAGCCGGCAAGAAACTCCATGGTTACTCTTTTAAAAATAATTGGCTTTAACAAGATTTTCAAATTACAGTGGTAATTAGGTATGGTAATAATACAATTAAAACAAAATACTAAATAGAATGAGAGATATTAAGTAACGAAATAAAAACTAAAAACTTGAAAATACAATATATATATTTTTTTTAATCCGGCGGTGCTTGTAACATAATTATTTACTCAGGTTATGCTACGCCCTACCGAACTTTTAGTTAAAACCAAACGGTTTTAATTAAAAGTTAAAAAAAAGTTTTATTTCATTTTATAACATATAAATCCAATTTTTTGATTATTTATAGATAATTATGCCTTGCGAAATGTACAAAGTTGACTGCAGTTTAAATGGTTAATTGTTTATTTTTGCAAATAATACATAAGCTTATCACAAAAATTTAAGTAAATAACTAAACAAATAAAAACAAAAGGACACTTAGCCGTCGAAGTACTCGTCCGCATCGCTGTCATCAGGAAACGTGCCCAGAAGAGTGGCAGTATTGCCACGTTGAATGGCAATGCTAATTCTTTGGCCGAAGAATGACCCAGCCCTCTGGTCACGTGAAGTGTCGACCAGCCGGCGAGTAATGGTTCATTGTAATTATTTAAAGATTGACACTGCATTTCTTTTACTTTTACCAAACAACAATCTATCGAAATCCAAAATATCATCATCATCAGCCTATAATGTTCCCACTGCTGGGACACAGGCCTCCTCTCGATGAGAGGGATTGGGCCGTAATCCACCACGCGGGCCCAGTGCGGGTCGGTAGATGTCGCATGTCTTCGAATTTTTGGTTCTAGGGCATGCCGGTTTCCTCACGATGTTTTCCGTCACCGTTTTGAGAGCAGTGGTGATGAAATAATTTACACAAAGTAATGCGCCTGTCTGGGTTCGAACTCACGACCTACAACTCGTAAGTCGCAGAAAAAAATATATTTATTATTATTTTCTGCGTAAGGTGCAAATCGGGCCAATTTAGTTTTCGTATGGAAAATAATAGAGAGCAGTGGAGGCCCAGTGATAACAACCGCGACTTACGAGCTATAAGGTCGTGAGTTCGAACCCAAGCTGGCGCTTTACTTAGTGTAAATTATTTCATCACTAGTGCTCTCAAAACGGTGAAGGAAAACGTCGTGAGGCATTTTCTAGAACGAAAAATTCGAAGACATGTGACATCCACCAAACCCGCACTGGGTCCGCGTAGTGGATTATGGCCCATTCCCTGTCACAGAGAAGAGGCCTGTGTCCCTGCTGGAAAAATAAATGGTCCGACTTTAGTACCAACCATGTCTTCATATAATCTTTTTCATATCTCAGGATCATCAGCCGGTTCATCGAAGAGCCATTCTGGTACTGGTGGAAACCCAGTATGTCCGCGCGAGACTCCCAAATGGCAGCGACCGATAACTAACTTCTTTATAAATAAGGCTGAGCCGAGCCAGGAGGAGGAGGTGGATGTGGATGAAAAGAATGAAGTGGAAGGTAAGACCTTTAACTGAACTAAAAAACTGTGTAAAAAGTGAATAAAAAAAAAAAGATTCGCAACAAGAAACTTTTGTTTTAAGAGGTTGACTATTAAACTGCATACATTACTATTGCTTATACAACCTTATTTTTAGTATATGCGAAACCTTAATATAGTTTGTTCAGAATAAGGAACTGAATCGATTCCAATAGTTTTTACACCATGTTATATTTTTTCCCAAATTTTTTTTTTTTTCGTTTTCGCCGTTTAATTACAAAACAATCGCCATACGGTTAGGTACCTACTGCCTAATCATTATCAATGAGCACAAACCATGCTGGACGCGCGGGCGGCGCGTGGGGCCTATGGTGACCAAGTTTTTGTACTCAACTAGGTACCATAACAAGGTTATAACTTTGTGATTTTTCATGATACAGCTTTGAAATGTTGTACATAGATTCTTTACATAAGAATACTAGGCACGTGTTTCGAGTTTCGCATATACTAAAAATAAGATTGTATAGTATTCAGTTTAGTCAATAACTTTTTAACCATAACTTTGACAAAATGGTTTTGGGAATCAACTTTTACATTATTTATTTTTAACAGGCTTTGTATGTTGTACACAGATATATACTCCATTTGAAATAAGATTAGAGATTTAAACAAACCTTTTTAACCAACCTCAAAAAAGGAGGAGGTTCTTTTCAGTCCGCTCAACCGATTTTGACTTCTATTCCGTAGACATAAGGATGGCATTAAAAGAAAAAAGTGGTTACAATACCAACTGTTTACTGCAGATGTCATTTATCATGCTACCAACGCAATGGAAGTCAAAATCAGTTGAACAGACTGTAAAAAGGTTTGTTTAAATGTCTAATCTTATTTCAAATGGGGTATAGAAGAGGGAGGTTTTCTGTTACAGGTATACTTAAAAGAAAGCCTATACATCTTATTTCTTAAAAACTTGTTGATTATTAAATAAAAAAGTTATAATGAAAATGAAATATCTTGCTCAAAAAGCAACCCACCATCACACCATCGCACCATCCAACCATCACACCATCCACCATCACATCATCCACCATCACAACATCCACCATCACAACATCCACCATCACAACATCCACCATCACACCATCCACCATCACACCATTCACCATCACACTATCCACCATCACACCATCCACCATCACACCATTCACCATCACACCGTCCACCATCACACCATCCACCATCACACCATTTACCATCACACTATCCACCATCACACCATCCACCATCACACCATTTACCATCACACTATCCACCATCACACCATCACACCATCGTTATTGAAATGCTCAATCTTGACATGTTAATTTGTTTTTTCTATTTTCTCTAATTTCATTATTTATTGTTCATCTTTTGTCATTGTTTTCTCCATCTTTACCGTATTTACACTTAGTTATATGTGGATGCTGTGGCCTCCTGTGGAACACACATAAAATAACCTTTTATTGCTTTGATTTATAATGTATATGTGTATATGCTGTTGGAGATTCTAAATAAAAATAATATCTTTCACAGCTGGCTCTTCAAAGTCCAAACAAAAATCCAACGTAATACATTCAGATACAGAAGAAGAAACTTTGACAGAAATCACAAAAAACACAGCCTTCGATGACAGCATTACTCTAGAACCTTTAAACGGTGAAGATAGTCATAAAATTGAGGAGTACTACTCCAAAGGGTCAAAGGGTAAGGGTCAAGGTAAGAAGACGAAGGGTAAGGAGAACAAACGGGTCAGGGAAGAAGAAGAAGTTGAGAATACAAGTAAACGGATAAAAGTTAATTGAATAATGTCATTGAAATACAAAAAACCCAAGATGTACAGTCTTGAACAAAAGGAACACTCAAAACTGTCCCCAATTATACGTCAGTGGTTAAAGTTATGATAAATCAAATATTTTTTGCAAATTCAACCTTACACGCATGACTTAAAGTGGTTTTTACAAAGAGATGACTGACGATACTATTTGACACCTGCGCACATTGCGCCCTATTTATGCGGACGTTTTTGAGACGCTGATTGTGTATCTTGGGTTTTTTTTGTATATCAATGAATAATGTGAATGAATGTTTTAATTTGCTATTCAGTTAATTAATAAGACCAATAACTGTTGACTTTTGTTAAAGAAATATAAAATTAATGTTCTCTTTTTATTTTTTGGTCAAATGAAAATGAAATGCAATATTCTATTAAGAAGGAAGTGACAGGGTAAGCTGTGGAATTCAACTGCTTAGTCGGACTCCCACACAAGGGTTCCGTACCACAAGGCAATAAACGCCGAAAAATCATGTTTTTTGTAAGGACATGATGAATTTTTGTGAGGCCCATTTAATTGTTGACTTTATTTTTATTATTTGTTGTTATAGCGACAACAGAAATACACAATCTTTGACAATTTCAATTGTCTACATATTACTGATCGTGAGATACAGCCAGCTGATAAAAGGACAGCGGAGGCTTTAGGGTCCCGTTGCGTGCCCTTCGAGTACGGATCCCTAAAAACGTAACAACATTGAATTTCGCTGGCTAGCCTGTCGCTTCCTCTTTAAATGATTTACTGGTTTTTTAACCGTCTTAGACAAAAGAGTAGCATTTGATGAGTATTTTTAAGTAAGGAATCGCAGGTTCGATTCCCAAATGTGATTTATTGTAACTCTGTTTATTATCTTGAAAAATAAAGCCTAAACTTTCGGCCTAGATAATTAACTGAACTAGGAATTACGATCAGCTTAGTACAACATTATTCTGAAGACCCATTGAATCAACGACGCCCGGTTTCTAAGACGAAAATTATTGACACGTCATAAAGAGCGTTTAGTCTGAATGTTAGTAACGTCGCAAATAGCTGTCAAATATTTAACTGTTTTTATTAATTTGTTATTATTACTGTATGCAAATATGAAATATCGGTAACTAGGGACCTAAATTATGAATAATCAAAACCAAATATTCGGTGGTAAAATATTAATTATTGCATTTCATAATCAATATTTTATTTTCGTCACTAGTTAGCGATATTTCATATTTTCATACAGAGTAATATTGGGTAAATTAATCAAAACAGTGAAATTTTTGACAGCTTTTAGCGACGTTCCTATTTTCAGATTAAACGTTCTTAACGTAAGTCAAGCGACGCGATTTGTTGTTATTATTTCATACGCATTCAACCTATAACAGAGGTTAAGCAACTGTCTTACTTCGGCTTCAAAAAAGGAGGAGCTTATAGACATGTTCTCTTTGTATCTGTACCTACGCACATTTCTTTAAATGTATGTTCATCGATATTTTAAATAGTAATTTTTTCTTTGTTTAAAAGTGTATATGCTCACAGGGTGGTCCTATATAAATTTGATCCACTTTGTTCTAAATTTTGGTCAAGTTGCGATGAGTGATTTTGGAGATAGCTTCAATAATACGTTTTAATCCGATTATCCTCGGCAGATCCTTTATACTATAATGGTTCTTGCATTTATTCATAGAACTGTAGTGTTGAACCGCGCGACTGCGCACACCCACCGTTTAGTGTTCGACGTAGAAATCTAAATTGCTTTAAGTACTTGTGGTATGTTTTGCCTACAAGTAACCACGACGGAGGTTGCCCGTAGGAACCTACGCTTTGGAACGATATGTTAACTAACTTTTGGAAGTTTTCTACTTCGTGTTGATGTTATAATAACTTCCTGACACTAATATTTATTTGCCAAGTAGTGGTAAAAAGCTTTTATACAAAAAAAATGACTGTCTTCCTTCCCTCCAATCGTCGGGTTGGTGAGACGGGTGCCTTAGATTTTTGTGATGATTTTAGTTATAGAAACCTGGCGTTAATATCCATCGTAAAAGTTGATGTGAGATTTGGCAAAGCCAAATCTGGGATGGATGATGGGCTGTAATCAGAGACTCTTAAAGCTAAAGTGATAATCATTGTATGATGTTGACCATTATGATAATTATAATTATGTGTGAAAGTATTGTATGAAATACAGGGTTTGAAACTATTTTTGTGATAGCATTAATTTGATAATCTTTGTAAGTACGTACAGACGCCAGCACATCAAGCTACCCCAAACTGTCAAATTTTCCCAGTTGAACATGAACCTTATGCTTATGTTATAAAGTTGAAAATCTATCAAAGAAATTTGGGGTACCTAATGGTCTCACTGCATGGTTATTTAAAAGTAAGGTCTCTTTCCTTAATGAAGATATACAAGGTGTTACAGAATATATGCAAGTCCTTAAAGTATTTTGTTCATAATTGACTACTAAATCTATGTCAGTAACTTTTAAAAAGGGTATTTTTTCAAAAATTATGTGTTTTGCATACCTACCTACCGCCGATTGAGCTAAAGAAAATTAAATCTTAATTCAAGGCAATGAGACTCAATTTTAAATGTAGAAAGTAATGCTAGGGTCAACACTATTTTCTAAAGTAAAAAAATAAATTAGTTTTAGTCATTGTATACTTTCAACTAAATACTCTAAATGGGTGTGTAAGGTGTTGCGATAATTATGGTACATGTTGTACACACGGCTACACATCAAGCTATACATTTCCAGTATAAGCTGATCTCGCATTATATAGGATTTCCGTATAGTGAGAGATCAGCGTAAACTGGAAATATTTATTCAACTTACACACACTATCTTTGCAGGAAAACCCCAATACAATAGTGGTTTGCAAACACACCAAATAATTAGTTGTCTGTTTATTTAGTGTGAAAAAAAATAAACATAATCAAACTTAACTTCTTAGCTCCTATCCTTATCTAATTAACTATAACTAACAAAATTTAACAAAACTCTTGCGAATTCACTCAAATTTCACGAAAAGATGTCAGACGGGAATGTACTACCAGGATAAATTTTTGCCAATCCAGTTTATAGACTATCTGTCTGCCAAATTTTACACAAATCCGTTCAGCCGTTTCTGCGTGATTGAGTAACAAACATCTAAACATACAAACTTTCATATTTATAACTAGCTTTTGCCAGCGGCTTCGCCCGCGCGGAACTTTCATCCCCTATTTAACTCTCTTAGGGATTGAATTACGAAAAATCCTTCCTTATTCCTTGTCTACATTATAAAGGGAACCTCTGTGCAAAATTTCAGCTTTCTAGGTTCAAGGGTTTGGGCTGAGCGTTGATGAGTCAGTCAGTCAGTCAGGACTTTTTTTTCAATTATGTAGATAGATATCTAACTTTTTGTTTGACTGTCTTTAAAAGGTTCTGAACCAACAACCTCGCGCTTTATTTACTTTCAACCTCTAGGTGGTTCACTCGAAAGCGGATTTAATTTTAAGACACTAGTAAGATTATTCAAATCGAAAATCATGCAGTATTTGAAAATGTATTCCTAAGATTTTGTTATTAAACTTATTCACATTAATATTTTCGTATGAAAATAGTTACTTGCACTATAAATATTCTGCCGTCAAGCGTCGCTGAGCCCCAGTTTTAAGGGTTTGTCTGCCGGTGTAGTTGAAAGCACGCGTGCCCAAGAAGCTCATAGATAAAAGTGGAGGCAAAACTAAATACCAAAGTGAAGACTACTGTGGTCGGACGCTCTCTTTCTAAATACACACATAAGAACGAGACAGTGATATGTTTTCTCTCTCTTATGTGTGTATTTAGAAAGAGAGCGTCCAACCATAGTCGTCTTCACTTTGTTATATAGAGTGTTGCCTTCATCTTTATCTATAAGCTACTTGCGTGAGACATTGGCTTTGTGGCTGTGATAGCAACACTTCTGCGATGTCTCTGGTATTGCCAATGTCAAAAATTAAATTAGATTTTTTTCGTGAGACAATGATCACCTGCCTGTCTTTTTCGAACTTTGTCGAGGTCGTTTTCCAGTCTAACCGGATGCTGCTGAATACCAATATTTAACACTAGCTTTTGCCCTCGTGGATGTCGGTTATCGCGTATAAAAGTAGCCTGTGTCCTTCTCCATATCCCAGGCTATATCTCTGCCAAAATTAATGACGATCGGTTCAGCGGTTTAGGCGTGAAAGCTTTACAGACAGACAGAGTTACTTTCGAATTTATAATATTAGTAGGGATGTAGTGATGGAGCGACTACCTATCTGACCTCAACAACACAGTTACTGGGTAACACCATACCTCTATTGTAAGAGAATATTAATGTGAATACACAAACCTAGAATGTAAGAAAACCATTGTTTAGTTAAGTTTGTACTTTTAAGAATAAGATTCTCACCTTTATGGACCAAAATAAAAATAAGTTACAACAAACATCATAGAATCTTTTATTTATAACATTTTCGCAACTATGTTGTGGTCAGCTTCCAGTCTAACTGGCAGAGTACCAATAGTTTACATGGAGTAACGCCCTGAAAACCTGTCAAGTGTCAACAGATAAATGGATGACCTTTAAAAATACAAAAAATCTCACGACCGAAGTAACACTAAAACTGTCCCCAATTATACGTCAGTCGTTAATGTTCTGATAAAACACATATTTTTGCAAATTCAACGTTACACGCATGACTTCTCAAAGTGTTATTTTAATCCCAGAGATTAATCTGATATTTCAAGTCTTGTTTGATTTTTAACAGTCTTCAAAAAGCAGAAGGTTCTCAATTTGTCAATTTTCTTTTCGTATGTATGTTCCTCGATATCTCCGGCGATTAATTATGGATCGATTTCGAAAATTCTTTTTCGAGTGGATAGGGTATGCCTTAGGGGTGGTCCCATAGAATTGTTATTAACTTTTGTTGATGGCAAGTAGTGGTATACAAATTGGTATATAATGGTTTCAATTGTTATGGGGTAAGTACCATAACTAAAAAGTGTAAAATAAAAACAAATTCCCAAAAAGAAAAAAAAAATACACTACAAAGTGAAAAATTTGTTTAATTTTTGAAGGCGGTGTTTTTGGAGATGTATCATTTTAGTTATTGTCACAGACTTCCGAAATTATAGCTATGTTTCACTTTGTAGTGTTTTTTTTCGGAAGTTGGTTGTAGTTTGACATTACACCTGTCAAATTTACCAATAGATATCGCGGGAAATCGGAAAATACAGTCTACTGTCAAAATGACTGATGTCCGGTTAACTCCGGCGCGGTTCGAATTGGGTCCACTACAATAGAAAATCAATTGTATCTCATAGGATCTAATTAGTTAATCCTCGTTACAATTTGGGTGCTGTTGAGTTGGTGCTGTCTGAGGAGAGCAGATAATGTTTAAGGGAAATGAAACAATCAGAATAATATTTATATATTTTATTGTTCTATCTCTACAAAATCTACTAATTCGTAGAAAATTTAAAGTAATCGCGTATAAAAGTATTACATAGGGCTTAAACTAAATAATAAATAATCACAATTTGTTTTTTGTAATAAAAATAAAATTTAGTAATTTCAGTTTTCAAACAATATAATTATAAAGTATCATCTTTAAATGAGAAAATATGCTCTTAACTTTTAAGGAGATATCTAATCTGGAATTTTATGTTACATAATATCCTTCAACTTTCCCACAGCTGGGACGCAGGCCTCCTCTCTGTGAGAGGGAGTGGGCCGTAATACACCACGCGGGCCCAGTGCGGGTTGGTAGATGGCACATGTCTTTGAATTTCTGGTTCTAGGACATGCCGGTTTCCTCACGATGTTTTGCTTCATCGTTTTGAGAGCAGTGGTGATGAAATAATTGTACCTGTCTGGGTTCGAACCTACGACCTACAAATCCTAAGTCGCGGTTTTGGTGTCATAATAGTACGGTGGGATTAATATATTCTTGTTTTTAATAATAATCTTTATAACACTTCGAAAACAAAACTTGTTTAGAGCATATTTTCTGTAAGTACAAAATAAAAAAGTATTCATAAAATTTAAATATACCTTAGAATGAGTAATATTATAGTAGGTATCGTAAAATAATGCTTATTAAGAACTATAGGATTCATTTCAATTCAGTGAGATTTTTTGACTAAATTATTTCGCTCAAAACGCCATAAAATCCAAAAAATTAAGGATATTGGGTTTAAAAACAATTCTCATTGTACAATAACTTGTTTTTAACAATTCCAAGTTCTTAATAACCCCAATTTTACGTATATTAGGATAAATTAATATAAAAATGGTAGAAAATTGTCAAATACATCTCTAAAAGTACAAGTTATCTATATTTCTTAGGATTTTTTTTTTCAAATTCGAATAATTAACGTAATGTCATACACGTAATATCTATTTTCGTATTTATAGTCAATTAAACTTAATATTAAAAGCTCTAATTAATTTGTGCACCAACTAAGCCAAAACTATTGCTTTCTCTTTCTCACAGATGGAACAAGAAAGAGATGGGAATAAACAGAGCTGTCAAATTATTGTTTTTTTTTTTTTTGTAGCAATATATTTTACGTTAATTGGTGAACAAAAAAGTCAGTGCTAAGTATTGCCAGTTATAAGATTATATGACTGAGTAATTGAATATTATCAAGTTCCTTATATTTTGTAAACTTTATTACTGATTCTAGTAATAATAGATTGTAGCAAACTAAACACAATGGCGTCTGATGCGAGCGACCCACGGTCGCGTGCTGCCACAATACAAGGAATAAAGCTGTCCCTTTTCCTCGCCGGACCGTTGCGACAAACGCGCATGGCACTGCGCACCAGTCCGCTGCCCACGCGCATAATGAGTAGACCTGTGTGTTAATACCCCGCGCAAGTCGCTACATGTCTACGTCGTGCCGACATTATTGTCACGCGACAGATATTGTTTAGGGTTTTCGTTCCCAATGTTTATAAGCAGTGATCGGAATAGCTCACTCACTATATTTGCCTAAACTTCGGAGAACAGAGACAGAAAGTGGAGACTTCCTTACGACTATACATTTTTTCCCTGGATCCGAGAAAAATCTTCAGTAAGTTGAAAACAAGTTTTATTCAAGATGTGTAAAGGCTATTTTTAACTAAACTTGGAATTACCAAAGTATCGGGATTTTCACGTAAAATCCCGAAATAAATAATCTAACTTTAATTCGTGTATTCGAATTATATTTATGATCCAAGTAACTGTTGTATCGAATCATTGAATACATTACGTTTTGTCAATTTCTGGATTTTACGTAACTTTGGTAATTGCAAGTTTAGTTAAATATAGCCTTTATACATCTTAAATAAAGTTTATGTTCCAACTTACTGAAGATTTTTCCCGAATCCCGGGAAAAAAAACATAGTCGTAAGGAAGTCTGCACTTTCTGTCTCTGTTCTCCGAAGTTTAGGCATATATGGTCAGCCTATTCCGATCACTGTTTATAAGTGTTAAACTGTTAACTTTGTGCATATTACCAATAAACTTTGAAAAACTAGAAAATATAGTTTCCGTTAGATAACTTCCCTAATAATATCCAATAAATTAAAGTACAGTAAAAATGATTATTTTTGCACATACAACGGGAATTCGTAGATATTATTTCCAGTCGTTGGATGTAAAAACATTGAACCATAAATCTTATAGCTGCCACTTTCAAGTGATGTAATTTGAGATCAATTTTGTTATTTTTATGTATTTAAGTACCGATATGTAACATATTTGTAACATGATAAAGTTTTGATTTTATTTTTTAATGTTGTAGAAAAATTTAATGATTTTTCAGTAATTTCTATTTATTATAAAAAATTACAAAATTGATCTCACATTCCGTACATGTAATTGCTTTTGTATAATATCATCAAACCATTCTAAGGCAATTTGCTTGCACTGACCCATTTTAATATTCTTTCTTGTATTTATTAAAGGTAGAAGATTGATTAATATGACTTTAATTAATAATTGTATTTGGAGTTTTTTTTTTTAATATTGGATAATCTCGAATTGATATCTGTATAACCAGAAGCCCAGTTCTCATATGCAGTCTCGCAGTGTCATCTCGACGACAATCAAATGTTAAAAACTTGTCAAAAATGTATGGAAACTCGAGGTATTTTTGACATATTGAGGCTGACATCAGACTGTGAACGCTCTTAAAATTACGAAAATATTGCCCCTGTGATGTTAAGCGACGATGTGGTCGACAATAGGGTATTTTCCAATTTTCCAAAAACTATTCTAATTTGAAGATTGGAACGAGATATTTAACAGAAAAATAAAAATAAATTGATTTCTATCCATTTTCTCAATTAAAAACGATTTAAACCTAATTTATTTTTAGTTGTTTTGAATTTACCGCCAAAACGCTTCTTACGATGACTTTTTATTACGTGACGTCAACTTTGTGTAAACTAAAGTAGTTGGCAAGTAATTATGTGAATGTCGAGTTTATAATTAACAATATTTTTAAAGGATATAAAGTGATATTACTGGTGTACGGTGCCTCTGTGCAAAAATACTTCTACAACTGCGCCAAACTAAGTATTTGTACCGGTGTCGTATAAACAAAGTTGACGTCACATGTCACGTGATAAAAAGTCATCGTAAGGAGCGTTTTGGCGGTAAATTCAAAACAACGAAAAATAAATTCGAATTTAATCGTTTTTAAGTGAGAAAATGTGTATTAATAAATTTATTTTTATTTTTCTGTTAAATATATCGTCCCAATCTTCAAATTAAAATAGTTTTTATGAAATCGGAAAATACCCTATTGTGCTCGTTTACCTAGAAGTAAACATTGATAATATTATACAAAATTGTAAATCTTAACTTTACATACAATAATACTTTATTTGATGTTTAAATGTTTTGATTATTATTACACTGAGCAAAATAATGGCATTCAGCTGCATAATTATAGTTGCACAGAGTAACTGATTACTGACTATCTGACCTCCACAACCCAGTTACTGGGTAACACGATACACCTTGGTAAGACTGTTTACCGGGCTTCTGACCCGTAATTACTGTAAAAATTTTACTAATGACAACGGCTTAACGCGCTTTCACGATCACCCATCCACGGTGCAACCTCGGCATGAGTTGCTTAACCTTCTATCGACCCGTGCGGCTATTGCTACTTAGCCACGAGACACTTTAGTGAATCCAACCTCCAGATTGCAACTGATTAGTTCTTAATATCTAGCCTTTAATTGCCTTTTATATTCAATCAGTAAGAAATAATAATCAAAATATTTTCGTTATAAAAACTTAAAAGCTAAAGAATACAAATCCCTTACAATATTAATTAGTTCACTACCTACTATAAATTAGTATTATTTCTAAACAAAATTTGGCTGTCTTCATACTTTCGCATCAGTCCCTTTATTATTACGATTTAAAATCTTTGAAATAAGTCGCCATTTTGAATTTGTTGCATAATCAGTATATAACGTCCCCGCACTGTGAGAGGGAGTGGGCCGTGATCCACCACGCGGGTTTGTGTGCATTTTTCGTTTATTTTGTAACAATATTATTTATAAGAGTGTCCATGAAGTTTCTTGCGCGTTCTTCTCCATAGGTACCTACTAAGAATGGGCAACTAGCTTAATTTTTCTAATTGATCGACCCGTTGACAATTTATAAGGTTACAGACCGCGGCACGTAAGTTGAACCAAAATGTCGGATTTTATTTCAACTTACGTGCCGCGATCTGTAATTTATTTCCAAACACGTACACGTTACATCAACGACTATGCTAGAAGATGACCTCATTCTTTATCCGTGCGAGTCAACGACTGCACGCGCTCTTACCTTCGGTTGTCCGTTCTAATTTTGGTTCAACTTACGTGCCACGATCTATAATTGGTTTAATTTAAATATATGCTTTGAATTTGAGTTAATATTGGTTTGACAGCGAATCTGCCCTGAGCCGAGTTAACCGTGCCGTCGAGTCGGGCAACTTATTTCAAAGTTTTGTATTCAATCTTAATACTTTTCCAAACATTCTTACATATTGTTATATTATGTGTTAGGGCTAATTTTTCAATAGTCGGAGCTTTTATCTGATGAATAAATATGTCGGTTTCACAGATTTTGTATAGAAAATATGCCAAACTGTCAGATTTATACTTCAAATAATATTTATCTGATTATTGAAAAATCAGCTCTTAGGGGTATTTTTAGGCAGATAACCACAGTCTAAAATTTACCTTTGTTTTCTAGATTATAATTGAATTATCAGACTGCCTGTCAATCTGCCCAAAGCCAGTTTTGATGGTAGACTAATGTTGGGCAAATATATTGTCTGTAATGCGGGCAATTATTCCCAATATCGCTCATTTGGCAAGAATATTGTACGACATTTTGTTTTGTGAGTGATCGTGTGTTTTGATTCCCAGCCGTTGCATTATTTATTTACAGAAACACCCAGTTGCACAGAGACAAACATTAATGCCACATTACATAATGGACCATTAACGCTAATGATTTCATTAATTTAATGATGTTGCACAAAACAACTTTAAGGCGCCAATTGTGCTTGCTTTGTGCAACAAAAACTGTGACAGATTACCTTGTTTGACACTTTATTATTTAAAAATAAAGAACCATTAAAATCGAGTGTAATGTTGCTTTAAAAGTTAAAAGTTCGTTTCAGCAACTGGCTGAAAGACAACGTACATATAAACGTAAAAAAAAAAACGATTATTGACGAAAGCAAACTCCTCAGAAAATATTTAGCTAAGTTGAGAGAGTTTTTCAGCATTTTAAACGCCCAAAAGTACAAAGAGACCAATAAGTCCAGCAATGGGAAATTCGCCCAACATTAGTCCACTTAACATTTTTTCAAAAATATGTTTTTGAATTGTGCCTTATTATTAAAATGCCAGTAAAAATGCGATTACTAATAATAATTAGTAAGAAATACTATTAATATTGTCTCTAAATACTATTACTACATGGAATAAATCGATGAGCTGTATATAACATGGTTTTATAGCGAAGAGGAGGCTGCCAAGAAATATCACGCCATATACCCGAAGGGGAAGCCAGATGTTGGTGTATAGTATGCATATATTTCGCCAGTTATGTCAAGTCCCGACATGGAAATAAAAAAAAGTAAATAATGGTGCTTTTTTTTTGTTATAAAATCTATTTTATGGAAAATTACTGAACTCATAAATATCCATTTTGTGGAAAATAACAGTTTTTTCTTTCATAATTGAAAAAAAGGTTAAAAGATTTTAAAGTTTTTTTTTTTTTGTATCTCATTAAATACTTACACAATTTGATCAATTCAGCTCATTTAGATAAGTTTTATAATGCCTCTTCGCTATAAAGGTACAATTTTTATGATCTTATTTCATACAATGTGTTTTTAATAAATAAATGTGGTTTTGAACAAAATCTGAAACAAACAAAATATTATTTAACTTCACGTCTGAATTTCACAGGGTACAGGACAGCCCCTCATCGCCAGTTATGTTTAAGGGTACCTACGCACCATGCGGTTAGCAGATTCGGTTGCGCTTGCGGTTAGCCGGGTTGCGGGTTGCCGCAACCGGAACGAAACCGTCGTGGTTTGCGGTTGATTCGACTCATTTCCAAGATGGATGTCGAAGAAGTCGCAGCTATTTATTATATTTACACGCGATTTTAATTTTTTACGGGCCTGTTTTACTATGATTAATCGTGCATCTCACTCAATACCGTTCCCTACGGGCGCTGTGCGGGTGAGACAGAGTGCTTTTAAGCCGCGCCCACCAGTGAGTTCAAGGCCGCGACCAGTTTCCTCTTAAGGAGCAGATTTCTTGAAAACGCTCAAAATGTTGGTTTTTTAAACCAGTGTATTTCTTTAACCGTAAATAATTTTGGAAGCAAAAAAATATATGATATTTTCAAGTCTTTTTTGAATACAGTGATGAAACTCAAAACATAATTAAACATACTTCAATGCATCAAAAAAATCATCAAAGTCACCTCTTAATTATCTTTAAAACCATCCCTTCAATAACAATTATTTTTATAATTAAAAATATTCCATAAAATTCCAAATGCCAAACTGCATCCAGTGATGGATTACATAATATCAAATAGTAAATATCTAATTTTATACGATTTTATTTGCATTTTTACGACAATGCTTGCTCATTTATTATTCGAATTTAATTACAACAGATTTTAACCCGTATCGGATTGCAGTAATAACTATTATCGGTCATAACGACAAAACGACGAGTACTTTCAAAATTACCAGGGCTTTAATGATAGATTAGTATACTCACTCTAAACGCTCTCCGCCGGACTCTGGAACTCAGCCAGTGCGTGTATAGGACTGGGCTGTTTCTTCTGACTGCCGCGCCGGACCTTGGCGCGAACCTCTTCCGGCTTCTCCGGCCGGATCAACGGCTTCTTCTCCGGGGCTTTCATGCGCCATACTACTATTGGTGACTGTGGAATGTGAAGAATAAAAGTTTCAATGAGAAAGAATAAAAAAAAAATTATGATTTTTCGTAGCAGATTGCTTAGACGAGGAAAAATTTTTTTTTTTTTAGACTACCTTCAGTTGTACACATCAAGCTATACAAGGTGTAACGTAAATAACGCACAACCTCTTAAGGGGTCATTGTACTCATCATAATGAACAACTTTTACTATGGGACCAAACCTGAAAACGCGAAAAAAAACAGCTGTTCCCTACATTTATGTTCGCATAACTCGTCAAAATGTAGAGAACAACAGGTTTTTTTTTGCGTCGAGTTGTTCATAATGATGAGTACAATGACCCCTTAAGAGGTTGTGCGTTATTTACGTTACAACTTGTATATTTCCAGTTTACGCTGATCTCGCACTGAACGAAAGTTCTATACAATGCGAGATCAGGTTATACTGGAAATGTATAGCTTTATATGTAGCCGTGTGTACAAAAACACTTAAACACTATGCAGCGTTACAACTAAGGAAAAGAGTGTTTTTGATGAACTCTGGCACCCAATGTAAGATTTAACTTGTTTTTAGGGTGCCAGCGTCCTCGCCTATCATTGTACATATATCAGTAGTTGTAAGTCAAGCACAATTTATTAATATTAAGATTACTATTTACTAGTTAATACAAAGCAGCTCAGCTATTAGATATATGAAGTAATACTAGTAATGCTAGTGCAAGTTTTAAAACTTTATATAAATCTTTTGTTAACAAAATATTTATATAAATTTTTTAAACTACAAAAAGTTCTTGAGTTGAATAAGGTGAATATTTGAATGAAAATTACAGAAAAACATCAAATAAAAAAAACAGCATAAGTGTGCTAAACATAAGAAGTACAGGTTATTTCTTAAAGCGCGTTTCCCTTGTGCAAGTCTTTCATGCAAGATTGACGTCACTTTTTCGTTCTATCATTTAAATCAATAAAAATTACAAAAAGATGCAACTGCTTGTTTTTCGCGACCTTTAAAGGTAAAGGTACGGTCACCAAAAGAAATAAACAAGTAAACAGTGTCGTCGTATATGTAGTTAAAGTTTAGTAAGAAACTGATGTCAAATGAAATTTTATTTGATTAATACAGGATAAGTTTTTAACCAGTAGGCAAACTGTAACCATGAATTCAGTATTATCGTTCCACACCCCCAGTTCAGAAATTTTTAGTCGGTTATACAAAAAACATCAGCTGTTCCATACATTTTGACAGCGTGGGTATTGCACTTTTCTACGAAACAGCAGTTTTTTTTCTAATAACTGGCGAAAAATTTGTACGCTAGGGGTCTAGAATGATATGCTGAATTCATGGTTACAGTTTGCGCACTGGTTAAAAATTTACCCTGTTCAATAGGATTTGAGGTAAAGATTTAAATTGTTAGATTCGCCCGATTTTGTCGAAAGACGGTAAATTTTTCCTTCCGTTGACAATGCCATTTGAATAGTATTGCCAAGCTTATTCATACTAAACATCGTGTCTATCGCTCAATAAATACGGGATATATGAGCTCAGTGTTGCAAAGTGAACAGGGTCGACACCACCGTGGTTACTTTCTCAGCAGGCTTATAATAACGCTTTCTATTTCTACTCTACCGTAGAATAGAAATCGCTTGTCTACATTTCTTGGTACAAAACTGTCAATGGTCTACACGGAAACGTCATTTTTGTCTACTCTTCCGTCGACAAAACGCTTCTCTACAGTTCCAGACGAGAACCTTCTCGTGCTAAGCCTGCTGGTGGTATAGATCTCTTTTGGTAACTGTACCTGGCACCAAAATAGTGGTGCGACCGGCTACTATGCTATACTACTCTTAAACATGGTACTTCCATGCTGAAGTACCAGATGATCAAGAAATCAAGAAGAATCAGATGATTTTAACAGATCAGATTATAAAAATATGAACTACGAGCAGCGCTCCGCGGTTTCACCCGCGTAGTTCCCGTTCCCGTGGGAATACGGGGATAAAATATAGCCTATGTCACCCGGGGAGAGTGTAGCTTCCCAACCGTGAAATAATTTTTCAAATCTGTTCAGTAGTTCTAGAGCCTATTCAATGCAAACAAACAATCACATCTTTCTTCTTTATAATATTAGTGGAAGTATACAGGATAAGTTTTTATCCAGTGCGCAAACTGTAACCATGAATTCAGCATAATCATTCTAGACCCCCCGTCTACAATGATATGCTGAATTCATGGTTACAGTTTGCGCACTGGATAAAAACTTTTCCTGTAGACTAGCTTCCGCCCGCTGCTTCGCTCGCGTGGAAGTCGGAAATTAGGATAAACGGTATCCTATGTGTTAATCTATCTATGTGCCAAATTTCATCCAAATCCATTCAGTAGTTCTTGCGTGAAAGAGTAACAAACATCCATACATACAAATTTTAGCGTTCGTTAATAATATTAGTAAGGTTCGTTGCGAGAGCAGTGGTGGCCTAGTAGTACCGGTATGGTAGGTTCGAACCCAGACAGGCGCTTTTCTCTGTTTAAATCACCACTTCTCTCAAAACTGTGAAGGAGAAAACCGACATGTCTTAGAACCGAAAATTCGAAGACACGTTACATCTACCAACTCGCAGTGAGCCCGCGAGCCCTCACAGAGAGGAGGCCTGTGTCCCAGCAGTGGGAACATTATAGGCCAATTATACAGGCAAGTAAAAACGTTGCAGTTGAATAATATACTCTGTGCCCACAGCTTAGAGTGCATTTTTTATACTTAAGCAAAGCGAAACGGAGCTGCAGTGATAAATAGATGACATGCTATTGATCATGCATAACTTGTAATTACTCTACAGGGTAAACTTTTTACTAGTGCGCAAACTGTAACCATGAATTCAGCATATCATTCTAGACCCCCTAGTTTAATTTTTTTTCGACAATAATACAAAAAAAAAAAAAATCGGCCGTTTCAAAAGTGCCATACCTACGCGGTCAAAATGTATGGAACAGCAGATTTTTTTTTTTTTTTGTATTTTCGACGAAAAATTTCTACGCTAGAATGATACGCTGAATTCATGGCTACAGTTTGCGCACTGGTTAAAAATTTATCCTGTATAATCTTAATAATACAATTTTAAATAATAATAAAAAATACATGACATGGAATGATGAGAAAAGAGGAAAGCTACATTAAATAATACTATAAGTCTACGCAGAGGCCAGCACATCAAGCAACCCCAATCTGAAATTTCGTTGGTAGTTTTTCAACTTTATCGCAAAAGCATAAGGTTCATATTCAATTGGGAAAATTTCACAGTTTAGGATAGCTTGATATGTTGGCGTGGACGTAAAAATATCGCGGCGGAATTTTTTCACGTACACACAGCAGTTTACGCTGATCTCGCATTGTTTGGAAACCCTTTGCAATGCGAGATTAGCTTATACTGGAAATGTATATATCTTGTAGCCGTGTGTACTGGATGTTCAAGAGATGGAAATTGAACAGTGTGTGTTTTTTGACGCACTGAGATGCATTCTGTTGAATACACGACGCTCGGTTCAACACCGAGAGTTAAAAATCCCGCAGATATTTTACGTAGGAACGTAGTCTAAGGGTTCCATTTTACGTTTTAAGTTACGGAACCCTAAAAACCAATATAAAAACATATATTTAAACATATAAGAGCTGTAGCACTCACATAGTTCTGTCCGCAGCACAATGTAGGTACAAATTAGCAATGTTGTCATTAATAATCTTAATATGAAAGTGTGTTTTACATAAGACGCGTCATGTGATGTTTTTTATACCGGATTTAGCATTTGTGGTGTGGTATATAGTAAAGAACTGTCATTAAAAAAGACTTTTTTCAAAAAAATAACAACCGACTTCCAAAAAAACACTACAAAGTGTAAAATAACTTTAATTTCGGAAGTCGGTGACTTTGGATGTGTAGGTATTTTAATTCTTTGTCACCGCCTTCCGAAATTAAAGTTATTTTGCACTTTGTAGTGTTTTTTTGGAAGTCGGTTGTTATTTTTTTGAAAAAAGTCTTTATTTTTAACTTTTTAGTTACCTACCCCATATCAGTTCGAAATTTCATCATGCTTGGGGTCAAAACAATACATATTTATGCGATAGCATGAGATCTAAATGAAATTTATATGGGACCATTTCGGAATAAACATCTAACGAATAAATTTTTTTAAAAGAATTTTGCAAATCCGTCTATATACGGCGGAGTTATGCCCGAACATACATTAAAAAAAATATATGTATAAACATGTCGAATTGATAACCTCCTTCTTTTTGAAGTCGGTTAAAAATACATTTCCTCAACAAAAAAAAAAAAACTACGAAGTAAAAAATTACTCTTTTATTTATTTTATTATTTCTGTACACACGGTAAAATACATAGGAGATACGGCATAATAACAAGTGAGTACGAAGGCACTGCTTATTTCTGTATTTTAGTTTTTAGTGAATCAGTTTTGGCTTGTGGCTAAGCAATAACAGCCACACGGGTCGATAAATCAGGTTAAGGTACGCTTGCTGCGGTTGGTCCGTGGATGGGTGACCACCTTTACCTACTAAAACCCCTCCGTGCCTCAGAAAGCACGTTAAGCCTTTGGTCCCGTCTGTCATTCGTGGATCTTTGGCAGTCGTTATGGGTCGTCTCGACATACCACACCACATAGTTGTGAATCCACCTTTATTTGACACTATCACAGTAGTATATTTACTCCCAATCTAAACGCGATATTTTTCTTTCATAAAATTTTAAAACATAACAGGACTTGTCTTATCTTAAGTGCAGAGAGCGGATATTCGGATACATATTCACCTAAGATGTTGACTAATATGGAATGCGCTTTTGTATCGTTAACGTCAGATTTCAGTAACCAATCCGGACCAAACCTTAGCGATCGAAAAGTAGTGATAAAAGATGATGTAGCCGAGGTAATTTACGCCCAATCAAGATATTATAGTATTTAATGTAATAAAAATAATATTTTTTAAGAAGTCGCTTTTATACTACACACCCGACTAGTTAGCAGTGGCGACGCTCAGCCGATTCCTATCGGCTTACGTATAAAGATTCCGACCTCCCACTGATCCACTATGCATTATTTGAAAGTAAAATTATTTCTGTGCTCCGATTTTTTTTATTTGTTACTAGCTGACCCGACAGACGTTGTCGTGTCTTAGCTATGAATATTGAATTGGCATTAACTACACAAACCTTGTCCTGACAATAAGGATCCCATAAGAAAAAGAATCATCCAATTTGGTGCAGTCGTTCGGAAGTTATGCGCGTACATACATTTCGGCGATTCATTTTTATATAATGATTACCATACCGACCCGCTCTTGACCTCAATCACGCCTGATGGAAATCAATTGAAGAGATCTATGATGGATCGATATAATATAATATTAAGTACTAAAAAATGCCTGCGCGCGATGAAAAGCACATATTTGTTACTAAATTTTCTGATTCCAACTTAGTATCAACGGAAGTGGGGCTTTATCTTCTGAAGAAACTCTAAGCTTACAACACGCGGAGATTTTTTTTTAACGGCTTCCCGTGCCCGTTATTTCACTCCTCGCCACTGCTAATTATGCGTTCCTGGTGGTCCTGGCATCCCGGGTCTTTTTTTAGCCAATAGCTAAAATTTTACTTTAGGTAAATAATAATAATAATAATAAAGTCAACAAGACGTCTCGTTTTTCATATTTGCAAATTTTAACATTTAATAATAAATTCGACCCTTATCAAAAGTGATTTCCGTGATAAAACAAATATAAAATCGGAAGAATCATTGGAAATAAAATAATTAATAGACCAGAAAAACCGAATATGCAAAAATACAATAATTTAAAATTACCGAATCGGAGGTGACATCTGTCATGTCACCTCCGATAAAATATCAAGAAAATAAAAATTGGAAATGATGAAAATATGTTAATAAAATGTTGACAAGATCAGCCGCAAGAAAAGCACGCCCACCACCTCCGGACTCGTCGCTCAGCTCCGCCTCGCCGCCGCCGGTACCCAGCCCCACTGCGGGCGCTGTGATGACACCGGCCGCGGTAGTTGCGTCGAGCTCGAGCGACGAGTATTTCTCCCCGCCAACGACGCCACCACCTGCTCGCCAACGGGGAGGACGCCGGCCGCCGGACGGCTTAGGACCTCGAGGCCCACCGGCCTCTGATAAGGTCCCAGCTCCCGGCGGAAGTGTGCAGCGCATGAGATGGACAAGATCCATCAATGAAAACGTCATGCGCTCATACTATGGGGCTACAGAAGGAGGAAACAATCTGACCGCGTACCGTGTTCGGATGCTCTCTCTTTTTCAGGTGCTTGAGCCAGCTGTCAACGTTTCGGCACAACGACTGTCGGATCAGGTGCGGGTCATTCAGCGTAATCATATGTTGGATGACACTGTACTTGATCGCCTACGAACTGAAATGCGGAGTAGCAATGTCATCGTCCCCCCGTTACAGGCTGTTATGGTACCACCACAGTTTAACACAAGTCAAGCTGACGAGGGGAGTGATGACAGGGCTACAAACGTAAGTACCCAGTGCAGTGAGGAATTGAGGAGTGCTTTGGAGGGTGCGATTCGGGAATATCGGTTCATGTCGCCCGAACTTAGGCCACGCTTACCTCGTTTGCCCATGCATAACAAAAATAGGGCGCTGGTGGCGGCTTTGGATTCGCAGTTATCAAATTATTTTGATGACTGCGAAGACCTCACCGATACTCATTCGATTCTGTACTGCGCGGCTGTAGCGGCATGTCGTGTAGCTCATGTCAAATTCGCAAATGACTCTAGAGCTACGCGACCGAAACCAGCCGTTCCAGCTTGGCAGTGCAGGATTGAACGTCGTATTGGTGGGGCCAGGGCCCTCATCGGCAAACTAATCTGCTTCAGGGAGGGCAACACTCGCCCTAGAGTGATGCGCTTTGTGAGGCGGGCATTCTCAGGGACTGATACCAGCCCTCAAGATTATATGTCCCGTGTCACAGAGCGCATAGACTTCCTGAAGCAGAAAGTGTATGCATGGGCAAACCGTATTCGTCGGTATAAGAGGCGAGTAGACCGATACACTCAGAACCGCACCTTCCAGAGTGATGAAAGGTGGGTTTATAGGACTTGGGAGCGACCGGACCAAGGTGTGGCTGATACGCGCCTACCGGATGATGACACCATGTGCTCTTTTTGGCGCAATATCTGGTCGGCGCCTGTCAGTCACACCGAAGGTGATTGGGCTCGAGACGTCGAGCGAGCCTGCGATCCCATACCAGAAATGGGAGCTATTACCATCAGCCCCCAAGATGTAGCTCGTGCAGTCCGTCCGCTGCCCAACTGGAAATCTCCAGGGCCGGACGGGTTGCACAACTTCTGGATCAAATGGTTCATGGGATCGCACGCTCGCTTGGCGGCTCAGTACCAGACTGCTTTGGAGTCTGGTTCGCTACCCCAGTTCCTGACAACAGGAGTTACCCACCTGCTCCATAAATCAGGTAGTACCGCGGAACCCAAAAATTATAGGCCGATCACGTGTTTACCGACGGTCTATAAAGTTCTTACATCTATTTTGAGAGCTAAAATTTACAATCATATAGACACTAACTCCATCATGTCTGTCTCTCAAAATGGATGTCGGAACGGGTCCCGCGGTACTAAGGAGCTGCTCCTCATTGATATGGCCATTAGCCAACAGGTTCGCCGTTTCCGAAAGGATCTTTCGACATGTTGGATAGATTACAAGAAGGCCTATGACTCAGTGCCACATACATGGCTCATGAGGGTGCTGGAGTTGTATAAAGTAGATACAACTCTACGCACCTTCCTGGTGTCATGTATGGGGCAATGGAGGACGGTCCTTCGATATCCAGGATGTCGAAACATCCAGAGGAATAGCGAACCGATAAGGATTGAGCGAGGTATATTTCAGGGCGACAGTTTGAGTCCGCTTTGGTTCTGCCTGGCCCTGAATCCTCTAAGCACACTGCTGGAGGATTCAGGTATAGGCTATCGGCTGAGGAGAGGTGGTCAGGTTATATCTCACCTCCTCTACATGGATGACCTAAAACTCTTTGCCCCCAACAATTTGCAACTGATGGAGCTACTGAAAGTAACTGAAACCTTCAGTAGCGCCATCAGGATGGAATTTGGTGTGGACAAATGTGCGGTCATGCATGTAAAGCGAGGGAAGATTGTGGAATCCGTGGGAACCCAACTCTCGGATTCCATAAACCTTCGAGCTCTCTCCGCAGCCGAAACCTATAAGTATTTGGGTATGTCGGAAGCGTTGGGCATCAATGTAACTGACATGAAGCAATCGTTGACGGAGCGCTTCTTTGGCCGCCTGAAGAAAGTATTTAATAGTCTTTTATCAGGCGGAAACAAGGTGCGCGCCTTCAACGGTTGGGTCATGCCGGTTTTGATGTACTCTTTCGGCATACTCAAATGGACTCAGACAGAACTGGACGCCCTGGATAGGAGGGTCCGTACGCTGCTTACTGCATATCGAATGCATCACCCACGGTCATCGGTAATGAGACTGTATATCCCGCGAAAATGTGGAGGTCGAGGCTTTTTAAATGCAAAGACTCTCCACAATCGCGAGATATGCAGTCTCAGGGATAATTTCCTAGCAACTGACGTGGGTATGCATCGAGATGTAGTTGCGGTGGATAAGGGCCTCACCCCGCTCTCCTTGGCTAAAGAGAACTGGCGCAGGCCTGTAGTGCTTGACACTAATGATCGCATGGAAGTATGGCAGAGTAAGGAGCTTCACGGACGCTTTTTCCGGGCTCTACATGAACCCGATGTAGACTTTTTAGCGTCCGTAGCCTGGCTACGTTTTGGTGACCTCTTTGGGGAAACCGAAGGTTTTGTCTGTGCAATTATGGACGAAGTTATTATGACGAACAACTACCGGAGATTTATTGTGAAAGACGGCACGGTTGACATTTGTCGGGCATGCCACCGTCCGGGTGAATCAATCAGACACATAATCTCCGGGTGTTCTCGTCTAGCTAACGAGGAGTACTTGCATAGACACAACCTTGTAGCCAGGATTATTCACCAGCAACTTGCTCTGAAATATAGCCTTGTGGATTCAGAAGTGCCATACTACAGGTATGTGCCCGACCCAGTTCTCGAAAAGGGACATGTCACACTGTACTGGGATCGATCCATCATCACTGACAGGACTATTGTTGCCAATAAGCCTGATATAGTGGTGGTGGATCGACTAGAGCGGCGTGCAATGATCGTTGATATAACGGTCCCGCATGACGGGAACCTCGTGAAAGCCGAGAAAGATAAACAAATCAAGTATCTTGACTTGGCTCACGAGGTTGTCGACATGTGGGATGTGGACTCAGCGATTGTACCGATAGTTGTTACAGCCAATGGCATTATAGCCAAGAGCCTCAACCAACATCTGAGGAGGCTCTCGTTGGGCAGCTGGGTCAAGGGCTTGATCCAGAAAGCGGTACTCCTGGACACGGCTCGCATTGTTAGGAGGTTCCTCTCTCTGGAGCCCTGACCGCCGGTAGCTTGGACCTTGTTCCCGATGCCGGTGGGTTACTATTTTTTATATTTTTAAATGTTTTTATATTTTTATACTAATATTTAAAAATGTAATTTATATGTGTTTATGTTAAATAAAGGAAATAAATAATAATAATAATTTATTGAAACAAAAACTCAGTTTACATAAACTCTGTGTTCGATAACAACTGCATTAGTATAATACTGTGTCGCAGTCATTAACGCCCACCTCCACAAAATCGAGACAGAAGCAAAACTAAAAGACTAAAAACTAAGTTAAAAATATTAAAATAAAAATTAGAACTTAAAATTAAAACTAAACAATATTTTCACTGCGTAATTTTATGTGAGATTGTGTGTCTGTATGGAAGGATTGTGTATGTTTTGTGCGTGGAGTGTACGTGAGTGTGTGTGAGGTGTGTGTGTATGTGTGGGAGAGGTGTCCGTTTGTGCAAAGGGTAGGGTGTATTTGCGCATGTTATACTAATACATAGAAAGGGAACTTGGGAAGTGAGTTTAAATTTTTACATATGTTTCTAGTTCTTCATAAGAGAGTGTGTGAATCCATTTATCCGTGATCCCACGACATTCTCGCAAGGTCAGTGGATATATATTAAGCTGTTTATTTATGCGATTATACAAAGTGGAGCTAAGAAAGTGATACTGCCGCCGAGCAACTTGAACTCTGGCAGATTCCACCTGGCAGACTCTATCCGATCTGCGTTTTTGGTTGGCGACAACAGTATCGAATGGGAGGTCTGAGTGTTTACGCAACACTACAGCAAGAAGAAATGCGTGTCTGACTCTTGGTAATTCGCAAAGAGCGTATAGTTCGGCAGTTGGAAATCGAACAGGTTTGTGGGTCATGACTTTTAACACTGCCCTCTGTGCTCTTTCCAGACGGAGCATTAAGCACTTCCCAGCCCCACCCCAAGCTGAAATACAATATTTCAGGATGGAATGTGCCAGAGCAAAGTATACTGTTCGTAGTGTGGCATAATCAGCAGATGTTCGCAAATTTTTAAAAACAAATATTAATTTTCTGACCCTGGAAACCAGAGCCTCAATTTGCTCCTTCCATGTTAACGTACTATCAATTATAACACCCAAGTATTTAATACTATGGGTGCGCGCAATCTGAGTACAACCGGTGCAATCAGTCGATTTTAACCCGCATTTATGGGCCGTCAGAGTATAGGGACAGGCAGGTTGAGAGGCTCTACTTGGAGCAAATGTAATGAAGTTGGTTTTTTCTACATTGAGGGTTAGCAGGTTTTCATTTAGCCATTTCATTGCAACAAGCAGAGCGGACTCTGCATATGAGCGGGTTTCTAACCAATCCTTACCATGAATGAGCATGACGGTATCATCCGCGTAGGTTATGATTTTAGCATATAAATATGCATACGAATATCCGATTTCTGTTTATGTGATTCAATAGTATACTTATTTTAAGCTTAGCTTAACTAAACTACGCAGGGCGCCTTCAAGCCACTTTGGTACTTATAATACAGATTTAAAATTTATTTTGATCTTACGCGGGGTAAGCACATTTCCAAAGCGATATTTCTCTTAATACTGATTTTCAAGCATTTTTTTTTTTATAACAGTACGTTCATATATGTGTATATTATGTTTAATATTCATGCTTTAATGATATACAGGACAGGTGTTGTCAAAAGAATTTCGTAAAATTCGACTGTCGTTTTAACGACAGTCAAATTAATAGTCATTATTATATATATATATATTTTTATTATTAATAAATTAATAGTCAAGTTAATAGTCAAATTTGACTGTCGTTTTAACGACAGTCAGATTAAGAACCGTCTTCTTTGAAGTCGGTAAAAAATTCAACTTGTATGCAGATTGCAAGCCAATGTCAATACTATAGTGCTTTTATATCTTGGTTGTTTAAAGCAGATATATTATATTTTAAAAGCTTTTACGGGGTTTATTCAACGTTTGCATGTTATATTTTTGCATACTCATGCTTCTTTGATATACTCATAGGATGCTCGATTAATATTGGTATTTTAACTAATATTTTTACTGTATTAATTTGTTATTTACTTGTATCGATTATTCCATTATTACAGTAAGTATAGCGCTTCTGAATTAGCTATTGGGTCGTTGGGTCTGCCTTCATCTGTATAACGAATTTATATGTATAAACTTTACGTCCCATTTTGACAGTTACCTAATGTCAAAAAAGTAAACTAAAAGTTTTGGACCTTATTTCTTTCGCAGACCATTTGTGATGATAAGACAATCGTCGATCAAGCTCACCCAAAAACTTAGAATCGTTACTTAAAATTAATTATATAATTGACAAAAGTATTTTAAGAAGCCGCTTCCATACTTTCATAGCTGACAATTAACTTTAAGTTAAAGTAAAATACTGGTATTCAGCTGCATCCGGTTAGACTGGAAGCCGACCCCGAATTGACAAGAGTTTGGCAGATTCAGAACATTTTGATGATGTATGCTAAATTATTCTGGACATTTCAAGATTTATTTTTAAGTAACGTCTCTAAGTGAGGCAATTACCCATAGCTTTGTATAATGTTTATTCGAATAATAGTTTTAGGTCAGTTTACACCACAAATCACTACGTACGACGTTACATACGTTTAGCGCTAAACTAATTTAAATCGTCGTTATATTTCTGACAAAAGTTTGAAGATGATAGATACAAAAGTGATAATATCGCGAACCCGACCAAATTGAATAGTCAAAAAATTTAAGAGCTATCAGATCATTAGTACTGATTTTTATTTTGGTTGGCTTCGCGATATTATCACTATTTGTCTAATACGGAATGCGCCCTTAGAGATGTTTTAAATATGTGTGCGCTAAACGAATTTATGGCCGATTCCTATAGTCTACGAACCGTCATTGGTTATAATCATTGATATACAAAAAAAACCAAGATGCACAGACGAGCAAAAGTAACACCAAAAACTGTCCCCAATTATAACATCGGTGGTTTTAGTTATGATAAAAACTTTTTTTTTTTTTTTTTTGTAAATTCAACCCTACACGCATGACTTAAAGTGGTTTTTACAAAGCAATGTCCAAAGAGACTGACTGAAAGATGACTGACGATACTATTTGACACCTGCGCACATTGCGCCCTATTTATGCGAACGTTTTCGAGACGCTGATTGTGTATCTTGTTTTTTTTTTTTTGTATTTCAGTGGTTATAATGAAGACTCTTGTCTGGCCATGAAGCAAAGGCTTAATTGTATACCCTTCCATATATGGAAGTAGCTTTCACAGATAAAATTAGCTTACGAATGTATGTATTTATATGCAGTTTGGCAATAGGGTATTTTACTCTATATGAGAAAAATCTAAAACATATTATTGAGATAGCTTAGGCAAAATGCCGTCGGAAAATGTTAGTTTTAGTTCATGAAATAACAAAATATATTTTAAAATTAAATTCAAAGAATTCAGGTTTTTTAATCTGTTTTTGGACACACCACGAAATAGTAGCCGCCATGTTATTACGTCACACTGTGTGTCAACTGAACTACTTTGTAGTTTTATTATTTTCGTAATCGTTTCGGAACAGCAAACCATCAATAAGTAGAATAATAATTATTTTTTTCAATTATAAACAATTATCATATAAAATATCAGCGCATTTGTTTACACGACAAACTGACGTCATATCCACAGAGCAAATATGGCGTCCGCTGCGTCCAGCGTTTTCGTCAAATTACGAGCCAATTTTGAAAATGTAAAATTTAAATACAATTTTACGGCAGTAATACATTTTTATTTTTTTATGTTTAGTGATTTATTAGCATTTTAGAATTTAACTAGGACACTTTTCAAAAATAGGTGTAAACACCCTATTAAATATGCTATAGGTAAACAAGACGATTCGATTTTGTTTATAGTAACCGAGAATAAGTGATTTGTGGTGAAAACGACTTAGTTTAATTTTTTATTGTTAAATCGATTAGTAGTTTTAGAGAAAACCCCTACATTTTTATTAAATTATAGTTAAATTTTATGTCTAAATAAAAATAATAAAGTATAAAACTCACAGCAATGGTCCCTTGTCGCGTATATTTCGTTGAGGCGACGTATGATGCTTTCACCGTCAGTACTACAGCATTCATAAGATTCTTAGCCGCTTGTATGAGAGACGTTGCGCTATCCAGCTGTAATTTGAGATAATTGTATTAGTATTTGAAAATGGACAAGTTCGCGACTTACAACTTTTAGCTCGTAGGTTCGAACCCAGTCAGGCCTGCTTTACTTTGTGTAATTTAATTCATCACCACTGCTCTCAAAACGGTGAAGGAAAACATCGTGAGGAAACCGGCATGTCCTAGAACCATAAATCTAAGACATGTGACATCTACCAACCCGCACTGGGCCCGCGTGGTGGATTTACGGACCACTCCCTCTCACCGAGAGGAAGCCTGTGTCCCAGAAGTGGGAACGTTCTTGGCTGATTATGCATATATTTGAAAATGGCGAAAAGATAACTTTGAATACCTTGTATACGTGTCTTTTATAATGTGGATTGAAATTGTACTTTTACAGGGAATCTAGTCGCGGGCTCGAACTCACTGGTGGGCTAGCTAAAAAGCACGCTGTCTCACCAGGCATCGTGGCCGACAGAGGTAGTATCAGTGATGAGTAGTTAGACGCTAGTCTGCACGTACAACGTTATTGATTGAGATGCAGGATCAGTTATAGTAAAACAGGAGCGTAGAAAATTAAGAAAATGCCTTCGGAAGATCGGATTTTATGAGAAACCACTGCATGTATCAATCACCAATAAAGTTTATTCAACTTTTCGACAATTGAACTTTGTGGGTACAGACTTGGTTTTGGTGATTTTACACTTCTTTTATTACTTAATCACGCCCAAAGTTAGGTTAAATTAGCAAGAAAAACGAATCTTTGTTTGCTCCTAATTTTTTTACAGTTTTAATATTCTGTTTCCGTACAGACAATATTAATAATGAGACAAAACCATACCATGTTTAATTTTTAATGTACATTGTCGAACAGTGGAGTACAACACTCCCGAAGTTTGTATGGAAAAAATGTCGACTAGATTCACCTTAATATGTAAAAATAGCAGTTTCCTTAAGATAAAAGCCATCTAGTAAACCATGACGATTTAAAACTTATGTTTTAGTTTCTGCTGAGGCGCGTAGCTTCGTGACGCAAAAATACTGTACCGGACGCAACCCAAGACAATTTCGAAATGACAATGAACAATAATAGCAAAATACGGCATCCCTGCAAGACAAAACAAACATGGGACATTCACAAAGCATTTGAAATCACACCTTATTCGTTGGACACAAGGGATAAAGCAGCATAGCAGGAATCCGAACGTCTTAACAAAACTTGGCTCCTCTATACCTGAGACATAAACAAAGCATTTTGAACGCAACCAAGAACCTTATGAAAACCCGACACAGGACATCAAAATATAAAACAGACAAAAAATGACAGTATTTATCACTGAAAATAAACTAAAATATAGGATCCATATTCTCCAGAAAAGTCAATTTTATGACCAATCGGAAAACTTCAACCGGACAGCACTCGGACAGTAACCGTTACCACCCCGGACATATAACTCACCCCTGATACTATCAACCCTCCGCTGGTTTGTGCCTGCATTTCAGTGTTGTTCTGTAGAAAATACCACTCAATGTTGTATTAAAATGTAATTTGGACTGATATTCAAACAATTATTGGGCGATGTCATTGAACTACTTGGAAACCGGACAGTGCTGGAGGTAAATTGGCCAGCACCAAACTTCACTGGACAGAGCCGGACAGGAATCGCACGTGAACGGAGATAAACTGGACATGCGCATGCGCGAGTAAGTCTTGCTCCCTTAATAGACGAGCCCGACACCACTGGACAGTGCTGGACACCACTGAACATTGATTGGCGGGCACTAATGGACAGTGCTGGGCAATCCCAGAACGGCCAGTGCCAAACATACACAGTGCCAGACTCTCCGGACACACACCGGACAGCTAAATAAAGTCACTTCGCTGGTAATCAGCGCGACGGATATATTCTGCGTCGCCGTTCACTTTCCTTTTGATCTCTATCTGATGGCAGTACAGAGTGATACTTTTGATACACCCTCTGTCACCACCGGACTCACCGGACAGCTAAATGAACGAAACCCACTGACGATGAGCTCGCCGAATATATTCCGGACACCACCGGACAGTTCCGGACACATACCGGACAGATAAATCAACTCACCCCACTGACGATGAGCTCGCTAGATATATTTTGCACGTCCGGCTTTACTTTGCTTGTGATCTGTATCTGATGGCAGTACAGAGCGATGCGCATGCTACACTCTTCGGACACCACCGGACAGTTATATCGACTCAGCCCATTGACGATGAGCAAGCCGAACATTTTCCGGTAACCACCAGACACCCACCGGACAGCTAAATGATCTCACCCCACTGACGATGAGCTCGCCGGACAAATTACGGACACCACTGTACAGTGCCGGATATCTAAATCAACTCACCCCACTGACGATGAGCTCGCCAGATATATTCTGCACGTCCGCCTTCACTTTGCTTGTGATCTGTATCTGATGGCAGTACAGAGTGATGCGCATGGTACACTCTTCGGACACCACCGGACAGTTATATCGACTCAGCCCATTGACGATGAGCAAGCCGAACATATTCCGGACACCACCAGACAGTGCCAGACACACCACTGACGATGAGCTCGCCGGACAGATGTACACCACCGGACAGTGCCGGACAGCTACATTTACTCACCCCACTGACGATGAGCTCTCCGGATATATTCTGCACGTCCGCCTTCACTTTGCTCGTGATCTGTATTTGATGGCAGTACAGAGCGATGCGCTGTAGGTACGCGAGCAGATCTTGTTTTGTTGATGATTCCGGACACTACAACAAGAAAATGAAGTATTTTATAGTACACCCTCATTTAGAAAGAAAAACAAACAAAAAAGAAACAGGGTTTTGTGCAGAGATCAGATATTCAGATACATATTCACCTAAAGTCGATATGTTGGCTAATATACACTGTGATTTGTTAGTCACCGTCGTACTTTCTTCAAGTAACAATGGGACGAAATATGAAAAAAAGAAACGGACCCCCCATGCAAAATCAATAGTCAGCTGATCGATTTCGTATGGGAGGTGCGTTTTTTTTTTTTTTCATATTTCGTCCCCTGTTCCGTGGAGAAAGTTGTTCAACTTCAATTTTTCGGGAACTGTCGCCTTGAAAAATTTGGACGGTGACTGAAAAGTCACAGTGTAGAATGCGCTTAATATCTTCTTTTTTTTTACCAACTCACACCACACCTCCTCTTAACCCTACATACACATATTTGCATCGGGGATTAACATTTACAGTTTAAAATATTTCAAAATGCGAAACACTTACTACCTGATGTTGATTTTCAAATGGGCGCATAGGGAATTCCATTGTACCAGTTATATTGTACTCTGTGGCACGTATTTGCTTATGCTATTTTCAACTCTATTACAGTTTTGATCTAGTCTTTAAGATGATTGGGTAAGACAAGGATGATAATGTATATCTCACCTGCTCTGCAATCTCCCTGGTAAGTTTGTCAAGCTTGGTGCCAGCTTCTGAGATCTTCTTAGCCGCGTTGATGACATCCATTGTGGTCTTCAGGGGCCCGCGACCTCTGTGGAGAGAATAAACAGTTCGTTTTGGTCTTACCCCTTACGGAAAATCAAAATAATGTCACAAAAAACATAGTTGAAATCGACTTAGACTCTATATTTTCTTAAGAGCGTTTACCCCGAAAGTTGGCAACGTCGCAAATAGCTTTCAAGTATTTACCTGTTTTTATTAATTTGTTAATATTACTGTATGGAAATACGAAATATGGCTAACTAGTGACCTAACATATGAATAATGATTTGCAATTATAACACTGAATTTGATGTTTTAACCGTTTTAGGTGTAAAAAAGGCATTTGGAAAATTTCCAAGCTCTTTTTTTACATCTAAAACTAAATATTCGGTGTTAAGATGTTAATTATTGCATTTCATAATCAATATTTTAGGTCACTAGTTAGCCATATTTCATATTTCCATACAGTAATATTGCCAAATTAATCAAAACAGTGAAATATTTGACAGCTATTTGCGACGTTGACAACTTTCAGAATAAACGCTTTTCAGTCGTGAGCGAATGATGAACGAATGACGAACGCCACCATATATTTTATGTTCCCACTCGTCTGTTATGGTTACACCTACGATAAACGCCGTTGAATATCGCGATGTTGGACGTTAACCGTAGGTGTAGCCACAACTTATCGCGATAATTTTACAACGGCATTCACATTACCATTTGACGTTAGGCGATAACTCGGTGGGCATTGACGTTGACCGTTCTAGTGTGGCCACTGAATTTATCGCTTTAATCATCGGAATCTTTATCGCAATTATTGCATGCCGAGCATTAGGCAGACTCATTGAGAATGATAACAATAGAAAATTAATTGGTTTAATTACTTGACACTTGAAGGTCTAACGAAATGGAAGATCACTTGTCAAAGTGGCGCCAACTGGTGGCGTGAGTTTTCATAAAAATCTGGAGCTCTATCGGGTTAATTTCAGGAACCAATTTATTTATTAAGATTTGTGCACTACAAAGGTTCTAGGCGCTCTATCTCACAGTCTCACATGGTGTTATGATCTTGGCTATTCTATTTTTTTTTTTTTTAATATCAGGCGATCGTCTAGCATTTCTTTCTCTGGCGCATATTTGTGTGATATTCAATCGGATATTTTTGTTTCGAGATATTCTTGCGGGTATTTTCATTTAGGCGTACAATTTTTTTCCGATAATTTCGCTGATATATTGGGATATTCTTACCGATATCTTTCAAATATTCTAGCAGACCTTTGAGGCATATTCTCGCGCATTTTCCGAATATGCTGGCGGATATTTTCGGATATCTGGGGGGGATATTTTCGGATATTGCGGCAATTTTATTTTGCGTCATTCTAGCAAATAATTCCGGTAAATTACCTGGTGAAGTCTGTCATCTCCAGCATGATCATGCACATATGTTTGGCCAGCATAATGATGTCGTTGCCCGCGTCGTCCCACTTCGCAACTTCGTTGTCGAACGTCATCTTCTCACGACGGAACAGCTCCACTTGCTGCAGGATCTTGCGTTTGTCTTCCTCTGTCATCTTTCGCATGGCTTCCTGTAAGATTCAAGGACAACGTTTGTTCCATATTTTATTTGTGAATCAGAATCGGAATTATTTATTTGCAAATAATGTAGAAATGGAATATGACGTTCTACTCTATGGCATACAAATTCAAATCAAATTAAATAAAAAAAAAGTACAGATACGAACTTTTTAATGCGATTTTCTCCTCTTGTACTGATTGTAATTTTTATGATAATATGAAAATAATATTTTGCAACCCACACTATAATGAAATACCTAGGTTATCTCAAGGTTGCAATCTGTATTTAAGAGAAAATCGCTTTTGAATTTGGCTATGTGTATATTGTGTATACATAGTACCTAATGCTCGTGTTGTACATCAATGAGAATAAGTTAACTTCTTTGGGCTTGCCTTTGAATTTTATAGCACCGATATTAAATTATTAAGGGCGTTTTCAAAGCTGGCTTGAAAATATTTACTTCGAAGTGCCGGAGTTGAATTTTTGATAAAAAGTTCTCTTAGTAGTATAGAGGTATGAGGAATATGGTGTATAGTTCGCTCAACCTCTATTGAAAAGGAGGATCCTCCGACCAGACGGGTATTGTGTCTGGTGGGCAACTGCCCGACAGTTGATGTCGGGATTTTGTATATGTTTGAGTGTCGTGGTAAACTGTGATTGCGCGATGTAGAACTTCTGAGAATAGTTCGCCTGTGGCATTGTAGATGGCGCCACTTTTCTTTTTGCCTTTTTGAATATTTGTTGTGAAGTATTTATTTTTGTAGTGCCGCTACAGTAGCACGCAATACCCTACATATTTGAGCTACAATAATGATTATAAACTAAAACAGTAATACTCACCCTAGCATTAGTGATGCCGCTAATATCAGGATACTCGTCCACTCCGTGTTCGCCAGTATGAGCGCTTGCTGTAAACATATAAAAATTGTATTATAATAAACTGGCAACACTTAGCTGGGAAGTCTCTTTGCTTTAATTCAGAATCACAGATAATTATTATGTTTTGGTGACAAACTCTATACATGACAAATTTGAAATACTATTGCAAACATTTTTTTTTTTTTTTTTTAAGAAACCGTTTTGTTTTATTTAAACTAGCTTCTGATCGCGGTTTCGCCCGCGCAGATGTCTGAAATGTTACTCCGGTAACGTGGAACTGGGACAAAGTGTATAAGCGTATGTAACCTTATAAAATCAGCCATCTGCCCAGTGGAAGTCCCGTCAAAATCGGTGCAGCCGTTTCAAAGATTAGCCGGGAGAAATAGACGGAAAAAAAAGATTTTGCTATGTGTACCGCATATATTTTCCGGGCGCATTTAAGTAAAAAGCTGTTAAGTTGATATTAAACCTATTCAAATTTATTTATTTGTATAGATGATCACTCACAAATCAACTTAGGTAACGCTGAAGTACTTAAATAAAAATATATGAAATCAATTATCTGAGACTCGGAATTAAAGCAACTACTTATAATATGTTTTCATTCAGAGTAACGAAAATGGTTTAAAACATAAAAAAGCAAGCTAAAGCATTCTTATTTCTAGCTTTAATTACAATACACCGTGACATTTTACCATCCACTTCATGTATCCAATGACTACAATACATTTCATTTTTTTTTTTACATTTATGAATAATTAAAAAAAAAAATCACTAAGACCCATGACATAGTTTGAAACACCCTGACATGGAGATGGAATGAATGATGGAACGTAATGGTATAGGTATCTTCTACCCTTTGATACGTAAACATTATTAACAACGTGTTTCATAATTCTAAAGCATTATTTATTATTATTTTTAACTATTATCTTAATTAATGGTAACAATTTTTTATTTTGGTATTTTGTATCGGATACATTGAGTGCACCATCTTTGTTAGACGACTAAAATATCACGTTGTATAAAGATGATGATGAACGATGAACTTTGTAACTGGCGTAAATTTTAGAATAATTAATAATGTTATATGTACTTATTGTCAGCTTACAGTAAATAAAAAATACCCATGCTTAACCCCTTAGGTGGGTTGTACGCTAAAACATATTGAGATGTCTAACAACATTTAGTTTAGTATTTTGTCTAGTAACATTTTCATTATAAAAGTCAAAAGAAAATGGTAACTTATTTTACCCAACTAACACAATAACTTACCCTCCGATTTCAATTAAACCAATTACAACACTTATGAATTGTCATGGATAGATGAAGCTAGTTACCCATTCATCTAAATCTCCAAAAAAACGATTTTGCGCCCTTTTACCCTGCCATATCATTAAGGGCGCGTACACATAGAACGTCCGTTTTTATGGATCCATCGCTACTGGAGGTAATATTCACACAGCATTTACAGGACCAATTTTAACGGATCAGACGCTACTGGAGACTTTCGTTCTTCAGTGTATCGCCAACGATTTACAAGGATGGACGTTCTCGTTTTGTATTGGTACTATCGTCGTCTGCGACGGAGGAAGCCTCAGCGTTATTGGCTGCATCCACTTTAAGTCAAAAATGTTGTCAAGGTTCTCTTTTGCGTTAGCTGCGAGAATCAGAAATTAGTATTTCCGTTGTGTGTACAACTATAGGTATACGCCAATATCGTATACGTTTAAACGGACCTGTAGAACGGACTGGTGCATATTTTGCCGGATTGGTATTTTTTACTGGATCGGGAATAATGTATTCTGTGTAAACTCGCTCATACGCCATCAAATAACGGACCTGTACAACGGATCGCTGTGTACGCGCCCTAACATACATCGCCTCTCATTTTCAACACGTGGTGTAACACTCGCAGTCTACAGTAATTTGCACACTTTTACCGATAGCTAAATTATTAAAGTTATCATGCATCATTTCGGACCTGACTTTCCATGTTCTCACAAACATCTGTAAAAACAATATTTGCGTACTTTTACCCCATCATCTATTTAGATGTAGGTGTGAGGAAACAAAAAAAAACAGGAAGGGTAATCATTTGATTACCCTTCCTGTTTTATTTACATCAGCCTCTCTCCTTTCAACTACTGCTATGGCGCCATTTGATCGAAATTTGCGCACTTTTACTCCGTTGCATTATAATCCTAACGCTACTCACATCAACTTCTAGTTTACATTCCATGTCCTTAACGAGTTCGAACTTTACTTCTTGAAAAAGTGAAATAACGCTATTACTAGTTATTTGCGCCCTATTACCACATCACCTTATTTACCCAAGCGTTAATTACATCGTCTCCTCGTCTCCTATACGGGTTCGAAATCTACTTCATTCAGAAATTGAACTAACGCTATTCCATGTTATTTGCGCACTTTTACCCCACCTCAGTTTACTACGGGTGTTTCAGCGTTACTCACATCGGCTCCTAGTCTTCATGGTCATATCCTCAACGGGTTCACCTCTATTACAGGTTATTTGCGCACTTTTACCCCACCTCAGTTTACCCTAGCGTTACTCACAACGGCTCCTAGTCTCCATGGTCATATCCTCAACGGGTTCACTTCAATTACACGTTATTTGGGCGCTTTTACCCTACCACCTCAGTTTACCCCAGCGTTACTCACATCGGCTCATAGTCTCCATGGCCATATCCTTATTTTACACGTTATTTGCGTACTTTTACCCCACCACCTCAGTTTACCCTACCGTTACTCACATCGGCTCCTAGTCTCCATGGTCATATCCTCAACGGGTTCGAACTCGGTATCGGTATCCAGTTCCTCGCTGGTCTGCGTTAGTGACGGAACATGCAAACAAACATACACATGTAGCATGCGGGTAGATAGGATTTTGTTTCAAATTTCGAGACCAGACATTGAATGGATTGTATCTCGTTAGTTGAAGCTAGTTAAGTTAAAAGTTTTTCTGCGGCACAAATGATGATCGTGTAATCGTCTTTTTTATTTTACTGTATTTGTCGTACTGTATTCTTTACGCCAGTGGGTGCGTCTCAACATCCACATCCACGAATTTTCAGACCTCACGTCTGCCAATAACAAAGACAACGGCAATTTAGTGACCATAGTTTTAACTTTGGTACGGACAGATTATATTATTCTGTATTTAGGAAATATCTGTTCAGATCATAGGTTATGTTTTTATTTTCAATATATTTTAAACAAAATCCTTTCTACATTTAAACACAAAATGAATGATGGGACAAAATGACAACAACACATGAAATCACGAGCGATTAATATAATTTAGAGTGATTTATTATTACGATGGTAAAAGCCGACCAAAATTTGATTTTAAAAAAATAATTGAAGAAATCACTCGTAAATTATAAAAGCTACCAAAGAACACAAAAATCTTGTAAACATATGAATCGAGAGCAATCATAAGACTTGATAAATTGTTACATAAATTTGTTGCATAATGCTGAGTTGAAGCCTTCTTGTTACAGTCACGGCGTGCAGCTGCCGACTATTTATGTTGTATGTGCCTCTGTATAAATCTGTGTTGTTTTCATGTTTTTTTTTTTAATATACTTATGTGATCTCTTTTTTAAACATGTGTTTCCGTGACTAATAAATCTATTTTCTTTATTTCTTTCTTACTAGCAACCACAAATATTTAATAAAATATTTAAATGTAATGCAGGCCAGGTATGATGTGGCCTCTTATTCAATTGAAAGAAACAAAACTATTTTATTTGGGGTACGCACAGGAAATACAAAAAATATTAAAAAAATGAAATCTAACAAAGTCTGTTAGTTTTAATTTAATTTTAATTTTAATATTGCATTCCTTTTGATGCAAGCTTTCTTTAGTTAGGACTTTTTTTTTCATTTACGGCCGATATGAGACGACATCTTAGCACGAGCACCGATTTGTCGACGGAAGAATAGACATGACTATTAACTAAATGATGTACAATAGGAGAAGATAGCTATGTTTTTCTATTAATTATCACAGTAATGCGTTCTATACGAATCATGATTTTGTAGATATTCGTATATACTTCGTGGCCGTTGAGTAGAAAGTTAGTTGTCAACGTGATTTTGACAGTTTGGGAAGAAACATTCTTCTGAAATAGTCTACATTTATAAGGACCTAGACAAAGATCGTTAGAAACGAAATACTAAATGACAGATTGTAGTAGGATATCTACGGTGCGATGTCAAAAATGGAGGAACGAAATGTCACTTTGTATTGAAAAAGCACTGTCTATTCTTCGTAGAAATACAAAGCGTCATGCTGAGCCTGCTGGAAGTATTTTGCTATTGTCTACTTCATTTTAAATTTTATCCCTATTTTGGTCAATATTTTTGTGATTTCTCTTTAGGTCCAAGTAGTGCTTTGTCAACTATTGACAGCGACAACAGAATCACTGTTCTAACTAAACACGTTCTTGTGCTATACGAATTCGAACTTCGACACATAATGAAAAAAGCAAATAAGGAAGACCTGTGCGAGGTCGAAAAGGCTCGTATCTCAGCAAGAAACTTCGACACAAAAAAAAAACCGCAGCGCTATTTTAACTCTGTGCTACGCTATGCCAGCTCACACGAGCTCGATGTGTGACAACGGACGAGCGTTCAACTGTACTGCGAAATTCAAGGTTACCACCATTATGACAGCTGTGCTGCTGGACAGTTTGTTGCGCCACTTCTTCTTCCCAGCTAAAGCACTAGGAAGTGTCGAAGGGTGGGCGTTTTTGGGGGACTGTCTTATGTAATTTTGACGTTCGAAAAGTGATGACTCTCAGCCTAGTTTGAATAAATGACTTTTGATTTTATAATAACGTCTTCTACGGTTGCTCTCAGAATCACATTGTTAAACCATATTAAAATGAGACTGAAAATGGACACAAAATAATAACCAAAAAATTAGCACGATTCGAAGGAGGATGAGCTAGGGTATTCTGCGAAATTCAAATTTTCTCTTATGGTTGTTCAATTTGCAGGTCAGACTGTGTGTTGAACAGAATACGATTAGTGATCGTAACTTGTATGTATTTAATGAATACAAATTATTAAAATTATCAAAACAACCCTCTAAATTAACATAATCCGATTGAATTACTTTTTCATGAAATAGTCATTCAATGGGATTATAATCTGCCAAGGGTGCAGGTGTAATGTCAGGGCTACGGGTTGTTCAAAAGAGATACTGTGGCCCTTAGCACACAGGCAACTGAGGGAACACGGGTCGGTTTTGGGCAATAAAAGTCTGACACCCGCTCCACCCAGAGCGGGAGAAGTTATATGATGATTTCGAAACAACAAAAAAAAATATGAGATTATAATTATGATCTTCGAAATTTGAATTTCGCGGGGTACCCCGAGTAATCCCGCTTAAAATATCGACATAAATATCTGGCCCAAACCGAATTCAGATATCACTGCATTTCGAGATGGCTCAGCAAAAGAATTAGCAACCAAATCACATTCAATCAAAAACCTAGATGTCAATGAGATTAGCAACCACATTAAAACGGACAAGACATTCGAGCAACCAGAAAGCAACCAATTTAGCTGAAGTTGTGGGTTGCTCTCACATTTGCTTCGCGTCTCCAGGGTGTAATGCTCGTCGAGTTCCACGTCTTCAGGGTCCAGTTCCTCCTCATCCTAGTCAAGTATAAGTCTGTTAGGTATCTAGAGTTTTTGTTCAACAGTATTGTATTGAAGTCCGCAAAAATAAAGCCAGATAAATTATTTTGTTTGCTTACCAAATTGACTGACTATTAACTGACATTGATCGTATATTCAAAGTACAGAGGCCAGCACATCAGGCTACCCCAATCTGTCAAATTTCTTTGATTGTTTTTCAACTTTATTACAAAGGAATAAGGTTTATGTTCAATTGGGAAAATTTGACAGTTTGGGATAGCTTGACCTGCTGGCGACTGTACATTCAGCGTCAATAAAATCGGGACGAACAGACTGTTCAAAATGATATAAACAATTTAATACTAACAATTACTATTTAGGGCCATATCATACTAGCGGATTGCGAGCGTCTTCAAAGCGGAGCGGGCGCGTAACAAGATCGTCGCGAATAGCAGCGTGGACGCGCGTTTTAAACAACTATGTAGTTTAAAAGATCAGGTGGCCAATTCTCGTAATTAAATGTAGTCGCAGTGTCATCTCGGCGACAAGCTAATGTCAAAAACTTGTCAAAACTGTTTATAAGTAAGTCTTTCAGATACCGAGTGTCACTTGGCTTGGTCGACCGACCATTGCCTGCAATTGTACTGCCACTCATTTAGGCTGAATATATTTCCATAGCTTGCATTTTTACCTAGAAATATCACCGATACACTTAAAAAAAAAAACTCACCAAACAGCCGGTCCAATCAGTCACCTCCTAACCGCCGTCACGAGCGGACGTGTGGACTCTCTTCCTACAAAAAATCCGTCAAATTTCTCGTGACACCTGTACAAAACTCACCCTGTTCATCAGTACAGCGCGCCTGATCTCCCTGACGGCGTCGTAGACCAGTCTACTGGCATCGATGAAGTCGTTTTCGTCTAGAGCCGCACCAGCGCCGCCGCCTAATGCAGAGACGGCTGCGTCTACGCGGACGCCGAATTTTGACATTACTGTGGAAGAGGAAAAAATTGGTTTTAGATACAATGATAGTAAATTACTTTGTCTTTTCTTCAAAAAGGAGGATTTCGAAATTTTTTTTTTTTAACCGACTTCCAAAAAAAGAGGAGGTTATATGTTCCACTATATGTTTTTTTTCATGTATGTTCCTCGTTTTCTCCCCCACTTGTGGACCGATTCTCAAAATTATTGTTTTATTTGAAAGAGTATACTCATGAGGTGGTCCCATTGGCACCAAGTCAGGATCTGATGATGGAATCCCAGGGAAATCGAGGGCAACCCTCAAATTTTGTAGGTATTAACAATGTTTTTCATATATTTTCTAAAGGTATTGAGACATTTGCGTATGGTCATCATCATCTCATGACGCTGTGCTGATGAAGGAAGGTACAACTCTTTAACGGTTAGGAGTTAGTTGGGGGTTCGGGACAACTCCGTCATAAGACCGATTTCCAAAATTCTTTTTTTGTTCCAAAGGATTTTATTTCGAAATGGTCCCATTTAAATTTCATATAGATTTCGGAGACAGACTCTTCGAAAAATTACAGCAAATTAACCGCGATTGGTGCAAATATGCATTGTTTTGACCCCAAGGATGATGAAATTTCGAATTGGTGTGGGGTAGGTAATAAAGCAAAAAAGTGAAAAAAAAAAACAATCGACTCTCGATTTTTTTTTTTTTTACTTTTTATAATGGATATGCTGCAGGGGTCTCATATAAATTCTATTAACTTCGGTTTGGTAGTTTTTGCCTCAGCCTCGATAATATACATAAATTATTAGTCACGTTTTTTTTCGGATGGTGACGAGAAACTGGTCGCTGCCCGCTGTCTGACTCGTCTGGTGGTTTCGTCATGGTGTGGGATTGCACAGGTATTTCAAAAATATTGCGTATATATAACGAAACTATAAGGAAAACCATCACAGCTAAGCAGGCTTTACAAGTCAACAAGTTATTGTCGATCAACTTACATTTTGCTGTTGGAATGTATGGTAGAACATATTTTTCAACCACAATGTTAAGTTTATTCTTAGGCCGTATGCTTAGAATATTATTCTAAGGCCGTATGATTACTGATACATGCGTGCACTGAATGAATAGGTCCACTCAATCTGTGTGGTTCTTTCCTCAAAAGACCATTTCAGACACCAATCCACATGGTCTTCACATGATATGACCAAGATTTAATCTAATCTTAATCTAAAGATTATGTCTTAAAAGGGACTGTGACCTGTGAGTTTGTTTCGGCCTTTCTTCTCAGAGTAGTCAGATCGGAAACGCCGACCTCATCTAGTTTAAAAAATATGATTGACGTGTAGAAGTGTTTGTACAAACCTACTTACAGAAATAAAATCATTTATCATTTAGGATAAATTCATCCCAACCCTTCATAGTGTGCGGTCCGACATGCACTTGGCCTGTTTTCTTCAAACGTTTTATTAGTACCAATATATTTGTAAGCGGTGCTGGCCCATTGGTAAAGGCCCTGACTTACAAGTCGTGGGTTCGAACCCAGGTAAGTGCTTTACTTAGTGTAAATGCATAATTTCTCAAAACGGTGAAGGAAAACATTGTGACGATTGATGATGCTGGTTGGCATGTCCTAGAACCAAAAATTCGAAGATATGTGAAATCTACCAACCCGTACTGGGTCCGCGTGATGGTAGATTACAACCCACTCCCTCTCACAGAGAGGAGAGCTGTGCACCAGCAGTGGGAACATTATAAAAAAATTAAATAACACCTTATCAACATAATTATAAAATTCAATTTAACTGCGCATTTGGGCGCGGCTCAAAAGCCGCAGCATATTCATCAGCACAATTTATATGAGTTATTGCGTCAGGCAACCGTGACCCTATGTAGGCGGTATCCTCAAGGTTATCGACTCCAAGTCTATAGTATAGCATAATCAGCCTATGAAGAAGATGAGGGCTGTAATTTACTAAGCGGGCACAGTGCGGGTTGGTAGATGGACATACTGGTTTTCTCAGTATGATTTCCATTATAGTTTTGTGAGCTGTGGTGGTGGTGATGAAATAAACCCTTACCAAACGGGCACCTATGCTTTTCGACTGATCATCAAATCAAATCAAAATATTTTTAATTGTCTCATAAAAGTTTTATTACTGTATTTAAATTAAGGTAGTATTTGTTTGCCAAACTTATGTGGCAGTGGGCAGGGCACATTGCTCGCAGAACAGATGGCCGATGGGGCCGAAAAGTTCTGGAGTGGCGACCGCGTACCGGAAGACGAAAAGTTGGAAGGCCTCCCACAAGGTGGACAGATGGTCGGTATCACCTTTTATAACAAGCTTCCCTCTTCTTTGCTAGATTTACATTTTAAGGCGTTTAAAGCTAAAGTGAAATCAAATCTTTGTTCTAAGGCATACTATTCAATCAACGACTACTTAAACGATAAGAATTGTTGGTCGCTGTGATTAACTCAAGACAACGTTTGTGTTCTTTCACCAGAATTAGCTTACCTACTGACAGGTTATATGAGTTACTCCATAGCATTGTTTATTTTATTTGACTGAATACAATTTTTTTTTTTTTTTTTAGTTTTTATTAATGAAATTTCCATTTTTTGCTGAAATTTAATTACTTACCTATTACTGTATAGAATCAAGTTCTTCCAACTTATCAGACAGCTGTGCTGCTGGGGAGTTCGGGAAATGGATTGATCTTGAACTGAAGTTTATTACTGTAATTTTTTTTTGAACGAGAGTTCTGAGTAGCCGAAATCAAAACGAATTGACGGATTCTTTTTTTAAACTTGACACGTTTAATAACAAAAAATACTATGTTTTTTAATATGAAAGTGGCAAAAATTGCAACAAAAGGTCTTGATATAAAAAAATAAAGGGCCAGGGATCGAACCAGCGATCTACAGCGAAAATAATTTGGTGACGATACAACTAGGCCATCGCTGCTCAACATATTCATCAGCCTCATGCTATTAAGTAATTGCGTCAGGGAGCCGTGACCCTTCGTAGGTGACATTCTTATTCAGGGCTACCGGTTGTAAGTTCCTATGGTTTTATTTATGGGTGTTTTTTTGCTGTTTCCGCGTGAAGTTGTCATCTTTACATCTACCAATATTTTATTCCACACAGTGAAAGGTCACTCATTCATACTCTACATGTTATAGCAACTTTTCCTATATTAAAACGTGTAAGATAACACCAACTGTTTACATACTCAGCCTATTACGTTCCCACTGCTGGGACACAGGCCTCCTCTCTGTGAGAGGGAGTGGGCCGTAATCCACCACGCGGGCCCAGTGCGGGTTGGTAGATGTCACATGTCTTCGAATGTTTTTGTTCTAGGACATGCCGGTTTCCTCACGATGTGTTCTTTCACCGTTTGAGAGCAGTGGTGATGAAATTATTTACACAAAATAATGCGCCTGGCTGGGTTCGAACGCACGACCTACAACTCGTAAGTCGCGGCCGTTACCACTTGGCCACAACTGTTTATCCAGTAAAAATTAATGTTAATGGCTACGATATTATGTAAAACTAGCTTATGCCAGCGGCTTCGCCCGCGCGGAACTTTCATCCACTATTTAACTCCCTTAGGGGTTGAATTTCGAAAAATCCTTCCTTATTCCTTGTCTACATTATAAAGGGAACCCCTGTGCAAAATTTCACCTTTCTAGGTCCAAGGGTTCGGGCTGGGCGTTGATGAGTCAGTCAGTCAGTCAGTCAGGACTTTTCTTTTTATTTATATAGAAGATAGATTATCCGAGGAGATTGGCGCTGATAGCCGAAATATAGGTTTTGCCTAGTTCGGCTACAGATGCTTAACTCATTTGTACTCAAAACTAGCCTATTTTTAATTTGTAAAATATTTAAGGTTTTTTTGAAATAAACAAACAAAAGAGGAAAGATTTGATTGTTTGTTTGTTTGCATTGAATAGGCTCCGAAATTAATGAACCGATTTGATAAATTCTTTCACTGTTGGGAAGCTACACTATCCCCGGGTAACATAGGCTATGTTTTATCCCCGTATTCCCACGGGAACGGGAAGTACGCGGGTTAAATCGCGGAGCGCTGCTAGTCTATCTATATAAGGTGACTGGACATTTAAACACATGATTGTACTCATCATTATGAACAAGTTTTACTATGGGACCAAACCCGAAATCGCAAAAAAATCTGCTGTTCCCTACATTTTGACGAGTATAAATGTAGGGAACAGCTGATTTTTTTTCGCGATTTCAGGTTATTACCAGTCACCTTATATATTAACAGAGGCGACGAAAGTTTGGAAAAACTGATTGTGGTTGGGAACACCGAAGGCAAACGATCGCGCGGTCGTTCACCAACACGATGGACCGATCAGGTGAAGGAATCATCGTCCTCTAAATTCTACACGGTGGTGAGGGATGCGTTGGACGGAAACCGGTGGAGGCGGATCATCCGCTCCAGATACAACTCCGAAGCGACTACAGAGAAATAAGTTAACACGCTTTTTTTTTGGGTGGGAAATCATCGAATGACTTCTGCTGAGTAGAGCAGGACGGCGTGTCAGACTTTTACTGACTAAAACCCACCCGTGTTCCCTCAGTTGCCCGTGTGCCAGGGGCGGCTGTAACTCTCTCGAACAACCCGCTCCCCCGGCAGGCATCGGCCCTTGCGGACCCCACCAGTGGTTGCTGTCATCTCCGACGGCGCGTGTGGAACACAACGCGCCGTCCCGCCTACCACTTTTCGGCTGCAGGGGATAGGGAGAGCGGCTGACGCTATACCGACACTCCTCTTCCCCTGCGGCCCCACCGCGTCCGCCATCAAACGGTGGCGGTCCCGTCCAGGCCACGGAAGGGAAGAGCGCTGCGCAGAAGCACCGGCACTCCTCCTCCGCCGCAGCCTGTAACCCTCAGCCGCGATGCCTCCCATTCGACATCGCAGCCCACCTCAGTTGCGGTGCACCTCAGCGCAACCTACTTTTTGGCCGCTACGTCATATAAGTTAACACGTGAAGTATAAACTTTGTACCCCGTACGAAAATCACGCGGTCTGTCCGCGCGGAGTAGGAAGATTAGCACAGTTAAAGTTTTTATGGAGAAGTGCAGAAAGCTAATCCTTACTAATGTTATAAACGCGAAGGTTTGTATGTATGGATGTATCGATGTTTGTTACACTTTCACGTAAAAACTTTATATATATTTCCTAGTATCATCACGGAATTGCATACAATTCCTAGGAATTGTGTACAATTCTTAGGTTTCATACATTTCCGGTAACGTATACACACATAGGTAAGTATTTTCATTCTTAAAGAATTGAAGAGGTTTTGTACAGCCCTACATATAGACAAAGTAGGTACACAAGATTTAACATAGTAAACACTTCGATTGCATTAGAAGGCCGAACCTACTAATACGCAATTAATATATTATTCTCAATGATTATACTATTGAAGATCGGAATCAAAACATTGCTAAAAAATCGATGACACAGTTAAGTATTTTTATTTGAGTTCCTCGTTGTTCTAGTGGTTGCTAACGCGGATTATTCTGATCTGTCACCCTGGGGAACGGACCGGAGACAGATGCACAGACCGCGGCCCACGAGCCGCATGCCGGGGGACCGGCAATACGCCAATGGGCCGCCAGCAAATGTATTCCCTCGTACATTTGAAGGAAAAATATTGCTGAGGTGTACAAATAAAACTATGTCATTAGTTATTGACATGATCTATACTCCAAAAAATAATCCAGCATTGCATTTGTAAGCTATCACGCCCTTACCTATACCAGGAAGCTTTTATTTTGGTCCTAACGCTTTATTATTTATTGCCATGCCTATGTATGTATAGAATCAAGTCCATCCGACTAAACAGACAGCTGTGCTGCTGGGGAGTTTGTTGCGCCACTTCTTCTTCCCAGCTAAAGCACTAGGAAGTGTCGAAGGGTGGGCGTTTTTGGGGGACTGTCTTATGTAATTTGACGTTCGAAAAGTGCTAGTTCTCAACCTAATTTGAATAAATGACTTTGATTTTTATTTTGAATATAAATTTGAATCTGGGGCTATTTTTATGTTTTTTTTTTTAATTTGTGCTGGTGGCCCTCCATTCGTTCATCATTTGTCCAAGTGGCCCATGGTCTCAATAAGCCTGTGCATCCCTGCTCTAAGGGGACAAAGCAAGGTGAAAGATCGGAATAATTCGCACGCGCAACTGCCGGGTTCCGAGTTAGATGACTAGGTTGAGTTAAATGTTATTGGTATTGTATTTTCTATTCTTCTTCTTAGCGTGTCGATAGCAATCTTAACACAGTCAGCCCAGAATTTGGCTATGAGAGCTTGGCACTTGACTCAAGCTTCGGGCTCAGGTAGGCCGAAGTTAAGAGAATCTATTTCTTCCCAGCTAAAGCACTAGGAGGTGGTGAAGTGCGGGCGTTTTCGGGGGACGTCATAAGTAATTTTGACGTTCAAAAAGTTCTGACTCTCAGCCTAGTTTGAATAAATGACTTTTGATTTATTTATTTAATTGATAAGCCCTTTAAACACAAAAAATCATACTTTTTCAATAAACTGGCATTAAAATTTCATTTCATACACAAAAGTCCCGTGTGTGTCGCTGGGCGTAAAAGAATAGCACCATCCCATTTCTTCCCGTGGGTGTCGTAGAAGGCGACTAAGGGACTTACTAGAGAATGCGCAGCAGCGTTCTCTATGCATTTTACCACCATACTGCGATCGCCAACCCGCCTGCCAAGCGTGGCGATTATGGCAAAACCCCCCATTCTGGGGGAGGCCTATGTCCAGCGGTGGACGTGTTTCGGCTGAAATGATGATGATGACAAACGTACTTTGGACCTTTTAGCACCAGGCCACAGATATACCACTCCTCTCACCGTTTTGGGAGCAGTGGTGATGAAATATTTTACACAAAGGAAAACATCGTGGACACAGACAAGTTTTAATACTGGAAGGGCTTGCGACCTGTAGACTAACGAGGTGCTCGCGAAAAAGAATACAAATATTTTTTTTTTACATATTTTAGTCTCTTGTCTACAATAATAAAACCTATGACATTTGCTAGCGAACAAGTTATAACAAAACAAATAATACCAGATATATTTCGCCTCACATTTAAGGCGGAGATTTCTTGAAAACGCTCAAAAAGGTGTTTTTTTAAACCAGTGTATCTCTTTAACCGTAAATATTTTTGAAAGCAAAAAAATTAATGATGTTTTCAAGTACTTTTTGCATACAGTGATGGAACTCAAAACATAATTAAACATACTTTATTGCATCAAAAAAATCATCAAAGTCACCTCTTAATTTTCTTTAAAACCAGTTTATCCCATCAATTACAAATATTATTTTAATTAAAAATATACCATAAAATTCCAAACACAAAACTGCATCCAGTGATAGATTATTTATTGTCAAATAGTTAATATCTAATTTTATATGATTTTATTTGCATTTTTACGACAATGCTTGCTCATTTATTATTACAACAGATTTTAACCCGTATTGGATTGCAGTAAGAGCTATTATCGCTCATGACGAGAATACGACGAGTACATTCAAAATAACCAGGGCCTTAAGTAACCGAACCTGAATTGAAAAGGTCTTGTACATACGTATTAAATATGTGAGTAGTTCCTGAAAGACCCGGCGTGATGGTATGCATCGGTCAAAGCGTATTATTTGTGTACCTTGACCCCTGGCCTGCAGACTTATTAATGTGTTACGATAGACGCGATGAAAATAATAAAATACATGCTTATTAGTGTCGTGACTTAATAAGACTTTTAGTGATTTTAAATAATATTTATCAAATTGAATGTATCAAATTTGTCTCTCAAATGATTTTGTATCAGTGTAGACGTTCAAAAAGTACAGTACCCGGCGATAAATATTGCACATCGACCTTTGGAAAGAGACAATCGGCTAATTTCGGCTTCGTAGAGCGTTATCTCTGTCGCACGAAATAAAAAAATGTCCGGTATCTATTAGGAGCTGTTAAATCAATTATGATTTGCTTCTTTTGATAATTCTTTGTATTAAATACACCAATTTTTCTATAAGTGATGGCTTTAGGTTGGGGTAAAATAAAATGCCATAGACACCAATGCCACATATGCCATAGTAAAACTTTTAAATTATTTAAATTTGGGGGTGTTAACAACTCTAAATATACTATATTTGAACTGGACGCGACCGTAGTCTATCGCACTTGAAAAACGACTGACAACGAGTATCTCATTTTACAGTTATCGAAAAAACCAGTACTGGTGAACGAAATGGAAATATGATTGGCCTAATTTGCTAAGTCAGTTCTCTCCGAGCTTCGACATGAGAAGGTTGTCACAAGATGTCTATACTGTTGTTATGTTGAATACCTAGTTTAATAGTTTTATATGTATTCTTTAATTTGTATCGCTACGTACCAGGTTTATATCTGGGTAAGAGTTTCAATGCATAAATATTTATACTGAGAAAGGTGTTTACATTAGAGATGGACATGTGATGTGATGATGATGAGATGGATGGCTTCTCGAAGTTGTGAAGGAATATGTCTACATAGAGAAAGTCATCCCATTTCTTCCCGTGGGTGTCGTAGAAAGCGACTAAGGGACTTACTAGAGAATGGGCAGCTGCGTTCTCTATGCATTTTACCAACATACTGCGATTGCCAACCCGCCTGCCAAGCGTGGCGATTATGGCAAACCCCCCCAAATTGGGAGAGGCCTATGTCCAGAAGTGGACGTCTTTTGGCTGAAATGATGATGATGATGAGGGCAAGTCATCCAGGAGTAGTTTACACAACTTTGAGAAAGAACCCGACATTAGGATCATGTTGGGTTGGGCAGCGTTTGGAAAACTACGTCAACTCTATTCCTCGCCTATCCCGCAATGTTTGAAGACTTAGGTCTGCAACCAGTGCGTCCTGCCCGTTGTGACATACGGTGTCCAGACGTGGACACTGACAGGGCTGGTCTACAAATTTAAGGTCGCTCAGCGCGCCATGGAGCGGGCTATGCTCGGAGTTTCTTTGAAGGATAAAATCAGGAATGAAATTATCCGGAAAAGAACCGGAGCTACCGACATAGCTTTAAGAGTGAGCAAGCTGATGTGGCAGTGGGCTGGCCATGTTTGTCGAAGGACCGATGGCCGGTGGAGCAGACGAGTTCTGGAGTGGAGACCGCGTATCGGCAAGCGTAGTGTGAGACGTCCCCCAGTTAGATGGACCGACGTTCTTAAAAAGATGGCTGGGACAGACTAGATGCGGAAGGTGAAAGATAATGTTTTGGCGCAGCTTAAGAGAGGCCTATGTCCAGCAGGCACGAGGACAGATTTGTCGACAAAAGAATAGACATGACTATAAACTAAATGATGTACAATAGGAGAAGATGGCTATGTTTTTCTATTAATTATCACAGTTATGCGTTCTAAACTAATCATTATTTTGTAGATAATCGTATATACTTTGTGGCCGTCGAGTAGAAAGTTTGTTGTCGGTGTGATTTTGACAGTTTGGGAAGAAATATATATTCTTCTGAAATAGTATACATATAAAGGGATCTAGACACAGATCTTTAGAAAAGAAAGACAAAATGACAGATTGTAGAAGGATATCTACGGTGCGATGTCAAAAATGTAGGAACAAAATTTCACTTTGTTTTGAAAAAGCACTGTCTATTCTTCGTAGAAATAGACGTCGTGCTAAGCCTGCAGGAGTGGACTGGGATTGGCTGAGTTGATAGATTGAGAGATGCACATAATTTGGCCGACTAGTCGGTTGCAAAAAGAGCGAATAGCAGGCCAAGCCGATCATTGCTTTTGATGGAATGTGTACACAAAAGGTTACATAAGTTCTCTATTCAGACTTGTTGAAGCTCTAGTATTTTTTTTTTTTTTTTTTTTGCTAAAACTATATTGGATCGATGGATAAATACCTACTTAGGTTAGAAGTCACGACCATAAACCTCTGGGTCACCACTGCTCCGAATCAATGTAACAGGCTCGCTGGGGAGTTTGTTGCGCCACTTCTTCTTCCCAGCTAAAGCACTAGGAAGTGTCGAAGGGTGGGCGTTTCGGGGGGACTGTCTTATGTGTTTTTTTTTTCTTTTTTTGACGTTCGAAAAGTGCTGACTCTCAGCCTAGTTTGAATAAATGACTTTTGATTTTGATTTTGCCTCCGACTGCTACCTATCATTTGAGGGTATATGGGAGAGATGTTGCTCGTCAACAGTACGCATAATCCGCCTTCAATGTACCCACTGCTGGGACACAGGCCTCCTTTCGCTGAGAGAGAGTGGGCCGTAATCTACCACGCAGGCCCAGTGCGGGTTGGTAGATGTCACATGTCTTCGAATTTTTGGTTCTAGAACATGCATCCTCACGATGTTTTCCTTCACCGTTTTGAGAGCAGTGGTGATGAAAAAATTTACACAAAGTAAAGCGCTTGACTGAGTTCGAACCTACGACCCGACTCGACTGTTAAGTCGCGGCTAATATTGAGCCACCACCGCTCGTCAACTATAAATATACGTAACTAGTTTTCGTCCGCGGCTACGCCCGCATTGATTTCGGTAATCGCGTTAAAAAAAAACAGTGACGCTCCGGGAACGCCGATAGAAGTGAAAAATTGAAAATTACGTGTGTATTTTTAATCGTCAATACAGGATTTCACATTGGGTCCTTGAGTCCTGATTGCTCTCGGTAAAAAATTATAAACGGGCGATCGACTTCAGCCATTAAAGGTAACAGCACAGATTTTTACGATCAAAATACAAAGGGAAAGAAGGGGATAAAAGAATTAGAATTTCCTAATGAAAGAAAGAGACTTTTCCAAGAGACATCAACGTGCGACTCATCCGTGTGCTCGTTCACCCATATATACACAGTATACATATAGCTCATGGAAAGCGTTCGGTGATGATGACGCGAGTTCCATGATTTTTGGTCACCCAAAAAGTGATCAACGCGCTTGAAGAAGTTTTCACTTCAAAAGTAGCCTATGTCGTTCTGCATATCCCAGGCTATATCTCTGCCAAATTCAATAACGATCGGTTCAGCGGTTTAGGCATAAAAGCGTAACACACAGACAGCGTTTCTTTCGCATTTATAATTTTAGTAGGGACTTACAAAACTTCGAGTAAACACTTACAATCACGCATATTCTTTTGATTTCCAAGCTCATCTTATTGTACGATATCTATAAATAAATACCTTAGTAGTGATTAGCATTACCGTTCTACCGCTACACAATTCTATGCACGCTTCGCCCTTCACCTTTGTAGATATTACTATTCGTTTACAAGCGATGTGTATCTTAACTACGCAATTCTTGTGTTTACGTCTATTTTGTGGTTTATGGCTTTCTGAGTGACATGTTATCTTTGACTAGGCCATATTACATTACGAAGTTGTAGTAAGTTTTCAAATTCAAATATTTTTATTTGTAGAACATAGGTAAAGTACAGATGTCAATATTATTAAAAGAATGAACGCTATATCTTGCCGTCAACGGCACACAAATATTATGATTATCATTTAATTAATTAGTAACAAATAGGACAAAACATTAATTTTAACATTACAACAAAATAAATTAATAAAACGAAATAATAACAAAATGTATAAAACAAATGTCAGTAGATTACAATTGGTCGTCAAGGTACTCATTAAATTGTGTAATATGCTTTTATATTTAATAAATTAGTGTCAGGCTAGTCAGTGTTTTTTTTTTTTTACGTTTTATCAATTTGCTTAGGCACTGTAAAGTTGTGTGTTGGACAAAATACGATTCGCGATAGTTAAAAGACTAAATTTACAAAATGATAATAATTTAAATTATCAATCGCACAACTCCTTTTTTTGAGGGTGGGTAATCATCAAATAACTTCTCTCGCCCTGGGTGGAGCAGGAGGGCTTGTCAGACTTTTACTGAATAAAACCCACCCGTGTTACTTCAGGTGCCTGTGTGCCAGGGGCCATGGTATCTCTTTCGAACAACCCGCACCCCTGGCAGGCACCGGCCCTTGCGGACCCCACCAGTTGGTGCTGACATCGCTAACCATGAAAGTTAATTTCATGATCTGCCTGGCCTTTTCCCCAACTACGTTGGGGTCGGCCTCCAGTCTAACCGGATGCAGCTGAATACCAGTATTTTACATGGAGCGACTGCCTATCTGACCTCCACAACCCAGTTACTGGGTAACGGGTACGATACCCCTTGGTAAGACTGGTTGTCAGTAGCGATGGGCGATTCCAAGATGTTTTAACAATCGAAAGAATCGAAGTCGTTACAATAAACCATCGAGTCAACCATCGACTCGCCGTTCTACAAAACAATCGAGATGTTTTTCGATTGTTTCGAGTCAGTGGAATCGACCACTAGTTTTCGATTGTTTCGAGTCAGTGGAATCGACCGCTAGTTTCGATTGTTTCGAGTCGGACTCGAGTCCAAGTCGAAACAATCGAGAACCATCGAGATGTTCGAATAATCGAAACAATCGAATAAAACCTCTCGCCATCGCGCATCGCTAGTTGTCAGACTTTCGGGCTTCTGACGACCTGTAAACAACTGTCAAAGATCTACAAAATTGACAGCCGGAACCAACGGCTTAGCGAGCTTTCCGAGGCACAGAGCTTTTGGTATGTAAAGATGGTCACCCATCCACGGACCAACCGCGGCAAGCGTAGCTTAACCTGATCGATCGACCCGTGCGGTATTTTTACTTAGCCACAAGCTTCTTGTGGCTAAGTAAAAATAATGAACCCACTCTTCTTGTAGGTATAGCTGTTTTATTTAACCCGATGGCGGCATTTTTTTTTAATAAAAATATAAAAAAATAGTAAATTTTATTTAAAACAAAATTATTTAGTATACTTTTTTTTTTTCTCTTCAGGGCAGAAAATCAACAATATTTCCGACCAAGAAAGGTCATTACAACCACAAGTTTTATAATATATGCAACTCTATTTTCACAAAGAATTCGACATTGACATTTAAACATTTCTTATTATTGTTTTTTAGTTAAAGGAATCCATAAATTATTCATTAATATAAATTTAATTCCTTCATCAATCATTCTGTTAGCGTGAATAACGGACTTACGAGTTACGAAAGATCTATAATGAGTGTCTCAATGGTCGTAAGCGAGACTTGAGCATTTGGTCTTGTGTTCGAAATGAAATGTTTGTGCTTAGCCATGTCTCATATTTAAACGCCAATATTTTGTAGTAAATTACCCGAATTTGTAATCCTGATCCTGGAATTTGTAGTAAAACCCTTTCAAAGTTACAGGTAGTTTAAGGTGGCTCAATTCAGACGTCTGGATTGAGAAGCCACCTTAGAACTCAAAAAGACAAAATTGTTCAAGAAAAATTAAAATTATTCATATCTTTTGAAATACTGAATGTAGAGGAAGTTTGATTACGCCAATATTTAGTCGAAATTTCTAATAAATATTGCCGTAATCAAACTTCGATTTCATCAACTACTTTAATAGCTACGTCCGTTTGTTTTTTATAGACCGTCAGGATTGAGAAGCCACATAAAACGTCCTGTAACTTCGAAAGGGTTTTACTACAAATTCCAGGACCGGGCCTACAAATTCGGGTAGTTTGCTACTAAATATTGGTATTACCCGCGTTTAAATATGAGACATGGCTCCACAATTTATACGGGTTTCGCAAGAAAATATATATATGGTATACTGGGACGGACATAGGCTACTTTTAGTCCCGGTAGCCCGAACCGGTGGTATAACTTCCGACATCTACGCGTTTGAAGATGCAGACAAAAGCTAGACTTGTGTAATATATTTCATCATCACCGCCGGATTATTGCCCACTCCGGTTCGAGAAGAAAAGTGTGTGCAGGCAGGCTAAGGAAGCACTTCCTGCGTTCGATGCGCCTCACGAAACAGGTTCTCCTTTTAACTAAACCACAGTTGCGTACAGTTACAGCAGCCGTAACTGGCCATGGGTCATTTAACAAACATCTCTTTGTCATAGGAGTAACAGACAGTCCGCTGTGCAGGGCCTGCATGGAGGACGACGAGACAGCGGCTCATGTGCTGTTAAACTGCCCGGTGGTCGCTAATTACAGGGCAAAATACTTCGTTAACCCAGGTACCCTACGTGAGATTGTCAGCAACACCAAGGCGTTGCTGGCCTTTCTCGAGGAGCTGGACGTGGAGTTGCGGACAACAGCCCGTTTTAACTATTAGAAAGAAAGAAAGAAAGAAAGAAAAATATATTTATTTGTCACAGAAACACGTACATATAAAAAAAAATTAAATAACATATTAATAAAATAAAATAAAAAACGTAACAACACAAATATTTTCATAAAGAACATAAATAGTCGGCAGCTGCACGCCGTGACTGTGACAAGAAGGCTTCCACTCAGCATTATGCTGTGCTATGGGACCCACAGCACAGCGCTGATTTTCAGTGGTCACCCGCTTTTCTATTACCTATTCAAGAAGTAGAGGGCTGTGTCCTTACAGTGGGATGGATATGGACTGACTACCCGTGTGCTATGGTACCTCTCTGGGACACATGCAAGATCAAGCCAGCAAAAAAAAAAAAAAAAAAAAAAAAAAAAAAAAAAAAAAAGCTGCTGGCTTAGCATGACCTTCTCTAATTCTACGAAGAATGGACATAGTGTCTTTTCAATACGACGACGACTTTGACGGCACGCTTGGCGCAGTGATTAAGCGATTGAATCAAGTTCTTCCAACTTATCAGACAGCTGTGCTGCTGGGGAGTTTGTTGCGCCACTTCTTCTTCCCAGCTAAAGCACTAGGAAGTGTCGAAGAGTGGGCGTTTTTGGGGGACTGTCTTATGTAATTTTGACGTTCGAAAAGTGTTGACTCTCAGCCTTGTTTGAATAAATGATTTTTGATTTTGATTTTGACTCCTGCTGGCTCCGCTGCGTGTCGCGGGTTCGATTCCCGCACGGAGCAAATATTTGTGAGAACTACAACTAGTTGTTCCGGGTCTGGCTGTTTGTGTATGTGAATTTAAATGTTTGTAAACGCGCCCACAATACAGGAGAAATTCCTAGTGTGGGACAACGTTATAAAAAAAAAAAAATACAAAGTGACATTTTCTTTCTCCATTTTTGACATCGCACCGAAGATATCCTTACACAATCTGTAATTTTGTCTTTCGTTTCTAACGATCTTTGTTTACGTCCTTATAAATGTAGACTATTTCAGAAGAATATTTCTTCCCAAAGTGTCAAAATCACACTGACAACAAACCTACTACTCGACGGCCACACAGTATATACGATTATCTACAAAATCATGAGTCGTTTAGAACGCATAACTGTTAGAAAAACATAGCTATCTTCTCCTATTGTATATCATTTTGTTAATAGTAATGTATGTTCTTCCGTCGCCAAATCGGTGCTCGTGCTAAGCCTGCTGGTTACCGCATCATTTACCTACACTTCAAATTAAATAAACAAGTTATATTAGACCGGCGACCTTTGAAATAAATTAACTTATTAACACGAACATTATTGGCTGAACTTTGTATAAATTTACATTTATAAATAGGCCTATTGACATATGTATGTTTATATGATTAAATCAAAACGTGGAGTAGGGACCATCTGTTAGAAAATTAATCATCCTATAATGTTCCCACTGCTGGGACACAGGCCTCCTCTCTATGAGAGGGAGTGAGCCCTAATCCACCACGCGGGCCCAGGCCTTTTCCCAACTACGTTGGTGTCAGCTTCCAGTCTTACCGGATGCAGCTGAATACCAGTATTTTACATGGAGCAACTGCCTATCTGACCTCCACAACCCAGGTACTGCACTGGTAACACGATACCAAAACTGGTTGTCAGTTCGGGCTTCTGATGACCCGTAACGACTGTAAAATATCCACAAATGACAGCCGGGACCAACGGCTTGACGTGATTTCCGAGGCACGGAGGAGACTTGGACCACCCATCCACAGACCAACCCCGGCAAGCGTAGCTTAACCTGATGGATCGACCTGTGCGGCTGTTATTACTTAGCTACGAGCCCCTCCACCACAAAAAAAATATCATTCATAGATGGATACCCAAATTCTTAAAGCCAACCATTGATATACAAAATACAAGATGCACAGTCTCGTTACACTCAAAACTGTCCCCAATTATACGTCAATGGTTATAGTTATGAGTAGCTTTTGCCCGCGACTTCGTCCGCGTACAGTCGCCAGCAGGTCAAGCTATCCCAAACTGTCAAATTTTCCCAATTGAACATAAACCTTATTTCTTTGTAATAAAGTTGAAAAACTATCAAAGAAATTTGACAGATTGGGGTAGCTTGATGTGCTAGCCTCTGTACAAGTCGAAAATGGTTCTAATAGGATTTTTAATTGGTTTTTAACGTTATTAACTTTGTTGTAACATATAAAGAGATAATTTTATTTTGCAAATATGGGTATAGGAGATAACAAAAAGGATTACAAGATCAGCCATATTTTACCATGTAGGCGTGCAAAAGGTACACAAAAATATAATAAAAACAATCATACTAAATTACAAAATCTTTTTCGTTAAGGAACTCACTTAAATTATAATTACATTTCCCCACGAAAAACCTTCGAAGAGTTTTTTGAAACAAAGCGGCAGCTCTTTCCAACTCTTGGGTATTTTGTTAAATACAACGTGTTTTTTTGCATTCTCGTCAAATTTCAGGAGGCTGTTATGAAAGACATAAATAATCAAATAAAATTACGATACTTGTTCACTAATGAATACATACTTGTTTTTTTTAGTTATTTAAGTTTAACAGTATTTCAGAAAACACCTCTTTCAAAGAACAGAATCGCCCCGTTCCGTATGCGGTAGGCAGTATCGCACAACTGTATCGCTGTGTGTTACAGTGCGGTATCACAGGGGCCGCGTTTTAAAATGCGTGTACGAAAATAAAAAATGCCAAACGCCGATTTCCGAAAATATGGAAAGAAGAACTACTTATTTTATTATTGATTCGTGTCGAGAATCATTAGCATAGTTACCTCCTTGAATTTGACAAGGATGCAAAACAACACGTTGTATTACTGGAGCCATGCATGCACTTTTGTCCATAAGCGCTGTCTTGGCTGACTGTAGACATAGCACGCTGTTGTCACGTCTGTTGTTGGGAACTACGTCGGCTAGACGACTAAATCGACTTGGGTTTGTCTTCAACAAACAGAGCTACTTCTAGTATGTACAGAGAAGGTTTAATATTTTGTACATTTTAAAGTACGGTACTATATCCGTTGTTTTAAGTTTAAACATCGCTCGAATGCATCTTTTTTGTGCCTTGAAGGCGGTTTCTTTTTCAGTGGAATTTCCCCAAAAATGACTCCATACCGTAGGTGTGATTCTACTATACCATAATAAGCAGTTAGAAGAGCATCTGTGTTTAATAAAGGTGATAAAGTGTGAAGGGCGTAAGCAGACTTGCTGGTTTTTTTGCATAAAATATTAATATGTAATTTCCAATTTAGTTTATTATAAATTATTAGGTTAAAATGTAAGCGCGTTCTAGCTGACACAACTATGTCATGTGTGCTCCTACCGAGTTATGACAACCTGGTACTTCGGAGGCATAAAGCGTTTAAAAAGGTGACTAACAAAATGTATTGAGAAAACTTTGCCCCCGTTTTTCAAACCCTAAAAAAGGGGTAGAATTTCGGAAAATCTTTTCTTATCGGATGCCTACGTCATACAAAGAACGCATCCTCCAAGATTCAGGTCTCTACGATCAGCAGTTAAGGCTGTGCGTTGATCCATCAGTCAGTCATTCAGGACAAAGCATTTTACATGTTGAGAGATAACATTTTTTTTTTTGCAAATTCAATCTTACACGCATATCTTAAAGTGGTTTTTACAAAGCAATGTCCAAAAATATTGACTGAAAGATGACTAACGATACTATTTGACACCTGCGCACATTGCGCCCTATTTATGCGGACGTTTTTGAGACGCTGATAGTGTATCTTGGTTTTTAACCGACGAAAAAACGGAGGAGGTTACTCAATTCGACGCGTATTTTTTTTTTTTTTATGTATGACCACGCATATCTTGTTACCGAGTAATTCGATTTTGATAATTCTAACTAAGTTCGGAAGGCGGTGACATAAAATTAAAATACATTTCCAAAGTCACCGACTTCCGAACTTAGTCACTAAGGTTAAACACAGCAGGTTTATTATTTTTTTCTTTTCAGTTTTTTCGGCGGTTTAATTTATTTTTTATTTAAGTTTTTATTTTGTACATTGACGAAGCCAACTATCTAAATACATTTCCACATAAGCTGAAGTAACAATATTTTACTGCTCAAATGTCATCACCAAACATTAGCAAGTAATAATTAATGTTAAGACCTGTCAAAGCCCGTCTATCCGTCTGTCACAGTGATATTTACATGTCGTAACATGTTAAGAAATACGCACTTTTGTTATGAATAACTTTCGCGTGGGTTGGCATATGAAAAGGTTACGGATTTTGCTAATTATTGAAAGTGACTGCGTTGTTTGTCTAGTGGTTGCAATCGCGACTGCTGGACCTGGAATACGATTCTCAGGTCGAATTTAGTTTTTCATAATCATTTATTTATTGTCCCGTATGTGTCGACGGGCGTAAAAGAATAACACCATCCCATTTCTTCCAGTGGGTGTCGTAGAAGGCGACTAAGGGACTTACTAGAGAATGGACAGCAGCGTTCTCTATGCATTTTACCACCATACTGCGATCGCCAACCCGCCTGCCAAGCGTGGCGATTATGGCAAAACCCTCCATCCTGGGGGAAGCCTATGTCCAGCAGTGGACGTCTTTCGGCTGAAATGATGAATCATTTATTTAACAGGATTTAGAACACTAGCTTTTGGACACAGCTATGCCCGCGTGGATGTCGGTTATCGCGTAAAAACGTAGCCTATGTCCTTCTCCACATCCCAGGCTATACCTCTACCAAATTCCATGACAATCGGTTCAGCGGTTTAGGCGTGAAAGCGTAACAGACAGACATACTTACTTTTGCGTTTATAATATAAGTGGGGATTATATCGAGGGTTTACGGACTATTAAAATGCGTCTTTACAATACTCCCCTATTTCAATGTTAAATTTTTCGGAAAATTTCATTACACAAAGTGTCAATATTTTGACGAAAAGTGGCCTATGTTGATTTCTTGTACATCCTTTACCTCGATATGGTCTTAAGATCATTAATTGTTTCGTCACATTTAGGAATTTCTCAGAATATTAGCCTTGAGTGTGGACCCGTGCCCGGCTCATGGCCATAGGCTCACCCCTATGACAAAGAGCATTAACTTAATTAGCGAAAGATAAGTAAGTGTCAAATGGAAAAATCCTTTCAACAGCTGTCTTTAAAATATCGCTTGACGAAATAAGTGTCCTTAGGCATGCCGCGATGTCCTTAGGCATCATAATTGAAATTTGAATTTTATCGTCTTACATACAGTAAAAGTTTTATCCAGTGCGCAAACAAACTTTTCTATGAAACAGCAGTTTTTTTTTTACTTGCGAAAAATTTCTGCGGTAGGGGTATGCAAAAAAAATACAGCTGTTTCATAGAAAAGTGCAATACCTACGCGGTCAAAATATATGGAACAGCTGATTTTTTTTTGCATAACCGGCGAAAATTTTCTGGGATAGGGGTCTAGAATGATATGCTGAATTCATGGTTACAGTTTGCGCACTGGATAAAAACTTTCCCTGTATATAGGGTGACTGGTAATTAGTGACCGACATTTAAACACATGATTGTACTCATCATTATGAACAACTTTTACTATGGGACCAAACCCGAAATCGCGAAAAAAAAAACAGGTGTTCCATACATTTTGACGAGTTATGCAAACATAAATGTAAGGAACAGCTAATTTTTTTTTCTCGATTTCAGGTTTGGTCCCATAGTAAAAGTTGTTTATAATGATGAGTACAATCATGTGTTTAAATGTCAGTCACTAATTACCAGTCACCCAATACAGGAAAAGTTTTTATCCAGTGCGCAAATTGTAACCATGAATTCAGCATATCATTCTAGACCCCCTAGCGCAGAAATTTTTCGCCAGTTGTACAAAAAAAAACAGCTGTTCCATACATTTTGACCGCGTACCTATTGTAGTTTTCTATGAAACAGCTGATTTTTATAGCCGGCGAAAAATTTCTGCGGTAGGGGGTCTAGAATGATATGCTGAATTCATGGTTACAGTTTGCGCACTGGATAAAAACTTACCCTGTATATAAGTTATATTCTTATTCGTCGCATAAAAATGCCTTGCCGTGCCGTGCCGTTAGAGGGCAGGCCTTAAACCTCCCTATCCCGACATCTACAGGGTATATCTACAGGTAGCGGGGTTTCTACAGCGCTTATCATTCGTATAGTCATCAATAAGTGGAAGAGAAAGCCCTTAAGAAGATGTATTAAATCGTGAGTTTACTGCAAGTAGGTCGGCAGACGAGCGCAAAAGTTCAATGTATTGTACTTACAATAACATTTAGGGTTGGCCAAAAATATAATTTTAGTTAAAAGTAAATTTGTTGTTGATAACTAGCGAAATACAAATTAAAACACCAAAGAAACGATGGATGGACTGTGTGAATGATGAAATGGTTAGAAAGGGTGTGACTACGGAGATGACGACTGATAGAGAGGTGTGGAAGAACTAAAAAAAACAAACGACTTCCGAAAAAACTACTACAAAGTGAAAAATAACTTTAATGAGGGTTATCTAGCAGCACTGAGACGTCAGGTCCGGGCACCAGTCAAGTGTCAAAGCGCCTAAAGACTGAATGGTGAACGAATGAATGAAACGAATGACATCAAATATTTTAAGTTCATAGTCGAACTGGAAGACCTCTTGTTAAAGTTGCTGGCTTGAATATCCAAGAACACCCTCATTTCGGAAGCCGGTGACAAAATACTAAAAAACCTATTCAAAGACGACGACTTTTTTTTGAAAAAGTTTTTTTAGTTATGGTACCACACCAATTCATATACCACTACTTGACATGTGAACAACAGTGATAGGAAATAGTCGAATATCATCAAGATACACAAAGAGACATCTAAATCAATCCACATTTACCGGACAATTCAAGATAAAAAAAAACATACAGATGAATTGAGTGACAACCTCTTTCCTTTTGAAGTCGGTTAAAAATACATCATGCGCCGACCCCAAATAAATTGAGAAGAGGGCAAGAAAATGATGATTCTGAAATGAATATTCAAAGATATGTGACATCTACCAACCCGCTCTGGGCCCGCGTGGTAGATTACTGCCCACGCAGAGAGAGCTTGCATAGCCTCTTGTATCTTCATGTAGCAGGGGCTATCAATGATAGGATCTGTGCTATATCATTATCATCTGCCTAGCCTTTTGCCAACTGTGTTAGGGTCGGCTTCCAGTCTTACCGGATGCAGTTGAATACCAGTATTTTACATGGAGCGACTGCCTATCTGACCTCCACAGCCCAGTTACTGAGTAACACGATACCTCTTGGTAAGACTGGTTTTCACGTTTTCGGTCTTCTGACGACCTGTAACGACTGTCAAAGATCCACGAATGACAGCCGGGACCAACGGCTTAACGTGCTTTCCGAGGCACGGACGGGTCTTGGTATCTTTACATGATGTTTGGCAGAACGTTGAACATACGAAAATGGTGGATAGGTGGGGTCATCTGCTACTTACTCAGCCCCAATTAATTTGGCCGTGGCCCCGGGATTTTTTTTTATTGTTTTTTTTTTTTACATCTTTCTGTAAGTTTGAGGACTCATAACTTTTTTTCTAGCTAACATCTGAAGAAAGAAATAATTTTATAAGAATCTGCGAACATTAAAGATAAAAAACAATTGCCTGTTTTACCCATTTTTAATAAAAATTACACTTTAAAGTTAAGAAAGTGGTGAAACTAGAAGAAATAAAAAACATTAAAAAATATATCCAGTGTGCCAGGGCCAAATGAATTAGGGCTGAGTAAGTACCAGATGACCCCACCTATCCACCATTTTCGTATGTTCAACGTTCTGCCAAACACCCTGTAGATGTGTTCTTTTGAAGATCATCTTATTAAGTATCATGCAATAGGAGCCTACTGCCATGAATCGTGCAGCAAATTCAGACTCCAGTCTGCTTCTGCTTTGCGCGACCTGCAGACTTAGCACGAACACCGTTTTGTCGACGGAAGAGTAGAAAAAAATTAAGTTCTGTGTAGATAGAAAATTTTCTATCACCGTCACAACTGTCAGTTGTCAGTGTGATTTTGACAGTTTGGAATAGAAAGCTTTCTTCTGAAATAGTCTACGTAAAAAAAGACCTAGACAAAGATCGTTGGAAACGAAAAACAAAATACGACAGATTGTAGAACGATTTCTACGGTGCGATGTCAAAAATTGAGAAATGAAATGTCACATTGTATAAAAAGAGCTGTGTCGATGCTTCAGAAATAGAAAGCATTATGCTAAGCCTGCCGGGGATCGAATAGGGTATTTTCAAATTTATTAAAAACTATTCTAATTTGAAGATTGGGACGAAACATGTAACAGAAAAATAAAATAAAATTGATTTATATCCATTTCCTCAATCAAAAACTATTTAAATCAAATTTATTTTTCGCCTGTTTGGCGTGGAAGATGCTCAAATCCCTTCATCAACCCGAAAAGAGCTGATAATCTTTCAATCAAAATTGGAATGTCCCGCCAAAATTGGGACGTCTCGCCAAAATAGGGTATTTTCCAATTTATTAAAAACTATTCTAATTTGAAGATTGGGACGAAATATGTAACAGAAAAATAAAATGAAATAGATTTATATCCATTTTCTCAATAATAACTATTTCAACCTAATTAATTTTTCGTTGTTTTGAATTTTCCGCCAAAACGCTCCTTACGATGACTTTTTATCACGTGACGTCAACTTTGTGTAAACTAAAGTAGTTAGTATGTAAACAAGTGAGTGTCGTGTTTATAATTAACAAGATTTTTTATGGATAGAAAGTGAAATCACTGATGTGCGGTGCCTCTGTGCACAAATACTTCTAAAACTGCGCCAAACTAAGTATTTGTACTGGTGCTGTTTACACAAAGCTGACGTCACGATGTCACGTGATAAAAAGTCAACGTAAGGAGCGTTTTGGCGGTAAATTCAAAACAACGAAAAAGAAATTTGATTTTAATCGTTTTTAATGGAGAAAATGCAGATTAATAAAAATTTATTTTTATTTTTCTGTTAAATAAATCGTCCAAATCTTCAAATTAAAATAGTTTTTATCAAATTGGAAAATACCCTATTCAGAACCCCACTGTTAGCAGTTCGACCACTTCTAAGTCAGTGTTTCACATAGATACAATAATAATGGTATAAATCCCTATCTCTATATAGAGATAGTCTACTAATATTATAAATGCGTAAGTAACTGTCTGTCTTTTACGCTTTCACGCCTAAACTGCTGAACCGATTGTCATGAAATTTGGCAGAGATATAGCCTGGGATATGGAGAAGGAGATAGACTACTTCTTTACGCGATAACAGACACCCACGCAGGCGGAGCCGTGGGCAATAGCTAGACTGAAAAAAAAGACCACATACAATAATAATGTCGATATATTATAATACTGACGAGACAGTATTCAACAATATTTTTTACATTAATTTAAACTTTTACTTTCAAACCGCCATCCCTACAATGAAAGCTCTTCAATGATTTATAATGTCGTCTGCGCGTTAAAAATGATGTCACGCCAATGTTTCGACAGTGTGAGCTTACTGGTTAAGCAACTTCAACCAAGGTTTGGATATTGATTGGTGACCAATGGCCAGATGTTATTTTTTTTTGAAATTTTGGTTATATTTTTACCTTCGTGTAGATTAAACATTGAATGGATTTTCATCGTCATTTATGTATTTATTATTTTAATTAAATTATAATTGTTAATATTTTAATGACATTTATTTTAGAAGTATGTATGTATGGGGCTTGTGGTTAAATAATAGCAACTGTTCAATCGATTAGGTTAAGCTACGCTTGCCGCGGTTAGTCCGTGGATGGGTGACCATCTTTGCATCTTAAGATCCGTCGGTGCCTCGGAAAACACGTTAAGCCGTTGATTCCGGCTGTTATCCGTGGATCTTTGACAGTAGTTACGGGTCGTCAGAACTCCGAAAGTCTGACAACCAGTCTAACCAAGGGCAATCGTGTTACCCAGTAACTGGGTTGTGGAAGTCAGATAGGCAGTCGCGCCATGTAAAATACTGGTACTAAGCCGCATTCGGTAAGACTGGAAGGCAACCCCAACATAGGAAAAAACTAAAACACAAACTACGCAGATGAAGACAACTAAGTCTATAAATGAAAAACGGAGTATCGGTTTTAATTTCGATTAGTCGACGAGCTTATCGTCGCTCATCGACTTCTACCCATCTTGTTTTGATTACCAGCCGTGCAGTGTCATCCGCGGCCTTGCGCATACGCAAGTAATAATGATTTATATACAGCCAAAGATTTAAGTTTAAGCAGTCACTTGTGAGATCTCGTGCAGTGAACAGCTTAAATATAAAAATGGTGAGTGAATACACTTTTTAAAACTTTAATATAATTCGGTTTTGCAAAAAAAATAAAAATAACACTTTTATAAGGGTTTTTATTTTATTTTGGGGAACGTTTAAAACGATTTGTTATAATTTGCATTTAGTAGATATAGATTTCACTTAAGTATTCACGAAATCTTTAAATAGTATGTAATAAAGTCAATAATCAGAATCTGTCTGTTTGTCCGCCATGTCCTTCTAAACTTCGCAATGGATTTTGAAATGATTTTCACTAATATTTAGTGACTTTATTCCGGGTGGTGTTCTTATCTATATATTAAAACGTGAAGCGAAACGTACCCATTTTACGTAAATTATGCGGAAATAAAGGATGTATTTTGAATTTCAATTATTTTAAAATGTCTCATCTATTTATGTAGGTATTTCAAATAACCACTAACATTTGATAAAGTTATTTCAAAGAGGATTTTGCGCAGTACATAATTTAAATAAAACATTATCAAATGCATATTTATTTATGCAAATGCGTATTGCAGCATTTATGCTTATTATTATTTATGAACCCATACAATTTATATTAATATTTATAAATAAAACAGCCTACCGCTTTATGATTATTTGAATATTTTTTTCCTGCTGTATTTATTTTCGTTCAAAATTAGTGATTGCATTTTTTAAGAAACGTCTCATAATCTAAGATGCATAAATAAATATTCCCCGAAAACCAAGCAGACGGTAGTACGGCAGTACGGTAACCAAAACTGTCGTCCTAGAAAGGAGTTAACCGTCACTTGGTCAATTTTTAGTTTTTAATAGAATGTAAGAGAGTTCACAATTCTCTATCTTTATGTCTAACAAACATTTTTACAATTCAAATAGTTCCCAAGATATGCGAGTTTGTAGGCCGTTAACTAAGGATTCTTTAGGATAAACAGAAAGAAATATCAATTGACGTGTCCTACAGTCAGTAACGTTAGTATCATAGTTTTTAAGAAATAACGATTCGCGCGTTTTTTGCCATTTTCTCGGAAACCACTTTTAGAAAAGAGTTAAATAGCCAGGATCGACGGATGGAGTTGAAATTTTCCTTACATCACCACTGCTCCCAAAACGGTGAAGGAAAACATCGATACGAAACCGGCATGTCCTAGAACCAAAAATTCGAAGACATGTGACATCTACCAACACGCACTGGGCCGCGGTAGATCACAGCTCACTCCGTCTCACAGAGAGCTGTGTATTCCAGCAGTGGGAACATTATAGGCTGCTAACTGAACTGATTCTTATTCTTTTTCTTTTTCCTCAGAAATTCCTAATCCTATCAATTTGCGTGGCGATGGTGGCTGCCGATGTCTCCCACATCCTACCTAAACAAGGCAAAGACGAATCGCACGCAGAGATCTTGAAACAAGAACTAGGTAAGTTAATAGCAGTAGTATTTACAACACTATTTTATTTGAGATCTATGCTAATAATAGGTCTTTACCTATGAAATTGCCGTTTTGTATGAAAAAATTTAAACGAATTTTTTTCATGAATTTTTTATTTGTATTAATCGAAGTAATCACCCATGCAATCAATGCATCTTTGCCATCGCAGTGGCAGTTTATTGATGCCCTTCTTAAAGAAATCAGCTGGACGGGAGGCAACAAATTCTTCAAAGGCATTTTGTACTGCCTCTCGGGTATTAAATTTTTTTCCCGCCAATAAGTTATCCAAATTCTGGAAAAAGTAGTAGTCTGTAGGCGCAAGGTCTGGTGAGTAGGGCGGACGACGGAGAGCTTCCAACCCCAGTTCCTGCAACTTGGAGACCGTCTGCTGTGCAGTATGAGGTCGCGCGTTGTCGTGCAGGAGCAGCGGAGACGAGCGATTGACCAATGCTGGTTGGAGATGCGCCAGCTTCTCCATCATTGTGTTCAGTTCTTCACAGTACACATCTGCAGTAATGCTCACCCCGTTTGGTAAGAAGCTGTGATGAATCACACCGGCGCTAGACCACCAAACAGTGACCATCACTTTTCTAGGGGTAAGTTTTCGTTTAGGGCATTGTTTAGGTGCTGAACCAGGATCCAACCAACTTGCTGAGCGCTTACGGTTATCAAACAGAATCCATTTTTCATCGCAGGTAACAATGCGGTTCAAAATTCCTTCATTTGTGTGTCTGTTGAGCAGTGCAAGGCACGTCTCGACGCGTACTTCGCGCTGGCGATCATTGAGTTCGTGGGGCACCCATTTGTCAAGCTTTTTTACCTTGCCAATTTGACGCAAATGGACCAATATTGTTTTGACGCTAACGTCGAAAGCTGCTGCTAATTCAGCCGTAGATTGTGTATCATCAGCTTCCACAATCGCCTTTAATTCGTCATTGTCGACCAAAGTCTTCGGACGACCGCGAGGTTCATTTTTCAGGTCGAAATTTCCAGAACGGAAGCGAGCAATCCAATAACAGGTGGTGCGTTGGTTTGTAGTGTTAGCTCCGTAAACGTCGTTGATGTTGCGTGCCGCTTGTGCCGCGTTGCTGCCACGACGGTACTCATATTCCATAATTACTCGAATTTTTAACGTATCCATGATGACGAAAAAGATTGAAATGCGATGAAAATGTAACACTAATCAATAAAGAAATGACTACTTTTAGAAAAAAAAATCCATGTTTTTAAAATAAAATTAATTTGAAATTAGAATTCTTAGCCAAACAAAAATTATTTTGATTTGAAATGGCCAGTACTGCAGAACGGCAATTTCATAGGTAAAGACCTAATATTATGAAGAGGATAGATTTGATTGTTAGTTTGCATTGAATAGGCTCCGAAACTACTGAACCGATTTGAAAAATTATTTCACCGTTGGGAAGCTACACTATCCCCGGGTGACATAGGCTATATTTTATCCTCGTATTCCCACGAGAACGGGTACTACGCGGGTGAAACCGCGGAGCGCTGCTAGTCTTTCATAAACAAATTTTTGAAAGTTTGATTTTAAGGGGAATTGTTTTCAGAACTGACGGATTTGGCCAAACACTTGCAAATTAATCCTGTATTATTTCTTCCAGACGTGGGTGTTGAGGGGCAGTACCAGTATGCCTACGAGACCAACAACGGCATATCAGCCAGCGAGAGCGGGTCTCTTAAGAACGTCGGCTCGGTAAGTTGTCTACGACGTCTTGAAGTGTCTATGTCATGTTCCGAAGTGTCGATGATATGTCCCCAAATGTCTATGGCACGTCCCGAATTGTCTATGATATGTCGTAAAGTGTCGAAGATATGTCCCGAAGTGTCGACGTTATGCCCTAAAGTATCTAACGCATTTATGACACGTCCCAAAGTGTATATGATGCGTCCCGAAGTGTCTACAATCCCGTTATTTTAAATATGTTTTTCAAATACAGTGATCTTTATTTTCGTTGCTAATAGGTACAATAACTTACTCCGTCTTATTACAAGACACGATCTAACTTCAACCCGAGTCTAAAGTGTGTATTACTACACTATCCAATTTGCAGGAAATCTAACTAGGAAATCGGAAGATGTAATCGAAGTGAGAACAGTTGGATCCGATTTAGTGCGACTGGAATGTCCCGACCGTACTACTTTTTAACCCCCGACGCAAAAACGACGGGGTGTTATAAGTTTGACGTGTCTGTGTATGTGTGTGTGTGTCTGTCTGAGGCAACATAGCTCCCGAACGGATGAACTGATTTTGATTTCGTTTATTTTGTTTGAAAGGTGAATTAGTCCGGGAGTGTTCTTAGAAATGTTTCATCAAAATCGGTTCAGCCGTTTGAAGATTATCAGCTCTTTTCTGGGTGCTTACTCTCGAATATAATTCCGATAGATCGACATTGGAATTGTCAGTCAAACGTCAGGGATTGGCTAGACTCAGTGAGTCCAGCCAATCCCTGACGTGTCGATCTATCGGAATTATATTCCAGAGTAAGCACCCAGGTTGATGAAGGGATTTGAGCATCTTCCGCGCCAAACAGGCGAAAAATAAATTTGATTTAAATCGTTTTTTATTGAGGAAATGGATACAAATCAATTTATTTTTATTTTTCTGTTACATATTTCGTCCCAATCTTGAAATTAAAATCGTTTTTCATAAAGTGGAAAAGTTGCAAAGACTGAACAGGGAGAGAAAGGCCAAAGAAAAAACGAACGAGAAAAAAATAAGATGACGTTTAGTCACATTTTAAACTTTTAGGCTACAACAGAGGCCAAATAGTGCTCTTTTAACCATCTCGCTCCGATTGGCCCTGAATTTGTGAAGGACCAATCGGAGCGCCAAACGCGATCGATGCGTTAAATCGAGTTAGTTAAAAGAAACACACTAGGGCCACAGTGCAAATTGACGTTGCGTCTATCTGTTCAACAATAAAATTACCCGACTGTTAAATAAAGCATTATTCTCACTGCCCTTCTATGTTGTGTGCAGGAGAACGCAGCGGAGGTAGTTCAGGGCGCGGCGAGCTGGACATCCCCCGAAGGTGAAGTTATCCAGTTTCAGTACGAAGCTGACGAGAACGGGTACCGGCCACAGGTGAGGACACATTTACGTGTATATTAAGTACGCCTCTCGGGGTCGCGGCGAAGGTACAAGTATCTACCGAGCCCCCAACTTAGTTCAACATTTATTACTTCAAGTTATAACTGTGTGAACATAATGTAGCATTGCATAAGTAAGCGGGCACGCTCTTTATGTCTGGAGGTTTTAATTTAGTTTTAAACTTCTGTTTACGTTTTTATTTCGTGTGGTGCCGGACATAAAAGAATAGCACCATCCCATTTCTTCCCGTGGATGTCGTACAAGGCGACTAAGGGACTTACTAGAGAATGGGCAGCAGCGTTCTCTATACATTTTATCACCATACTGCGATCATCCAGGTAGACTGGACTCCAATATTTATCATTTTATTTTACAGAAATCCGTGGCATTTACCAGAATTTAGGAAATCTTAAAGCGAGCTGACCTTAATAATCCTCTTTCTATTCCAGGGTTCCCACATCCCCATCTCCCCTCCGATCCCGGAGGCTATCCTTCGCTCACTACAGTACATCAAGGATCATCCCCCCAAGGAAGAAAACTAAATATAAGAAAAAAAATATCTTAGTCTGGCGACACATCTCCGGAAGTATAGGACGGAAGTTGACCTAAAATGCAACAAATCAAGTCGAAATTACGTCGCGTTTTGTCAAATCAAGTCGAAATTACGTCGCGTTTTGTCAAATCAAGTCGATATTACGTCGCGTTTTGTCGAATCAAGTCGAAATTACGTCGCGTTTTGTCAAATCGAAGTCGAAATTACATCGCGTTTTGCCAAAACAAGTTGAAATTACGTCGTGTTTGGTATTCGCGTTTTGGCGTACTTAAGCGTAAACATCGGTCTAGCGGAAATTTGGCAACAACTAAATTTATTTCTTGTAGGAATGATGACGATGATGGCGCTGTATACGAATAAGTCGACAAGTAAATTCATGGCACGATTCACAGAACTTGCTTCGTAAAGTAAGCGTTTTATACGAATCTGAACATTTCATCATTAAAGTTTACATTCGTATGATGACATTACTTACCGAAGGCAAGCCTGTGATTACCTAATTACGGCAGGTGTGTCGCTACACGTAAATAAGATATTACCCTTACTAATATCTAGCTTATTTGACTACCTCTTTGGTACATCGAAGTTATTGTAAATCAGAGGTATTTAGTAAAGTAAGTTTTATTAATTTGTAAGAAAATTCAAATACTCGGTTGTATATTTTTTTATAAAAATAAACTACTGTGATAAGAATATACGATTAAATGAAAATATTAGTTTATTCCAACCGCTGTTTAGCACCATCCCATTTCTTCCCGTGGGTGTCGTAGAAGGCGACTAAGGGACTTAGTAGAGAATGGGCAGCAGCGTTCTCTATGCATTTTACCACCATACTGCGATCGCCAACCCGCCTGCCAAGCGTGGCGACTATGGCAAAAGCCCCCAAAATAAGCACAAGACCGGTCGAAGTAGAGGAGCCCGGGGGAGGCCTATGTCCAGCAGTGGACGTCTTTCCGCTGAAATGATGATGATGATGATGATGAACCGCTGTTTTATTGATCCTGCAGGCTTAACATGACGCTTTCTATTACTACGAAGAATAGACAGTGTATTTTGTTTTGTACAAAGTGATATTTCGTTTCTCCGTTTTTGACATTGCACCGTTGATATACTTCTATAATCTCTCATTTTGTCTTTCGTTTCTAACGATCTTTGTCTAGGTCCTCATATAATTATGTAGACTATTTCAGAAGAATATTTGTCAAACTGTCAAAATCACAATGACAACAAATTTTCTACTCGACGACTGCCACAAAGTATATACGATTATCTACAAAATCATGATTAGTTTAGAACGCATAACTGTGATAATTAATAGAAAAACATAGCTATGTTTTCCTATTGTACATCATTTAGTTAATATTCATGTCTATTCTTCCGTTGACAAATCGGTGCTCGTACTAAGCCCGCTGAACAGGTAGACCTCCACCCTTACTGCGTTACACGTCCAGCTATGTTGAGCCTGCAGAAAGGCTTCCAGCGGGCCACCAAACTGCTATGGCTCACCTGGAAATCTTTTTATCGACTAAGAAGCCAGATGGGCCACTGCCGGTACTACTTGGTCAGATGGAGGTACTCCGGTGAGATGCAGTGCGACTGTGGAGCTACATCACAAATTATACCCCACATCTTGTCGTATTCTCTGTGCACCCACGTCTGCACTATGGAAGACCTTTGCGAGGCCAACGATGACGCTGTTGAGCTCGTTTAAAACCAAAAAGTTGGAATCATCGACAGAATGAAGAAGAAGAAGAAGACTATTATTAATCAGAAGAAGAAGACTATTATTAATCAGAAGAAGAAGACTATTATTAATAAGAAGAAGAAGACTATTATTAATCAGAAGAAGAAGAAGACTATTATTAATCAGAAGAAGAAGACTATTATTAATCAGAAGAAGAAGACTATTATTAATTAGAAGAAGAAGACTATTATTAATCAGAAGAAGAAGAAGACTATTATTAATCAGAAGAAGAAGACTATTATTAATTAGAAGAAGAAGACTATTATTAATCAGAAGAAGAAGAAGACTATTATTAATCAGAAGAAGAAGACTATTATTAATCAGAAGAAGAAGACTATTATTAATCAGAAGAAGAAGAAGACTATTATTAATCAGAAGAAGAAGACTATTATTAATCAGAAGAAGAAGACTATTATTAATCAGAAGAAGAAGAAGACTATTATTAATCAGAAGAAGAAGACTATTATTAATCAGAAGAAGAAGATTATTATTAATCAGAAGAAGAAGACTATTATTAATCAGAAGAAGAAGACTATTATTAATCAGAAGAAGAAGACTCTTATTAATCAGAAGAAGAAGACTATTATTAAACAGAATCTGAAGTTTATTGCTAATCCATTATTTCATACTAGCTCCAGCCCGCGGCTTCGCCCGCGTGGAGATCGGAAATTATGCCGCGGAAACGTACTACCGGGATAAAAATATCTGTGTGCCAAATTTCATCCAAATCCGTTCAGCCGTTTTTGCGTGATTGAGTAACAAACATCGAAACATCATCACAAAGTTTCACATTTGTAATAATATAGTAGGATTATGTTCGAACAAAATGTCTGCTTAGCAGCATTAACAATGCCATGAATGTTGTGGAAATGTCAAAATGTAAACGATTCCTACTGTTAGTTCATTCATTTTCAGTCTTTTAACGTTCCCACTGCTGGGACACAGGCTTCCGCTCTATGAGAGGGAGTGGGCCATAATCCACCACGCGGGCCCAGTGCAGATTGGTTGTTAGTGTATTAGGCAATTACCCCTGTGGAGCCATGGCAGCGCCCCCTAGCCAAAAAAAAACACAACCTACCTTTTCTCGAAGCATTTCGTCGTCTTTTCATATCCTCATAGCTTCGGCCTGGATAATGCTAGAGAGCTCAAATTCTCACCATTTACCACATACAGTGCCAAATTTGTCACACTAACTTAAATTCGTTGCAGAGGACTAGTGATGCCATCTTTGTATCATGTTTGCCACTAATATGTCGGTTCATAAACTGTTTTATCTTAACACCAACAGATGGCAGTTTTATCGTACTGCTTTATCACCATACTCGATCGGTAAAACAGTCGATTCCGCCATTTTTTGCACTTTCGTGAGTTTGCAAAGTTACAGACAGAGATTTGAAGTCATTTGAAGGATAAAATTAATTAGGTGATGTTCCGAATCTGGAACTAAATTTACTTATGCTATGTTGCATGTTGGTTCAGATTTGGAACTAACGGTTTTTTAACTGTAACTTTCCTGAAAGTACGTGTATTTTTTTAAATATTTTTCTCGAGTCTAAAAAAAGTAGCCCGTAAAGTATCATTTTTTTGATCCATGCATATCAAAAAAAAGCGGCCAAGTGCTAGTCGGACTCGCCCATGAAGGGTTCCGTCGCAGCAAGTAATTTATGATTTGGCGTTTTTTTTTTAAAAAAAAAACTACTAACTAGATCTCGTTCAAACCAATTTTCAGTAGAAGTTTACATGGTAATGTAAAAATGTGTATTGTGTTTTATCATTATCTTATTTTAGAAGTTTAGAAAAAAAATGCATTAGAAACCTCAATATCATTTTTGAAGACCTATCCATAGATACCCCAAGGTGAAAATCTTAAATGATAAATGATAAATGATTTTATTTCTGTAAGTAGGTTTGTACAAACACTTTTACACGTCAATCATATTTTTTAAACTAGATGAGGTCGGCGTTTCCTATCTGACTACTCTGAGAAGAAAGGCCGAAACAAACTCAGAGGTCACAGTCTCTTTTAAAGTCCAGACATAATCTTGGTCAGATCATGTGAAGACCATGTGGATTGGTGTCTGAAATGGTCTTTTGAGGAAAGAACCACACAGGTTGAGTGGACCTGTCCATTCAGTGCACGCATGTATCAGTAATCATACGGCTCAACTCAGAACTTGATGCGGTTCACAGAATACATCTAGTTACCAAGTTTCAACAGCATAGTTCTTAATAGTTTCGGAAAAAAGTGGCTGTGACATACGGATGGACAGACAGACATAACGAATCCATAAGGGTTCTGTTTTTTGCCATTTGGCTACGGAACCCTAAAAAGCTTTTTACTTATTAGCCCGTTGCTAAGTTGTCATTCCTTCAATTTTGTACGACTCAATAACTTTTGTCATTAAATTCTGATACGTATTTATTTAATGACGGTACACTATACATTTTGACGGCACCGTTGGCGCAGTGGTTAAGCGATCGATTGCTGCGCTGCGTGTCGCGGGTTCGATTCTCACACGGAACAAATATTTGTATGACCTACAAGTAGTTGTTCCGGGTGTGGCTGTTTGTGTATGTGAGTTTAAATGTTTGTAAACGTACCCACAATACAGGAGAAATTCCTAGAGAGGGACACCGTATAAAATTTTAAATGAAAAAAAAAAAACGGTGCGACGGTTTGGTTTCTGTTGGTATGTTTTTTGTTAAGCCAAAAGTAGCCTACAAACGAAAAAAAAAAAATAACCGGTCAAGTGCGAGTTGGACTCGCGCACCGAGGGTTCCGTACAAACCTGTGGGTATATAAGTAAAAGTTCAAAATTGTCAAAAATATTTTTTTTTATATGACGAAACTAATAATTTACGGTTTTCGTAATTTTTCCTATATCTGTACTATAAGACGTGACTTCGTACAAAATTTCAAGATTCTAAGTTCACGGGAAGTACCCTGTAGGTTTTGATTCCCGTGCGAGTTTCGAAAATTTGCGGAATTTTGCGGCCTAAATGGCTGTATCTTTTGATTGCGTTGACTTAGAAGGTTGATTTTTCTACAGCTTCCAGGGACAGTAGAACTAAGTATCATATAGAAATTTCAGTTTGATACCTCCACGCGTTCCTGAGAAAAACGGTCTTGACAGACGGACGGACGGACGGACAACAAAGTGATCTTATAAGGGTTCCGTTTTTTCCTTTAGAGGTACGGAACCCTAAAAATCCACTGTAGACAGAGAATGATGCACTGACCTTGATCCCGGAGCACTGTGACTGCCTCCAGCACTCTCTTGGTGTAGATACACGGCTCATAATTATCCATTTCTTGAGTCACCACCGAACATACTCTGTTGACAATAGACAAGAGTTAGAACATTTTTTTAATTACAGTCGCCAGCAGGTCAAGCTATCCCAAACTGTCAAATTTTCCCAATTGAACATAAACCTTATTCCTTTGTGATAAAGTTGAAAAACTATCAAAGAAATTTGACAGATTGGGGTAGCTTGATGTGCTGGCCTCTGTACATTATCATCATTTCAGCCGAAATACGTCCACTGCTGGACATAGGCCTCGCCCAAAAGGGGGGTTTTGCCATAATCGCCACGCTTGGCAGGCGGGTTGGCGATCGCAGTATAATGATAAAATGCATAGAGAACGCTGCTGCCCAACAGACCAGGAGTTATAGCCAACTTCTGGAGGGAGGTGGGCTGGCTGCAATAACCACTGACGGCAGCCATGGCTCACGCACAATTGTCCATTTAAAGGACTAAGTGCGGAAACCAAATCCAATAACATAGGCATTGCAAGCAACGTCTGTGGTACCAGGGCTGTGTTATTACAGGTAATATCTCGTACGTACCGGTTGGCCCGGCCCCGGATGGCCCCGGCCGTCCTCTCCAAAGAATCGGGGTCTCCCTCCTGCAGCGCCACCACACACTTGTTCACGTCCTCCAGGATGTGGTTCTCTGCGGGAAATGGATTACAGTAAAAAGACTTAAAAAAAAAAAACACTAAAGTGAAAAATAACTTTGATTTCGGAAGTCGATGTCTATGGATCATCTGCCTAGCCTTCTATGTTCTATGTTATGGGGTTTGGTTTCCGCACTTAGTCCTTTAAGTGGACCATTGTGCGTGAGCCATGGCGGCCTTTTGGTATTATTCCAGCCAGCCCACCTCCCTCCAGAAGTTGGCTATGACTCCTGGTTTGTTCAGAATATCTGTGTAACATTTGGGTTCCCCGAGGGTTTCTGTTCTAATCTGTGCTACGCCTGTGCATACGAAAAGCACGTGCGCAACGGTTTCCTCAGCCTCCATGCAGGCCCTGCACAAGGGGCTGTCCGTTATGCCTATTGTGTGGAAGTGTTTGTTCAGCGAGCAGTGTCCTGTGATGGTTCCAGTCACCAGACGCAGGTCTATTCTGTCCAGGCGTAACAGACGTCTGGTCAGCCTGCTATCCAGGGATGGCATTGCTTCCCTAGACTGCCTGCAGCCTGGTGTCAGGGTCCACCAGCTCTCGGCTTGTTTGTGGGTGTATTCCTGGAGCCACCTGCGTAGTTGGTTGAAGGGTATGGGCACAATGGGCTCGGGACCATAGACTGACACGCTGGATGCCCTTCTGGCTAGTTCGTCTGCGGCGTCGTTGCCCAGTGACCCACTGTGTCCTTTTATCCATTGCAGTGTCACAGTGTTGCGGTTGGCAACCGTTATTCTTTCTAGTACATTGTGACATTCTAGTGCTAAGCTCGATGTGATGTATTTTTTCCGTAGGGATTGAAGAACTGAAGCACTATCGGAGAGTATACGTATGTGTGCATCCGTGACCCTCCTGGCTTCTATGGCATACGCCGCTTGTATAATGCCCACACATTCCGCTTGGTATACGGTGTTGAACATTCCCAGCGGGCTGGATATGTTTATGTTAAGGTCTTGTGAGAAAACTCCGACTCCGGTTCCAGAGTCGGTCTTTGATCCGTCAGTGTAGACTCTAAGCTCATCCGGGCCTGAGTAGTCGTTCTGTTCTCCTGTGAGTACTACGTTGTAGTGTCTCTGAAAGTAGTGCAATTTCGGGGTTTTGTCACAGGGTGATGCCATCATCGGTTGTCGTTTGATCGCATCTTCCTTAATGCGTGTGTGCTTGACTCTGGAGTCTTTGCTTAGGTTTCCTGCTATGTCGAGCCTCAAGGCAGCCAGTGCTGCCTCCTCCCGCACGATGAGGTGTAGAGGAGGCAGCCCCAGCATTGCCTGTAGGGCAGCGGTGGGCGTAGTCCTCATGCAGCTGGTGATTGCCACACAGGCGCACCGCTGCAGTTTTTCAAGGTCCTTTTGTGCTGTGCCTAAGTCCGTTCTGGGCCACCAGACTATTGAGCCGTATGTAATAATTGGTCGAATAACCGTGGTGTACAGCCAGTGGGTGACTCTGGGGCTTATGCCCCAGTTCCTGCCAAGCATTCGCTTGCACTGCCACAGGGATATGCTGGCTTTTGTGGTGATGTAGTTGGTGTGTTTTGCCCAATTCAGCTGTTTGTCCAAAAAGATGCCCAGGTATTTGGTTTCAGTTGCTAGGCTTAGAGTAGAGCCAAACAGACGCGGAAGTTCCAGTTCCGCGAGTTTCCTCTTTTTTGTAAAGAGGATCAGTTCGGTTTTTGTAGGATTTACTGATAGTTGGTGTTTGTGGCACCAGTCCTCGACTATTTTAAAGGCTTGGCGCATAAGGTTACATAGGGTATTTTCATGGGTGCCGTTTATTATTATGGTTAGATCATCGGCATAGCCTACGGTGAAGTAACCTTTGTCATTCAGTGATTTGATGAGGCTGTCTACGACCAGGTTCCATAGCATCTACCATCTGCCTAGCCTTTTCCCAACTATGTTGGGGTCGGCTTCCAGTCTAACCGGATGCAGCTGAATACCAGTATTTTATATGGAGCGACTGCCTATCTGACCGTTACTGGGTAATACGATACCCCTTGAAAAGACTGGTTGTCAGACTTTCGGGCTTCTGACGACCCGTAACGACTGTCAAAGATCCACAAATGACAGCCGGGACCAACGGCTTAACGTGCTTTCCGAGGCTCGGAGAGGTCTTGGTATGTTAAGATGGTCACCCATCCACAGACCAACAGCGGCATAGGTAGCTTAACCTGATCGACTGATCCGTGCCGCTAATATTACTTAGCCACGAGCTCCTCTAATTATGGTTATATACAGGATAAGTTTTTATCCAGTGCGCAAATTTTAACCATGATTTCAGCATACCATTCTAGACCCCCTACCACAGACATTTTTCGCCGGTTATACAAAAAAAAAACAACTGTTTCATAGAAAAGTGCAATACCTACGCGGTCAAAATGTATGGAACAGCTTATGGATATGTATTTACATTTATTTTTTTGTAAACATATTATATTTCTCACTTTTTATTTATTATTCGCGATCGTAACAAATGTGTCTTAACAGAATTACGATCATTAAAATATACAACCCTAGTTTTAGTATATGCGAAACCTGAAACACGTGTCTATTTTTATGTAAAGAATCTATGTACAAAATTTCAAAACAGTATCATGAAAAATTACAAAGTTATAAGCTTGTTATGTTACCCAGTTGTCTACACAAACATGGTCACCACGCGCCCCCCGCAGTTAGGCAGTAGCTACTTAATTGTACGGCGATTGTTTTGTAAAGTTAAGTCTGTAAGATCTTCCCTTGTAAACAATGTATTTTATTGCAAATAAACATTTTGAATTTGAATTTTGAATTTTTAAATAACTGGTCAATATCTGGATGACCGCGCTTAGCACAGTTTTCTTTTGTTTGACGTTTTCTAAAAATTAAACCTAGCTAGATCGATTTTTTGCCCTCTAAACCCCCTGCATACTAAATTTCATGAAAATAGTTGAAGCCGTTTTCGATATTCAGATTATATTTATACACATTTATACATTTTTTACGTAAATTCATGATTTTTGACGCTGTAATTTTCAGCAACAGTAAGATATTTTAAATATTTGATTATGAATAACGATAGCGCCATTCTCATTCTTGTAAGTTGGAATTACACATTTTCGGATTTTTTTTCGTGTAATCCCTACTAATATTATAAATGCGAAAGTAACTCTGTCTGTCTGTCTGTCTGTCTGTTACGCTTTCACGCCTTAACCGCTGAACCGATCGTCATGAAATTTGGCCGAGATATAGCCTGGGATATGGGTAAGGACATAGGCTACTTTTTTACGCGATAACCGACATCCACGCGGGCGGAGCCGCGGGCAAAAGCTAGTATGATATAAAAATTCGATCTACAGTTAATACGTTTCCTTAGTTTTCTTTTGTCAATATAATAAGACAAAATTACAATAAATAAAATTAGAGTACTATATATTCTGCAACAATTCAGCGCGCTCCTCAGTCTCGCGCGAGCGCTTTGCGAGGTAGGACCTGCGCACGAATTTTTCGCGCGCAATCGTCCGGAGATCGCTATTATTATCGACTCGTGTACGCCGATTGAAATAATTTGATCCAGTGAGTAATATTTTACATCATATTAAATGTTTTTAAGAATGAGTGCTTCCTAAAGGTAATCAATAACTACCTACATATTAGACTTTAACTTTTATCTTTTATTTATAGGTAGATATGGGTCGAAAAACACCACTGTACGCCTGCATAAAAAAAAGGAAGAGACATAATTATGCCCGCTTACAGACAGCATTACAAGTTAAAATGTCACTAAAAAGGTAGACGCAGACACGATGTTAATTTAACCGTATTACAGAACACTTATCTCTTAAGTTCCTACCTATTTTTTTTATATTTTATTAATAGTACTAAAGCAAACATAAATTTTTATTTTCCAGGTCGCGTAATCATAATAATTCAGAAACATCTACTGAAAGTAAAAATATGATACTAGAACCAACAGTGGAAGAATCGCCTACTGTAGATCAGGTAAAGTAGGTTCCTAGCTACCCGTCTATTACCTGGCCGGGCCCACTCTATGCTCAAGGTCAAAAATATCGTAATTTATTTTCGTATATTTCGTAAAAAAAAGGTTTTGTTTTAATGTATGTAGTAACGCTATAAAAATTTACAAATAATTAGTATAACAAGTGCCTACTGTTCTACGTTCTGATTGTGAACATTTGTGCAGGTATACTTTTGTCTTTTTTAAACATTATTGTATAAGAGTGTGCGTTCTGTATTCTATGTCGGGATTATGTGACGTAATTCATGACGATGTTAATAATTACTAGTTGATTAATACTTTCGATTTATGACCAGTTACCACTTATTTTTTTTTATTTTTTTTAGAACCAAGAGGCTTCTGCGTAATCAGAAAAATTTATGCTTTATAATTCTATTGAACAACAACCACAGATGGAAATATCTTCGGCACTTGAAGATTTTGAAGATCATTTACTAATCATGGAAAAAGAATCATTAACTGTTGATGCTGAGCAGGTATATTTTATATACCTTGTAAAGAAATTCGAACGACAATAATAATATTTTTTGCTACATGTTTTACGTTTTTGTTTTAGGAATTCAAAGGAAGAAGGATTGTTGATTTTCAATATTTTATGGATCAGTTATTTTTAATAGAAGCTCATGGTGATAAATTCGGCTGCAAGCTGCAAAATTTAAAATTTATGAAAGAAAAACAAAAGGGACTGCTGCAAAAAATTTCGTGAAATGTAAAATGTGTGGATGCGTATTTAACATTAATACTTCTAAAGAAGATCAACATTTCAATGTGAACGCTGGTGCTATATCAGGGGCCATTGCAATAGGTATAGGACTATCAAACCTTAACGAACTGGTCGCTTCTATTGATTTGCCCACAGTGCCATTTCGTATATACAGCAAAACACATGATTCTCTTTCTGAAATGTGGAAATCTGCGGCCGAAAAAACAATGAAAGATGCTGCCAAAGAAGAGAAGGATGCAGCTATATTACGGGATGATGTCAGTGATACCGGTATTCCCATGATACCTGTGGAAGCAGATGCTTGTTGGAGCAAGAGGTCGTATAAAAGTAATTATTCGGCTCTTTCTGGGGTTGCGGCAATAATTGGCGAACATACAGGTAAAGTTTTACATGTAGGAATTCGAAACAAATATTGTGTTATTTGCGCACGCGCTAACGCGAAAAAAGAAGAACCTCGATCACATAAATGCTCTAAAAATCATTCTGGTTCGTCGACTTCTATGGAACAGGCTATATTAGTAGAAGGTTTTAAGCAGTCTGTGGAAAAAAGAGGTCTGATATACAACACATTGATTGCTGATGGGGATGCTAGTACTTACAAAAACATTCTAGAAAGTAAGCCGTATCCAGATATACCTGTTCAAAAAATTGAATGCTAAACCATCTTTTAAGAAATTATAATGGCAGGAATTTGCAGCTACAGAAGGATACATCTGTTCCATTATCTGAACGCAAACTATTGACGGGAGAGCGCCTGATCAGACTACGAACTGCAATACGATCTGCTATAAAATACAGAAAATCAGAAGACGGCACTATATCAGATAAAATAAAAAAATTACAAGAAGACATTTTAAACAGTCCACGGCATGTATTTGGAGACCACAATCTTTGTAAGAGCTACTACTGTAAAGAAGAGCGAAAACTGGAGCCCAATCATGTCTCGACGGCTGCTACTTTGATGTTAAAGTTGCAGAAGAATGTCTCTCAACTTGCCTTCCACTCAAGAAGCCTGTTGTACACCTTCACAAACAATCGTGCCGAACAGTTTAACAGTATCGTCGCCAAAATGGTGGGTGGCAAAAGAGTAAATTTTTCCCTTAAAGACTCCTATAGTGTGAGATGTTATGCAGCAGTATGTGCCTTCAACACTGGAAAACCACAGTACACCTTATATAAGTCTGTCTGCGACAAAAGTCCAGGAAAATCTCTGAAATGCGTTGAAGAAGCAAGACATGCTCAAAATTTAAAATACCTGACAAAGTCCCAACAGTACCAACGTAGTCGCAAGAAACTTAATTTTGCTAGTACAGACTCAAACTACGGTCAAAACTGTGAACGTCCAGATATGAAAAGTGACCAATACGAACAAGCAAAAAATATTTTCTTAGATCATTTGAAACAACAAGCTCTAAACCGACAAGAAATAGAAAGGAGCACTATTTTGCAGGCTGAAAGTGCTTTATGGCTAGAATTGCGTAGATGTATTGTGACTGCGTCAATTTTTTGCAAAATTTGTAAAAGACGGCCAAACCAGAACTCTGCACCTCTTGTGAAGAATGTTTTATACAGTTATAGCCTTGATCGTGTACCTGCAGTGAAACATGGGAAAGAAAATGAATCCAAAGCTTTGGCAAAACTTAGCATTCAAGAGAACATTATTATTGACAAGTGCGGTTTGTTCATCGACAACGATTTTTTTTTCTTAGGAGCCACTCCGGATGGATTGTTTGAAGATGGTTTGGTGGAAATAAAGTGCCCCCTCTCCGCGTTTGGATTAGATCCTGAAGAAGCGATTCAACAAAAGAAGTTGAAATGCTTCAAATTGAATGATCACTCTGAAGTTATTTAGACCGGAATCACGACTGGCACTATCAAGTTCAAGGCCAGCTCCATATTGCTAATAAAAATCTCTGTTTGTTCGCAGTGTGGACTGGGGATGATTACCCGATGAAAGTTGTTAAAGTTTGTAAAGATGATGTATTTTGGCGAGAAAAAATGTTACCGAAGTTGAAGACATTTTATTATAACTGTATACTTCCCGAGTTAATTGATCCTCGTAAAGCACGATCAATGCCATTACGAGAGATCTTTTTGTAAAAAAAAAACTCAAAGTTTATAATACATTTTTGATTAGTGGATTCTTTTTTAATGTTTTGATTTATACTCACCCCTGATTACCTGCCTAATAGTGTCCAGACTCTGGTTAAAAAAAAGACTATCGTCCTATTCAAATTAGTATCAAAATTGTTTCGCGGACTATAATTGTACTCCCAACGCACACCAATGTTACTTCGTGTATTGCAAACGAACACCAGCGCGCGGGCACGCAAAGCGAGCGTTTACGATTCGTAACAGGACTCTTAAAGGTATTAGATAACATATTCCATCACGCTAGCATTTTTTTTTTTTTTTTTTGGAAAATATACAACGTGTTGTTTTGTATCCTCGTCAAATTCAAGGAGGTAACTATGCTAATGATTCTCGACACGAATCAATTATTATAAAATAAGTAGGTTTTTTTTCCATATTTTCGGAAATCGGCATTTGGCATTTTTTATTTTCGGACACGCATTTTAAAACGCGGCGCCTGTGATACCGCACTGTAACACACAGCGATATAGTCGTGCGATACTGCCTACCGCATACGGAACGGGGCGATTATGTTCTTTGAAAGAGGTGTTTTCTGAAATACTGTTAAACTTAAATAATGAAAAAAACAATTATGTATTCATAATTTTATTTGATTATTTATGTCTTTCATAACAGCCTCCTGAAATTTGACGAGGATGCAAATCAACACGTTGTATAACATGGTGTATAAAATATTGGAGGCGATTTAGTTATTTATTTTGAACAAACTGTTCGGGGTTGGGGTGAGTTTAAGATAAACTAAGATTAAGAATTATAAAGATAGCTAGGTTTCAGTGATACAAATGGGATAACTATTAAAACTAATGAGGTGAATGAGATGAGATTGAGCCGCGCACGATATGCTGTCCGAAAACGTAGTGACTATTTTAGTTAGGTAATTAATACATAAAATATTAAATGCATAGAGCGCGGTGTCGCAATTACGCTGACATGTATATTATTGTTCGGTGATTGACCAGACCTAGACAAAACACATTTCTGTTAGCGTTCACGCCAACGCTACACCAAAATGTATGGGAATGACATTACCTGCGGAAAGGTTACGTCGTGTCCTTTCCGCAGGTAATGTCATTCCCATACATCTTGGCGTAGTGTTAGGCGTGAAACGCTAACAGAAATATGTTTTGCTAGGCCCCGAACACAAACTATATTCAGGTTTCGCATACACTAAAAATGTTATATATAAAATTCTCGTGTCACAATGTTAGTTAGCTTACTCCTCCGAAACGGCTTTACTGATTTTTACCAAATTTTATATGCATATTGAGTAGGTCTGAGAATCGGCTACTATCTATTGTTCATACCCCTAAGTGATAAGGGTTGTTCACTAGAAATTACCTGCAAAACAACGTTTGCCGGGTCAGCTAGTAATTTTATATAGTTACACACGAGAATCATATTTTAATCAACAAACAGTTTGGGTATCGCTGGCAAGAGGGCAGCAAGGGACGGGCTGAAACGAACTGACAGACAACATGTCACGCTGGACAAGATGTGAAGAGTCAAGGTATGAAGTGTACTGACCGCTGACGGCCAGGAAGTCGTCGATGGTGGTGATGTCGTCCACGGCGTCGGTGAGCAGCCGGACGGCGGCCTCCCAGGCGCGCGCGAAGGCCGCCGCGTTCTCCTGCGCCACGCGCGAGCGGGCCCGCGCCGCCAGCACGCGCGCTGAGTTTATCACCTGCGTACATTGTGCTTGTGAGCAACGTCTCTAGTCTTGTTCAAATATTAACGTTATCATATAAAACATTGTTAAAATGAATTGTATTAAAAATTATACAGGGTGTAAATTTCACCGTTTTTCTCTTAAGGGTACACTAGTCGCTGGCTCGAAATTACTGGTGGGCCTGGATAAAAAGCACGCTGTCTACCAGGCTTCGTGTCCGACAGAGGTAGTACCCGTGATGAGCAGTTAGACACTAGTCTACACGCACAACATTATTGAGTAAGCTGCAATATCAGTTATAGTAAAACAGGCGCTTAAAAAATTAAGAAAAGTCCTTAGGAAAATCGGGTTTTCTGAAAAAAAAACAACTGCATAAATCGATGACCAATTAAGTTTATTGAACTTTTCAATAATTGAGCTTTGTCGATACCGACTTAGTTTTCGAAATTTTACACTCCTTTTATTACTTAAACACGCCCAAAGTTAGGTTAAATTAGCAAGAAAAACGAATCTTTGTTGGCTCATAACTTTTTAATGTCTTCTTATTTTAATATTCTGTTTCCGTACAGACAATATTTATAATGACACAAAACTATACCATGTTTAATTTTTGATGTACATTTTCAAACAGTGGAGTAAAACACTCCCGAAGTTTGTATGGAAAAAATTTCAACTAGATTCACCTTAATATAATAAAATATTTTGGTCATGTGTTACATGTATACACTTCACTGTTATTCACTTTTTATAATATCTTTCAATTGTTACCACTGATGTTCGACTGACTATTATCACAGTACCTTCAAAATCGCCTTAAACTAGATTATTCTTTAAACCACGCTTCAAACCCCATACTTACTTGTGGACAGAGCGCCTCGATGTGTTCTGCCGCGTGACGCACCATCTTCACGCCGTCTTCGTTGTTCGACATTGAGCAGACGAGGTTGGCCACCTGGGACAGACAACAACACATAAATTTGGCAAATGTAACAAACTCACACACAGGGTCAAATTAAATCAGCTGGTAATACTTTACCCACGTTTTGGGTATAGATAGATGAAAACGAATAAAAAAATAAAATGTTTCATCTATTCCAACTTCATAATTTGAAAGGACTGTGACATGTACAGACGCCAGCATATCAAGGTACCCCAATCTGTTAAATTTCTTTGATAAATTTTCAATGGACATGGTTCATGTTCAATTGGGAAAATTTGACAGTTTTTCATAGCTTGATGTGCTGGCGTCTGTACATGAAGGAAATCAAACGACTGTTATATTTTGGTCGTTGGAAATTCGTAAAAAATATCTTTGATGCACGAAAAACAGCTGATCGATCAGGGCCTAGAGACAAAACACATTTCTGTTAGCGTTCACGCCAAAACGTACGGGAATTACATTACTTGCGGAAAGGACACGACGTAACCTTTCCGCAGGTAATGGAAGAGCAGAGTCTCCCAACACAGGCATTACTTGCTTAAAGGGAGGCTCCAATCGCTAATCTGTTTTTGTTCATTTATGCTTGAAGTTTTTTTTTTTTTTTTAATGTCATTCCCATACATTTTGGCGTAGCGTTTGGCGTGAACGCTAACAGAAATGTGTTTTGTCTAGGCCTGCTGGATCTTCACCCAATGAATGATGATAAACTATATTTTAGTTATTTTTTTTTTTTTGTTCCTTTACTTTCCGATATCGGTACCCAACGTGTGTAAAGTATTGCCAGCTAATTTAATTTGAACCTGTACATAAAAGGACTTTCTTTGTTTTCCTCCCAAATGCTTACCTCTACAAGTTTATTGGCATGTTCAGTGAAGACAAGGGCATACTCCTCGACTTCTTTCTCGTTACCATTGCGAGCTGCCTCCATCAGGACCAGGAGTGGCACGTTGGTTTCCAAGAAACTGTGGGAGCAGTAATTTATTATTTACTAACTCATCATCACTATCATTACAGGAGTTTCCTAATTCAATAGTGTGGCCATAATTACAGTTTTAGTATTTGCAATAACATTCATATCTTTATTTGCATTCCATAATGTTTAAAGGTCTTACAAATGGCTTAAAGCTAAGGTACAATTACGGACCCTGTAGGGCACAGCAAAAAGTATAAAATATAATTAAAAAAAACAAGGAAATAAATTACAATCAACAATTTTTAAATAATCATAATTATTAACATTCATCATCATCATCAGCCTATAATGTTCCCACTGCTGGGACACAG